>JAWMRA010000041.1:12976512-12992369 GCA_035584735.1 Pseudotriccus pelzelni | reverse complement strand
AAATCCTAATATTATTTTCTCCCCAATCAGATCTCTTTGTCTGCATAAACTTCTCTCACCTTAGAGCAATTTGTGAGAGGTGTGGTAAAAAAATTGTCCCCTAGGCAAACCCATGACACTGCATTGGCACAACCCCCATGGGTATGTTAATTTTTGGGCACCACTTGTGAAGTTGCTTGGCCTAGTCCTTAATTGTGTGAACAGCAAGACAGCAGTGATATTAGTCAGTGTAGTAGTCTCCCCTTATACTTCAAGAAGGAAGTTTCCACTGCAAAGAGTGATACCGTGACAGGTGATTTTTCAATGGCTCTTTTACGAAGCAACAAAGAGAACAAGAGTTTGTCTTTAAAGACATTTAACTGCCCATCTGAGTGGGTGCACAGCAGTGTGGCAGCTCCTGGCACAGCAGCCTCACCCTCAGCAGCACCAGGTGGGTACCTGGATGGCTTCTCCAGCCGTGCTCCCTCCCCACAACAGACTGAGATCCCAAATCCTACGGCCGCAGAAAGTAATGGGTAATTCAGCGTTATGGAGTACATAACTCACCTGAGACCAAACTCCACAGAGACTGCTTAGCTTGCTTCATCTTGCAAGTCCTTTTCTGAATAGGAAAAAAAAAAGGAGGAAGTTATTTCTCTGGAATGCTTTGATGAGTGCTATTTGTAAATCCTTTCAATTGTTTTTTCCTGTCATGAAAGCCTGGAAGGCCAGTGTGTGCTTTTCGTGGGGTGTTTGCAACCAGACATGTCCACATCTGTGGAATATTCCTGTATTGTTCATGATCTCCCTCCCTCTGCTGTGTCAGAAATCAGCCCAGCTGACTGAAACCTTTTGAAACAACCATCAGGTTTGTACATCTATGATTTTGAGGTTTCTTTTGGAGTTCGGGTCCTCCCTCCCCGTAGTTAATACACAGAAGACTTCTCCAATTAGCCTGACTGACTTAGTCACTTCTGCTGGATACTCACGCAGTCATTGCAGCCGGAAAGAAGTGGTTCCCAAGTTTTAAAGGAAAAATGAGCCTGCCCTCTAGCTGCTGAGCGCACCCTCATCCCCGCTTCTTTGGCTTTCCTACAGCAGGCAGGACAGAAAAGCAGTTTTGCTTCCACCCCTCATGCTTCCTGGGCTCTGAGTTCTTGCCCTGCTCAGGGGCTCCAGCTGGGTTTGCCACATGGCTCCTCTGCACAGACACAATCACCATGGATTAATTGATAAAGGATGACAATGTCACTTTTCTAAGTAAAGCTGATTCTTCAAGCCTCAAGGCAGCAGTTCATGGAATAATTTCACCTGCATTGCACTCATCATGGTGAGTAACCCCTTTCTTGAAAGGGCAGGACTATCTCTTTCAGCCAAATTCTGGTGATGCACAGCATTCAAAGTCAGCACTTGGGTTTAAACCAGATACAAGATAAGGACCACACTGGTGAGAGAAGAAATTATATCAGGGATGTCAGCACAGTTCAATGGGTTTGAGCTGTGGTGAAGCCTGGCAGTGGCCGTTCACAAAACAAAGTATTTTCTCTAATGGTCTGAAAGAAAAAAATGGTACATAATTTCAGAACCTTTGAAAGAGTTGCTTGGAGTTTTTTTGGGGGGTGTTGTTTGTTTTTTCTCTAGAAAATGCAAAGTCTGTGGCAGCGAAAAGAACCATCTAGCCCTTTCAAGATGGACCATTACGTTTTCAAGCATATGAAATGAAAGACAGGAAATGAATGTTTGGGGCAAGTAGCTTTTTTTTTTTTGTTGCTGCCTCTACCTAATGAAAGTGCTGGAGATAACATGGATCAGGTCCAGATCCTTTCTTTGACTGGAGGGAGTGACTTGGACAGCCATTTCCCAGACTTAATCATGACAAAATTCTTCCTTTCATAAATGCAAATATGTGCTCTGACAGACATCGTGGCTGGAGCTGGACTCATCCCAAGAGACCACAGTACTGGCAGTCCTTCAGGGGTTTCCAGTGACCTCTTCCTTAGACATCGTCTCATTTTGCTGGTAGCACTTCGGGGCTTACCAAGGCACATGGGTATTTATTAACACGGGTTAGGCCACCTTGCTGAGAAGGGAGCAAGACTAAATCAAATTAACTCTTTTGAAGACAAAAGTTCTTAACCAAAACTTCCTGTTTCTCGGAGAAATGTCCTGACTGAAACCTTAACACCTTTTGGTGTTTTTAAGGTGTAACAGCTTTTGTCATAATAAAAATGGCTGTAGGGCACTCAAAAAGTAGTTGAACTGAACAATAAAATCTACCCTGACCCATGTAAGAAGTAACAAGGAGGGAAAGCTTTGAACATGATGAAAAACAGAAGTTAGCACTTTCCAAAGTGCTGGAAATTTCTTGGGAGAGTCTGAGGGTGCAATGAGGAGTGAGAACTTGCTGGGGCCGATGAGAGGCATGGGCTGTTACGGGCAGGTTTGCAGTGGTGCCGGGGGTGTGTTTTGTGTGCTGTCCCTCAACTCACTTCTTCAACAGCGAGCTGGAAACATACGGAAAGCAGCGTGTCTGTAAATCATGTTCAAAAAGGAATTTTCCACTTGGGAAGCCACTAGGTGGCATGTGAGGTGTAGCAGAAACGAAACGCATCAGCAGGAGGGAGAACAGGCTCCTCGATGGTCAGGCTGCGCTGGAGTGGCCAGCGCCGGCTCGGGCACCGTGGCACAGCAACCAGCTTCCCGCAGTAACTCCGTGTTCCAGCACGTCACAGATGTGTGAGTGCTGTGGGGGGTTTGTGTTTTCTGTTTGTTTCGGGGTTTTTTTGTTAGTTGTTGTTGTTCTCCTTTAAAAAAGGAAAAGAAAAATTCGGGGTTTTTGGAGCTACAGTATGTTAACAGGGAGGAACTGTCAGCTCACACTTCTCCACAGAAGCCTCCAGAGGTGTGAATGTAGCCAACCACCCCTTGGCAGGCCATATCTGAGCCTTTATAGCTGTCACCATTTACCTCCTGCTGTGTTCTCAGATTTAAAGACTGTTATTTTACATGGACGTTCACTGACTAGGCCTTTATCTCTGGCCAAATATATTTTATAAACATCACCGAATAACCACCACTGGTCTCTACGTACTCTTACAGGGGACACTGTTGGAGCTGGTGTCCAGCTCTGTCATCTTTCTCTTGTAGTGAACCATTTAGTAAACTTTTTTTTGTGGGTTTTTTTCTGTGTGCGTGTGTGTGGTTGGTTTGTTTGTTTGTTGTGGTTTTGTTGGTGGTGGTTTTGTTTGTTTGTTTGTTAGTTTTAGTGTGTGTTTGGTTTCAATGTTCAAGTCGAACAAACTCCATCAAAAATCCCATCCAAACCCAAATGACTGATCAAGGCCACTTATTTCTAACAATGGGTCACAACCACATCCTTGTTTCAATAGGTAAAAGCATCTACAATGAGCTTTTGATTCATGCCTCCAGCGATATTTGCAAGTAACGCCACAAAGGTCTCTTAAATTCTCCCAGTGCAGTGTTGGCATACACCAGCTTGGAATCAACCCTCTGCATCCTCATCCTATAGATTGCTTGGTCATGGCATTGAATGGTATTTTCTTTCAGATATCCAGCTTGCAGGAATATTTTCATTTGAAATGGAAAACTTAAGTAATCAACCGATGGAATGATGTGTTGAAATATATGAAAAATAAAGGATGCTTCTACAAAGATGTGGAAAAGTAAGTAGCCTTGGTTATCTATCCATAGGAGGATTCAGATTCTACCTAGTAATAAGTCCTGGTGTTTAGGAAGAGAGATGCAGAGAAGTGTTTTGAAAGACAAAGGTGGGGATTAGGCCATGTACTTCTGCACTGGGCATGCTTTGTACAACTACCACCAACCACCCATGAAAGCTTTAGTCCGGACGTGTGAAAGGTGAGGGCAGGGACATGTTCCCACTCTTACTTGCAAAGAAAACCCAGTCCCTAATTTGATTATGAATTCCAGGGACTCATCATTAGCTCTGGAGATGGTTTGCTGCATTTGTCTTTCTGCCCCACCCAGTATTTGGGTAGTATTGGCTAAATGGTCTCCATCTGGGACCTGCAAGGACCACCAAAACATACATATTTCTGCTACCTGAAGCCTTGAGCAGATTTATAAATGAAGCAACAATTTAGAAGTTTTGGGAAAGACTGGCTGGTTTAACTACATGTGCTTTTTTGTCAGAAACACCACTTAAGGGTTTTCAAAGCAAACCAACATGGCTGGTGTTGCAATTTCAGCATTAGCTGTCAAAACATCCCTCTTGGTGGCTCTCTGGTTCCTGTGGTATGCGGGCCTGTGTGGCTGGCTTTTGGCTCTGCAGTTCAGAGGAATCTGTAGAACTGAGCAAAAGGATGAAGGCAATCCAGCCACTTTAAAACAGAAAGCCAAACCCCAAACAAATAAGCTATTTCATAATTTCTGACTGAATTTCTCCTTTTGTCTAAGGATTCAGGCTGTAACAATTGGGTGTGGAGGCTCTATGTGTTTTTGCTGGTTCAAAGCAAACAGCTTTGCTGTGTGATAGAACTATATTGTCCTATTTGATTAGCAATAAGAAAACATGCGTTAAAAAAACGAGGTAGCACTGGATTTGCTGTGAAGAGAGAAGGTGCTAAAGGAGCCCAAAGTCTCCAATAACTGTTGTCTCCTGCCCTCTGTTTTGTTCAGGGATGTTGCCCTCTCCTTTCCCTTCTGCAGAGCGCTTCAGCTTTTTTCACTGTCAGATAAGGAGTGTGACTTTGGCATTTAAGTTCATGTAGATTAAAGCACAAGTAGCTCATCAGCTGGTGTTTCAGAAGATGCAGTAAGAAGTAAAGTAGAAGAGGAATTACTTTTAAATGCACTTGCTTTTGACATGCTGATGCTGCATGTTATAGCCACACAGGCTCAGAGACCTTCTTGCAGCAGGAGCAGATATTGAAGAAGAAACCTATGTGAGGAACACCAAAATGGAGATGGTTTCACTCTCATAGATGTCTGAGAAATCAGAAATGTGCACTATTCACTTTACAATCAACCCAAACTCCAGGGGGCTTTGCTGTTTAACAGAAGGGTCATACAGATCTTTTGCATCTCCATAACAGCCTAGAGGTAACCCATCTGACCTGTTCTGCAGGGACTTGTCTACTTGAACTGGGCTTCCAAAACCCCAGCAGATGGGAGCAGAGGGGTTTTCTGGTGTTATTGCAACACCAGTTTCCCCAAGAACTTTAGCTGAGCTCACCACTGTTCCACCCAGCCTCCTTGAAGAAAGATCGTTCTGGCCCTACTTCAAGAAAGAGTTGATTTCCTCACCAGAAGCCAGTGTCCTGATCCAACCTCAGTGATGCAAGGCACAGACAGGGAGAGGCCCTGCTTCTTGGCCTCAGGCCAGGTCAGCTGTGGGGACACATGTGCAGTGCTCTGTCATCAGAGGGATTTTATTTTTTCTACAATTACAACAACAATACTTTTTTCCTAAAAATTTTCTAAAATGTTGACAGAGATAACTGTCTTGCCCTACACTCTCAGCCAAAACAGATATCTGCTAAAACTTTGCAAAGTAGAGGTTGAGCCAGCGTTTGCACTTTGAAGCAATAGAAATGTTGTTTAGGACAACAGGAAAAGAATGAAGTTCCTCAGGCAGTGCTGGATTTGGGTGCCATTCCAACAAAAGCAACTGATGATCATGTGTTTAATTTTCAACTCAAAGCTTTTAATGCATGTTCCTCACTAAAACAGGTTTCCAGGGACTGTATTGAGTTATGTGGTACAAACCAGAGACAGCTCACTTGCAGAACACAGAGCAAGAATCTTCAGGTCTTATGGACAGAAAGGCCGATAATTTAAAGAATCATAATGAGATCACAATTAAAAAATATTTGTATGCATTCAATTTTTTTCATGTTGAATGCTAAAATATTTTGAATGTGAATGCTTCGAATGTTGAAATATTTTTATTAGGCTATGAAATAAAAATGTTGTGTTCTGGCAGTGTCAAAATAGGACTTCCAGCCTTATCCAAATGGGTGTTTACACTTTTTCTCTATTAAATGTCACTGAAATCACCCTGTTTTCTGGGGATTCTGGGATTCAACATGACTGTGTTTTCCCATGCACACCACTCTGTCAGAAAATTTTCATCTTTTTCTGGCTATATAACTATTGGCTTATATGGAATCAGTTAACTTACCTGCTGCACAGTTTTGCTCTAAAAAATTCTCTAAACAAAATTTGAATAAAAGCTGCACCGATACAAGTATCTTTGAAATCTGATTAGAAACATCTTACCTGCAATGTGCTATGTCCTGAAAAAGCATTACCATTACGATAAAATATCTTCCTCCTTTCATCTGTTACCTACTTGAATGTAATTTCTATCAAAAATTATAAATACCTGCTGAATAAAACTTTGTATATATATCCACCATTTATCTTTTTTTTTTTTTTTTAACTCACCTTAAGGAATTAACCTGAATGAATTAGCCTCCTAGAAGTCCAGCTGGCACCTAAGGTCACACTCATGGCATGTTTTGGGCCAGCTGAGGAAGTGGGGAGGTAAGGGTCTGACAGCTGGGTGCATTACCATGTGAGCCTGCAGCAAAGCTGATGAGATCAGCAGCAGCAGCAGCCCAGTTTCCCAGAAGCTCTGGATGGTTTGGTTTCACTATTATCAGTGCCTTCCCAGAAGCTCAGCATGGTTTTGTTTCACTATATTGGTGGCTTCTCCTGAACTTAGTCATAAAATAACTGGAGTGTGGGGAACCTCATCTCTTTTGGCACGAAGCCTGTGGACAGCCTTAAGAAGTTTTGCCCTTCCTCAGTTCCCACACATCAATTAGTACATGTGATGCAATGTTTTACTGTAAAATTTAGCAGATTCAGACTGCAATGTGCCAGAATGTGAAGCAGTGAAGAGGAAAAGGAGGGAAGTCAAATAGTTCCAGATCCTCTGACTGGCCTTGAGTTCCTCTGCCAAAACGTGGTGATCACACTGCCCTGTATTTTCAGTTTCCTTCATCATGAGATGGAAGGGCTCGACATACACCAGGAAAACTAGTAGACTTCCTGACACTCCTCCAATTCCACTGATGCAGAGACATAGTAAATGGAAATAAAGTCCTGACACTGTACCAAAACAAGGTGAAGAAGGGAAAGACTCTTCTGAGTAATCATTCTGTAAATACATACGTAAAAAGTGACAGAAGACAAAACATTTTTCCTCTTGGAAATGTTATTCTTTTAGGGAGCCTCATTATCTTCGTGCAATGATGTGGTGACAACCTATTATAAACCTGAATAGCGCAGTGAGTAGTATGTCCTAGTTCGAGGGTCAGGAACAAACCTCCTTAAGTCACAGACAAAAGAGTCTTTTTGAATGCATTTATACTATCTCAGTGCAGTGATTAGATTTCCATAAAAAAAATCTCAAGGGGTTTTCATTCCATTTTGTTTATTATTGTTATTATTATTATTTTCTTATTTCTTGTATTCTAGCAGTTGATAGCAATGATAACAACCGCAGAATGTAATTATTACAGTTGCTGTTCTTATTTTGATTTAATCAGAGCCAAAACTTTTAAGAGCTGCAAATCAAGGGTACTGTGGTGAGTGCTTTCCTGGCTTCCAGGAAGTGATCAGCAGTGACAGCTAGAGATCCCATATATTATTTGTCAGCTGTATCACATCTTGAGTTTTGCAGGCAGTGGAGTAATAAAACACCTCTCCATGGGAAATGATTTAACATCACATGGATTGATCCAGAAATAAACCTGGCCAGCATGCAGATACTGAGAACATGGACATTGGAAGCTTTGTGGAAGAGGTGGTTTGCCAAATGCTGGAGTTTCTTTATTGCTCACCTCTAATAATATCTTTCCTTTTTTAAAAACTGGAACATTCATCCATGCTGGCAGTCAGAAAAGGCACTTCGATTGCCCATTTTAGCAGAGCGTGGTGCATTAGCATGTGCCAGACACTACTGTTGTTACCAGAAGTACTATGCCAGCTTAGAAAAATGACTTTTCTGGGACTGATGCTGGGCTAAACCTCCATTGAAAAGCCTGATTTCTCCCCTGTCACTCTAGGATGCCCCATTCATGGGAGCAGAGTGCCTCCTACCAGCCTGACACCCAGTGCCCAATGTGCTGCACCAGGAGTTAGTTGCTGGTCCGTGGTGGACCCCCGTAAGAAAGGCACTTGGACTCCATCAAGTATCATTTAGAATCCTGTTTATTTAAAGTGCCTTGGTTCCTGCTGGGGTATTAGCTGGTACAGTGTTGTGTTTCAGATTCAGTATGAGAATAAGGTTGATAACATATTGATGGTTTACTTGTTGCTCAGTAGTGCTGATCCTAAGTCATGGACTTTTCGGTTTCCTGTGCTCTGCCAGCAAGCAGATGCACAAGAAACTTGAAGGGACCATGGCCAGGACAGGTGACCTGAACTGGCCAAAAGGATACTCCGTATCACAGAACATCATGCCCAGTAAATAAACTGAGAGAAGTTGACCAGGAGCTGCTGATCACTGCTTGGGGTGGTGAGCAATTTTATTGCTCATCACTTCTTTTTCTTGGGTTTTACTCCTTTCTTTCTTTGTTCTTTCTCTTTTTATTATCATCACCATATTTTATTTTATTTCAATTATTAAACTCCTTTTATCTCAACACACTGGTTTCACCTTTTTCTGATTCTTCTCCCATTCACTGCTGTGAGGCAGGGGAAGAAGGGGGAAGTTGAGCGAGCAGCTGAGTGGTACTTATTTGCCAGCTAGGGTTAAATCATAACCTGGAGAAAACACTATAAATATAAAACAGCATAGACTCATCCCTTCAGACACCAGGAACCCCAAGCTGTACGATCACATGTAGCACACCGTGCAAACCCCTCCACAGACAGGATTTCACCAATTTGGTGATTTGAGCTGTTATGGGATTTTCTTACAAAACAGCAACTCTGCTCATCATTTTGACTGTGTCGAACAGAGAGGATGTCAGCACCACAACTTCTTGCTGCGCTTCTTGACAAAGGCAAGGCCACAGTGGCAAAGTAATTGCTGGTACCAAGTGGGAGCCTCCCACAGGCTCCTGGATTACAAATGGTGGTGAAATTTGTCCTGTGGGTACAGGGTACCCCAGCTACAAGCTCTCCCAGCACACACACAGGCTAGCTGCTCCATGGGTTGCTAGCTTCTCCATGCATGGTCCTACAGTCAGGATCACTGTACCAAGTCTTCCCCACTCCCTGGTCTCTTACAGAAGCTGTTCCAGCTGGCAGCACTGCACTTGGGGGGCTCTCGAGGGGGACCTACAGCAGCACCATGGGCTGCAGACCTGCTCCATGCCCTCATGCTATGTGCCAGTTATCCTGCAGGCATACACCAGGCTGCCAGCAGTGGGAGTTATGGCGTAGGCGTTTGGGCTAGTCCACTGCCTCTTGCGGTGAGATCACTGCCCTCACAGCACATCTTTCAGCAGAGCTTGATAGGGAGGTTTAAGATACCTGTAAAGCCCTTCAGCAAGTGAAAACTGAACCTCAATTCAGTGTTGTCAGACCCCTGCACATCACTGGGCAGATGTTCTCTAAACAATGAAGAGTTACGCTTCACTGACACGGGTGACCTGGTTCCTTTGTGCACCAGCTGATTCATGCTGGCATGTTTTTTATGCCACAGATATTGTAGAAAAATAGGGTCCTGATCCCCTATCACCCCACCCAACACTGTCATTGCTCAGGCCTCTGCCAAGGGAGTGGAAAAGGCTACCAAACCAGAAAAGCAGCCCTCTTGCTCCTCGGCACTCAGGATGCACCGGTGCAAGCAGGGTGTGCACAGGCTGAGCCCTCCTGCCAAAGACCAACATTTAAGCATTGACAACAGACCCGTGGTGGAGACATGGCAAGGCTAAGGCAGTGACCTCCCCGAGCACCCGATGGATGCTTCAGAGTTTTTCTTGCTCCCTTCAGCACAAGCTGGGGAGAAAATGGCAATGTGTAAGGAGGCACTGAGGGGTGTGTGGGGACCCTGACCCAGAGTGGTGGGCAGGGGGTGGTGGCTTGGTGGGCAGCAGGGGCTGCCAGGACCACCCTAGGACATTGTGTTTGCAGAACACTGGTCCCTCATCTCTTGGTGCTCTGCAACATCTCTACTGCAGAAAAACCACATTGGGCCTCCTCACTCAGTCCTCCCACATCTACTTGGCCAGGGTAATTTCACTTTTCTCACTCTGAAAGAAATATCTTTAAAGAGAGTTGCCTTAACCTCCACAGAGGGTTACTAAATGTTACTCAGGAATGTCTGGAGCATTCAGTGGGGCTGCTCAGGCTTCAAAAACCAGATTGTAGTGCCCTCTTAAAACTTGGAGTAATGTGTTCTTGAGCAGTGAGTCACCTTAACTGTGGCACACTCATTTCAACTGTTTCTGCTTAAAATAGAAACTGGGCATCATACAGCAGCAGGAAGTGATAAAGGATGGACGAAAGTCTCCAGGAGCTTCATCCCAAGGGAAACTCAGCAAAGAGCCTGCCCAGTCCCAGGGCAATGAGCTACATCCACATATCCTGCAGGTGCAACTGCGTGGGCTCCTGCCCCAGGCACATGGAACAGCATGGAAAGAAGCACTCCAGCATCACAGAAACCTGTGCTGAAGTGACCTGAAAGCAAATACTGTTTTGAATTATCCCTCGCAGTTGCCAGGTGAACCCTTGCCTGTGTTGCTTGCAGCCCAAGCGCGGCTGTGGTGTGGGAGCAGGGGCTTCTCGAGTGCTCCCACTACTGTGCCCAGCGTTTCTGCCTCCAGCCCTGACAGTGCCAATGTGCTGCTGGCATGGCCTGGCCTGTCCCCGTGCCCTGCACCCAGGCTGTGCCCCCGCTCCAGCCCTGGTGTGCAGGGGGTGGTGAGGCTCCCTGAGGAGCCATGGCTGAGTGCTGCCTGGTCCCATGGCCGGTCACTGCCCACGTCAAACAGTGGTGCAAAACAACCTGAAACCCTCTCCTAGCTTTTGTAACACATTCGAATCAGGGCCTGAGGTGAGAGGAAGGGCAAAGCACCATTTTGGCAGCTCTTTTTTGTCAATGAGTAAGCAAGGTCTGACAACAATCTGCTGACCAGCCTATCATTGCTGGTGGTGTCCCCTGATTTACAAGTCCCCTGTTTGACTTCAGCAGAGGGTTTGGTACTTGTGTAACACAGCCTTGCTGTTATACAACTAACTCCAGCCACACATTTTCTGGTTTCTCTTGTGATTCGTGTCACTCAGGAGCTGAAAGGTGCTCGCTGGCTCCTCCCGAACAAAAGTCTCACTGTGTTATTCAGGTTAAAGTTCAAAGTACTCAGACCCTTGAGCAGCAACACCGCAACAAACAAGTTGACAGCAGTTAATATTTACAGGACCAAAGCTCACAGAAAATCAGTAAAATCTGTGAGATGATCATGAGCAACAGTTTCAAAACTGGAGGTAGAATTTTCCAGACCAAAGGGCCAGTTTTGCTGGCCAGTGTCTGACAATACTTCTTTCCCTTGTACATCCTCTTGCACAACACTGCACATGCAGCTTAGACCGAAAGTTTCTGACCCTAAAATCAGGCTTTATATCACATGCCTCAGTGGAAGGACTTGTAATAGGCTAATCCCAAAGGTATCTAGTTCATGGAATTTGTGCAACAACCAAATATTTCAGACTGGTGCTTCTTAAGCTGCCTTATGATCTGTAGGATGTGGGTCCATGAGCATATTTTTTTGGGTGTACAACTCCTTTTTACAGACCGACTCATAACTTTGTTCAGTCCCAAATTTTTGTGTCATGCAATGTAGGACTCTGAGCAATACACAGTGCAAGAAGGCATTGCACAAACAGGAAGAGTTAAGACACAAAGAGAAGAGCAAACAAATCCTAGGCCCTGCCCCCAGCTGTTTACCTGTAATACATGTTTTTGACTAGTGGCCCGATGAAGGCCTCTCCTGAAGTTTCTCCCCTGCTACAGCTTTGTGTCAAAGCCCATGAGCTCTCACTCTTTATTCATGTTGCACCTCCAGTTTTGCAGACCCAGCATAAATCCAGCTGGAGAGTGGGACAACAGTACCACTTCTGGGGAATAGCTCTTTTCTGGAAAACATTCTCATGTGCAGGGCATGTCCCTGGCCATGCATCTAACCTAGTACTTGCCTCACAGTACAGCCCAAGAGTCTGTAAAAATAGGGGGTGGGAGCAGAGAGGTGGTGCAGAGTACACCACATTTTTCACCCCAGATGATGTTCTAACTGCAGGCTTGTTTGTGGAGCCAGAGTTAAGCTGGGACTAGATGCAGACTGTGGCTGAGTCCCCTTGCACTGGACTGGGGGAAAAGTGCCCAAGACAAAAGGCAGGTAAAGAAGGCAGTCAAGGAGGAAAACACCATGAGAAAGGTGCAGGCATGGCCAGATGTGGCCAGAATGATGCTGATCTAAAAGGGACCCAGAAATTGAAGCTGTATCACACAGCTCAGGTGTAAACCCTGGAAGGAGAAAGGCTTAATGCAAAGGGGTTGTTGTGAGGCTGGGGGTGCCCAGTGCTGTCCCCACTGGATACTCTTCTGGTCTTGTCAGCCCTCCACCCCAGAAGATCTTTGAAACATGAAATCCTGGAAAAGAGCCTCCCACAACCACCCCATAACTACGCAAGTTAATCCTTCACTCTCCTCCTCCCCACAGCCTGCAGTGGCTGAGCTCTTTCTCTCACAGTATGACAAATGCAAAGAAACCCGTCTGCAGAATTAAGTTGATTGATATTTAAATCAGCAGCTTTCAACCTGCAGCTCATTAAATCCCACTGTTACAAGGTAAGTAGTCAACAAAAGGGAAGCCTATTGTCAGAAGGCTTAAATTTGTCACAGGGGGATCCCACATCTGTTGGGGAAAATACGGGCCCATAAACATAAAATGGCCCACAGCCTCACAGATGTGTGTTTACCTGTGAATCATCTGATATTTTGGTGGAACAGCATTCCTATGGAGATAGAGGTTAGCCATGAGATAAAAATAGCCAGGACCAACATTTGGGAAAGTCGTCCACGTTTTGCAAATTTGTAAAAAGCCATTATGCAAACCCAGCTGTGTCGTGGTTGTGTCACTTAGTATCACAGGGATTAAAATCTTGGCTAACCCAACTGGCCAGGCTAGTTCTTTTATAATTCTGAAAAAAAAAAGTGCAAAGTTATGTATATTCTGTGTGGGGCTCTATTATGGTTTCTTGCAGGTTTCTAACTCCTTCTCCGTTGCTGAACTGCTTGCATAATATATTACATTTTTAATTCAGGGAGGAAAATCTTTTGTGGCTTCTAGTGACCCAGACGGCAGGAAATGTTTTGCAGGTGACTGAGGAAGAGGAGGAGGTTAAGTCATGTGAAGCTGTTTCTATTTTCTAGCATTTATTAACAAGACAAGACAGGGAATATGTTTGCTCTCAGAGGGATTGACGGTCAATGCTGCAACACAATTTCATGCTGCACAAGAAAAGTTCTGCTCAGATCCTTTGAATGGTGAGGATGATTTAAGCAGACCCTGCTGTTCCACCTGGTCCCATTAAATAGGGCAATTAGGCACATAAAAATTTTTTTTGTCTGTGAGCATATCTTGCCACGCCCATATTTACTGAAGATAACGCAAAATTAGACAACACTAATGACACTAAATGACTCACCTCTTTGCAGTATGATGAAAAATGGTTATAATGAAGTAGGTCCGTGCTGTGGTTTGCAGGTGTGGAAACTGCAGTGCAGAGGTGAGCTGCTCAAGATGACAAGAAATAACTGGCAGGACTGTGACTAGGACCCAGTCCTACTTTTTTTTTCTGGAATGCCCTTGCGTGACATGTTCCCCAACTTTGTATTATGGATTAGCTCCAGCAGTGCTGGACTTCTGACCTGGTGTGGTTCAGCAACTGGGACATCCCTGGGCACTCAAATGGTTGATCTTCTCCTGAGCTTGGGCATGACTGAGCCACACTCCTGATCTCTTGCTCTCTGCATCGCTTTAAGCACTGTGCCCACAATGAGCTTCCTACAGAAGCACCTTCATCCCTGGAAGTTAAGAAAACATTCTGTAGCTGTTGTTCAGAATTGCTGTAAGGGCAACTGAGCAGGAGGTTCGACCAGCTGATTTCCTGAGATCTGCTCTACTCCTACATGATTTTATCTGAGTTACTAAAAAATCCTGACACTATTTTCCTGCAGGGATTGTGCTGAGAAGCCTCAGTTTTTTGTTATCTGTCATCTCATGGGAGTTGTGCTGGTTCCAGTCCTTGTATTCTAGAGCCATCACTGCTGGAACCAGCTGAGGCCACCAGTGCCTTAGGATGCGTGTACCAGGGCTGCTGTCTAACCAGCTGCTGGTGGTTTGGCTCTTGTAGATGCTGGGCAGGTGACAGTAGCAGGATTCTCTTAAATTAAATCACAGCTGTCCAGAGTACACTTGGTTTTCATGCAGCTAGCTTTCCCAGCAGCTTAGCCAAGGTGGAAATACCAAGGACAGAGTCTAGGCACCTGCTCAGTGCCCAGATGAGGAGTGCCTGACTCATCCCAGTCTCTCACTGAAAGTCTGATGGGAGTTGGGTAAGAAAATGCTTTTGGGGTTGTGCAGTTTAATTACTTGCACAGCGGATAGCTACAAAGAATTGAACCTAGATTTCATACTTGCACCTTTTGCATTAGACTGTTCCCCTTCCCCCTCTCATGGAGGTAGAATGATAATGTTCACAAAAGACAAACAAGTTTTTGTCCTTGGCAAGTACTGATATTCTTCACTGAGCAGTTCCTCTGCATTCATAGTTTAGTTCAAATCTAAATATGAATCCAATTATTCTCAGCACCTTAGGAATGTGACTTTACTACTACTGTGAGTTTTGAGTTGTCATTACTTTGAAATCTTTTAAGTTAGAATTCTTAGACATTACACACATTTATGCCTGTCACATCGCATTCTCCCACTTGCTTTTGAAAAGAAGGAATCACTAATGTGGTTGTTTTTTTCCTATGGAAAAATATATTTTCTCTTTCTAGAATTACATTGAAATAGAGAATCAAAATTGAGCCTTCATGCTTGTTTTTTTCAGTAAATTGAACTATTGTACACTATTCTTCTCTCAATACTTTGTGTTAACTTATATTTAATGCATGCCACTGTCATTGCCAAAGCTTTCTTTTTTTGTAGGAAATTTAGATGCACATCCTTGGCCCTTTGAATGTAACACATCATATTCCTACAGACCTTGGTTTGCTTTCTCTTAATTCTTCTGCTCTTTGGATGTGTCCTTTTCTGCACTTCAGAATATTTCTCACAGATTCCAGTTTAAAATTATGTTCCGTCCCAATACAGAAAACAAAAGCAAGAAAGCTTGTGGTTTGAAATAAAGGCAGTTTAACAGGTGTAGAAACAAGGAAAAAAAACTCCACAAATGACACAAAGGAAATCAGTCACAAGCAGATCAATGTCCAGCCACCCTCTGAGCAACAGCACCCTTAGAAACCCCAAACCTCCCTCCCCTTCTTCTTCCTCTCCACAGTTTTATTGTTGACATGATGTTATGCAGTATTGAATATCCCTTTGGCCAGTTCAGACCAGCTGTCCCAGTGGCGTTGCCCACTGCCAGCCTATTTGCTGGGGAAAAGCAGAGTGAAGAAACGAGAAAGCCTTGATTCTGTGCAAGCATGTTCAGCAATAGCTAAAACCTTGGTGTACTATCAGCACTGGTTTAGCACAAATCCAAAATGCAGCACTGTAGAGGCTGCTGTGAGGAAAGTTGACTCCATCCTGGCCAGACCCAGTCCAAACATCTGCCCAGGAGGGAGAAGGGATTTGAGTCTGTCCTAGTTAGAACAACTGGGACCAATTCATGGGTGTAACCCAATCTATGTATTCTATAGCCCTCCATGCCAT
>JAWMRA010000041.1:12924710-12976412 GCA_035584735.1 Pseudotriccus pelzelni | reverse complement strand
AAATTGTTATTCTGACTTATAATCTCTCTTTTGAGTTGAGTTCAATTCCCCTGCTGGTTAACTTTTAAACTAGCACAGAGTCCTTCTCCCCGTGCTTACTCCTGCACTTTATCCTGAGACTTGGTAGGCTGCCACAAAGGGACAGCCTGGGCAATAATAAGGAAAACTATGGGCTCCCATGCCTAGGTGAGCACAGTGACCTCCAGACCAGCGCCAGACATGTGTGTCCTTCGTTCTCTAACATCCCTGGGATGTCTGATACCCATTTGTATGCCATCAGACAGCTTCAGCACGAGGGTACACTCACAACCTGCCAGCACACTCCCTGGTCCTGGAAGATATTCTTTCAAATCCTCTGTTGAGACACAAGGGAATTCAACTTAGCATGTTTGCCTTAGGTAAAAGAGGTTGCCATTCAGCATTTCTGCATTTAATGAGTCACAATGCTGCGTTGTGAGAGTACTGGACTGAGTCAGTCCCCAAGTTGCCCGCGCTGGAGCCACGTCTGCGTCTTTTCTGTGACACGAACACTAAGCAGCTCCTCTTGACAGTCTGAGGCAGACCCAGCCTTGCCTGGGAGTGCAGCTGCAGGCCGAAAAATATTAAAAAACCCAGTATTTGTGTGTCTCAGCCTGGTACTGAGCAGAGGTCTCCTCCAGATGACTTGGTCTGTGATACCTTGTCTTTATTTCCCTACCCATGCTCACAAGCACTCCCTCAGAAAACATCTGAAAAAACAGTGATCCATTTCTTTCTGTTCTTTCTTTCAATATCCACCATGATCTCTAGGCTTTAAACAGCCAGTGCTCTAAAAACATAGCATGTTATTTGTGTGCTCTGTTGAACACAATAAGCAAGACACGGGGAAGTTTTCAAGTTGAAATGAAATGTATAGTTCTTTTCTGGATCTCTTGATGTTTCAGAATGAATTTGTGCAGCCTATATCCACAAGGATAACAAAGGCAATTTCAGAGGCATGTTAATTGTTGCCAATAGTAATATGATCTGGATGTCATGGAATGAAATAAAAATCCTTATGTCAGGCAATAGGTGTGTTGTTTATAATACTTTCTATTAGAGCTATAATGAGGCAGAGGGGTGAGGAGGAGGTCTGAAGCTGTAGGTGTTTCATAGACTGTCAAATTGCAAGATGGAGCCAGATCCATCCACATAAATATTTATATCTGAGAAACAAAGCTGCAGCAAATTCTTGGCTGATGGGAAGTGTCTTCCACTGATGTGAATTTTTATGGCTTGTGCTTTCCAGCAGGGTTGTGACAATTTACATCAGCAGAGGAGTGCTACTCTATAATTAGCTAAATCCTTGCAACAGGGACTACTGTCACCTTCCCATCAATCCTGCTCTCTGCACACAGTTGCTATTTAACCAATCATAAAAATGCCGCTATCAGAGCATCTCAGCACCAAACAGAATTTCTGGAACTTGGGCTTGCAGTAAGATGACAGCAGCATTAATTCATGATCTTTAGTTATACCAGATGATCAAAGATCAGCAGATCAAAGGAGACGGTTTCTTTCGCAAAATGCCGGATGCCGGAGTTGGACTGGGTTGGTAAGGGAGGCAGAGTGGGAGAGGGGAAGCTGAGCTCACCTGTGGGGAAGAGGGGAGAGCACAGGGAGCTGCTTCTGCTTTCTGCCCAGGTCACTCCTGCACATGGCAGGGTCTGTGAAATCGACTTCAACCCTGAGCATTACATCTAGCAAAGCCACCTGTTAATACAGACAAAATAACAGAAGAGTTACTGCGGTGAAGAGGTCTTGGCCAAATGCCCTGTATCACATTTTGGAGGGCGCAGGAGGGAAAAGGACAAGACTTCCCAGTCTGGCTACAATGTGGAAGAGCTCAGGTTGACCTGTGTGACACTGAGTGGTGCACTGGTGGCAGGGTCCTTGGAGGGCTGGCAGTCCCATCTTGTCCACTGCAACCTGTTGGAAAGATCGGCCAGAAGGGGCTTTGCTGGGGGCTGCACAGCCTTACCAAATGCCCAGGCAATGCCAGAGCTTGTCTGGAGGAAAGTGCCAACAGTATTAGAGAAAGGCATGGACAAGGCAAGTTCATCACCAGTGCCCTGAGTGCACCTTTCAGGCGAGGACCACGGCACCCTGTCCCAGCATTTTCATGCTGATCTGTGCTGTGTGGACACAGCCCTTATACAGGTGAAGGGTTTATCTGGTCACCTTCTCCTCCTTGCCAGGCCCCAGGGCAGGCTGTTTCTTTGAGAGTGAGTGCTATTTAGACATCACCCATCAGGAAAATCACGAGTGAGTGCTTTCTTTCCAGGAGTGACTTTTCCCGAGCCTTTTGCAGCAGCGCTGTCTGCATGGGCTCCCACGCCAGCCTGCTCATGGGAACAACCCAGGGTGATGTGTTTTTTGGCAGCTTATGGAGAATTTGATTGCTTTTGCTCTGGACCATGACTGTATATTTCTACTTCTGGTCTGGAGGATTTGCAGAGTCAGGGCAACTCCATGCACACTCAGCCCTAAGGGATGTCTGCATATAGCATCCACCTCCTGGCAGCTGCCCTGGCCACCTCCACAGTTAAATGCATGAAACCTCCAAAGAAGAGAATTTCAAGCTGCCATCACACATTAGTACAGTATTATTTGAGCATTAACAACTTCTTAAAAACAAAGTAAAGGCAGTGGGGAAGGAAACATGCCCCTTGGCATCACAGCAATATGAAGAGGGCCATTTTCTGTTACTCTCTGATTCCACCTTCTCACAATACTTCTGCAACTAGTTCTTTGGTAAATAGGTGTTACCCTACTGTGCTGGTTTTGGCTGGGGTAGAGCTAATTTTCTTCATAATAGCTGATATGGGACTATGTTTTGGATTTGCGGTGAAAACAGTGTTGATGATTCAAGGATGTTTCCATGATTGCTGCGCAGTGCTTGCATGGAGTCAAGGCCTTTTCTGCCCTCCACACCAGCCCACTGGCAAGGAGGCTGGGACTGCACAAGAGGTTGTGAGGGGACACAGCTGGGACAGCTGACCCCAACTGACCAAAGGGATATTCCATCCCATATGGTGTCACACGCCACATATAGAGCTGGGGTAAGAAGAAGGAAGGGGAAGATATTTCAAGTGATGGCCTTTGTCTTCCCCAGTAACCATTATGCATGATGGAGTGCTGCTTTCCTGGAAATGGTTGAACACCTGCTTGCCCACGGGAAATAGTGAATGAATTAATTGGTTTGCTTTGTTTGAGTGCACAGGGCTTTTGCTTCACCTGTTGAACTGTCTTTATCTCAACCCATGAGTTTTCTCACTTTTACTTTTCTGATTCTTTACCCCACCCCAACCTGGGAGGAGTGAGCAAGTGGCTTTGTGGGAATCAGTGGCCAGCTAGGGTTAAACCATGACACTTACCTTTAAGCAAACACCACTGAATTTATCAAAGAGTAGCTGAAAAGGAAAAAATAGCTGAAAAGAAATTGCTTTCTGACTACAGCTTTAAGCCACCCTCTTCCTGAGTGATTTGACTGTGGGGGCTCAAGAAAACTGCAAACAGAATTTCCACACTATTCTTGGAAAGGATATGTGTGTGTGCGTGTGTATGAAGTACATGGCTGCGTTTGTTTATATATATGAATATATCTATTTTTTGCTTATTGTCTTTTAGGTATGTATGTCTACAAAGAGAGAAAAACACAGCAAAATGGGTGGGGACTGACTTTCATCAGCACTGTCCCTGCAGCGAGCTGTGTCCTTGCCTCCCTCCAGCTGACTCCATGCCCATGTGCACTACTGCCACAGGTTGCTTCTGCCTGCTTGTGGGAGGTTGTAACACCTTCACCTAATGCCGTCACTTCTCTGTGTGCCCTCGGATGTGCTGCACAGCCCAGGGCAGCAGGTGGAGCCTGCCCAGAGATCTCCTCTGCCAGGGCAATATACAGACCCAGAGTGGGGCAGGTAAGGGGCTTTACTCAGCCCCTGTGCTCTCTGCTCTGAGGACAGGTAGAGCATTAGCCCACAGGCTGTGCCCCTCATCCCCATGGAACCACCCCTCTCCCACACAGTGAAGACATCAACACTGTTCCACCACTGCTGCTGTATTTCCACATCCATTTTGGTATGAACAAGCAACTGCTAGACAAAATTAGCATCTCAGTTTCTCTGGGACCCTCGACATTTGACTGCGGTCATTAACACAGACAAAGCAACATGTCCACACTGAGGATATCACCATGATCTCCACCTGCAGCCCAGTCTGGTTAGCAACAGCTTTGAATGTACAAGACCAGTGCCAAGTCCTGTCAGGGTCTGGAAGAAAACTGTGCACTGCCAGGGTGTCCATTTGCAGCCTTTGGTACCCTGCTGGGCTTGCTCCTTGGTGTGGTGAGGACTTGTTGAGGCAGGTTCTGTCTGGGGCACAGGAAGAAAGGCTCTCATGAGTCCCAGCCACAACAGCTGCACATCTGGCCCACACCATTCCTCTTCCCTGCAAGGTATCCACCAGACTGGGATGGGGATATGGGAATCATCACAGGCTGTTCACAGTGACAGAGAAAGGCTAGGTGTTTCTCTGGTTTCAAAAGTTCCACTACATCCATCCTGAGAAGTCTTCTGTTGGACATCAGCCAGGACCTTGCCTTCCTGGGCACCTTTCTGCTCAGCCTCTGCTGTGGGAACAGGGTGCTCACAAGCTGGGGAGGCCCCAAGGATGTGGCTGGAACATGGAGCCCTTTTGCTGGCGTACATGGAAGGCTGGGAGCCTCTTTTGTGCCCACAGCTTTAGTGCGGTGGGATGTGGGAGGAAACAAGGAACAGCCTCACCACCAGGATGACCAGTAGTCTGGCCAGAAAAGCTGCCAGTGAGGAAACCCTAGGGTCACTGGATGTAACCAGGGATTTTGGCAGCCCCAGACCATGAGATCCTCGGTTTGGGGGTCTGCAGGGCAGGGTCGAGCTGCATTTTGTGGTGGAGAGGGCTGGAGTGGAGTTCTGGCTTGTGGGCAGGGCAGATGGGAAAGAATGAGCCCGTGGTGCCTTCCTGCTGCCCACCACAGAGGGAATTTATTGTTCTGCCCTGCTGATCCCTTAATTACTGACCTGCCCATCTCCAATAATATTGGAAAAACAGGTGCTGTGATCCACTAACAAATAATTAAAGGAAAGTAATAGGATTAGTGTTGCACAACCTAGATTTATGAAAGATACTACATTCTCATTTTAGAAGTAATATTAGATCGATTGGATACAGTTAGATTTGTGTAGGGAAGCTTGCTTAATCTTTGCTTGTATTCTGACTGAGATAAAAGATAAGACAAAACTGACACTCAATCTTTGTCTTTTTCAGGGGAGACCCAGAAGAAAACAGTCATTATTGGCAATGTTGGGGGAATTGGTAAAATACTAGCAGAAGCAAATAATATGTATTTCAGTTTGGTAAAATACAACAGAATGTATCTAGGCACAAAAACCCCATAGGTCTTTTTTTTCCTGATGAGATGTTCTGCCTTGCAGAGCAGTAATTCTGGAAGGGCTTATTGATAGATAATCAGTTGTAATGACATTGCAATATGATGTTGGGGCTTTGAGAGTCAATGCTGATCTTGAATGTAGTCCCCCTGCTTGTCACTGAGCAGGACCTCGGTAAGGTTTGTTGCCTCCACACTTGGCATGGGTGCAGCTGGAATGTGCTGTCCAGTCCTGGACTTCACATTCCAAGAGGGATATAAAAAGATCAGAGAAAGTTCAATACAGTTCAACACAGACAAATACTGCCTAAAGGCCTGGAGAACCTCTTACAGAAGAGAAAAAAATCTACTTATCTTCGCTAAAATATCTCTAAGACCCTGCCAAAGGGTTTTGATGTTATAGGTAAAGATAAAACTTCTGTATTCAGAGTTGATAAATAAGTTTAAGCAAGAAATATAATTATTTTCAGTAATAAAGATGATGTTTGTCATATATTTGCCATCCCTGGAGAAGTTTTTAGTAAATTTTTCTCTGAAGGATATCCTCAAATTCAACTGTAGTTACTGGAACTGAGTCAAGGACTAATTTGAGGGAATGAGGTGAGGACTCGGGCAAATTATCTTCACTGTTCTTCCTGGCCTGATATTTGGAGGTAATCACACAGCTCGGGCCTATGCAAATCTGAAAATCAAAGTTTGGCTTTAGCATGTTTTCATACCCTGCTGTACAGTGTTTAACATCTTGGCAAATGCAGTTTGTCCTAGTGGCTGTAGGGGAGCCAATGCACTCCTCCTCTCCTCTGGGGAGATTCAGTGCTTGTGGTACCTGCTGTGTCACAGCTGCTGGCTCGGTGGCTCTCAGTATGTACCTGAGCAGCAGAACAGACTTCTACGGCGTATTTAAGACTTACCAGATGTAAACTATAGAATCCTATTCCTTATTTCCCTTTGGGAATCCTGTTGTAATCTCCAAGCCTACGTAGTGGAATTGCAGAGGGCATCATGACTGGTCAGTTTGCAGGAGGCCCCCTGTGTGAATATTCACTGCACTGTGAAGCTGGGATGAAGGGCTGCCTGGAACTTGCACTCCTGATCCTTCTCCTCCTCCAGGGTCTTAAGCTGGCATGAGGGTTGTCTCCACTCATGCAGAGGAACTCTGCCAGCTGCAATTCTTCTATGGAAAGCACTACAGGAGACCAGATCTAGCAGGCAGGGACAGCACCCAGGGCTAGCTGGCAAATCTGGCTCTGTGTGATGAGCTCCTTGCTCCTGCACATGGCACCAGCTATCAGTGCAGTCCCCATTGCCAGTAGCCAAGGAACACCCACACTTTTGCTTCATCCCTTGTCAATGTGGGTTGCAGCATGCTCCCACCTGATTATGTTAAAAGCAATGTGATGCTCTAATCTTTGAAGTTTCTCATGCGTTAGGAGTTTCTTCAAGGCAAATCTTTGTCATTGCCACCTGCTTCAACCTTGGGTTGCCAAATCAGTGTCTGTTGGTACTTGCAGCCTTGTATGTAACAGTTTACCTGGTAGACTGCAAACAAACATTTCTTGAGAAGATTGTGTGTGGCTCTGCACATCACGCACAGTGTCTGGCTGCCTTACTGTGTCCTTCCCATGAGATCCTGGAAACTCCAGTACCACTGGAATTTAAAATAATCCTGTGATTGTGTGTGTGTGTGTGTGTGTGTGTGTGGGTACATAGGCAGAGACCCATATGTTCATAGGGAGAGCTGTAAATGAAAAGTATATATACTACAGACAACGTGTACTATATTTAACATGTAAATAACGTAATTATGAAGGATAGAGTGCATTTATATAAACTTACATATGCACACACCTCTATATGTAAGTGTGTCTGTATGAAGAGAGTGAGAGCCTGTGAGTATGAGGGTACAGCCACTGCACACACGCCCATCATTTTTCTTGGCGCCCTCAGCCTGGTGTGAATCCAGAGCTGCCAAAGGGCACCCAGCTGTTTCCTCAGGCATGAAAGCTTTTCATTCTGCCCAGTTCAAAGCTGTCAGCAGTCCTATGAGCTGCTTAATCCTGTCCTTTCAATGCACAGCAGTTTAGCCTGGGTGGACCCATTTCTGGTGGAATAGGATACTGAGATTTCCTGAAACTAAAAGCTAACCTTGGGAGTAGATTTGCACAAGCAGCCCAGACCCAGGAGCTTTCTCCTCTGCAAGGACTATCTCTGCAAGCACTTCAAACCTACTTTTTCCTTTGAATTATTCCTTTGAGAAGACCTAGGCTTTGAAGAATTTTAGACTGAAGAGCAAAAACTAAAAATCTGCCAGTCTGAGTGACTATGTTTAACAAAATTCTCTATTTTGACTTAGAATGCTAATTTAAAAGCAAGCAGCCAAGAGTACAAGGCATTTCTGATTATTCTGTGTTGTTACAGACAGGAAGGTTCAGGAATGAGAACAAACCAGATGTCATCACTGCTGCTTAAAACTCTTCTTTCAAAGGTCAGGTTCAGTAAGAAATGCTATCTGCTTCTACAGACTTCTTGCTTCTTTACTCTCTCATTAGGACTGTATATCCAAATACAGCGGTATTTCCCTTCCCAGCTCAGACCATTTAAGGCTTCTAAGTATATATGTTCATCCCATCTCTTATTTCAGATTTATTCACCACTTTTGGCAAGGTGCAAAAGTTATTTCTACAATGCAATTCCATGAAATCCAAGAGTTGTTCTTCCAAGCCTTTTATACTGCATTTTAAAAAAACCAACAACTATTATATGTGAACTACTTCAGAAACCAGTCTTGGTTTATTGACTACGTGATAGCAATAAAGTTGACAAAGCTCTACTTGACAAAATAAAAAATCTCTACAGTTTCATCAGATGCCACCTTAGAAGCAGAGTTAAAAATCATGTCTTTGGGGGACATACGATGCTTTGTTTTGTATCACACTACAAATTATGTCTTCCAAGCACTTCTTGACTTATACAAAGGCAGAAAAACAAGGCATACACAGCTGCACGTGTAAAAAGGCACCCGAGATGGTTTTATAAGTCCTCCTTGACTGGTCTTTAGAGGTTTGTGTAGCACAGGCTATTTTTAGCAGTCTCTTGCTGTGTGAGGATGAACACTGCAAGCACGGAGACGTGTCTTCTCTGCAAGACCTGTGCGTGCTGCGTAGGTGCACCTGCTGGAGATGTCCTTTTGTCAGGCAGGCATGAGGAGGCAGAGGTATTTTTAGTATTTCTACATATATATTTTCTCTTCTAAGCCACGAAGGACAGAATTTTGGGACAAGGGCTATGTCATCCAATGAGTCACAACGATTGCCAGTAGGACAGTGTATTGTTTCAAGCCAGCATTCAGCTTTCCATCAGTTCTCAGCAGATCATTCCTTGGCTCTTAGTGAACACTCTGCCCCAGTATTTCATCAGAAATGACCCTCAGACATTCTCCCAGTGCCATGTCACAAGACTGCCCTCAGTTCTAGTGCCAGGGACTCAGCCTTCCCGTTAAAGGTATCACCAAAGTGACATTCCTGTGATGTTCTGCTTCCTCTGTGTCTCCTCCAGCTTGGGGCAGGAGTCACCCCACAGCTGCAGCAGATGTTCAGCATGAGCCCCTCTGCTCAGCACTCCCCAGGAGGCAGACTAGATTTGCTTGTTAACATTTTGGTGCTGTTCTCAAGGCTTTCTCCCCAGACCAGCTCAGGCTCTGGGGAAGGAGCATGTCACACACAGACTGTCCCTAATGGCTACCCCCCCATCCTTCCCTCGCAGCCAGGCTGGTGTGTGGCTGACAGTGTACACAAGGTCCAGAGGAGGGTTTCACTCACTGTCCCAATGTCCATAATTGGCTTAAGCAGGGAAGTTATCCTTCCACCCATAGATCTCCTACAGCCATTGTCCCTCCAGTTCCTGTCTTCTCCAGATACTTTGACTCAGCCCATCAAATCTCTCCAGCGGATGATAAATCCCACCCTGTTTTTTGTTTCTCTACTTCCCAGACTTTGTTACTGTGGGTGGAAAATGATATTTCACCTCCCCTTCTGCCCTTCCCAGTTGGATTTTTTTCCATTTGCTCTTTTGGTGGCCAAATTGCAGTCCAGAGCTTATTAGCTTCCTCTCCCTCTCCCTCTCCCTCTCCCTCTCCTCTCCTCTCCCTCTCCCTTTCCCTCTCCTCTCCTCTCCTCATCTTGCACCTGTCTTCAAAAGTATTTCATCTGATTTAAGCCATTCTTGAAGGCACTGATTTTGTCTGCAAAGAAGATTCCAACTGAGATTTTTGCACAGCTTATGTCAGAATATAATTTAAATAATGACTGCCTTTCCTTGGCACCAGGTGATGCTTCATGGGACTGAGCTTTCAAATGCAGAGCTTGGAAGGACGAAATATAACACTAACCTTTAAGGCTTCTCCAGAAACTCAAAACATTGCACTGATCAAATGTCAAGAGCACTGCTCTTAGATATTTTATCCAGGTTATATTAACTGAAAACTCAAGCGCTTTTCTATATGTGCTAATTGACAGTGTATCAATGAATCAAATCATTATCTATTGATTATTACTCATGCATTATTCTCCAGACTCTCCATACGCATACTTTTGAATGACATTTATTTGAAAATATAACTAGGGATATGTGCATTACTGTAGTATATGGCTTTGGACTCAGCACTTCAGTGTGCATAAACAAAAAAATAGCAAAGTTGGATTTAAAAGTACTTTGAAACATTTCTCTCCTGAGAATCAGGAGCCACATTCAGGACCTGCTTCAAAGAAGAACTCAAGACCAGGGTCAAAAGCCAGACTACTTTTGTACAGAGCTATACTGAGCTTAGTAAGGTCAGGGAAGAGATTGTATGACACACTTCCAGTCTGGGAAAACCGAACTTGATCAGAAGGTGTCTGTATTCCTGAATGTTTGTATCAGGTATGAATACATAACCAGGTTATCAGCCGTTGTACTGTCCTAAACTAGCAGATCATGTCTGTCTATGCTGATCTTAAGCTTGCACAATTCTTTTGGCTTAAAGTGTCTACTTAAGTGTATGAAGTTAAACAGCCCTGTGACTGTAGTCTTCACAGGAATTTTGCAAGGCCTTTGTTCCAAAAATGACTTAATTCAAGTCGGTCCTTGAGCCCCAGCTGGATCTTGAATTTATTCTTCATGTTCACACTTTTCTTGTGCAATGTTTCCTACTGCTGTAGGTAAGAGTGCTGTTCTTGTGAGCAAAGCTAGGGAGGGTGTCAGGATTTGAAAAATATATTTACCTTGTGTAACACCATCCTCAAATCAACATCAGTTGAAAATGAAACATTTTATAAAAGGACTCGCTGTTGAAAACTGTGTAAAACTGTGTTTTGTCCAACTGCTGGATCCAATGGCCAACCCAGTCTGCTTTGTAGCGGGCTGCTGTAATTTCCAGCCTCCTCTTGTGGTCTCATAACTGGATTTTGTAGGCTCATTACGTCTAACAGCTCAAACTACAAGTAGTACCCCTCCTGGATGCAGCACTGAGCTCCTTAGGATGAAGGGATGGGAAGGTTTTATCAGAAGTGACCTGGGTTTATACTAATCATAAAAGATTTCCCAAGAGAGCTTAGAAAATTTCAGTGCATGTGCTTTATAGACATCCTGATATCCTCTAAAGCTCATCAGTTCAATACCAACAGTTGTTTGTAAACAACTTGATGGTAAAACTGCTAAGTGCAGCTTTGAAGGAAGATATTTAGCTGACAGGTCAGCAGAAGAAAGGTAATTTGGAAAAAGTCCACTACTGCCTTGTCATCAACAAAAATTCACGTATTCTACCAGTACCAACACCAGGTCTTCCCAGACTGGCTGCTTCTCCTGAGAATGCAGAGACAGAAAAAGTAAATAGCCATATTACATAGAAGAAACACAGCAGGGAGCAGAGTGTGTGTGTGTGTCTGCCTACGTACACCCCTGTGCATGTGAATGCACTGCATAAATACAAATGGGTATAATATATAAGTAAACATAACAGACTTGGAAACACTGGAATGCAGCAAACATTCTAGTAGAGCCTTACCACGTGTCATTCCTGCATGTGGTAACCTTTAAGTACCACTTAGGTTGTTTGCTCAATTGTCACTGGAATAAGTTGTCGGGCCTGTTTGCTCAGTTTCTCAGACTAGGATTGAAATCCTGCTCTACTCTCTTAGAGCAAGATGTGCCAATGACTCTGCAGTTCTTGAAGCATAACTGGATTTGACAGCAGTAAAAAGCAGTGCTCCTAAAATATTCATGTAAACATTTTGCTTAAAACATTTGAAGGTCATCAGACTTCTAAAAATAGAAGCAAAACAAAATCCCAAAAGAAATTAGCATGGCTTTCTGTTGTTCTTTATGACTGCTTTTCCCCCCCTTTCTAACTACAGGGAAGAAAATATCAGAAAATTATTGCAAACCCCAAGCTTAAAACTCTGCTGTAGTCCTCAACATTCTGCTTCCATGTGCATAAATCTATCTGATCACAGTGTGTTGTTTGAAAAGCCATTCCTGAGATTCATTTTGCTCAATTGTGGTTCCTTCTGTGTTTTACAGTGGTCAAACCATGCTCTGAATGAAATGCAAACATCTTTTTCAGATGAGTTTCACAGTAGTTTGGGGAAAGTTTGCCCAAGCCAGTCTTCTCCCCCACCTTTCTCTTTGCATATGAGCAGGGCACATTTCTCATGCTAATTAAACCAATTTGTAGAGATGAGCCTGTAACATGTATATTGTAATAGCCAGTATTTAATTTCATGGTGGAAACATTTCTCATGAAAAGCTGGCAATGCTTTGGCAGATTTTTGGGAAGAGGATGGAGAGGGGATGTAAGTGAGCAGAAGGTAAAAAGAAAAGAATTTTTTAAATAGCGCTGCTATTAAATGTGTGCATCCAACTTCATTTAATAATGTTCTTTTTAATTGTCCTCCACTGGGCTTTCTCTCTGACAGATTATGGAGATCCAAAATATATCTGCTGATCTGCACTGACTGTACTGTTAGGCACTAGCCAGCAGACCAGATGTTGGCGAAACATTCTGCTCTACAGAACAGATACCAGCTGGTATTTTCTCGCTTTGTGTTTACCTCTCTTAAATACAGATGTTGAATGAAGGCCCTTGACTACAAAACACAGGCTGTGCTCTGACTGCTGCAAAAGTTGCTTTTTGCCCTCTCACAGCAGAAGTGCTGATAACACACAGAAAGCATAGCCAGGATCAGCGAGCTGATGGACAGTGAAACCCTATGAAATAAAGGTGATTTCCCACACATACCCAGGACAATAGCTCAGAAGAGGTCAGGAATGAACCTCACTTGCTGTTTTTCACCTGACAGGACAAGTGCTGACTGCCATAGTACCTTAATGCTTCATCTTCCCAAGGACACCAAGTCTGAGAGCTCCCAAAATTTACTGTTTTACTGTTCACTATAGACATAAACAGTAACCCAAAAGCAGCTGACACACTACAAAGTCAGATTCCATTTATGTGGCAATAATGCATCTTGTAGCCATATCCAAGACATTCCCATAACACACTGGGTTCATAGCACATGCTGCAATTCAGAAGATCTCCATCAGCAAATCCCTCAAAGTGATCCACTGACTTGGGAAGCCATGGGAACAGAAACCAAGCAGAAATGTCATGTTTCCTGTAGACAGAAATCAGGAGAAAACCATTATGAGAGTGGCAGTTTGTGGAGCCCACCACTGTGCTCCCACCTATCTGTTCAGTCACCTGTCTGCCATGAGCACTGGATACAGCCCTTAAAGTGGCCTATGGGAAAACAAAACCAAGAAAACCTGAACCCCCTTATGCAAACCCAACTTTTTCCAGAGAATCCCATTAGTTGTATTTTATCCTGTTTTCTCTGACCTTTTACAAGGAGTCCTCTTGAAGGAAGAATTATCTGTTATGCCAACTCCCAAATTTCTGCTCCCCATCTCATCAGCCGTAAACTTATTCTAAAACACATGTCAACAATGATTTTATAATGGAAACAATACAGCTTTTTTTTTTTTTATCCTTCACATCTTGCTAGGAAACATTTTTTTTCTGACTCAGACTGACCTCTAGGCAGGGTTTCTATGGCTGTTGAAGCTCATCCCTCCCCAGCTACCAGAGGTTCCATTTGCTGCACTCTAACACCCATAACAGGTTCTTTTCCTCTCAGACTTTTATCCTCATTATTGTTTCAATACATACTTTCTCACAAGAGTTGTGGAGGGCCAGAAAATTGTCACTGTCTTTCAATGATCTTGCAAAAGAGTGTTATGTATCATGACCAGGAAACCAAAGGTAGGAGTGAAATAATCCAGCTCCTCCATGTTCTATCTACCAGGGAGCAGACTCGGTTTCCAGTAGGACCATCCCTCATTTTGTGTGTGTCACAAAACCCAAGAGCAGCAATCAGATATCATCCCATTACAGAAGTTTTTGCAGTGAAGCCACACACAGTCAGAAATATTTCTGGGCTTTTGAAGACATGATCTGAAAGGAGAGCAGCCCCCAGCAGAAGATGGTACTGGGATGAGACCTGTGGGTTATGCCACAGCCTCCTTCCTCTCAAGCCTCTGTGACTAAGGGTCTAGGGAATTTCAAATTTCATCTCTGGTTTAAGGAAATTCGATTTGTCTTTAAAGAGACTTAGATCTCCCCTCACAGTCAGCAGCCCTTAACCTGCAGTGAGTACACTGTAATACAAACGCATGCAGAGAAATAAGGAAGCACTGAGAGGGCAGCATTGTGGGGGAAGCTCTCATGCCTTTTCTGGGAAACCAGCAGGACTGACTGTCTGCCTGAGGTGCCTGTACACTGACACATGCAGCATGGGGAGAACACAGAAGGAATTACGAGATCTGCAATCTGGTTGGGATCATGGAGACATGATATGACAGCTGAATGAATGACATGGGTGGACACTGGCTCTCTGGGAAGCACATGCTGGGAAAGCAGGGAGGGGGTTTGTCTTTCATGTGCAAGATCAGGAACACTGGATAAAGGTCTGTCTGGGGTGGACAATGAGCCACCTGAAAGTTTATGGGTTTGAATAAGAGGGCTGACCAACAAAGGCAATGCTGCGATCGGTGTCTGCTACAAACCAGATCAGGAACAGTATTTGCCACCAGTCTTTGGTGCCTGTGATTTGTGAAGGCAAATCTCATAAAGTCCAAGGCAAAATGGACATTGTTTATCTTGATGTTACCAAGGTTTTAGATGCTGTCTCCCAAAACATTCTTACAGACAAAACAGTGAAGCACAAAAAGGTAAATGGGCAGTGAGGTGTGGATCAGTGGCACAAAGTCCAAACAGAGGCCGTTCACTGGTTGAGTACCCCAGGAGTCAATACTGTCAAAAATCTTCATTAATGCCCTGGACAACAGAAGAGAGTGGCCTATCAGCAGTCTGGAGAAGTGGTTGAAAAACTTCCCTGAGTGCTTTGCTGACATCAGAGGTCAGCACTTGTGCAGGCTGGGGAAACAGGTGGACAGGAACCTCATGAGGCATCAAGTCCATCACCTGGGCAGGAATAACTTCAGGCAGCAGAGGAGACTGTGGGTCAACTGTCTGGAAAGCAGCTTTACAGGAAAGGACCTAAGGGTCCTGGTGTACAAGCTGGCCATGGGCAAGCAACGTGCCTTTTCAGCAAAGGAGGCCACCAGCCTCCTGGGCTACATTAGGCAGAGCATCACCAATAGGTTGAGGGAGGTGATCCTTTCCCTCTGCTCAGGACTGGTGTCTTGTGGCTCATTCTGGGCTTCTCTGTACAGGACAGACATGGACATAAAGAATTCAGTCCAGCAAAGGGCCACGAAAATTATTAAGGGACTGGAGGATCTGATGCAGGGAAAAGCTGGGACTTTGCACCAGAGGAAGAGAAAGAAAACCTTATCAATGTGTACAATAAACATCTGATGGAGAGAGTAAAGACAACAGAGACATTCTTCTCTCTGGTGGCCTGTCACAGGACAAGAATAAATGAACACAATCTGAAATGCAGAATACTACACATGAACATAAAAAAAACCCCTCATCATTTTTTTTTACTGTGAAGCTGCTCAGACAACTGTGCAGATTGCCCAGAGAGCATGCAGGGTTTCCATTGCTGAAAATCTTCAAAAGTGTGCTTAGGGTACAGCCCTAGACAGTCTGCTGTAGCTGACCCTGTGCTGACCAGGGTAGGTGGACCAGGTGATCTCCAGAGGTGCCTTCAAACCTCATCTATGCTGTGATTCTGTGTTCCTGTGGTATCTCTTGCAGGTGTCTCCTCTAATCCTCAGCTCCTGACCCATGGGGCAGGCAGTTGAAGAGTAGTCTGTCCCTTCTTCAATTAACCTGAGCTGTCATCAGTGCCAGGGGCACCACTCACACTAATACACCCGCAGGATGGCTGAGGAGCTCATTGCACAAGTTCTGCTGCCCCTGCCCAGGGACAGCAGTGTCCATAGTGCCATAGCAGTAACTCTCTACATCACTCCGGAACAAATACTCAAGAATATGTCAGCATTTTCTGGTTTGGGCTGAAGCAACTAGAATAACTTAATATGCTGATAGAAAGAAAAAAAAAGGCGTCCTTATCCTTTTTAGCCAAGCTCTCTTTCAGCTGTTGAGATAAGATGGACTAAATCCAGAGGACCTGTGAGTCTTCTTTTTTTAGTGATAAAATCTAAGCTGTTGTTAAAAACATCAGGGAGATTTAATAGGCTTAACAGTGACTCCTGAATTCCTCAGGAGGGCTGTGAATTCTGAGTTCAGATCTATGAGAGCTAGGAAGTGCTTGGCACCTTGTCAGCATTCAGCTCATTAGCCTTTGGAGAATGAAAACCACCTTTTTGTTCAACTTCCCTTGGTAGCTTGCCAACCTTCTTGTTACTCACTAAGTCAACTGTCTCTAAAAGAAAGATATGCTCTCTGGTTTAAGCCACAGGATTAAAACACAGCTTAATGAGTAAGCAGCAAAGCGAGGGGAATTATATCAGGTCATAACACCTCAACAGGCAGAGGCAGTTCAGCCCCTTGACTGCACAACCTCCTAACTAGTCACTGGGGTTTGCTCAGTGGTGCCACTACCTTGCAGGCAGAGAGCCCTCCCTTACCGGGAAGTTGTCTGGCCTCTTTCCTTCTGGAAAGCAGTGGGCAGGCAGGACAGAAAGTGTATGTGGTATGGAGGAATGGACTGAGGAAAGGAAAGGCAAATAACAGAAGTAGGTGGATGAGCAGCTGGCAAACAACCCTAGAGCCATCAAATTTATTTAGCAGACTTCTCAGAGTGGTTGAAACATCTCCATCAAGGCAGCTTCATCATGACCCTGAGTGTTCTGTTCACATGGCTGAGGTTTGCTAAATTTGCTCTTCTGATGATGTTATTTTAATTAACAAAAATAGTCCATCTGTACAGGTAAAATCATTATCACCTAAAGAGACATGGGATAAAATATTCTTGCACCAGTTACTAGGAACACTGGATTATAATCACAGCTATCACTAGTTTCTCTCCTTCCCCTTAAAAAAAAAAAAAAAGCCAACCCAAATTTATATTCATTCTATTGGCATCCAAGCCCATCACTGGAGAAGCTGTACCATGATCAGAGCTGCCAAAGCCATGGTCAAGGCCCAGGCAGAGACTTCCATGGCACACACCACAAGGGATGGGAGAGGGATGTTCCCAAACACACTGATTGCTCTGAAATGTTAAATATTTTGCAGCCACCTTGACAAATTGTGGTGTGTTCTCCATTTAACATTCATCATTTACTATCCCATCAATCACAGCAAGTGAATCAGTAAATAGCTGTGATGAATGTAAGATATATGTCAGCAAACACTGATAATTTTTTTGAAACAAAACTGTGTCTAGCTCCAGAGGAAACACTCCAAAAAACCAGTCCTCCCTCACAGATACAAGCAAAATGTGTGTGAGAAACCAGGACTTGGCTGGTTCTCCCATGTTCAGGAATTTGGGCGATTTGAGATGCTTCACTCTTTAAATTTCAAGTAGCAATGTAAGTTTGCTTGTTCTGCAGCAAAGGGTGTATTGGTGGTGTCATTTCCCTTGAATAGCCCTTTCGTCTGAAATGCAGCTCATGTTCCCTTCAGCATGTCAAATAACTCACTTCATCTCTCCCTGGAGCCTGGAAAATCTGAGATGAGATTGGCACTGCAATATAAAGACAGATACTCTCAAAAGGGAGGCAAAACCATTCGGACTGAGTGGAAATAATCACTGGCACTTCTAGCTACAGATAGTCCTCTGATTTCAAGCTGTATATCAATGTAAAATGGCTTTCCCTCATCATGTCTGTACAGCACCTAGCACAAGTGCATCCTGATCTTGACTCTGGGTTTCTGGCACTGCAGTAAAACAAACACTGAGCTTATAAAAAAATGCACAATCATCTGTTCTTGCATGAGCTATCCATGCCTTCAGCATAAACTAAATACAGACGTGGCTCTGTGCACAACTCCAGCTTTGGACATCAATAAAATAATGTTGTGTCCAGAAGAAAACTTTTCTCAACTAATCCTGGATTTCAGAGCCAGACAAGTTGGGGGTTCTTTTTTAAAAGATTAAACACACAGGTGGTCTGCCATTTGCTGTGGGTACATAAAAGGAGTATTACACAGACAGTGAAGGAGAAATGGATGGATCTGGCAGATGGCATCGTGCTCAGGGTTAGCCAAATCCCCTCTCAGGCACTGGAGCCCAGATGGCCAAGCAGAAACACTTTCTGCCACAAACCCTTTGCGTGCCTTTGTGGCATCTCTGCTCTGGGAAGGGAAATATGTCAATTCACAATCTTGCTGTGATAAAACAAATCTTGTGTTCTTCCTCAGGCCCCCCCTTGACCCCAAAGGTTTCCTTCCGTCATCTGAGCCTCTGCCTGGTTGGAGTGTTAATCACAGCTCCCTCACACTGTAAAAGGTGTTATCACTAATAATGGGGTTCGGAAAAAGGGGCAAAAAGACCCTCCTGGCAGGTTTCCGTCCACGCACCTCTAAAATCAGTAAGGTTTCTGAGAATCTGGGAGAGCAAGGACTGGGTAGATGCAGCTGCTAAAGGAACTCATCAAGGATGACTGACGCTGATGGAAGTGCTTTGCAAAATGCTCAACACTTCCCGTTTGTCTTGATGTTGCTCTTTAATTCATATGTTTTCAAAAAATCTGCTTTGCTCGAACCCCCTGGAGGTCTGAAGCACATGGTTATGCAATGAATTCTCACTTCTCTCACAAATGACATCACAGGCCATCCAAAGTATCATGACCTCGTAACTGACTCCTACCTGCTCCTTTCCATGCTCAGACCATGTTGCCAAACACTTGTCTCTGCAAACTTGACGGCACCCTGGGAAATCCCAACTGGGGGCTGTTGCACAGGCACAGTGACCTTCCAGTTCTGTGTGCCCTCTTTCAGTGCACTGTTGTAATGCTGGCAGGCACACCAACCATGATTAGCCCAACAGTGAAATACAGTGACATAAGGCTTGGGTAGGTTCTAGAGAGGTCTACAGACCCCACTGTAGCCAATTTATCGCCAGGCTGCTGCTGCCTGGTACATTCAGTAAACGCTCAACACACATAGAGAGAGTTCACAGGGACTGGATGGGGGGAGGAAGAATAGGATAAAAAGAGTCAGAAATGGGCCAAAGTAGTGCAGCAGGACAGGGAGGGGAGAAGAAGGCCTTGGTTCAGAGATAAGGGGAAAAAGCATCATACAGCTTTGTTGAGAGATGAATTAGCAATTACCTTTAATCTCACCTTCTCTTTTGCCTTACCTGAAATCTGACACTGCCTCATACCATCCTGCCCTGCTCCAGACTCATTTACAGACACCCTCAATATCTTGTACAAGTCTGGTCCCTTGTACAGGCTTTCCTTTTCTCTTCCTCTTCATTCCAGTCCTCCCTTCCAATTGCTGGTGTTTGTGGCTTCTCCCTTGGTACCTGCTCTGTTCCCAGCTGAAGGAGCTTGTCTGTGCAGTCACTTGAGCTGCAACACTATCATCATCATGCCCCAAATGCCAACAAAAATCCAACAGTCCTATTCAGGGCAATTCTGCCTTTATGTGTTCCAGCACATCCTTCCTCTTCCTCTTTGGAAAACCATTCCTACCATAAATCATTCACCCTGTGCACACATTTATGCCAGGAAACAGCCCCTCTGCCATCCCTGCTGTGGTTTTTGGGCAGCAATGACACTCCCAAGCCAGCTTTTCCCTGGCTGTAGGGCAGCCTGTGCAGCAGCAGGTGCCACAGCCAGTACAGCTGAGCACGGAGGGGCAGCACATCCCATGGCACCCCACCGTTCACATCACCCCTTCCCAGCCAGAGCAGCCTTCTCTATATGACACCTGAGGCTTTAGTCTAAAGCCAAGAGCAAAATGGAGCCAGAACCGAGGCCTGAGCACCAGCTCATGATCAGCAACGAAACCCCCAGGAAGATCCTTAGCATGGTGAGGTCTGGGCAGCCCATACTGTGTCCATCTGAGGCACAGGCTGACAGGAGCCTGGGTCCTTGCAGGCTGTTTGGATGCAGCCATCTGTTTTGGCAATTGGAGACTTTGGCTCCATGGACACAAGCTGAACCATGCCAGGGGGGCTCCAGCCCAGAGAACAGGCGTTTATTTCATTGGACAAATGCAGCCTCAGCAGCAGGAAAGTGCTCAGTGTTGCCTACAAACTCTTAGAAGCACGAAATACACAACAGCATCCTCAGTAAAGTGCAGTGGATATAGTATGATTTTATTTTTTGCAGATTGCAATCAACTTTATTCCAGGATTGAGTCAAGGTATGCTCTCCCAAAAACTCAGTGAGTTATTGTTGCATCCTCAGATTTCATATTCAGGATTTTACTTCTTTGGGATAAGCACCTTCAATGCCATGGAAAAGAATTCTGCATCTCCATAAAGCTAAGCAATGACTTTGCTCACATCATCTGTCAAACCACTGCTGCTGCTCCTTCTTCTGCCATCTCTGCTTCTGTATCTTTTCCCATCCTGCACATAATCCCAGATCAGACTGCCAGGCTCTGGCAGGTCCTAACAGATTTTGACTGCCAGACATGTCAGGATTACACCTAACTTTAGGGTTTAGACCACTTAAACAGTAAAATACTGAATGGGAGGTTGATCATGTCTCTGAGAACATGGACTTTGACAGGGCATCTCTCAGGACATGAAGTAAAAGCCAACTGGATCTGTGCCGATGTGCTGACCTCGGAATGGGGGAATTTCTTTAATATCAGGAGGCACTTAAAAACTCTGTGCAGCTAAACCCAATGCCTGTGCTTGAAGTTGATCCCTAACAAGGAAACAGGATTATATTAAGATTAAATCAACTTTTTTTTCATATCACCTGGAGACAAATATTCATTCTCACTTAAAAGTTGTCTGCCTACAGTGCAGAAAAAAACCTAATATTGCAATATAGGTGGGGAAGTCCCTCTATGCATGATACTTCTTCTTGAACAACAAGCGTATCACCCTCTTTGAACACAGCCTGCTGTGTCTGAACAGGGTTTCAAAGTAAAAAACACTCCTTTACTCCCCACATTCCCTCTGACTTCCCAGTTAGAACATGTGGCAGCTTCACCACTTCAGCTTGGTTTGGTGGTGGATACTACAAGTTGTGAAATAGGAAAGGCTGCTCATGGCTGGAGGCTCTGTGGGCACAGGCAGCTGGGCAGGCTTTAGCCAGCCAGGAGCACACGTGGAGGAGGATGGCAGCCCTGTATCCCAGTGGATGGCAGGAGCAGCACCAGACTGAAGACAGATTCTGGTACTGTCAGGGAACAAGCCTGGAGCATGAACCTCAACGAGGAGTTGAGAAACCATGAGTTGTTGTAAAGGAAAGGTATTAAGTGTCACTAGCTTGACGGGATGAGTTAAAACAATTCTTAATTTTTTCCTATCTTTGAGATTTGAGGCCTGAAAAGTTGTGTGCAACAACCTTTATGCACTCTTAACCTTAACTTTGATTTCCCAGGGTTCCAGGAGAGGACACAGTGTTGCTCACTGTCAGTCTAACAAGCAGCCACGAAATACAACTGAGCCCCATGCAGAGCCTGGCTGCTCCCCTCAAGCCCTTCCATGATCCTGCCTCCTGCCAGGGCATGTCAGCCCATGCTGAGCTCCATGCTGTCCATATCCACTGACCACAAATCCACATCTCACACAACACTGCCACCACCGTTTCTGTGCTGCTGCACCATGGGCTAGCTCTGAATCCTGTTTACTTGTAAGCAGGAGAAAGGGAGAGGGTGCTGCTGTATTTGAAAAATAAGAAATTGGTTTCTTCCAAGCCATTTCATTGTTCCAGCTCCTGATTCAGTTCCAGAAGTTTGTCACCCCTCAGCAGGCATGTCTGTGTGACAGAAACAAAGTCTTTTTGTTTGCTGTGGGTCCCCGGGCCCTTCTGGGACCCATCTCCCACTGAAATGCCTCAAATGCTTTTTCCTGCAGTAAGCTTTGAGATGGTTCCATTTCATCCCACTTCCTCAGGGAGTTAGTTATCCTGCATAAAAATGCTGTAGCTCTTTCCCTGACAAGTCCTTAAGATATATTATAACTATATTTCATATGGATGCAAAGAGGCTGGCAGCATTAAATTCAGATGGAGTCATTTGTCACCAGAGGTTAGAAAGGCTGAACATAATTTAATAGCTTGATGAAATTCTTGTTCTGTTTTTGCTGGAACCCCAAAGCTGTGGGCGAGAACATTTCAGGTCTGAGATCCAGACCTTGTCACTCCTGAGTAATGGTGAGCACAACCCTGGGGGCATTGTTGGAAAGGAAGACTGACATATGGTGCTAGCCTGACAATTCTGGGGGTAGCTGTTATTTTCTGAAACTTTTGCATCTATTTTATTTTATGTTGATCAGAAAAACTCTGAGCTGAGAGCAGATGGTACTGATTTTCTTGGGGTTATTGCTGGTCGAAACTAAACAGTGCTGTGCTCCATTCCCACAGACAGCTATTAAACTGGAAATAGGTATTATTTATCCATTGGTATTTCATTGGTGTTTAGTTGGGAGTACAGCTGCACTCAGCTGGGCACTGTCCACTTACACACCGAGGGAGTTATGGTTCTTCTTTCCCAGACACCCAAACCTGAAGTGAAACCCCCAGATCCAGAGAGCCCTGATCTCAGGCTGTTTATCAAATATTTCTCTCTATGATTTCAAAACCCTATTCTCAGCAATATGCTTTCCTCTTTTTCCCTCCCTAAACTGAGGAGACTAGATGTGGTCTTACAGCAACTGCTGACCCAACAAAGCACAGCTCTACAACTGGGATTGCTGGGAGTGGCTGCTTCTCTTTTCTGTATCAAACCATCCCCTGTCACATTATCATCCAATTCAGACCTCCTGTATCAGTTTGAGAGCTGATAATTTGGTAAAATATAGGCTAAACTGACACAACAGTATCATGGAGATGTAGCCGTTGTGCAGCCTTTTTCTCCTTCTTGAGGGAAAGGGGGACCGAATGAGGCAGTGTTGGTAACAGAAACATTTCCTTAAAGCAATTCTTGAAAAACCACTATATTTCTCACAGTCTATATTAAAACTACTGACTCTGAACATTCTGGTCTGGCAGAGCTCAGAGGACCTCAGCAGCTCAGCATCCCATGTGGCCGGTCTGGGGCAGGCCTGGAAAGTTCTTGGGGTTGGGGGAAAAGAGCACTTCAGAAAGAGAGGTATCTGTGGGGACCTGGACAGCAGAAGAAACAGATCCACGAGGCAGCCCCCATTTATCTTTGCAAAAGAAATCAACAGAGTGTGATCTCCAGAGGCTTTGTGAGGCCACCCTGCTTCCCCTGTTAGCCTTGACTGATTGATAAATATACCTGTTGTACTCCCGTGCGTGACAACATGCAATGAAATCCACTGATGGAAAACACCAAGATGAAGAAAAGCTTAAAGTTAATGTAATGGTTGTCTTAATTATTTATATCCAATTACAACTCACTACAATGTTGTCTTACTGCAAATGTGACAGAGGCCAGTGATTGCCTTAAAATGGTAGAGCTGCCATAGTTTTGGATAAATAAAAGCTTACATGCAACACTGATGGGTTACTTTGGACAATATTACAATTCTTCATAGGAAGTTGTATGATCCAGAATAAATTGGAAGTGTGTTCAGTTTGAATAAATTGTTTCCATTAGTAATTCAAGCACAGCAATTTACAAGTTCTACAACCAGGACAATATCCTGAAGTGGCAGGAGCTGTTAGACTTTAGTTCTAAGTATGAAACTCAGTCTGTCCCATAGTTATAAGTGTGACAAAGGTGGGTATCAGGGCTGTGCCTCTCTGCTCACCCTGTGCACTGAAGTCATTAATTCCCTGGGTGGTAGAGGAACATCCCAGCTTGTCACAAGCACAGATGAGATAGTAGGACTGTTTGAAACAACAGACTTCCTTGAAAACAGGTCCATAATTCAGTAATCGACACACAGGACCTCTCCAGATGGGAATTTTAGACAGTTCTACATATTCTCCCAGGTAGGTCCTGCTGTAGCTTATCTTCTTTGTATGTCTAAATGTGTATGTTATGATTAACATCCTGGATGGACTGTCCCTGACATTCTCATGCAGTTCTGCTTCTTTGCTGGTTGCAGAAGGGATCAAGTTGTACATAGATAGGGCATTTGTGAGTAGTCAGTACAAACTGTTCCTGCAGATGCAAAAAATACTCATTTTGGACAGTCTTTTGTACACAGCTAAGATATTTAAAGCAATTTTTTATGTAGTTGTCATAGATAAAACAGTACAGAATTGGAAAATTTTACTTGATAACTGCCAGGCCCCATGAACTTCTGATCCCTTTTGGTCATCAAGTGAAAAAAACCCATAAACAGCTAGTCAAACTCTTAGCACAAAACTCCATCCTCTCTCCTTCCCAGCCTCAACTTCCCTTATTTTTGCTGCAGTTGTAATCTGTCCCACAAAATTCCTCTGGCAATGGTACGGGTGGTGTGGGAAAGTGGAAGTGGAGCATGTGACGGTTTTTTCCTGCCCTGCATGTAGCTGTTTCTACTGGGCTGCTGTTTGTGACTCCTGACACTTTTTGTGTAATGATTTCCACCACACTGCACACCATGGCCTTTGCTGCTCTTCTGCCGTGTGTCCCTCCTCCCGCAGGGATCACCCATGGATGTGTTTTTTCACCATACAGTTTTCACTTACTTGAAGGCCGGCTGGAACCATTCTTGGCAGGTCACCACTGCAAACTGATGCTACATAAAGCCTGGCAACATCTGCCCATTGCAGAATGTACAGTTACAGGGATGGATGGACATGCAGGATGGCAGGACAGCTTGCAACCACAGACTAGTGCAACCACTTCAGTGGGGACTCCTGTTGGTACAGAACAGCCAAAAACCATTCTGAGAGATTTGATTCCCCATGTAAGAGTTACCTTACTATAAGAATTTTAAAAATAGCTTTTACTTTAAACATTCTGCCATTAAGTGTCTTTGCAACATTGTCCTGCATGAGAAATGGTTACTAACGTGCCTCCGTAGCACTCCCTCTGAAAGATGCACAGCTCAGCAGCTCAGCATATCCCCAGAAGCATGGATGTAAGGGTTAACTCTGCCTATCAGCAGCAGACTCACTTCAATTAGAAACTATAGTAACCATCTTAGAAGGACAGCCAAATATTACCAGAGATTAACATTTTGTTTATGGTGACAAATGAAGGGGTCTGAAAAGAGACTCACTGTCCATCTCTCAGAGAGCATTGCAAGGGAGGAAAACTGCCTGCTTGATATCTGTTGAGGAGTGTTCCTACTTTAGGATGAGTTTCAGTCCTGCAACTGCTGTGTGTGTGTGTGTGTATAATGAGGAATCTGCTGAGGCTGCAGAATGGAAATCAAATGCCCATACTCAGATTGCATGTACCTACCACCCTCTAAATGCTTTAAACAGAAATCTGGGACCACTGATGCTTACATAAAGTGTCTTAAACAATTCCTCTGTGTAGTTACACTCTGAGCTGGGAAAACAGTCTCCTTATATCACATAAGAGCCATCCAGGCCTGCTCCAGCTGTGCCCATTTTGGGAAAGGATTAAGAGAGGTTTAAGCATATAGAGGCAGCCTGCAAAGCTAGAATACTTGGCTGGGCTGCATCCTTCTCCCTTGTGTTGGGTGACTTGGGAATTTTCACACCTGATTGTTTTTCACACCAATTCTGCTTTATCTGAAGGTACAATGATTGTTATAATTCAATCACTGTGCATTGTTCATTGATCTAAATAATTTCTGACAGCTTTATTTGTACTGATCTAAATTTATAAAGAACAATGTCAAGAGTGGTAGCAGTTACAAAGCCCTCAAATATGCTCAGATATTACTGTCCATAATAAGTGCACCAGGTAACCTAAAGATTCTTTTCAGAGTATGCTTTTAAATGAGGAAAGCCATGGCAGCTTCTTAAGGAATGCAGTTTGCTGTGGTCATGCACTTAATTTTAATGCTGATCCCTAATCCTACTTGGAGTAAATCAAAAGTGGAAATAAAACTGTACTATTACACAATTGCCAAGGCAGTCAGTTCTGCTGTCAGCAGATGTGATGGCCAAAGATCCCCTTAATCACAGACACAGGATGTCTCAGTGATACATCTCTGGATAAAGGAACAAATACCAGTGTGAAAATGAAACATTGGCAAACATTTCACATAAAGCCTAAGTTATGTAGTGTGCCAGAGGGTCTGAGTCATAGATACATTATCCTGTAATATTAGATGCTGCAGACTGTGAAAATGTCACCATTAGTACAAGTTCTGCCCCTTCATCAGGCAGAAATAAAATACATGGGTAAGTTAACCTGCCACATGCTGCATTTTTTTTACTATTATGGCAATAGTATTGCCACTGGATTGCTATGTGTAATTTATCTCAGGTATAGATAGGGTAATAACAAATCTATATTAAAAATATCTATATTAAAAATATTTTAATCTATTTATTTATGTGGTATATGGATCTCACTACTCCAGATAGTTGCAGACTTCTACAATCACACCACAAGTATTTCTCAGAGGGACTCACAGATTACTGATGTTTACCCCAGGGTAATTACTGTCACATATGTGTATCTTTCATCTGACAGATACAGTAAACTCAGATACAGTCTGCCAGATGATGAATGTCTGTTTTCTGAAATTCCTTTAAAGATGCTCAACTTTTTTAACTGTTCCTCTCAGACACCAGATGAAAGTAACATTCAGACATTCAACTCAGTTTTGCTGCACATATTCTCCCAAGGCCAAAGGAATGGAGTTTTTTTGAGGACATATGAAGGTGATCTCTGACAACCCCTTCTCAGCTGGCAGGTGCTTTGGCACATATTAAGTGCCTGGAACATATCCAACTATTTTTGAGGTAATTGTATAAAGACTAATCTAATTCAGAATCCTGTGCAACTGTTGAAAGATAAAATGGCATAAGATTATTTTAAATACATGCTGTCTTCCTCATTCCTTCTGCACTCCCTTTCTTTTCTTTTTTTTTTCCCTTAAACTTCCTTTTGACTTTGAAGTCCTCTATTACATTTTCATTGCACATCATTATACACGTAACAACCTGGAAACTGAAGGGCTGTTTAATTTCAGTGTATGCATACAGGCTAGGCAAAAATCCATGTAAATTTCTATATTGCTCCCAAAAGCCTTGAAAACAGCAAAGGGTGATGTACTGCAACTTGTGATAGGCTGCAGCTGTCTGTTTAATTAGTCTGAGATTGCATTTTCCTGGGGTGAGTTAAGAAGCTGTGAGCTGTGGACTGCTAGCTGACAAGGCTGTCATACCGTGGCTTCAAGGGCTTTGAACCTCTGCATTCATAGAAGAAGCAAAGCATTTTCATGGCTGCATATGAGCAATGTCCTGCTATAAAAGAACACTTAACAATGATGCAGGTGGAGCCCTTATCTCCATCATTCCCAAAAAATTAAGACATTGAGTGTCTAACCTTATATAAATACTTCTCTGCTCAGGTACTGCTTAGTACCTGAGGAGTACAAGGAGTGCAGATTGATTGTACTCCTCTTGCAAGACATGTGCTGCGAAAGGTCTGGCTCAGATTTTACTTATTGCCTAATTTCCCCTCTACAGACTTATCTGTAGTTCAAAGCAGGTATCAGGGAATGTCAGGTTTCTCAGTGCTATGGAAAACAAACATTCATCTAAACATATGTTCCTCTCCGGGTATGCCTGCAGTATGTGTTTACTACATGTTCTGGAGTGAACTACTGGGCCCAGACAGCTGCTGTCAAATTGCCGTGTCTCACTGGTGGCTAATGGGAATTTGGGGATTGCTATTTTGCTCTGGAATGCTGTCAGGCATGTCTTCACCACACAGTGGCTCAAGAGCCCTTCTGTGAGCATTGCACCCAAATGGCACGGACACCTCTAGTGCACACCACAAACCTCATCCACCTGCTGCACGTGGGTGTGATTGCTGTCTTTAGCAGCACAGGATCTAAAAACTGCCATAGGATCCCTGCAGAATAACTGACTCCTCCAGGACAAAAAGTGACTTTGGGACCTCTGGAAAAGAAGTCTGAAGAAAGTGTTCTAATGACAGAGAACTCACTGGCTCTGATGGTTACTCCACAGAAAAAAGAAACTCTGGGTCTAGAGGCTCACAAAGAATGCTCTTGAATGGTCTGAAAGGATTTATCAAACCTGTTGCCTCTCTTTGGACTGCTTGTACTACTCCATTAGGAGTGGCTGCTCTGCTACCCAGCTCCTGTACAATGAGCTCCTACACCCTTAGTGGAAGTGGTGCTCCCACGGCAGACCAGGTGTGAGTCAACAGAGCAGTTCTGGTTCGGGGCCCCTGTCTCTAGGCCCTGGGCAGAAGGACCAGCCATGGCAGTGTGGCAGCAGCCAGCGTCTCTTCACCTGAGAACCTTCTGGAGAGAGCATGTGTGTCAATCCCTGAGGATTTCTGGAAACATACAGTACAATGCACTCCTCATACGCGCTCCCTCCAGTGCCCCAAACACCAAGGTCTACATTGTCAACAGAGGAGTGAGAAGCCTGAGAGATACTCGTTTGTGTGTTACCTGTGTTGTTAGAGGATGAGGCCACTGAGTCTCAAGGCTCTTTCAACACTTTCAGCTCAGCAGCAGCCTGTGCTTCAGATCACAGAGCAGTGAGTTGAGCAAGCACAGGCAACATGAGGGAAAGGAAGAGTCAGCTTATGCACAGCACATGAAGGACACCATGATAAATGCCCTTCTCTGCTGGGACTTTATAACCAGCTCTAACCAGTGAATGAGCTGAACATCTCCTGCTGATTCAGATAGTCCTCTAGGAAAGTGGATGATGCCTTTGGATGCCAAGACTTTCTGCACTTGCTGTTCATCTGCAGACTGCTGGGGAGTGACAGGATACACCTCATGAAGTTGGGCAAGAGCATCTCTGTCAAAAGGCTGCCCATCCTGGTAAGATGGGCTTTAAACAACAAATATTGTGAAATGAAGGTTATGACCCACAGTAAGATGAGGAAGCAGGGCTTGGTACTGGAAACCAAATGATCCAAATTGTTGAGAAAAAGAGAGAGTTTGGGAACAATAAGACAGGAAAAAAGACACCCACCTCAAATACATGCCCACAGCCTGAAAAAAACCCACAAACCACTTTTGTTTTTCTTGGTTTTTTTTTTATACAAGCAAACTCTTGAGACTTACAGCACTACATGCAGAACTACATCACTGGAAAAACTGAGATGTGGTTGGATAGTTTGTATGACAAGTGAAATGCGAGAGATGGATAGAAACTTTTCAGGAATGACAGTAGGGAAGAGGACAAGAGACTTCTATGTGAATAGACAATTTGGATGTATGGAGCTTTCCTATGGGATAGATGACAATGCTGGTTTACAGGTGGTTGAGAGCATGATCAGGATCAGAAGACAGGCCAGTAGAGATCATGTTGTGGTGGGACTTAATAACAGACACAAGATCAAGGTAAGAAAGTGGATAAAGTCTTCTTCTAACATGGGAGTCTGTTGACCACAGACTTCTCAGTACTTTTGGGGGGATTTCAGCCTCTCTGACATCTGCTGCAAGGGCGTCACAGTGGGATGTAAGCAATGCGGGAGAATTTTGGAGTATACCATGGGAAACATCTCTGAAGTGTAAAATTGTTCAGGAAAGCTGCCAAGGCCTTAAGTGCAGCGTCCTCCAAGCACAAGAGCAATATGCAGGATATCAAGCAGACTCATCAGGAGACTGGATAGTGTAAATAGCAAACTCATGATGGAGCCCCAGTGCAATCAACAGCATAAAGGAGGTGGGAGCTGGGATAAGCAACAAAGGAGGAATTTAGACAGACTGCACAGGGTTGGGATTAGGGAAGCCAAGTTCCTTTCAAGGAGAGTTGAAACTTACAGAGGATGTGATGGGCAGTGAGAACTTCTACAATTAATTAGTAGTAGAGAGCTGATGAAAGAAAATATGGGACCATTGCCGAATGTAATAAGCTGTTTAGTAACAGTGGATACAGAAAAAGCTGAGGTACTTAGTGCATTCTTTGTCTCAGCCTTCGCTTACAAGGTCTCTTAAGCGTCTGGGCTGAAGAGAACTACCAACAATCACGTCAGTCCATCCAAGTCCATAGGACCACGCAGGCTGCACCCAACAGTGCTGAGACAACTAGCCAATATTGTAGTGAGGCCACTGGAATTTTTGAAAGGTTGGGGAAGGTCTCCAATGAATAGAGAAAGGCAAATGTTGCACTTATCTTCAAAAGGAGCATGGTCAGCCTTCCTACAACCCCTTAGAGCACATTTCTGGGCACATGAAGGTGAAGATGATCTTCTTTACTCATGTGAGGGTGATGAGGCACTGGAACAGGTTGCCCAGAGAAGTTGCGGATACCCCATCCCTAGAAGTGTTCCAGGACAGATGAGGCACTGGAACAGGTTGCCCAGAGAAGTTGCAGATACCTCATCCCTAGAAGTGTTCCAGGATGGATGAGGCACTGGAACAGGTTGCCCAGAGAAGTTGTGGATATCCCATCCCTAGAAGTGTTCAAGGCTGGGCTTGTCGGGCCTGTGAGCAACCTGCTCTAGTGGAAAGTGTCCCTGCCCATGGCAAGGGGGTTGGAACCAGATGATCTTTAAGGTCCCTTCCAACCCAAGCCATTCTGACAGCCTCCTGGGGTGTGTTAACACAAGCAGTACCAGTAGAATGAGTAAAATGCTTATCTCACTTGGCAGTCATTAGACCACACCTGAAATACCACACCCAATCTGATGCGCTCCAGTACAAGAGAGATGTTGATCAGCTGGAGTAAGTTCAGTGGCGTAGGTTCAGGATGATCAAGGGGCTGCTGCACGTGCTCCATTTAGACGGGCTGGGCTTCTATAGCCTGGAGAAGGTCCTAAGTGATCCATGGCAGAAGAGCAAAAGGTAATGGGCATAAATTGAAATAAGAAAGATTGTACCAGACTCAATATTGAGAAAAACTTTTTCATCATGAGGACAATTAAGCATTAGAACAGATTGCCCAGAGAATTTGTAAATCCTCCATCCTCTGAGGACTTCAAGACCCAACTGAATAAAGCCCTGAGGAACACGGTCTCATCCCATAGATGACTCTGAGACCTCCTGAGATCCTTTCTAACCTGAATTATTCTATGATACTATAACTTTGTGGAGTTCTCATTGCTGTTGGAGTTTGCCTCCATGCCCTATTCCCAGTGGGTCTGGTGATGCACCAGGGATTTTATGTTTAGGTAGGGATTGGAAGAGTAAGTTCTAATGGCTTTTGGTGGAAATTATCTAAAATATACACTGGTGTCATGCTGACTTACAACTGTCCTGGGATGCACTTACAACGTGCATCCTGGGATTCATTCATGTGAAGAATTAAGAGGCTCCTATCTAGCTTTTTTTTACCAGAAAGTACCTATTTCTTATCACCTTTCCCCCTTCTTTTAACATACTACTAGAATTGTTCTGCTGATGACTGCTTGGACTCTGGGGAGTGCCAGTGTGGCCTGACAACAGGTAGACATTTTCCAAGCCTAGTGGAAGATGGAGAAGGGATACTATAGCCCAGAAAAGGAAAAAGGGTCACGTGGAAGATTGTGCTGTACTGTTTTTTCTCAAATATGGAGAATAAGTGCAATGGCAATAGCATTCTTACAGGGACACCACATGACGCCAAGCACACCAGTGGCAGGAAATGAAAGTGGATGCTGTTCAGAGCAAGTTTTTCCTTGCAGAACTGCAATCACAATGTACCAAATCAACACAACTATTGCAGCATGGTCTTAGCCAGACTGACTGATGTGATGTAGCTGGTTTCTGTGCAGAAGTCCTCGTCATTTGGTGCCAAACAGGGGAAACCCATCACACTTCACTGTCTGTAGTTGGTCTACAGCAGGAAGAATGCCTGGTACAGTTTTGGAAAGTGCTTGCATTCAGAGTCTATTGCACTCATGAGCCTTTCTCCCTTCTCTTAGCATTGAAGAAACTATACAAAGCAAAACAGTCACCAATGTTAGGCTTCTGGGTGGCCAAGAACCATGGTATGAAGACTGAGGAGGGTGGTGACAACAGAAGGAAGCTGTTTCCTGATTTCATTGAACAGGCTTCACCTAGACCACTGTTCTTCAACTTGGATGGGAATGACAAGACAGAGGTTCCCAGCTTTCCTCTACCATGACAGGCTTTATATGAAGGCCAAACTACATGTGGCACCATGATGAACTCATGGACAAAGTTTTAATCTTGATCATTTTAACTGAGATAATTTTTGACAAGCCCGTAACCATAGAATCAGTGTCCTACATCTTGAACCAACATGCTTCTACTTCTATGCAACTACTGCTAGGAAATCCTTCTGGCAGCAAAACCTGAGCTCCCTCTTCCAACATAGCCTCACACAACATCATTTCTAGACCGCATGTCTTCCTTCTGCAGGAGGATGAAGTCTGGGACATCTGTCCTCGGGGATAAGAAAGAAGCAAAAATAAACCCTTAAATTTAAACTGGATAAAGAACAGGAATAAGGATAGCAAAAAGAACCACAATAACCCCCAGAAGGAATAACAGCAAACAGCAGCAAAATGCAGTGCTCATGCCAATGGGCCCTGGCAGCAAGCTGCTGAGTGGGGGCCTTCTCTGAGCTACAATATGGGCCATGGAGGAACCCAAAGTGATCAGAGTGATCAGAGAATGAGGTGACAAAGTGACAAAGGCTCCACAAGAAATGGTAACTGTTCCAGATGACTACATGGAATTGAAAATTCAAGAGCTAAACACAATTAAATGCTGTGAACTATTTTGAATCCAAAACCTGGGATAAAGTCTTTGCCCAAAAAACCTCCAGTGGGGCTTAACCATTTGAAAAATGGTTATAAAACTGTATGCCTTGATTTCCCAAAGTATTAAAGGAAAATAAAGTTACTTACTCGATATATTTTATATGCTTCATTCCTTCAATGTTCAAAGGGCTCTAAGATCTTAGGAGGATTGACTGATACAGAAGTACAAAACATATTCTTTTTGATTACTATCTTATTGATCAAAATTTTTCATATACTTGGAAATTCTCCCTGAATTTAAGTGTCTTTTCAAAACCATACAGCAGTGTTTGACTACATGTAAAAAATAACCCAAAGACCTTTGTTCCAATTAAGATGAAGAGATGGGAAATTTATTCAGAATGCTGGATTAATATTTTTACTTAAACAAACCCAAACCAACCAACCCACAAAACCGTAAGGGTCTGTAAGATAGTAAAACCACAATAAAAACCCCCACAGAGTTTAAATTCTTTTCATCTCAGATCTCTTTGGGCTTCTGATCTGGCTACAGCAGGTGATAGAAAAATGTAAAATTTCAGTTCTTGGAGAATTAACCTATTAAAAAATGTGTGTGAATTACATAAAAAGGCATTTACCAAGGAATGTATGCAATCAACCTTGATTCAAGAAAGGTATGTTTTCAAAATCCGATTACATTGATGGCATTAGCAAAATCTTGCAGCAATTTTGTGACTTCTCACCCCTAAGGGGAAGGGATTACCCAAGATTTGTAGATGCTCATGGTCAAAAGAAACAATATAAGTAAGAGGGTCCACAAAAACTCACAAACTTTTATTAGTAAATTACATACTTGCCATGGAAATTGGTATGCTGGCCTCATATAAGTACAGAACAGTGAGTTTTGGATAAAGAGGTTAGATGAAAGGGAAGAGAGAAAGAAGGAGGTAAATTGAACTGGAGGAGAGAGAAAGAAAAATCAGAAAGGGAGAAAGAGATCACCAGTCCTGGTTTCAGCATCAGTCCGGCTGATGGGGTGTCCAAGGTCCTGGGGACACTGCCTGGGCTTGGTAGGGGTACCTTTTTATAGACCATTTTCCCCACCCTGGAGACAGGTTTCTTACTTTCTATGCAAATTATTTATCATGTGCAGTCCATTCTTTCAGGCCTTTCTGGAATTGGGTCAGACAATTAGGGGTACTTGGGTGGTCTTTTTCCCCCCTACAGTCCATGTTCACCTCTCATCTTATCCCTGTGCTCGCAATGGACTGTTTAGTGCTCATCTCCAGGAACTAGAACAAGGACATCTGTCCCAGAAATGTGCTGCCCTACCTCCTCAATGCCCCTTTCTCGGGCCACATCCTGCTCTTCTCACAGTGTGTTACTACCAACAATCCTTGGTTATTACCAACAATCCTTGGCTGGCTCCACAGCCATCCAGCTATCAGTGTTTGAGACATATACAAGATTAGTCCCTTATCTTCTGGGCTTCTACAGATTTGTACATGACAACACAGTGATGTGGACACTTTTCATTTCATTCTGTAATGCAAGACCTTCTGATACTGGCATACATAAACAGTGACTGATACTTGTTAAGGAAAAATACAGTCCATTTAATAACAAAATACACCACTCATCTTGTCCACTGGCTAGTTCATAGAAGATAAGATTATACTGCTTCTCCTGATAGTGTTTTTAATACTGAGAAACCCATTCCTGGTGAGCTTAATCAGATTAAACAGACAGACTTGATATTGATTTGATGTTCAGTCACGCTAATATAACACACAGAAGGTTTATTCATTATTTGAAAAACTGATTTTATCCAATATGTTAAAAAAAAACTTGTTAAGGGTACAGATCTTTATTGATCCTTGAAGGATTTAATTGTTATAATTTAACAAAACTGGACATGGATCAGAAAAAAGGACATTTTGAAGTGTTGTGCTAATGAAGTCTTTTGCTTCTGTTGAATCACAGTTCACATCCGATAATCCATTTTACTTACCAGGAGAAAATTTCAGCTTAAATTTACTAAATTCTGTAATTCTTACACCTGTTTTACACTGCAGTAACTACCACTGATTGTGTTATGCTCATGCATATTTTATATCAACATAATAGAGAATGAAACAAGGCCCATGTATTTTGACCCTTCTTAACCTTCTCTATTTAGACAGCTAAGTTTTATGCAATCAGTCAGTATGTGTGAAACAGGTAAAAGCTTGTATTCCAGCATAAAAATTGGAGTATCTGTCCTGGCATGATTGCCAGGTAGAGTCATGCAGACCAGAGCTGTAGAAGATTAAAGCTGTGATGCTTCTATGTTAACTGATAGGTGTTGCTCAGAAAATGCTAAATGAAGTCCAGGTTTTCCCTAGGCACTTACAATCAAGAATATTAAATCTATGCAGGAGTTCACTGTGTTTTTCCAGATAACTCAGCTAAAGATCAGAAATTTCACATAAGTCTTTTATACATGAATAAATCACAGCAGTATTCGCAGAAGTATTCTGTGGAGCATTGGTACATCTTGCCTCCTTATGACTAATTTACAAACTCAACAAGTATGGAGAGGGATTTCAGTAGGTGTTGCTTATACAGACTTGTCCCACCATCATGAGCTCACCTCCTCCACCAGAGCTGTTCTGAATTATTTTCGCCTGAAGTCAACAATTACAGGAAATTGTGGCCACAGAAATTGCTTAGAGGTATTTACATTGTAGTGTCTAAGGGGGACACCAGCAGTTGCAATCTACATTCCCTCCTCTGATGGATATTTCAATCAACTGACTCAAAGAAGAGAGCCATAAAGAAGACTCATGAAGAGGTTACTGTCTGTGCACAGTAAGAGCGTAAAAAGGGATTCACGTACCACACTTCAGCCACCTTGCTTCACTGTTGGCATAACATTCAGGGTCTTCCCTAATCTCTGGTTGTGATGATAGGAACCACTCTTTCCTGGGCTCCAAACAGCCTGCATTATCTGAGCCACAATGCTGCATTATCCGAGTAATTTTCTGGGAATTTTCTAACTTAACAGGTAGGAAAGACCAAGTAACTAGAAATAACACACCTCATGAATACATGTAGGCTTTAAAGTGTTTCTTAATAGAAAGAGATGTTAAAATAAAACCTTGTCTTCCTTGTTTCCAACACTTTTTTTAGGCTAGAACATGCTTAGGCTTCCAGAAAACCCCGAAGACCCAGCTTTATTTAGTTTTCTGACACGGAGGGAGGAGCCCTGAAACCCTGCAACCACTGGTTCCAAAGCTTCCATATTCAACAGATTGGTCAGGCATGATTTGCCCTTAGTGAAGCCATGCTGGCTGTCTTGGATCACCTCATTGTATGCACCTGAACATTGTTTTATTGATCTGCTCCATGATCTTCCCAGGCACAGAGGTGAGGCTCATCAGCCTGTAGCTTCCTGGGTCTTCGTTTCCCCCTTTGTTAAGAGGTGGAGTGATGTTTCCCTTTTTCCAGTGACCAGGGAATTTGCCTGACCTTTTCAAATATGGTTCCTTTGCCTCATTCTTCACCAGCAAGGCTTCCTGGGAGGTTGTGCATAGAGAGGGGAGCAAAGGAGAGCTATCTTCTCCTTGGGAGAGGATTGAGGCAAGCACCTCCAGAGAAATCTTGACTCACACGTGATCAGACCACGCATGCCCTATGTGCTTGGACAAGCGTTTAGGGAGCACTCAGTAGCAGCCTTCCACTGCCTATAGAAGGTTACCGCTGGATACAAGGGGTGGGGAGAAATCACTAGGAGGATGATTAAGTATTGGAACAAATTCTCTAGAGACACTGGAGAACCTGTGTCCTCAGACATTTTCAAGCCCTGAACAATATTGCATCTCCTTTGGAAAGCTGGAAGAAATGCTGCTAACCAGCAGCCAGAACACCACTGTACCACGGTGTGACTCAACACGTAAATTGGGACACAACTCCTCTGTGGATTTCCTGATCTTGTGGAGCCCCTGAGAACCTGCCCATGGCCATGATTTAAAAAAGGGGTGCGGAAGATTACCCTATCACTGTTTGCATAAACAAGGATATCCGACCATTCTTCTACATATATATTCCCACTGTTGTCTTCTGGATAATTTATTTTCAGTCTTTAATTTCACTCCCACCCTTTTCCATTGCTCCATGTTAGTTAGTCGACCCACACTGTCCTCTGAATATTTCCCTTTGTGAGGAAAATTTTGGCTCTTTACTATTTCAGTATCAAATAGAACATTGTTGCTTGAGCTACAAACTCAGACATTTCCCCCTCAAATTTCCAGTGTTGCACTTACATTCCCTTTGTAAAAGAGACCTTTGGGATTAGCAAATATTGCACAACACTTATCAGTTAATTGTTATTTAAATCTCAAAAGTCTTCTCAATTCAAATCTTTTAATTGGAATCCAATAGCAGATCTTTGTGGCAGTGTAAGTTAGGTGACTGGATAATAAATAAAGGCTAATAAATATAAAGTGACATAGAAATAAATCCTCTCAACAGAAATAAGAATTAATTTCCACTACTATGATTAGTTTCTAAAGAGAGAAAACATTACTGTGTAAAACATTAAAGGAGGTATCTGCTGTGAAAAAATAAATCAGATACCTTCTGCTTCCCCAGCAAGAAGAAAGAAACTCCTGCCAGAAGCAGCAAAATGGATGCATTAAACAGAAAGACAAAGTGAATGTAAAATGAAAATGCAAGGACAGGACTGGTTCGATACAGTGAAATTAACAAGGGACGTGGAAAGGTTCACATTTCATTTGATACCAAGGATTTGACACAAACTATTCATCTCACAGGGTTCATTGGCCCACAGATTCGCCCAAATATTTGTGGAATAATTATTAATTGTGACCTGATAAGCTAAACGCCAGATTATATTTTTTTTTTGCTTATCTCATATTCATGTTTAAAAAGTATACGCTGCGAGAGATATAATTGTTGTTGTATCCCAACTTCAGTGTTGTTTTGACAAAAAACCTATACCTCTAAAAATTAGCAATCTAAAATCTCACTCCTCTTTTCACTGACTTTGAGATCTGGGGATCAAATTTACAGAGACAGAAATATAAAAGATATCTTGCTAATGATCCCAGAGAAAGAATTAGCTATTAACAAGTGCAGATTTCAGGGGTGTGTTCCAATTACTTGGTTAATTTATTGAAAGCACTGAGGAAGAAATGGCAGGAAGTGAATTCAGGGGGCTTGGCAAACCAGTAGGAGGAGAGAAGCTGGCGAGGAAATCCTGTATGCAGGGGGTCATGCTATAATTCAGCTCCGTGCAACTCATCAGACTGACAAACCCTCCAAATGTTGCCACAGTCAGACCCTACAGGTATCTGTTAGGTAGGTGCAATCAAATAGCTCAGACTGGGATCCCACATTGATTCCTGATGCAGCACAAGCTGTTACACAGAATGCCTGCCATCTCTCTCTCTCCTAGGCGCAGGCAGCTTTTCCTTACTCTTCTCAGCGCTCCTTGTAGTGCCTCATAATTTAAGGTAATGTGTTTTTTTTAATTTATCCGTCAGTCTGATCTGTACTGAAATTGATGCATAAATTTCATCCCTGCCTCATCCTGCCACACTAAGCTCCAATCTACAGTTTTTACTTCATGTTTAATTACAAAGCACTAAATTAAAATTAGAACAAAGGTGAGCGAAGCAGAACTTAAAAATAATAATAATAAAAAAACCTACCTAAATCCAAATGTACTATTCATAGAAAACTCTGCATAATGCAGTAGGTGCCTATTTGTTTAACCCAAAGACCTCTTGGTGTCTATCAGTTCGCTTCAACGCCTGCCTCTCCTCAGCCTGTCAGCATTCCTTTGCTTACATCCAGAGCGCATTTCTAGGCCATGCTCTGCGCACACTAATGGGATTAAGCTCTACACAAAATGCAACTGCAGTCTTTTCCCATGAGGATACTGAGAGCAGAAAACTGCCCACGTGCTTAAGCAGCAGCACCACAGAGAAGGGCCGCACAGGGGGGTACCCAGACTGTGCTCCCAACACAGTGCCCTGACCAGGGCATTGATGATGGATTGGGTCTGCAAGATAGCAGAGGAAACCTACATCTCATCTACACTGAAAGGATTGCAGGGAACTGCTCTAGGAGTGTGTCTGCTGCTTCAGTGACTCCGCATTTCCCATAAATCAGTCCACAGAGATCTTGAGAACCCTGCACAGTGCAAATATTGTGTAAGACCACTTCTGAAAAAAACCCAGTAGTTTTTTTTTTCCAGAAATCATTTGCGTTTGAGACATCAAAAAGAAAGATCTCCAGCTCTGCAATTAAGTGCACACACACAAAACTTAATCATTATTGCAATTATTCAACAAATGCACCAATTTTAATCCTGTTCAAGTCAATAGACTGCTAACATTCGAAATTTAAGCACCTGAGGCAGTTTTTGCTGGTTATCAGCTTAGGCTAATATTCTAAAGTCAACTCTTCTCCCTTCGCTTTTGCCTTAAGAAGCAACAAAATACAAACCTAAATATAAATTTCCACGAGGATGTCCCTGTTTTCAAAGGTGTTCTCCTGGATAATTTTTTTTTAGCCTCTGCACGGGAGAAGCACAAGACATGGCTCAGTCCAGCAGCAGTTTGCATGCACCAGCTCTGAGTGAGCAGAAATGATTCTGCATCTGTATGCAGGGTTTCCTCACCTCCCCTACAGCTGGGATGACTTGGCAGAACAGCCCTGCGTCCTTACGCAGAATCACAGCTGCAGACACAGCTACAAATACCCTGGCTGACTGACTGAAATGGTCTCGATTTATCTCCCAGTCAAACTGTAATCTGTGATGTACTGGTATGAGAATGGACAATGCTTGGAGCACTGTCCTGATCCCTTTATAATCTAAACATTCACACTCTTCAGGAATTGCAGGAGCAAGGTCTTTGCCTGACAAACTTCACAGTTCCCTTTCAGAAAGGATGCAAGGGCGAAAATCATGTTTCTTTAAAATGCAACAAATTTTACAACCTTGTGGTATTTTTTGGCCAGAACATTGTCTGTACAATAGAGCTTGCCCTCTGTACCATTCTTTCAGAGAGCATAAATAATTTTTTTTTTCTTTAAAGACACAGTACATAAGATCATCCTCACTGGAGAAGCACTGTACGTTACAGGATCAGGCCAAAGTAAAAAGTGTCTGAGCATGTTAACACAAGCCCAGAGAAAAAGACAGTTCAAGGCTGAAGTTCATGTGAGGACACTGGTTGATGTCATAAACTGTGAAGCTGCAACTCGTGTAACTGATGGGTTGTAGCAAAATGCTGAGTGTCTGGCCCTCTACTGTTTTTTACAAATGTGTTGATTTATCTTGCTTTGCTTTAGGTACTCTCCTGCAAAACCAGCATGAATATTACAGAATGGCAACCAGTAAATATGTATAATCTTTCAAGTTGTCTACACAGTGAAAACAGAAACTCTGGGCAATTAGTGTTTCTAAGGGGTTCCAGGTATTTTCTTCCCACAGAGGTAAAAATCAAATTAAGAAAATAGAACCTTAAACTTGCTAGTATGAACATGAAGACCCAGCTCATTAGAAAGTCATCTTCTGTATTTCTGAACTGGACAGGTGACATTTGGTCCTCAGACGTAACTGTGGCAGTGGGGTGAACTTCGCATGTGCTACAAAAGCGTTGTCAACCTTGGATTTTCACCTAGACACACAACTGTACATCTGTCCCTCGCATTTGGATACACACTGTGTATTCTGAAATACTAACCAAAACTCAATCAGTTTAGCTCCAGGTCTCTGATCCCTCTACCACACAAAGCTCAATTATGCCCTGCAGACACCGTGGTTGCTGTTGTTACTGTATTAGTGCAAAGGCTTTGGTCTGAATCAGCCCTAACCACATCAGGTGATTAACAAACACAGAATTAGAAATGGTCTCAGCTCCAGGGGACTGAGTATTTACTTCAGACCAGTAAAAACTGGTAAAATTATAAATGTTATTCTAGACAAACAGCAGTAAAATTTTCACAATGATGACAGAACATTAGAAATTCTCCATTGGCCAAACACTGCTTAAGAAACTATTTAGAGGTATATCTGAATCCTGAAATAAATTTACTGAAAATATTTAACTCTTATTCCTGTCCGTTATGATGAGCTCTACTTTATTTGCCCATGCTGATACTCATCACTGTAATGAAGTGGAGGAAATTTGGGTTGGTAGGCAAAGAAAATACTTTGTGCTTACTTGATTCAAAAGCAAAAGAAACTCATCTGTTTGGATGTTTGGGAACCTTGATGTGTGGGCAAAGCACAAATGATTGAGTTTAATATTCGTGTCAGCTCCCTTCCTGCACTTCGGCCCACACTCAATAGCCATCACTTAACCGGTTCCAGAGGGTTATTTTAGTTGCACATTAATTGTGCCAGGGACAAACTCTTTATAGCTCAGAGGCTACTATTACAAAGTTTATTGGCTCAAGTACAGAGCTGCACAAACAATGTTAAACAGCTTCTGGTGTCAGTTCAGATCTGGAAGCAGTTTAGCCATCTTTATATTATCTGGAACACAAAGAGTCAGCTCTACTAACCCAAGCCAGCTCCATACACCGTGTATCTGGACCACAGTACAAAACCAGGAAAACCCAGAAGTGTAACACTTGCACCTTGAACTTCATAAAGCCACATTAGATTCAGGAAGCTCCTGCTCAGGAAGGTCTTTCTTGATCCGAGCTGAGGCTAGACAGATGCACTCAAATATGTGTGAGCAGCACTTCCTTGCCACCCAGCTCATGAGGAATCCCAAGCATTGAAAAATTAGAGAGCACATCCACCCGAGTGGCTCTTGGTGGAGGGAGCTCAGGTCTCAGCCAAAACTGGTAAACAGCCTCCAGACACAGCCAAAACTGGATCCACAGTGACAATGCAGAACCAGTCAGGTATCTTTGTATCAGTAAATTTCAGTGTCTCCTATGTCATTCATCCATATGTGTGACAGCATCTTCACGCGATCTCAGATTCACAACACTCTGAACAATGAAGTAATTGAACTTCTGTTATTCTTTGAAGAACATGTAAAAACCTCAGCATTGGTTATGCAATGCATGCCAAGAATTAAAAATTTAAGTGGTGTGATACAAAGCCATAACCATAATCTGAAATTCACCTCTTCTAAAAATCAAGGCAAGAAGTCTCACAGCATGTCTGGAAAGCTAGCAATTCAAGTCCCAGCAGAAATACAGGCAGTGACTTCCAAAGATAAGACCTAATGGCCAGATATAGTTCTTAAGAAGGCATAAAGAAAAACTGACTTGCTGTGAGTCATGCTGAGAAGCACAAAAACTAACAAACATTTGAAAGTTAGCTGTGCTGACGTACGAATCTTGCTGACCAAGGTCCTGCAGTCACAGAAACTCTGCTTGGTAGCTGGAGTTCACAAAAGAGATGCTATGCCATGGACTGAACAGGAACTTCAGTAAACAGACCATCAAGCAATATTTCAACAGAACACTAGGGATTATACATATATATAAATACACACAGACAAAAGATCTAAATATCAAAATACTTATAGTCCATCAAAATACTTACATGTCATCTCAACAGAATCTTGCACTGCATTTAACCTTGTCCTATATAATACATAGATAAAGAAATTCCTCTTATTTTTATACAAGTAATCTTTCATACATATAATCTGCATAGTCCATCATTCTTAAAGAGAAACTTCTGCACAAGCCTTTAGATAAACTGCAAGGTAGAAACACTAGGCTTGCTTCGTTCACTGAATACGATATAAAACGATGCGCCAGATTTTTTTACTCACTTCTGTGCAAAATAATCTACTTTTACGTGATTCCTTGTGATTGGAATACTATTTACCAGGACTATTGAGGGATACGGTTTAGCAATGAGAATTAAATTCTTGAGCACATTAAAATCCGCTCAGATGACCTTAACCAATTACGCACTGATTAACTCTGGAGTCCCAGGCAGGTATCCAAGGTAGGTGAAAGAACGCTACGAGAACACAGAGGAAACACTGAGATGTTGCAGACTGGTGTAGGATGGGAAGCTTTAGGAAGCATAAAAGGGGTTTAGCCTTGGGGGAAAAAAAAAAGTCTGCAGGTTCCGCTGTGTTTTCCTCATAGCTCCACAGCGAAGAACTGTGTGCACTGAGGTGGCGAGTGACAGACACCGATAAACTCCAGCTACACCAGTGTGGCTGTCAGGCACAAAGGGAAGCTTAACACCACCACAAGTACCAGCTGCACCAAACCCAAAGCACAAAGGAGTACAGCTAAAATTCTGCCCTTTTGCCAGCATATCTGAAAAGAAAAATAACAGTGTAAAGAAACAATGTTGACATTTAATTTGTCAATATGTCTTGGAATTATCACCCAGATAAAGGGAGCACAGGGGATTGGTTCAGGGTCAGGATTAACAACAGAAATGACCAGAAACGCTACAGGGGAAAACTCACACCCTGTACATAAGCATGGAGTGTGCAGAAATTTCAGTCACGGAGACTCTCTCACAGCTAGATGAAAGAAATATCAAGTTTTGCAGTATTAATTGAAGAAGGGATATAATGTAATATCCATCTTAATTTGACTGTCCTTGTATACCTCAAGCTGATGTATAAGACATCAGCTTGAGGACTTATTTGCAGGATAGTTTTCCTCCAAATACAGGAGGAGACTAAAGTATAGACTTTATATGCATAAAATGCTGACTGGACGCTTCTGCTATACAGAACATCATTTATTATCAGAAATCCCCGGGCAACAAAACATGTCCCTGGATTAATATGAATTTATTAAAGCTACCATTAGAGCTTTGTTTATTAAAAATATCTAAAAAAGTACCTCTAAAAATCTCTCACATGCCAAAGGAAAATGTTAGTAGATAACTATTGAAGAACTCCAACTCTATCAGGAGGCTAAATGGTATCAAAAACAATTCAGTGAACTTGTATTTAAAGAGCATGATTTCTTGACGTGGTTCCATCAGAAGAGAGAAGTTAAGCCCTCCCACAATCCAGTCCAACAGTCCAAAGTTGGTTTCACAGACAACAGATGACAGATATGGCATAGGAATTGAGTATTTGAGGTTCCTAGGATTACTTCTCTCCTGCCATTGTCACTGTACTCCCACCATCTAATGCTGTAAGACTTGTATTTAATTTTTTCCACTTAAAATATATTCTCCTCACCAGCAAACTATGCTTTAATATAGTTCTGTTTAGCATAGTACCATTTTCTATTAATACTCTGAAGTGCTCTAACTTTGCAATATTTCATTACAGATACAGCTTAAGATATGTTCATATGACCTAAATTAAACCATTATTCAAGTTCTCGCATTTCATAAGATACAAGAAAGAGCCAGTAGGAGGAGAAGAAGGTGCTGACAAAAATTCTGTCTGAGCGAATCATCATTAATTATTCTATTGAAGGTTTGAAGATATAGCAGGAGAATTCTGTAATGAGAAATGTCATCTTAAGAAAAGAAAAAAAAACCAACAAACCAAAACCAACAGAAAACCAAGCCCTGTAGTATTTTTCTGACTTTTCTAATTTCTTGCTAAAGTTAAGATGAATGATCTGATAAAGTTATTTTTTCTTTTTACTAATCAGTGTTATATTGAAACAGACTTTCCAAAAAGAATTTAAGCTTTGTCCTTTGCAGCAGAGAAATTTCACCATGAAAAAGATAAGGATGGATAGCACAGATAAAGAATGTGCTAAGGGGCAAAATTCTGATGTGACACAACAGAAGAAAGTTTTGCGACAAAACATGTGAGATTTCTATATAAAGATAACGTCAAATTATCCCATAATCATGTTGTCACATTGATGGGATGCTCCACAAAAGGAACCCTCAGAAGGAATTAAGAAAGAGTCAAGTCCAGACAACTTCAGAAAAAACATTTTATATTTAAAGAGGATGTGGAAAAAGGTAGAGCAGCTTTCTAAATGAATAAGCACTTTTAGATTAGTTTTGCCAATGGAAGAGAGCAGACTGGATTGTCTCTGCAGCAACAAACAAAACATAGAGATAAAAAGGGGAAGAGCTACAGAGAGATCTGAGACACAAAATAGAAATTTCAACTTTTTCTTGTTCTGATGGGGAAGTAAGGGCAAAAAGATAACTTTGTGTCCATGAGACTGAACAAGAAACAGCAGACTGAAGTGGAAAATCTAAGACAAGAATTAGTTGCAAGTTCATGGTGGCTGATAGCAATAACAGCAATTACCATTGCTACTACCAGAGATTCCACAGCCTCTCTGGGCTAGGTATATATAGGTATATAAAACTGGTGATTTTCTCACATGAAATGGCATAAAGCAAGAGCATGGTGAGGTCAACAGGGGCTGACAAGAGTGATCAAATGAATGTGGCTCACAGTGCAATTATGGATCCACCAGGACCTATACAGGAGCAGGGAGGTTGGACCAGATGACCTGCTGTGGTCCCTTCCACCCTGACGCATCCTGTGGCTCTGTACTTGCTCCTTGTACCAAGAGTGGTCCCAGAACAATTCAAAGGATGGATAAACACGATTGAAAACCCCCAAGTATTTACTCTGATTAGAAGACCAGTTGCAATTATAGTCAGTATGAAAGAAAGCTTTCAGGAAGCAGACGTAACTTTATACGCAATCTCTGATCAACACCTATTGAAAAGAGGGCTACGAAGTATTGTCTAACAAAAAGCATCATGTTCTCCCACTGAAGCAACCGGCGTGGAGACGGATGGAGATCTGAGCGCTCCAGGAGGCCGGGGGGGGCCGATGCCCGCGGGGCCATCGACCCCAGGCCCTCGGTGCGAGGGTCCCGGTCGGAGCAGGGGCTGCCCCGGCCCTCATATCCCCCGTGTCCGGGCGGAGGCTCCGCCGCCCTTTCCCGTGCCAGCCGCGCCCGCCGAGAATCGAAACCGGCCCCGCCGCCCCCACCGCGCACGCGCGCGCCGCCACCCCCGCCGCGCCCGCTCCGCCGATCGCGCGCCGGCAGCGCGGTGACGTCACCTAGCGGGCCCCGCCCGGACCCCAATGAAAGGGAACGTGCGGCGCGAGGCGCTCCCCCGCCCCTCCCCCTGCACCGGCCGGGCGGCGGGACCAATCACAGCCCTACTAGCGCCTCGGCCCCGCCCTCCCCGCGGTGACGTCACGGCACCTCCCGGAGCGGCGCCGGCGCTCAGCCAATCAGCGGCACCGCCCCCGCCCCCCCCCCGCCCGCGGTGCCGCGGCCCCGCCCCGGCCGCGCTCCCCGCGCTCCCCCCGCCCCGAGCGCGAGCGGCGGCGGCGGCAGAGCCCGGTCCGGTCCGGTCCGGTCCGGTGCGCTCGGTCCGTGCGGGCGGCGGTGCCTCCCGGCGCTCGGCGACATGGAGTGCGCTGCCGCGGGCGCCGAGTTCAACATCCTTCTCGCCACCGATTCCTACAAGGTGGGCGCGGGCACGCTGGGCGGGCGGGGGTCACCTCTGCGGGCACCGGACCCACCGGGACGCTCCATCCGCCGGGCGCCCAGCCGGGCCGCCCTCGCCCCCACCGGCCCCTCCTGCCCGCCCGGCCGTGGCTGGGACATCCCTCGGGGTGCCGCAGAGGGTGCCCGGCCTCGGGGCGGCGCGGGGGGGACAGCGGAGGCCTGGCCGGGTCTGCCCCTCCTCGCCCCGGACAGCCCCGGGGCCGCTCCCCGCGCTGTGCCCGGGGCCGCGCAGCGCCGGCGGGGCCGGAAAAGAAAGTGAAAGCGGGCGGGGTGGGCGCCGCCGTCCCGCGGGCGCGGGGGGCGGCCATGGCGGGCACATGGGAGGCGGGGGCGGCCGAGCATCCTCCGGCCCCGCCGGACCCCCGCCCCCCCCGGCCGGGCACGGAGCGGGCGCACCACGGGAGGCAGCCGGGCGGTCGCTCCTTTCCTGCCGCTCTGCCCTGCTCGTGCCCGGCGGTTTGTGCCCGGAGGGGATGCGGAGCGTCCCGGGAGCCGACTGGCCCAAAATACGTGTTTTCCAGCCCTCTGCTCCGTTGCTGCGGTGTCACTCGCTCGGCGAGGTGTTCGCTCAGAGCGGGGGAATCGCGCTGCACATCCCTGCCTTCATTGCTTGGGAATCGTGACCCTGATAGCGGTGGCAAAGTGCAGGCGCCCTGTCCACGCTCCGACCCGGTGGTTCTTGACCCGGGAGCTCCTGATGTGCCTCCCAGGCACACGTGCCTGGGCCTGAGTCCTGCCTCTGCGCAGCCTTCGTGTATGTACAGCTTCCAGATCTGGGCAGAGCCAGCGTGCGACTCCCCAGCCCGGCTGGACAGATGTGCACCGCGTCTCCTAAGGGGCTGAAAAACTCACTCATTTCCTTGAGCAATGTCAAAGTGGCCTAAACAAAACAACAGTAGCAGTTCTGATTGTCATTGTCAAGCATTTAGTGTGTTCTTGCTCTGTGAACATTTGGCCGCTTGGATGAGTTTCAGGGGGGAGGGTACTTCTAGATAGAGGAGTCGAAAAAGCCAAAGCTATGTTGTGACCAGCTCTTGTTACTGAGTAACTACCAAAGTTCAAGCCCCTCTGTGTGTGCTCCAGTTGCTGGCTTTTGCTGTTGTGCCTTTTCCAGCTTCTCTGTTGTGCCTTTTCCAGCTTCTCTGTTGTGCCTTTTCCAGCTTCACCCCCCTCTAGGGGTGATATTATTATTACTATTATTATTACTACTACTATATTATTATAATTATTATTATCTTCATCATTATTACTACTCTACATTACATAAAGATGCTCTTTTTGTAAAAAAAGTCTTAACAGTTATTTTTGCTGTTTGTGGGAAGGTGTGTTGGAAGACAGGAAGATGCTGATAAATCTCGGAGCAGCTCAGTCAGAGCATCCTAATGCTACCACTGAAGGCTCACAAAGCCACTTCCATTTAGGGCTTAATCTAGATACAGGGCTCTTTATGAACTATGTTTAAGTGTTTGTTATCTAACTTATTCAAATATGGAAGATACAGTTTTCTTCCATGTCTGAGACTAATCACATTAAATACTGCAGGCCCGGGTTTAAGAGGTATCTACCTCAAATCTAATTTGCACACTACTTTTTCTAGATTCTCTGGATGTGCTTGAGGACTGGTTGTAGTGTGGAGCACTAGAGTGACAGAAAACCAGTTTGCTTCTGTTTTCTTTCCTGTTTAATAGGAAAGATGACTTGGTAACATTCTGGGGGTGGTAGAAAGAGGTCAAATAAAGGCCTGAGGTAGTTTTTTTTTTTTCCAGTTTAAAGCTGAATTTGGTTGAGGTTTTCTGTGGCAGCTAGGAGCATTTTGTATTATATTTAGAACAGTTGGAATTGTCTGCTTTGTTAGGGCTGTTGAAATTGTATGTCTTTCTATAAGCTTTTTTCCAAATCTTAGGAACTCCAGCGTCTCTGAACAATGCTTAAACAAGTAGCTGCTCTTATCTTGTTAGGTAATATGAACAAACATCACTTATCTTCTCCCTGGATGATACTGTCATTTCCTAATCAATGAAACACACTTAGTAAGAGTACTTTCAGTAAAATTGCACTAAAATATCTGGTAGTTTGCAACATCAAGCTCTTTACAGGAGTTACCAAACACTCTTGCTAGCAATTAAAACAAAAGTGAGAATTGATCTTGGGGTTTTTCCTTTTTTTTTAGATAGTTCTGCTGTATCCACAACTGTAGCATCTGTGTGGATTACTGTATGTATAAAACATTCAGACTCTGAGAAAAAAACATGGATCTGGTCAGAAGGTTACGTGATTATCCTGTTGCAGTAGATGCCGATCCATACAAGCTAATGTTGATGACGAAAATCACTTCGACATAAACAGCTCAGAAAGAAAAAATACGTAGTGAACAGTAGCAAACGGTAGTGAACAGTACAACCCTAGATTAGGCAGCTGTCTATGAGAAAAAAGTTGTGGTATCTCAGCGTCGTATCTGTCACAACTCATTAGTTTGAGTGTTAGCTTCAGCGTCCCAGTTCTCTCTTGCTGCAGTTGGAAATTTGGGGTGGAACGATAATTTGTTACTGGTTTAGTGCCTATACAGTTTCAGAAACAAAGTGATTTGGTAGGCAAGGGTCTGTCTGTTGGCCTTGAATCCAGCCTCTCCTCCCTCTACAGTGTCTTTTCCTGTCTGTGTGTGCATCACAGGACATTTCCTCTTAAATCATAGAGATTATCAAATACTTGGTTTCAAAATCTTAAAAGTGTTTTTGAAAAACTGCTGAGGATCGTGCTGATTTCTAGTATAGTGAATATTTCTAGATGGGAATAGTTCCTGGTAGGTGAACTGTGCACTGGATCCAGTACTGAGCTTCCATTATAGACTGGACCTTACAAAACTGTGGAAGTGCTCCAGAATTTTGAGACTGGGCTTCAAATTGTGCAGTTTAGAGATAAACCAGATAACAAGATAAATGTTTTTACATCAGTTAGATTTTTCTTCCTGTGTACTTTCTTACATATTCTTAAGCTTCTACAAATCCCCCAACAGTGTAATTCCTCCTGTGAGCTGGAATTATATGCCATCTCCTCAGAATCTGGGCATGGGCATAAAGTATGGGGTGTGTGCAACTTGCTGATAGATAACAGCAGTCTTTTTAAATCTTTGGATCATGAGACTCTCAACAGATTCATCAATGCAGTGTTAGCTGGGGAACCTCTTTGTCTGAATGTGCAGTTATAGCCGTGGCATTTGTCATAGTAAAGTTTTCTGCTAGTAACTTGGTATTACTGAAAAGGGGAAGTATTTGAAGTGAAAGTCCTTGTTGCTAGAAAGCTCCAAGTGAGGGGATATCAGCAGGCTCCTTGAAGCTCACTGTTTGTGCTGTGTGATATCTTATTCCTATGTCTGTAGCAAGAAGTCCCTGGAACCTTGCCCTTCTGTGACAGTCAGGGTTCTGTTCACTCACGGCCCTTCCCAAGACAAAGGGTCAAAGCTCTTCAGTTCCTCATTCGTCTGACATCCTTGACACACCACCACTCCATTTTCTTTCTGTTTGATTCCCAGGGCTCTGTTTATCCCATATTTGTTTATTTCTGTGAAGGCAAGAAACCTTCCAGGGTATATGTGGTCTGAAATTGTATTGGGAAGATCAGCTTGGCAGAACTGTTGTTCAGTGGGAAGATACCTGTGACTGGCACGTACTGGGCCTGGGTTGGATGGACCATGACCTGCAAGTGGGGAAAGGCCATTGATGGAATCTTGTTCGCTTAAGTAATAATAGCTTATTTTGCCTTTGCCAATGAGATCTATTACTGTTGCTTGGCATGTTTCGTAATTAAGCTGATAGCTATAATAAGCTGCCATGCAATTACCCCTTAGGAGGAGCTGACTTGCTATCTAGACTGTAAATGAGATCTGTTTCAGAATTAATTTCTTTCTGGATGCTTCAAGGAAACCTAAAAGATGTGTTGTAACTCTGTATGCCTTGCATGTTGAATTTTAAGTATTTGTCACTTCAGATTACTTCTTTTACTCTGCGTGGATGTAGGAGAGCACTGACTTCTGAAACACTTCACGTGAGTGTGTGTTTATTCTAGTCTCTGACAGCCTGTATATTCTTTATGTAGAAGGCTAGAGGTATTTAAGGAAGAGACATGAGTACTCTTTAGCCTACTGATTTTGACTAGTACTTAACGACTGCAAAATATTCTTTACAGCAGCCTATATATATATATATATACTTATTTTTTAAATTAAAATCTTGTGATGGGGGTGTGAATGTGTTCTTTTACCTCCTGTAATTCTGTCAGTGAAAAATCATCGGAAACTTCTGGCTCGGCACTCCTCGTAAGACACAATCTTCACTCTATCTAGGTTCATTATCTTCCAAGTTTTGATTTGCAGTCACATGGTCCTGTTAGAAACACCAAGACATCATTGCTCGAAAGGAAGACTGCAACTCTACGGTACTGAGACAATTTTTAAATTAACGGAGAAGTAACCTCTTCCAGAATCATTGCAATTTTCAGTGTTGAAAGGGTAAATGTTTTTTTCTTTTTTCATTAAGGAACAGGAAACGTGTAGCAGCATGTGCAGTAGTACAGCTGACTAGTCACAAATGTGTAAACAGTAAACATAAGGCATTTTGTCATCTTTTTTGTGATCTTGGATGCAAAACTGTGCTGGTTTTGACTGAGGTAGAGTTATTTTTTTTCTTAGTGGCTGGTATGGGGCTGTGTTTTGGATCTGTGCTGAAAACAATGCTGACAGTTCAGGGATATTTCTGATTTTGCTGAGGAGTGCTTGCACAGAGTCAAGGCCTTTTCTGCCCCACACACCATCCCACCGGGAAGGAGGCTGGGGATGCACGAGGGGTTGGGAGGGGACATGGGGACAGCTGACCCCAAGTGACACAAGGGATATTCCATACCACATGACATCGTGCTTAGCATATCAAGCTGAGTGAATAAGCAGGGAATGTTTGGAGTGATAGCATTTGTCTTCTCCAGTAACTCTTCCATGAGCTGGAGCCCTGCTTTCCTGGGAATGGCTGAACACCTGCCTGCCCATGGGAAGTGCTGAATGAATTCCTTGTTTGGCTTTGCTTATGTGCACAGGACTTTTGCTTTCACTTTTACCCTTCCAATTCTCTCTCCCATCCCACCAGGAGAGTGAGTGAGTGGCTGTCTGGGGTTTGGTTACCAGTTTTGGTTAAACCACAAGAAAAACACATGAAAATCGTTAGTGATAAAGGAATCTACTTCAAAGTGTCACTGGTTTTACTCACTGTATTTTCTCTAAGAAAATTAGAGTACATTCAGTTCTAGTGCTTACACTTGACCTTGTTTTTTAAATGAATGTGGACCTCGTCATTTATAGCATGTCTGCTAGTAGTGTGCAGCTGCCATAGGAATTCAGTTGCTTGCATGTGCTTTCCTTAGTTTTCTTAGTTCTGATTGTGCTGGTTTAAAAGTTAACCAGCAGGGGAATTGAACTCAACTCAAAAGAGAGATTATAAGTCAGAATAAC
>JAWMRA010000041.1:12771753-12924610 GCA_035584735.1 Pseudotriccus pelzelni | reverse complement strand
ATGGCATGGAGGGCTATAGAATACATAGATTGGGTTACACCCATGAATTGGTCCCAGTTGTTCTAACTAGGACACTGATTGATCTCTTCCCTTTTTTTTTTCTCACCAACGATCCTCTTGTTTTGCAACACAGGTATAAGAGATGGTGGATGAACTCAAAAACAGAGACATTAGAAATGGTACAAGGTCACCCTTCAGTCATAACCTCCATTAGCTTATCTCTCTCATCTCATAAGAGCAGATATCTCTCAATATGCTCACTTTGGTTCTTAAACATTATCTTAATCTTATGCATTCTAATAAGGGGCCTGGAGTCTCTCTAAGGCTTTTTTCTCTACAGTAATTTGAAGTTCATATAATCAAAATAGTAAGATTGTACTTGACGCTTGGATTATTTTTTTTTTAAACTCACGACTGTCTTGTACTTTACCTGCTATTGTTGGATGCCCTTTCTCTACAGTTATTAAAGATTGATTCTTCTGACATTTCGTCTTGTGTTCAAATAAGCTTATCATTTAACCATACTGGCTCTTGGTTTGGTTTTCATTTCCACTGTTGTGGTGTGTACTCCCTCTGTGGTTGCTTTGAAAGCTACAAAAGCATCTCTGTTGAATATGACTGCTAGTCAAAGTTGTGTTGGGTTTTTTCCCTGAAGGGGGTCAGCATTGCCTTGCAACTGCTGTTTGTTATGTCTCATCTCCCTTAGATACGTGAGGCATATCTGATAGCGCATTCCCTTGGTTCATCTCATCGTTGTTTTCCATACAGGTTGTTGACAAACTTTGCTTTTAACTGCTCTATTGGCTAAATCTCATAAAGGTTTAGGTAAAGCAGTCTTTCAAACCATGGCCTCTTTCCACAATGTTTGCAAATATTATGTAATAAGATAATTCATGGTATTCTTGGAGTTGCTTTGCAGAAGTCTCTCCAGTGTGAATACCAGCAGTACCACTGCACTGAAATCACCTAACTCAGTAAGGTGTATAAGGAAGTGAGGATCCCCCGGGTAGGTATCTCTTCCAGAATCAAGGCTTCCAGTACAATGGCCAACCCTGTGCCTCGTGCCCTAATTACATGCTGCAGACCTGCAGCATCCTAGCCAAGTGGCCCAGCTACTTCCAGGCCATGCTGCCTCTGGTCACCTTCCCCCTATCCCTCTCACTTTTCATGCTTGTGGCTGTGTGTGCCCTGGCTTAGTTAACTGGGTTGTTCTCTACTCGTTTTTTGCACTAAAGATTTTTCAAAATAGCTCTAGCAAATTTAAAGACTGTCTTACTTTGAACGGGCCTTATCATGTGTGAGTTAATAGTGCAGGCAAGATCCTACTGGGTAGATATTTGAGGGTTTGTTTTCTTCACTGTAGAAAAGGCTTAGAAGCATCTTTCTGGTGGTTCATATTAGCACCTGACCCAGGGGAGCACCAGGAATGAATCAGCGATGGAGATTTTTGGCCATGCCTGATTTCTCTACATGTCACATCTGTTTTTCTCATGGTTTTAAATGGTTGAGTTGTATAGACTTAAATAACCTTTTAAAGTCATTTCTTTGCATTATCTTGCCCAACAAAGCTTGTTGATTAGAAGAATATTTATTTTTTAATGCCTAAAGTTTTCTTATCTAGCTTATAAAAATGCAGCATTTATCTCAGTCATCCCTGTTTTGTGATGAATACCCATTAATTCCTTTTCCTTAAAAATTAACTCTTAATGCTTGGGGTGGTTTTTTTGGATGGCTGATCTAAATGCAATTTGTGCTTCTTGCTTTTCCTCGAATGGCTACTTGATTTAGTTAAATAGATGTACTCATTGTGGAGGTATTCTTTGTTCGGAGTATATCTTTATTTGGATTAAATTTAATAAGGAGCTATCACAACTGGAATAAAAGTGCTCTATTTCAGTCATAGTACATAATCTTGTAGGTAGTTGTTCCAATGCTGTTTGTCATATGTTTTGTAGACAAAACCTAAACCACAGCCTTTGAACTAAACATCAAAAGGCCTTTGAAGATATTTGGGAGGGTTGTTTTCTTATAAGGTCTCTTAATCCCAGTAAGAGGCTTTTGTTTCGTTTTCTGTTTGATTTTTTTTTTTTTTTATTTCCTGAAGAGAAGGGATTTCTTATTGACTTTATGGTCACTCCTACTTATCAAGAACCTGTCTGTCCTGCTTCTATCATCCCCTAACTGAAAGCATAGATTTATCAGTATTGTCTCAATCTGTAAGTCACATAAAATTTAATTTCAAATATTGTAGATTGTCGCTGTTGTCCTTTCCACTCTTCTTTAGGATACAGAAAGATGGAAAGCTTCATCTGGCAACAAGGAAAGATCAGACATTTTTTGAAGCATAGTTTTTATTGTCCAAGTGCCTCATAGTGTTGCGTTGGGGTTTTTTTTTGGTGGTGGTGGTTGGTTTGTTTTCAGTGGCATTCTTTTCATTTCCTGTGAACTCTTCCCACTCCCAGAGCTTGATCCTTTTTCAGGCACTATTTTACCATGAGGCATTTCAGTACATGCCAAACCTCCTGACCACCACTGTGGTAGGTGGGTATTATTATTTTGCCATGTCCTAGTAGTCCAGAAATGACAGCTGACACAATCAGCTGCTGTGACTTTGTGTGGTACTTTTAACGTTGTGTTTGTGCCTTGAAATACTAAGTGGTACTTAAAAGAGTGTCTCAGCTTTATAGGTAAAACTAGCAGCTCTGTGGAATGTCAAAAGAAGCACGTTTAAAATTACAGGTGTAAAGTTTGCTCAGGTGTAAATAATTTAATTGTCAGGGATGTGTATTTTTCACTGTTTAAATAGATTCTAATGTGTGAGGAACATGATTGAATACTACACATGGAACTTGTAAAATTAGTTCATTATCTCCTTCAAGTACTTAAAGGAGCTAAATCAACAAAATGACATTTCTGTCATACACAAAATTTTAATATATGTTTGAATGTCTAGAAATAACTCTTTTCTGGACACTAGCTAGTATGTCTTTTCAAGTTAAGGTTTAATCTCATGTCAGAAAAATTAGCTAAACCTGTGATTTAATGTTTGAGGAACTTGAGTGAGTTTTTTTAGGTTGAAACTGTCATCAAGGTAGTCAGGAGGAGCTGTGTTCCCAGGTATATATAAAGGATAAATCTGTTAGCGTTTCATCCTGATTTCAGGTCTCAAGTTCTGTTTTGCAGACAGTGTATGTGTGTGTGTGTTCATATACCTGTTAGCTAGAAAGATGTGTCAAACAGAGCATATTTTTGTCTGCTCTATAGTAAAGAAAGTGGGATGGAGGGGGGTGTGTGTGTGTTTTCTTTTGTATGGGTTTATTTATTTTTCTTTAAACGTGATGGTATCATGCAGAGAGTTTTCTGTGAGCTGGCAATTTGATGTACTCTCTTGGAAGTTCTGCACAGAACTAGGAAAGGACATGTTGTAATTTGTGAAGCGAGACATTTATTAATAGCTAGAACTAAATCTAGAAGCCAGGTTTTGTCTTCAAGTCTAACATTACTACTTCTAAGCATTCTGCTCTTGAATGGCTGTGGAATTGTAACAGAATAGGTTTGTGCTCCATTAAATGCCTGTGGTGCAGTGCTTTGTTTGAAGTGAAGGCAGAAAACTTGCAATGACAAGCTTGGGTTTTATTTGATTGGCCTTGAAAACCTCATGCAAGTAAAGACAATAGAATGATCTGAAAATTGACCTTGTTGTTATTCGAATGTTTCCTTGCAGCATTGGAAACACAACCATAACAGCTTTGTGCTGGTGTAGGAGAAACAAAGAATTCAGTTGAGTGGTCTAGTTCATTGTCCAAACTGAGTGAAATACTAAATGTGTATGACATTTGAGAGGAAAAGGAAAAATTGAAATTTTAAAATCCTTTAATATACAGTTTTAGCAATACAGGTATGGGAAACCTTCAAGTATTTTATTTTGAGAATGTCAGAGGTACATTTAAAAGATAAGGACAAGAAGGGAGAAGTGGTGAAACTACCCTTCTTCCAATTCCTTGTGATATCAAAAATGTTTAAGGTTATTTGGAGTAAACAACAGCAAGAAACATATAATGGACTCATATACTAGCCTGTAAGTATAGAGTTTTGAAAAAAATTTAGACACAACTTTCATACCACTTTGAGTTTTGTTCTGATTTACGACTGTGTTGTACTGAGTGTTGTACTCAGTATAGGAACAGCTTTTCCTTATGGAATGTATAGACTCGTTTACAGACTTTTCATCACAATTTAAGAAACTTTTTGATAGCTTCAACTTTGGGATTGCCTTACACTGATTTATGTATTCTGTAGTTTAAATATTGATTGTCATTGTGTATTCTTTTTGTTTAATATGGAATTATGGATTTTGCTTGGAGTTCGCTTTTTACACATTAGGAGATAAGATTTTGTGAGTTTCAGGCTTTAAATGTCTACAGTGTACTTGTTTCAAATGCTGTTACTACTCAAAGTAAATTTCTGGCTAGATTTAAAATCAGGAGCTAAGAAAAACTGTTATAGTTGAATCCAGAATAGCACTGTGTGTTTGTATGACCAGTTTCCATGTAATACACACAGGCAGCAACTTTTCATGCTTCCTTTATGTTGAATGTGAAGTGTTTCAATTTTGGCAAAGAAATCCATCGAGCAAACATTGTGGGGAGATACAAACCTTGGGTAGATTTTAACAGCACTACTGACAGCAGCAGGTTTGTAACCAGGGTTTGAGAGACCCAGTCTGCTCACGTTGAATGAGATGCTTGGGTAAAGGCTGTTGTCAATACCTTTTTGAGTCTAGGTTTTATTTGAACTATGGGATTGTAGCCTTCAAAACAGTCAAATACAAGCAGGTGTTTGGTAGTGTCATGGAATTTTGTAGCTATTAGGTTTGGCCAAAGTGTGGGAGAGCAAAACTGACCTGGCAGGTCGATGTTCAGTGCTGCTTCTAAAATCCTAGCCTGTGTTTTTCCCAGTTCATCAAAGCAAAGTCATCAGGGGAGGTGAAGAGCTAACCGTGAAGATTATTCTGGGGGGAAAAGACTTGATAAAGATGCAAAGAATACCGTATGGAAGACAGTCTTTTGAACTGAAAATTGAAGGAGGCTAAAACTGTGGAAATTTCCTAAATACTTACAGTGTAGAATGTGAAAGGATAAATAATAACAGTCCTGAAGAGCTGGGAGTTATTCTTAAGCTTTAATGTCCAAATATGATTTCTGTTGTGCTTTGTAGTGATGCTTTGAGGTCTTATGGAAGTTTCTCTTAATGTAGGTTACACACTACAAGCAATATCCACCTAACACAAGCAAAGTATATTCCTACTTTGAATGTCGTGAAAAGAAGACTGAAAATTCCAAACTAAGGAAAGTGAAATATGAAGAAACTGTTTTTTATGGTTTGCAGTACATTCTGAATAAATATTTAAAAGGTAACTGTCTCAATTTCGAGTAAAACTTTACCTGTAAATAAGTATCTTATTTTTTCTCGAACCTGTAGTCTTGTAGTTAAAACAATTCCAGGTTATCTTGGTACACCGTAAGTAGTGACATGCATAAGATTTTATTTATGTCATTCTGGAAATAAGTTGTCCACCCTCATAAAAGGGTATTGCCTTTGTAATTCAGACACCTCTCCACTATCTTTATTTATGCCAATAGTTTATTAAAAATGAAGAGGTGTTCATGTCCCAACTTCAGAAAGCTAAATTGAAATAAATGGAAATAAAGCAAGACTATGCATAGATTCACAAGCAGATAGAAGTATCAATGGAAAACATATTTTGCATTTTGAACATAAACTTCAGTCTGTATTTGCTGGTTTATTTACTGTGTAAACAAGTAATGGTTTTAATTTTCCTTACATTTAGGATGCCCCTCAGTTTAGGCCGTGGAATATGGCAGCTACATGTGAAAATGGTTTTAACAGTGCTAGTTTTAAGAGTAACATCTGAAAATTCCATGGTGCTGTTTGCTTTTTTGCATTATGTACAAGTATCACCTGTTCTGACCTGAATGCAGGTTACCTTCTGCCAAGCTTTAGAAGGAAAACTTTAGTCATATGGTTTACTTATCTTTATCTTGAGCCAATAAATATCTCTGCCAATCCTGCCAAAGATTGAAATTCCCTTGTGATCAAAACACTTGATAATTTTATTTCTTTTGCCTTTAGCAATCTGAGGATTGTTCTCTAAGGTAGATGATTGGCCCTGGAGCAGTAGCAATGCTTATTCAAATCATGTGCTTTGTCTGTTGGCTCCTGTCACAAAGTGGTCAGTCAAAGATTGGTTGTAACACCTCTCCATGGGGATTCTCCCTGGAGCAGTGTGGCTTAACCCTTGTGTCAACTTGCGCTATATAAACATTCCTCTGGGAAAAGCACTATTACCAAACCTCTTGACAGTGTTTTGACCGTCATAAAAGAATAATAATCTCAAATTGTTCTGAGTCACCTGCAAAACGCAAGTGTATTTTATCCTGTTGCTTTCTTGAGCATCCTAATCTATATAATAAATTAAATACTGCATTTGACATGTTCTTCATGTCTTTGTTGAAGGCAAAGTGACTTTGCTGTGCCTGAACTTTTTTGTTATTTAGTTTATCAATTGATGAACATTGTAAGTGTCTAAGCTTTCATCTGTTTCTGAAACTACAGGTAAAGTGGTGACCAAAGAGAAAATCAAGGAAGCCAAAGAAGTATATAGGGAGCATTTTCAAGATGATGTCTTCAATGAAAAGGGATGGAACTACATTCTGGAGGTAAAAAAATCACGAAATAGTTTGAGATCACCATGAAGGATTTCTGAATCAACTGTGGAATAAATACAGCAGTCTCTCCTTTTAATCTTGATAGTAAAGACTGGATAAATTTAGCCTTTCATGTTTTGTGTACAGGGAGTAGCAGCTGTCAAGGAATAATCATATAATTGTAATTCCTTAGAGAAAAGTAATTTTCATCCTTTCAGATGCCAAATACGGCTTTGCAGGTAATAAGGATTTATGGCTGCCGTCAGCCAGCTCATGTAAGTGGGGGCTTGTTGGCAAGTCTCCATGTGTAACATAGCACTTAGTGGTTGCTTGCATCACTTCCATTGCTTTCTGTAACTAATCATAACAATTTTTATTCTAATGCAGAAAGTATTACAACTTCTTGGGTGTATAAATAGTTCCAGTAAATACATGTTTTGTTCAATTGTTTCCTAAATTTTTCAGAGATATGAAAGCTGAACTTTATTATGAAATAGAAGGCTTGAGCACTTCTCACACACAAAACTTTCCAAATTAAGTCTTTCCACAATTATCCTCTTTCCTTTTAGTTTGAAAAGGTGTCAGACTTCAACTAATTGCAAACATTTCTTCTCTGTAAAAGCAGCGGATTCAGACTAATAGTATTCATCAGAGCCGCTCTAATCTCTGCAGATTAATTAAATGCTAAGTTTCATTGTGGGTTCTGGTGAATGGATATTTTTAGCTTTTGAAAGCACATTTTTTAGTGCTTTGCATTTATTTTTTCCCTGGATACCCTGGTTGTATGTGTTTTTATGGTGCCATCTGTCTATGATTATATCTGCATGTCATCTTGCCACTGGGGTGGACCATTGCTATGCAAGAGAAAAGTGAATTTCAACTAAATGTTTCAAATGGCAGCAAGGTAAATAAGCCCCCAGTTTTCTAACGGGGAGTTATGGAGAGGTTTGTAGAAGACTTGCATCCATTTCAAGGAACTGCAAATGTGAATTCAATTCATATTTGTGTTTAAGCTACATTATACATTGTGAACTGCTCTCCTCTGTATTTAAAGTAAGCTTGATCCCTCCTTGGATAAACTGAATTAATACACTTTTAACGCTGCATGTCTGTCCTCACTGAGTTTTAGCATGGTTTAACTAAGTCCATTCCTCTTTTGGTTTAGTCAAAATAAGCCTTCCTGCAAACCCGCTGTATATATTGTTTATTCCTTTGTCAGATTTTGTTACTAAAATCATGTATATGTGTTTATATATGTAAATATAAAACCCAAATATGACTGTCACATCTTGCTCTCAGACGCCAGTGGCTCTCAGACTGGAAGTGTATGTACCCTTTGGGTCTTTGCATGCCCTTAAATGCACACAGAGTCCCTGCTTCTGCTGACTGAATTCCGGTGTGTGTTCACATACCTGCCGGAGTTTGCTCTCTTGCTCAGTTGCCTCAGATGTGTTGGGTAGAATGGAGGGTGCAATGGCTGCGTGAGTGAAGCGCCAAAATGAATCTGAAATGTGCATGTATCAGTTTGTACCGAGAGGAGATGAATGGGTAAATACTGACAGGGTGAAGGGGTGGAAGAAAGGAACAGATTTCCCGGAGGATAACAGGATGGTGTAAAGGCTGGAGTTGGCAGGAACTGAGGAGTGATAGAGATGTAAACCCCAAACTGTACAAGTTGATTCTATCTAAAATTTTTGCAAAGGGCTATAATACAATGCTGTGGAATGACCATATTGCTTTTTTCCATGGACAAAATCAACACCTACAGTAACTATGAAATCTGTTTCTGGTTTTTTTTCACTTGACTATACTTCTGTCTTCATTGAATCATGAATAAATTATTTTAAGCCTTTTTGAAGGCTTTTTTGTCCTTTGTTAATCCACATATCTCCAAGTCTGACAACTAAAGCCTGTGTGGTATAAACACAATATGCTTTAGGTTATTACACTTTCAAATAGACTTTTAAACTCCAATGTAGAAGAGATTTCTGATGTGTTTTGGGCACTGGAGAGTATGTTTTGATGCTTCTTATGAATCTGTAATTTCTTTGAATTGGTGCAATTTTTATTGCCTTTAAAGAATATCTCATGAGAAGCTTTCTGTCAAAAAATATTGCCATCCAAAACATTATCAATATTGCCAGTTTAGCTCACAGAGCTCTTTCAGAAAGTTATAATTACTCTATTAGAGTTGCTGTTCGCAAGTTACTCTTTTTCAAAAAGCACATTTCATACAATGTTTAGTCCTTCGGGGATGACAGACTGACAAAAGAATGACACTTCAATATGAGATTCCATGTTTAGTGAATAATTGAGGTGAAAAATAGTCTTTAAAGTAGTTATTAAATGGATCCTGCTGTAATAAATTAACAAAGCACACATCTATACTAAGCAAAACTAGAGACTTTTTGAAGGTCTAGATAATAACTACACTTTTTTTAGCTTACTTCATGTGAAAGCTCTGAAGAAAACTGAGTAGCAAATACTTCTTGTTCTGTGGGTAGAACTATTTTACTTTAATAGAATAATGCTTAAGCCATCCTGGCTCAGTTTGCACAACTGATAATCATCATTTGTTTTGATAAAGAGACTGGTTTTTAGGTTACAGGATTTTCCTCCTTTTTTGACAAAAGTGGATTTTCTCATTTATTTGGGCTAGTGGGTTTATTATTTTTAGGGTTGAAAGAAATGAAGAAAGCTTTATCACTAAACTCATAGAACTGACTTTTATTCATTGCAGTCAAATAAAAAGGAGAGGTAATCTTTCCTATTGTCTAACGATATTATTGTTTCTTACACAGAAATATGATGGCCATCTTCCTATAGAAATAAAGGCTGTTCCTGAGGGCTCTGTAATTCCCAGAGGAAATGTTCTTTTCACAGTAGAAAACACAGATCCGGAGTGCTACTGGCTTACAAATTGGATTGAGGTCAGTTTTGGAAATTTAATATGTTTTTTCTAAGTAAATATTAATGCACTTAAATTAAAGGCTGAATCCCTTATTGCTTTACGGGGAATCTCTGGCAAGTTTAATTTCTTCTTTTAGTAAGCCTGGATTCTTTTTTGTAGTCCTCTTACACAGACCTTTTTTGCCACCTGCCAGGAGATTGTAATAATTTTACAGGAAATTCACCAGTACTTCTGTCCACAAAAAAGGAAGATGGGGGAACTGTGTGTCAGTATTTTGGGAGTGGTAACTCCTGAGAAGGTCAATACCTCACCTACCTTATAAAGGCTAATTACTTGAGCCCCAAAGCAAACTGTTGGAGGAGTCAGTACTTTCTGAACAGAGAACGAAAATAAATAGACCTTTTTGTGCCTGCTAAAATGCCAGGTGGGCATTGTTAAGCTCTAAGCAAACATGCACCTAATATTGTTATGGGTTTTGTTTTAGACTATTCTTGTGCAGTCATGGTATCCAATCACAGTGGCTACAAACTCTAGAGAGCAGAAAAAGATTTTGGCCAAATATTTGCTAGAGACTTCTGGCAGCTTAGAAGGACTGGAGTATAAACTGCATGACTTCGGCTACAGAGGAGTTTCTTCACAAGAGGTAATACTACTTGTCTAATAACTTGAAAAGTCTAATTGTTGTTAACTGTGAAGGATTGTAGCAGGTATCTGCGTCCCTGTTCTGCACTGAAGTTGTGAATGCACAGAGCACTGAGGACTAGTTGTGGAGGGGGGAGATCTGGGGTGGGGGTGGATAGGTATGTCTCTGGACTGTGAGCACTACACTGAGAGAGCTTTTGCCTATGTCTTCCCTGTGTAAATGCATGGAGAGAGCGTTGGTGAAACAAGAACTAAGTCAGTCTTGCTGACTGCAAACTAGTGCAAGGGGGTGACTGGATTTAGGTTCCTGTATTTGACGTGGAAACTGAAAGTTGCATCTTTTTCAGACTGCAGGCATAGGAGCTTCAGCTCACTTGGTGAACTTCAAAGGAACAGACACTGTAGCAGGAATTGCATTAATTAAAAAGTACTATGGTACGAAAGATCCGGTTCCAGGGTATTCTGTTCCAGCTGCTGAACACAGGTAAGATACTAGGCTAAGCCTTTCTAAAAACAGCTTAACAAAATGTGATTTTTTTCTTATCCATCTTTGTATTCAGAAGTATACCATACAGTATTAGCCGTGATTGATCCAGCTGTAGAGGCTGCAGTTGAGTAGTGGTGCCTCTATATGTTCTGGGCATGATTGGTCTTAACTAGAAATGAGTTTTAAATGTTTTTAACTATAACCTTCTTATCAGGTCTAAGTAAATTTGGATTATTCTTTTTAGAATAGACTTGAAGGCTGTTAGGTTGTAGATATTGAAGATTCACATTATGAACTTCAAGTTTGGTTTTAAACATAAAATCATGAATTGAAAAACCATGTGAGCTGGAATTCAGAACTCTCACAGATCGTGTTCTCCCTCCAGAAGAAGTAGTTGCTCTTAAGCTTCCCATCAGCATAACCAGTTCAGCCAATGATAAATCCTTGACCTCTCACTAAGAATTGTGAATGAGTTGTTAAGAGTAAGGAACTGATCTCAAACATTTGAGATGGAGAGCTCCTATTTTTTTATATCCAAATGCTGCACAGGGTTAGGAGTGAGTGTAAATCCTTGGTTTTCAGTTGCAAATCTGCACACCGAAATGAGCAGAATATAAAAGAAGCTTGTGGTTTTTGTACTGAGCATAAAAGCCAGTTTAATAGCATTCACTTAGGATTGCAGGACTGATAATAGAAAGGCTTACGTGAAGAGTCCTTGTAGGGTAGTGATCACCTTTAAAGGAGCACTGCTTCACAGAAGTTTGTGTGCCAATGCTGTAGTGCTGTTCTAGAACTCCTGCTTGATCAGTGGAAGTGACAAGTGTTGCCCAAAATTTCTTTTCTTAGCTTAATACTAGTTAAATTCAAAAAATGACGGCCCAAGCAACTATAAAATTTTTTGTAATGGAAGCAAACACGTGGAGTCAAGAGATCAGACGTCTTTTGTACAGCATATTGAAGTGGTGACATTAGAGCAGACAGCTTAAACTGCCCTGCATAAAGTTTGCATTGCCACATGCAGACTGCAGTTGCCCTTTCCAAGTTAATACAAAAAAAGGGTCTCATACAAGAGACCTAAATGTTCCAGAATTGTTATACTATTCCACAATCTCCAGTGTGAGGTGGTGGTGTGAGTGGTGCTTTCCTCTGGCGTGGCAGCAGGGCTATTCCTGGAACTGCCTCAGCCTCTGTGCGACCAAGTTTGTTTTGACTCGTCTCCTCACTACCGTGATCTGAGGCTTGTCCAGACAGTAGTTAATGGTGGAATTTTAAGGTAAGAGTTCAATGCCACTGACTCTTGCTGTGCTTGAGAGCATTTTTAGGTCTTCGTGTGCAGGTTACTAAAGTCAGTTGTGTCAGCTGGTCTGAGACAGCCACATACAGAACAGCTACTGCAGATCAACTGGCATTCAGTAACTTATTACTGCTCTCAGCAACTCTGGTTTATGTGCTTGCCTGTACCCTTGTACCAAGGGTAATGCCCTGAGGTTCCTCTGGAAGAATGTTTATATGAGTGAGAATAATGGTTTTATATCACTATTAAAAAAGAAAATAAATTCTGTTTTCTTCTTAGGATTTTTCTAACATATGGTGCTTCATTCTCAACTTCCGATTTTGTAGTGTGAAATTGCCAGAGCCGATGTTCTGTTCTTGCATCTGTAGTTCCCTAACTGTCTGAATTTCAGACCTAAAAGAGAAACTCTCTCACAAATGTTAATAAAATAAAAAAATCACATTTACATGTGAAAGAAATTTCATGTGCCAAGTGTTTGTCTGAAGTGCCAAAGATAAATTTAGGGTGCTGTTTATTTATTATATAGACTTATTATCTGTGCAACACAGAGCTGATAAGCACATAGTTTATGCTATCTTGTAATCACATTGCTTATCATTATCTTGAAATGTTGCTGGTAGGAAATACAGAATGTGTGATTTTATGTACAAGTGCCACTCTAATGTGAATTTTTCAATTGCCTTTGCAGTACCATAACAGCTTGGGGGAAAGATCATGAAAAAGATGCTTTTGAACACATAGTAACACAGTTTTCATCAGTGCCTGTATCTGTGGTTAGTGACAGCTATGACATTTACAACGCTTGTGAGAAAATATGGGGTGATGACCTAAGACATATAATTGAAGCCCGGAGTCCAGAGGCACCGCTTATTATTAGACCAGATTCTGGGAATCCCCTTGACACTGTTTTAAAGGTAATCCTTTCTTGAAGTCATTTGTATACAAGGTTGGGAGGGCAGTTATTTGTTTTGACTGGCTAGCAAACATAGAAACATAATGCTGTAACTTGATATGCATCGTATATATTGGATGCTGGCTAATTTGGGTTTATGAAAAATGTAAATATTTAGTTCACCTCAGCATAGATATAGGTATAGATATAGATACAGAAACTCTTCTGCAGTCTGAATAGTTTAGCATTTTTCATCAAACCCATTCTTGCATAATGCAGTCTTGCATTGTTACCAGTTTTGCCAATGTAATGATGCTGGAAGGCTTCTATAAAGAGAAATTTTCATCACTTAGTGACAAATACAATGTGAAACATTTGATTATTAATAAATGCAGGTCAATAGAACTTCTTACCACCAAGTTTAGATATCTTGGCATCCTGTATTAAATCACTGTTTTGTGCTACAAATACAATTTTGGCGCTCTTCTCCCGCACACAACCTCCCAGCTGAAAAACGCTTCTTGCCTCTCTGCTCTTTAGAGAGCGTAGTAATTGTTGCAGCTTCATAATAAAAGCTGTTGATACCTCTGAATTTGAGTAGCTGCCAGCACTGTCATAATAAGAAAGTAGGGGCAATTTTAGGTCCGTTGGTACTCTATCAAATTGGATCTGTACAGCTTTAACACTTTTTTTTTCCTTTGGGGCAAGTGATGTGTCACAAATAGGAACTGTGAATGACCTTTACCGTAGCTGATAAGAAAAGCTCCTAACTGAAGTGTTTCATTTTAAGTATTCGTGGTTTACAAAATCACAGAAAACTGAAAGCCTCATCCATTGTCTTAAGGGAGGTCAAAAGAAGAGCAGAATCTTCAGTTGACACATTTAATAACAAAAATTCACAGCAAGCAAAGGGAGAAAGGAGGGAAGCATGTTTCTGATTAGCTTTTGGGTACAAGTTCATAAAGACCCTGTAGTCTGTGACTGCTTTAAGGGCTTCCACCACAATGGCTGGCATGTGTTTTATTTGTGTGGGTAGATTTAGACCATGATTATGTGGGTATATTTATGGATTTATTTTGTCTTTTTAGAGAGAGGATGGTTCAAGTGTGGAAATTGTATTTCTTTATTGGAATGGCAGATTTTTATTTTCATTTTGAACTGTCTCCTTTCTCTTTTCAATAGGTCTTGGAGATCTTGGGGAAGAAGTTTCCCATTACAGAGAATTCAAAAGGCTACAAGTTGTTGCCACCATATCTCAGAGTTATTCAAGGGGATGGTGTGGATATCAACACGTTGCAAGAGGTAGGAGATCCTCTTCATGTGTCAGGATGACACTGGCAACGTGAATATTTAATCTGAACTCTGTTATGACTAGTCAGATGTTGCAGCAGAGACTGCTGACCCCATCCCTGCCCTTCATTCCAGGCACTGGCAGCGATACCATAATGTGTAAAACAAATTCATTAAAACTCCACAGGAAATTATTAAGATGCATAAAAAAGTCCCTAAAAGGAATTTTCTAATCCCCCTGTTGTAACCCTTCTCTTTCCACTGTTTCTCCTTTTGTTTGCTTTCATCATGCTTGTCAAGTCTAATTGAGATCAAAATCTGGCTGTGTTTGGTCCTTTCATTGATGTCTAAGGCACATTGTGCATGATCACTGTGCTACAGCCACAGTAATTAACTGGTTTGGCTCATTAGTTATGTGCCATCTGAATTGTGTTTGCACTCAAATATTGAAGGTGTAGTTTTGAAGGAGACTTTTTAAAACCAAGGGTAAGGAAAGGGAGTTCATCGATTTGGCAACTAGTGGAATAAGGATAACTGAAAAGCCAAAAAATATGTGTAACAAATTAGGCTGTAGTCTGAGTCAAAATTGCAATTTCACCGAGACAAAAATGGATTATTTAGGAGATGCTGTGTCTTTGAAACTAGTCATAAATTCTCCACTATTGACAAGATGTAGATATTAGGTAATACAATATGGTTACAAAGGTGCAGACTGCAGTGACTACAGATGACAAAGGGCATGTAGAAGGAGGAAGACTTGACTTTATCAGGTTCGTCCTTGATTATTCTTCTCCAGCTGTATTAGAGTTCAAAAACAGGAATAAGTTGGATAAATTTAAGATTAATTTTACTTGAATTTATTGACACTTGTCCTAGCTTCCTAGACTGACACATCCTTAGGTTCTTCTTAACAAAGCTGACTTTCACTGCTTCTCAAAATTAGGAGCAAGAGAGTTTATTTTTTAGTTAGTCTGAAACTATTTGTATATTCAGCATGGGTACATAATGTGAACCTCAGTGATAGAACTCAGATTTGTCACTTGGATCTTTAGAGAGCAGTTAATACTGAGATTGTAACCTGATATGCCAGCTGTAGAGCAGTCACGCACTACAGTTTTCTTCTGCCTCCAATACCCTTTAATTTTATTTTACTTTATTTTTTCGTCCCATGTGGCTTTTTGAGAACATGCAGTTTATTCTAGTGTGCTTGACAGAACACGGGCACAAGAGGTTAATAGCTGGAAAGAAAGTCTTATCATTAGATAACAGGAGAAGACACTCTCTTTGTTAAAAAAAGTGAAAACAAAAAACCACACAAAAGAAAACTTGTTCTCAGCAATGGTTTAACAGAACTGATGCTGGTGCTGGGCAAACTATGTTGTGGTTGTGATGTTCATGTTGTCACAGGAAAGAAAGAGAAGAAACTAATTTCTTGTAAGGAACTCAGGTTACCTTGTGTAGATTATACTGGACAAAATTCAAGGATGCTCATATAGCATTGATTCTAGTCAAAATATTAAAACTAGTATTTAAAATATTCGCATTAGAATGAAAAATGCTCTGCTCTCCGTGTTCTAAATAGAGTAGGAAAATAATTGCAACAGCTGTTGGGGGAGGATAAGAGACATGATGAGCAATTCTTTATTCAGGTGATCTGCCTGTTTACCTATTTTCCTCATCAAGCTGCAACTGATTATGAGAAGTCTACCTGTAACATGTTGTAGAAGCGAGTAGATGATCCAGTTCCACAAGACATACAGAGCAGACATAACTCCTTCTGCCTGGTGGCACCTTCTCATCTCTTCCTGACTCCATAATATTGCTGTGCCTTGCGGCAGCTTTTGGTCATTGAACTGCTGGCCATTAAACTAATTTAGTCCACACGCGTAGCAGCAAACTGACTCAGCCAAAAGTGACCACTTTTGTGGTTTGGTGAACTAAATTGTCCCAAAAAGGAGGGCTAGTACTTGCCAGCACTATACCGGAGAAAATAATCTGTTGTTTTGAGCTGGGAGAAACAGGCAGGAAGGAAGGAGACACTTCTCATTTGACAGCAGCAACTCATGTTGGAGCACAATGACCATGATCTTGCAACCTAATTTTAGTTGTATTTACATTTCATGGGTCTCTTCATGGTCTTATGTCAGGAAAACCAAGGTTACCATGCGGACTTTCAGAAGATTGGGTAATTGTTTACAATTTAAAAAACCCAAAACAACAAACAAAACGAACGCTAACAACCCAAAACCCATCAAAACCAAACCAGCCCTGAAGTCTAATTCAGTCTTTTCTGAAAGGAGTTTACATAAACAAAACAAATGTATTGTTGTGGCCATCTTTTTTCCCCTCCCCCTTATAGCCTATGCAAGTCGTTATTCTAATTACTCCACATCAATGTTAGATTCTAGACATGATTTATTGTTACAGAACAGAGGAAAGGTAACGGGTATAATAGGAAAATCTAGAATGAGTAATGACCAGTTAGCTATCCAAAGTCTCACTTAGCTGTCCAAAGTATGAAACAACAATATAGAAAACAACTCAGAGTATAAACTGGATTTTAAAATTCTTTGTTTTAATAGGGGATGCTGGTAGAACAGGTAAGGAAACTTTTCTGACTTTCTTTGCATTTTCACTTTTAAAAATCATTCCAATCTGCTAACTCCACAATATACTACACTTTCAAAGGATTTTCTTTGAACATTCAATTTCCAGATATCTTTAAATTTTTATACAAACAAAATCCTCTAATCTGGAGTCAGAGTTGATGTATTAATCATGCTCATAATGGTCAGAGGAAGCTGGTCAAAACCTTGACACCTGAATTGTTCTTCTTATATAGGTTTGAAAGGGTGAGACAAGAAATTTTTCTGTACTGTTTCTCCCTTTGGGGGAGGCTCCATTTGTTTCAAATCTCTTCCTTCTTCCCTATTACTGCTGCTGTTTCCCACCTCTTCCCTGTACCTAAGGAAGCTGTTACCTGGGCCTTTGCTGTGGGTCATTGGTACAGTCAGACCTGTCCTTCAGCTTAGTCTTGATTCTCTTGACCCCTCACCAAAGATCAGTCTGAGTAAGGGAATGCCCTTGAGAGAGAGGAAAGTGAGAACCCAGGGCAAGGGAGGATTTGTGCCTGTAGCATGACATGAACAAACCATCTGTAAATGAGAACAGGAATGCGAGTTGAAAGGGGGTTCACATTTCTTCTCATCCAGGCAAGAAGGTTAAGAAGCCATGGACCAGCTATGCTGTACTTGCACTAACATCTGTTAACCTGCAAGTTAACCAGCAGTGGACATGAAGTCTAAGAATCACATGCCTTGGAGTAGGATGTTGTTTACATACGTAGTTTGTGCTACCTTTTTCAGGCATGTTCAAGCAAGTTCAGTGTCAGACCTGAGCTGTAAAACTGCATAATGAAAGGAGCAGAAGATATTGGCTCAGGTTTGGCCAGCAGTTCAGATGGCTTCAGGCTTGGTCAGTCTCTGGATAGAACTTGTTCAGAGTCTAGGTGGAGTTTACCTACATTTGCCTGTTCAAAAGACAGTGTAGATAAGAAAAATCCAAGCCCAGCTACGTCTTGTTTCTTATGGTACCGTTGGGCATTATGCTTAACTAGAGTGTATACAAAATCCCCTTTTTTACCATTCCTTTGTCATCTTCAGTTACTTAAGAGATGCTACAATTAATTTTAATCCTTTTTCTTCCCTGAGTACTCTTTTAACTGCTTCCAGGAGAACCTAATCACTCGAAAATAGAATTTCATTTTGCACATGGTTACTGGAAGGATATGATGTCTACTGCTAAAATCCACAAGATTGTCACATATTTGGTGGGCCATTTGTTCAGGGTACAAAGCTTCCAAAAGGTTTCTCTCAAGTGGAAGTCATGGTGATAGAGCTTGAGATTCATTTTGCTTGACTTCTTGAGTGAGGCTGAGTAAACTGGTACCATTGGAAAGATGGAAACTCACTGATAAGGTCTCGACTGGGAAGAAATATCTGGTAAAAAACATAGTGAGAAGGTGTTTAGGGTGTCCCCTCAAAAGGTTATGTCTCTGCTGTTGATTAGCCTCTGCCAGGCATTCGGTCTGAGAGTAACTGTGAAGACAGTCTACACATGACTTAGTGGATAAACAAAATACTAGTATGCTTTTGTTTACACTTCCAGTTTGCCATGGTCTGAAGTTGGAGTTGCCTCCTTTTTTTTTTATGGTCCTTAGCTGTCTCTTAAAAAAAAAGCAGCTTGACATCAGTAGCTTGCAAAACAGTCCTGTTCAGTGTTACTCTGGCATTTCTTGATGCAGGAGACTGAGACTGCACCAGGTTTCTAATGACACTGCTTTTTGAAACTGTGCACTGTTCCTTATAGACTATGTCCTTCTGTTCTGTTTCTCACCTTCCGTTTTTCTGGGTAGATGGTATATTGCTATCTCACCCCCTCTGATTTTCTCACCTGCTTTTGTTAGTATGGTTAGGAGGAGAGAGTGTTTGAACTCTATATTGGGGCTATAACCATAATTTCAGGCTGCCATAAAGGTAACAGGTCAGGGAAATAAATCTTGGCCATTTATGAGCATGATTAAACAAGCATCCATTACTCCAGGCTAGAGGATGTCATATTTGTCTGGATAGAATGAGGGTAAGGGGAAATGATACAATAATTTTTACCTTGACTGTTGTTTGCAGTGCAGTTCACATTGATCTGTACTTGCTTGAGAAGGTGGCAAAGCGAACTTAGAACAACTTGATATGTTTTCATTTCCCATCTTCAAAATTGCTAATCTGATTCTAGCCAATGTATCTTCAAGAGAACTGCTCTGTACAAGTCATTGGGTAATAACTTCCTGGAGTTGATGAGCAGGATGACTGCATTGTTTCGGGATACATGCTCTGCTTTGAGGTCTTCCCACAATTCCAAGAAATTGGAAGGCTCTGAAGTACTCTCATGAAGTCTTTTATTTTCTTTAGAGCTCTGTTTCTCTGGGCATTGCATTACTGTGCCGCCCTAGTTTGGGAAGTATATGTGCTGGCATGATAATAGTGTTACAGCAAAAGCTTTCTGTAATTATGCCATGCTGAAACTGTAAATAAAAATGCAAACAGCGTGCCAAGTATTGACTGAATTATTATATACATCTCCTGGAAACTGAATGTTAGTTGGCTTAATTGTCTGTAAAAGCATCTTGTTTAAGTAGTATAATATTTTTATGGAAAAATGGCACGGCCTAAAAGTATGCTGCATCATGATTTTCTTTTTCTTATTAGATTGTGGAGGGAATGAAGAAGAATAAATGGAGTATTGAGAATATTGCCTTTGGATCTGGTGGAGCTTTGTTGCAGAAACTAACGAGAGATCTCTTAAACTGTTCCTTCAAATGTAGTTACGTGGTGACCAACGGTCTCGGGGTATGTCTTTGTACTACTTGAACCATTATGCTTTCAACAGAGGCCTCCCCATCTGAAAACCTGTTTGACATTTCCTGTTACATTATCGCCATCTGCATTAGGTACACAAGTCCCACAAAGCCCTTTCTGTTTAAAAAAAAAAAAATACTCTTTTCGTTTTAGGTAAATGTCTTTAAGGATCCCGTGGCCGATCCCAACAAAAGGTCAAAGAAAGGACGGCTGTCGTTGCATAGGACACCGACTGGAGAGTATGTGACACTTGAAGAAGGCAAGGGAGATCTTGAAGAGTATGGACAGGTATGAATTTTAGAAATGTATCACATCATTCTTCATGCAAAAATAGACTGAGAAAAAGCAGGTTTTAACTGAAGAATTTATTTCTGATTGTCTTTTTGTTCAACTCTCATCTTACTACCTCAAAAGTGTCCCCAGTGTCAAATTCGGTAACCAGCAGAATGTTAGAATGCCAGTAGAATATTCATGCTTTACAATTAGAGATCTTTATCTTTTGTTTGTCTTCAGAAACAAGAGAACATTGTTGCTGTTTCCCCAAAATTGATGTCTCAATGGCCAGGCTATATGCTGGCCAAGTAGTTTTGTTTGGGCTATATTGCACAATTTGAGTAGCTGGAGGTGGAAGAGGGACAGATGTAACTAAAATTTGTTTCTACTTCCCCACTGAGACTTTTTAAATAGCTCCGTCAGGGGTTAATGCTCTGTACACAGAGTTATTGCCCAGTTTTCAAACCAGGATTTAAACCAGGAATTCAGTTTCCCTGTGACTTCTTAAAAATTGCAAAATGAAATGCTATTTCAGTGAAATAAACACAAACTTTATGCCAGTCTCACACTTTCGATTTGATATCTCTTACCTTTTCAGTGTGCAACACTGAAATGTTTAACTGCATATTGACTTTCTTCGCGAATTAAAAAGGACCGAAAATAAGTTGTCAAGTTGCACTTTGACTTTCGGAAGCTGGAAGTTTCTAGAGTTCTCTGGTGTACAGAAGCCTGTTTCTGTGCTAGTAGGCACACTGTTTTATGTAACAGTAAGGATAAAACAGATCTCTGAGAAATCTGAAGATAAAACTAAGTTATATACACTGTAGATATTGTGCTCTGGATGCAAAGATCTAAGAAAAAAGAGTTTCAAAATTATTTATACACATAGGCATGTACATATGTTTGTGATGAACATTCAGAGAGAGAGAGAGAGACTGGGGCAGGGTGAGAGGGGGAAGGACCTAAGGGCGAAAAATCTCTTCAACACAAGCCATGAGACTTTGGCTCTAAGATGAGGCAATATATAGTCCCTTCATTTTTGACAGGTGAAATCATTCATTAAAATTTTGTTGGTTTTAGGGTATTAGAGAGGGTCATTTGTGTGGTACGGGTTCTGGGGCTCCCTGGGAATGTCAGGGAAATGTCGTCTTTTGTGGGGCCATTTCCCTAAGGCTCCAGGTCCTTGCAGTAGGTCACCAAGCACAGGGACTGCTCAGTGTTGCTGTTGTTCTGACTTTCGGGTGCCACACTGTGCTTATTGCCCTCCCAGTGTGCTGTTTTACAAAGTATGTATGAGCAAAAGGCCCTGTGAAGAAAGATTCTGGTTTTTTTTTCTCGTGGGGAAAAATATTTCGTTTAATATAAAATTGTAAAAAATCAGTTTGTATTTGATTGGTTGAGTGTCATCTTTCTTACAAACTACTGTAGCAAGGTATATTTAGTGTATATTTGGCTTTGGCCAGGTGTAGATATCTCCATCAAGGGACTACCCAGCATAAAGCTGTTGTCTGTTTCCAGGATGGCCCAAATCCTTTCTTCTGACTAAGCATTAGTGAAAAATATCAGAAGAAGCTGTAAAGATTATCTTGATAGTTCAAGCTCTAGTCTTACCAGCCTCGATTTGTGTGCTCACTTTGGAGTTTGTGTAACTTGTGTTGTTTGGTCATTTGCCAAATTGCTCTTGCTAAAACAATGGTGTTTCTTGCAGGACCTCCTTCACACTGTATTTAAGAATGGAAAGGTAACAAAGTCATATTCATTTGATGAAGTAAGACAAAATGCCAGGCTGAAGAACAGTGAATTACAAACAGCGTCTCACTAAGTTCCATTCCATGTCTGTGTATGTGTGTGTGTAACAAGTTCGTACTGCATACCTACTGGTTTATTGTACAGATTTGTGTGTTTGTGTTTTATGACATTGTAGCCAAATTATTTGTTGGTTTATGGACATACTGCCCTATCTTTTGCCAGTCTTTAGAAGAAGAAATCAGGAAACGGTACTTACATTGTAAAACATATTTAATGCTAAAGTGTGCTTTTTAGGGCCCTTTGCCAGTAGTGATTCAATCTGGTATTGATCTTTTCACAAATGAGACAGAGCTGAGAAACTTTTTTATATATAACAGAATATCACAAAATGGATTTACATAAAATTATCATGATTGCTTTATGTTTATATTTAACTTGTATTTTTGTACAAACAAGATTGTGTAAAATATATTTAAAGTTTCAATAATTAAGTCTTTCCAACTTTTCATGATTTTTATGAGCACAGACTTTCAAGAAAATATTTGGGGGGGGGAATCCATTGCCTTTTGTCCATTAATCAGCAAATAAAACATGGCCTTAAAGTTTGTTGTGACATTGTTCCATTTGACAACTAAATCAGGACTCGTATCTCCTTAAGATCCCATAGAGTTGCTGACCTCACCATTTCTTGTAGTTGTCTGTATTAGTAAATCTGCATTAAACAAAATTACTGTTCTTACTAGAAGGTTTAGGTACTACAGATCTTGCTGGCACAGTGAGGTTTGTAAGTGAAATGCCAAATTTGAAAGCATTCTCTACTGCAACTTAACTTGCCAAGTCTATCCCACTTGGTATATGCACCTCAATATTTTAAGAGTAAAGTTTTTAAGAGATCTCCTCTTCCACTATAGAATATATGTGTAAAATACTGAAATATGGAAGCGGTGTATTTTAAAGTAATTACACTTCTGGGTTTATTTTTCATATGCTGTAAGTGACATGACTTTGAAGCAAAATACTGGACTGGGTAGTGCACTTTTTTACTTTTTTGTATTTTTTTCATTGATTTGCCTTTTGTCAGACTGGATGTTAAATTGTAAAAATGTTTAACTATTTTTGTTAACAACTTTAATAAAAATCTATGCTAGCCAAACTCCTACATGAATGGCAGACCTGTTTCCCCTTCTCGCCCCATCTCTTTGGGGCGAGGAGGGGCTTTTATTCTGCAGAGGGTAGCAGTAAAACAGTATGTTTGAGAGATAGTTTTGAACTGTCTGCACTTGATTGTATTTGCTCTCTGCATATGCTTGATATGAGTATCTGCTGGAAAAAAAACCTGTTGAGGATTTTATTTGAGAAGCTATGTAGTAACCTCTGAAATGTTTGATAGTACTGTAGGATGGCTCTCACTAGAAAAGTACCTCCCTCACTTAGAAACAAAAAACTACAGCAAAAGCAAACAGCTCCTGTTATGCTGGTGATCAGCTATCAGCCAATGGGTTATATACTGATGTAATTAATGCTTCTAATTAGTAAACAATGTTACTGAAAAATGTTAGGGGTCCTCTAAAATAATTTAAACCTACAAAATTTTATAAAATATGCTTTTAGAGGAAGCTTGAAAAGCCATACTTCATTATTCTTATTCTCTCACCAAAAAATGGCCACATCAAAGCATCCGTAATATTTCTAGGGTTTGTGGTTAAGATGTTTATGCCCAGTCTCAATAGTTCTTGTTAATAAAAACCTGTTTCTCACTTGTAGTGTATGTAATTATACATTTAAGTGATGTATTGTTTCAAAAATAGTGTTTTAGTAAGACTCTAAATGCTGACCTTTCACACTGAGGAACTGCCTTCCCTTTGCTATTAATTATATAGTTTGGTTTTGGCCAGGAAAGGTTTTGAATCTGGACCTAGGATCAGTAGCAGGTATTTCACTCTAGGATCAGTAGCAGGTAAATAGTACAGAGCCTATTTCACTCCTCCACATGTGTACTAGGGAATTTTATGATGTATGGTTTAAAAAACAATAAAGTAAATGCTGCTTTCATTCTGTACCAATAAAAATTTTGATAACTATTGACTACCCATAACTGATATTTTTGTACTTGAGAACTGAGGATATACTGTGGAAGCACTGTTTTCTTGTGTACCATGAAATACATTAGTAATTGTTCAGTTTTGTCTAAAACTTTCAGCTTATTAGTTGGAAACTCAAAGCAGATTCTCTACTTGTGCATGTCACTTTCAGAAAGTTGTAACATCACTCATTTTATTAAATGTTAATATCTTTAAAAGGGGGAAAAAGGAAAAAAAAAAAGAAAAACACCTGGTGCTATTCAGACTTGAATACTTGTCTCTGTGTTTGGCGGTTTGACATTCTGGGCATCAAGGAGTTGACAGAAATTACTGCAGTGCTTGAACCGTACAATATCCTATTTCTTCCACATGAAAGCAAACAGCATGTTTGTTTGCGTAAAATTACTAGATTTGTAGCCATTGATATATTTTAATTATCCCCATTTCATAATATAATACAGTATTTGTATTTAAAAATAGGAATTGGGAATTTTGTGTTTAATACTCTGATTTGTAACCATATTTAGCATAAGAAATGGATTTTGTAATACTATTTTTTTCTTCAGTTGCATGATTATAAAAAGATGCTTTTTTGGTACTTTGAAAGATCTGAGGAGAGAACAGAAGAATACTTAACTGTTTGGTTTGCCAAAATCAAATCAAAGCTTAAACAGTTCTTTTCTTATAGGTTTTTACATTCCTTCTTGTTTAGGGAAGAATAAATATTCCTCACTTAAATCCTCTGTTAAAGTAAGTTTAATGTACTTGGCTTCAAATACCAGTATGTAACACACATGGAAATAAAGTTTAGTTCTGGCAGTGAAAATAATAGCCATCTGACTGTGTCTTAAAGTTGTGATGTTGGGCATCAGATGTCATTCCTGTGCTCTTTGTTGCCAAACGCAGACCAGAGCAGAGCTGTGCTGTCACTGCAGCCCTCTGAGGAGAGCTGATCTGCTGGCTTGCAGGCAGTTTGGGGCAGAGTGAGTGAATTTACAATCAGCTCAGTTCTAGAGAAGAGAAGGGAAACTGGGCACTGCTTTTTTTTTTTTTTTAATTTTATTTTGGAGTGAGCACATCTTCAGCATCTTGTCTTTATCTGCTTAAAACTGAAGCACTTGTAATTGAATTCGATATAAGGAATTGTCCTCTATATTTGACATAATCCTTTCTCAAATATAGAAGATTCATTGTTTAAACTTTACCTCTAAAGTCACTACAAATGCTTGTTTAAAAGCAAATTAACCATCAGTGTTGCAGCCTTCAGTTCATTTTAGTATCTGTGAAAAATAACATCAACTCTTCAGCAGAGAGAACATCTCATGTCCCTTTGGATGGGATTTTCATAATTCGAAGTCACACTTTTAACTCCTGCATGGCTTCAAATCACAGCGGGTACCTTACAGACACATCAGTATTGGGTGTATAAGGCACCTCCTGTAATTTATCATCTGTTATTTGTCATCATTTGTTGCTGGTCCCTTCAGCTCATGCTGTACTGTAGAAAGGTGCCCCTGTAGCCTTTTAGCATTTGAATTTAAAGCCTGTTGTATTATCTACAGAGAACATGAACAGCCCAATTGTCAGGCAGGTTCCTTCTCTTCCATGCTGGTAAAACCCGCCAGCTACCACACTCCAGATTTTCTCACTCTAGTCATCCTTTGTGCAAGTTAAAAGTAATTACCTGTGTGAGGGCGCAGTGGTGGCTCCCAGGTCTCTGCAAGGAGTCAGCAGGGAAATTCCAAGTCTCAGACTGTGCAGAAGGCAAGGGACTCACAGGAAGAGATTTGTCTTAAACCTGGTGGACAGGGGCCTTATGTGGAGAGCAGCATGCCCTCTATATAGCCTGATGATCAGAAATAAGGAAACGCTGAGATTAAAGATGCTTTGCAAAGTCAGGCTTACTGAAATCACAGTTGTTAACCATGGATGTTACATTCTTTGGGACTTTTTTCCTGTTTTACCAGCAGCACAGCTGACTTTGTTGATGATTTTTAAACACCTTCAGAGGTATTTAAAGATTTTTGCTTTTAATTCATGATAAAGGATGAAAAGCACTTAGCACTAGAGCATTTCTATAAAGTATTTTTCTGTGGCACAGTATTTTGTTGAAAGGTACCCTGATGCCTGCTATAACATAATCTGGAGCAATTCAGAGGCTATGGGAGGGTAGTCAGCAAGATTCTTCTACAGTAACATATTTTGTTCCATAGAATTTCTTTACTAATCTTTGGCTGAGGACTCCTAACTGCTTTTTGAACACAATTTGTAGAACTTCCAATTTAGGGTGAGGTTTCCTGGAAATCAGAATGGCAGTCCTCTCTCCTGCTCCTGGCTGAAGTAGAGTCTTTTAAGGATGGTTCTTCAGGAACCATCATGCATCCAACAAAGTTTTTACTTCCCTGTTATAAATCTCAGCAGAAGGACAAGTTTATAGTTTGTTTATCTTTGAGCCAAAAAACCCATAAATCTGTGTTCTGTAACTCTTCTTCCCTTCCAGCAATTTAGTTTATATATAAAACAAATCAAGCTGTTTCACAGATTTACTAGATAAATTTGCACAAGCATACTTATTTCATTAATATATGTAACTATTCACACTTTCTGGTGTTTCATTGGGTAATATTGTGATCTATGAGATCTGAGGATTTGATTCTTGGTAATTGTTCCAATGCTTGTGTAAGCATATTGTATATAGCCATGTAATTATAAACTGTTGAAAATTACTTCAGAATTTTTTATCATTACAGTACTTAAAAAATTCAAGTGGGTAGATAAAGGATGTGTGGAAGGATCTGACGGCTAGACATTTTTATTTCTTTGTTGTTAGTTTAGGTTATTAGCGTAGCTATTATTTACAGCTTTCACATCAGCTCTTTTATACAAAAGGAGATGAGGAAACTTATTTTATAATGACTGAGTATTCATATCACCAGAATATTAAAAAAAGTAATGCACTTGTCAGACAAACTGCATGGACTCTAAACCTTATGTCTTCTACAGTAAAGGGAAGAACTTCAGTCTCAAACTTCCTTCCCTTTCCTACAACTGCAAGAAGGAAAAAACTTTGCTCAGAGCATTTGGGATGTGCTTTCCTCAGCTTTCTGGCTGTAAAAGAACAAGGCTGGTGTACTCTTCCTTTCAAGGAATTTTTCCCTATTCCAAAAGGTGCTACCCTATTTTAAGCATAAGGAATTGCGGTTCGTTGTTGGATGTGTCAGAAGGATGACATACCCCAGCAATTTAATAAGATAATCTCTGGGTGAAATGGCTTTGGGTAGAGATACGTCTGTAAGTCACAGAAAGGTCAGAGCATGACAACTAATCTCCCTCTGGTGGGGGTGCCTCCCTGCCATTTCTGTCTCGGCTGAGCAGGTTCAAGTCTATCCTATAATCTGCTGTGAAAACATTGAATCTGTTCAACCAAAACAGTGTTGCCGAGTCCCTGTGATAAGAAAGCAGTGGTCTATTACTTTGCCCCAGTCCAACCTTAATCCATTTGCTTGTAGCTTGTAGCTACTTGTTAGACCAAATGCCAATGACAAACTTCATTAAAGCTCCTGTTTTTCCCACACTGTGGGTTTTGCAGTCTCACCTCCAGCACTGCTGCTTGAAGACCATTATTTGTTTTTATTGCTACTGTAAATCTCCAGAAGATCAAAAGAAAGACTTCACCTCTGTACAAGGTTTTGCAATCCTTACACCTTCTGACAAAAGCTAATAGATTTGCGCACTACAGCCAAATGAGAAAGGTAACCCTTTGCTGCCTTTTGTGTCCTGAGTTGTGACCATGAAAATGTTAATAGACACATGAGAATCTGGCAAAAATAAGAATTTGTTCTCTTGAAAACTGTTTTTCTAGTAAAAGCCCTGTAAGAAAAGATACACTTAGAACCTTTACAGAAACTGGTGAAACACTGCTTAATACTCAAGCACTTCAGCTTGTTTTCTGCAGGTGCTTCTTGACTGACCAGTTCCAAGTTCCAGCGGGTTGGTCACAAGTCATCCCATCAGACAGAGGCTGCACTGACATTCAAGCAGCAAGACAAAGTTCTTGAGATAAAGAGACTACAATGCTGAGTATGGGTGTGTGCTGGGCAAGTCCCACACTACTGGAAATACCCTGTCCCATTGCCATCCTGGACCCCAAAGGAAAAAATGCATTTTTGGTGGGTTTGCTGAGCCTAATTCAGCTCCAGCTCTGCTTACAAGCAGAGCTGTGGAGACTATTCCCATGGCTGTTTTGTTGTAAGAAAGCACGTCTGTGATTAATCCCTGATCTGTCTTTCACAGCTGATACTGGATTAGGCAAGACCTGGGAAGAGTTTCGGTAGTTTCTTCCCTGTTACGATGGAGTGCTGCCCAAAGAGACAAGAACATATATGCTTATTGACTATGTGGTGTGCTGTAAACCAACATGAGAGGAGGAGTGAATTTTAGGGTTTTGGTATGATTGTAAATAATAATTCCTTCCCAAGTCAGTTGATTAGACACAAATGCTGTCACTGGGATGGTTCTTTTAACACCTCAACAAAGACAAGGTTATCAAGCTGTGTGTCAGCTAAGGCTGCCTCTGGTTCTTTTCCAACTGACTTTTTTATCCACTGCTCTCTTAAAACACATGGAATTTGGGAAATACCTCTATCATCAAGCAGCCATGTGTAATTTTCCTACAACGGAGTAAAGCTCTGTGTTACAGTCTCTGTTCTTGACTAACATTTGAGTTGCCTGGTGTTGGTTTTGGTTGGTTGGTTTTAGTGCTATTGAGCTTTGTACTGACATTTTTATGAAGCTATTTTTTATAACCCCAAGATTTTTTATTTAAGAGGTAGCAGATGAATCATAACATGTCACTTCATGCAAGGTTAGGATTACTTTCTCCTGTACACATCAGTTTATGCTGAATTTAATCTACTGTTTTAATTTGCAGTCACTGTGTTTCATAAGGTCCTTTTGCAATTCTTCTCAATCAGCTCCCACCTTTATTACCCTGCGTAACTCAGCACCTCCAGCAAGCTGTCACCAACTTACCCCTCCTTCTCTATGCCGTTTAACAACATGTTAAGCAGCATGAGCTCCAGCACAGATCACTGAGTTTCACACTCTCTGAGAAAGCTGAGTAATTTTCCTACTATTTTCTATCCTTTGATCAAAGTTGTATCCAGGTAAGGACCTTCCCTCATGTCTCAAAACTTCTTAGCTTCTCTCAAGACTTGACTAGAAACCTTGTTGAATGGCTCTTTGAAATTAAAAGAGGTTGTATTAGAAGGGTCTCCCTTATCCACACACCTGTTGATTCTTTCGAAGGACTTCAAAAAGTAACTTTCTCTTCTACTTAATCAGAATCTTCCTCGGGAGCTTAAATTCATTCTTTCCACTGTAATTTCTCCCTTGGTCTTACTGTGGTTTTGTCCTCAAGATCAAAGGTCTTTTGAAAATTTGGAAAATCTGACTCCAGACAACTCAGGGAATTTGTGAAATGGATTCTTTTCCTCATGCTGTCTTTGTCATCTTGCAGTACAGTGCTTGGCGGTGAATGGCATAATGCTGCCAAGATTCTACAGTGGAGTACCTTGGGATAAGAAAAACAGTGAGCCATTAGGACAAATCTGTTCTTCAGGTTTGAATTAAAGAGGAACAGTTACCAAGTGACAGACCACCTTGTGGGAGGCTTGTCATCTGGTGATGCTTTTCAGGGACTTGCATGAACAGGAAATCTGGACATATTAATAAGAGGCAACCCCGCCAGGCACTGTGGACTAGAGCCAGAGATTGCCTAGTTTGCACAGTGCTCATCCTTGGGCTCCAAAAAAAATTCTTCTGTTCAACAAGGGACTCTGGACTAAACCAGACTCCAGAATACTTCTGAGTAAAGAGCCGTTTGTTTTAAAACCCAATGCAAGGCTCTGTAGTCATGCCTCATGTCTTAAAAAGATGGATGTTATAAACCTGGTCACTTGAAACAAGGGTATATTGAAACCAGAAGTTTCAGTACAGATGCCTCTGTCATGTTTGCTGGGCATCAAGTGAGCACTGGCCATTGGTATTTTACATATCCTGACTGTACAGGGGTCACATGCAAATAAGTATATGTACATATATATATATACAGTTTGCACACAGGAAATGTTCGTTAATACTAAGGACATTCTAATAGTGATTGTTTATGCACTGGGATCTTTCTTAAACTCTGTGTATGGGGATCCTTGCACTGTTTCTTTCTGGTAACTTCATTTTATACATGAAAGGGTTGTGTAAGCAGCCTTTTCAGCTACTGCCTGTCTGGCAACTTATGCTGAAATGATCATCTATGATTACTCCTAAATCTGTCTCTGGTTTACTGCTTGCCAAGAGAGTCTACGTGTCTGTATCTGGTGTTGTGTAAGTTGGTATTTAACTACCTGCCAGTGGATGTCATGAGACTGTGATCAGGCAAGTCAGGTTTGCATAACAATAACCTGCCTTTGTCCCTCTATTACTCCTCAGTTTACGTGTCTTCCACAGACTTTATCAACAGAAGTTTTATGCCATTGTCTAGGTCACCGATGAACAAACAAATTGTGGCAACAAGACCTCAGTCCTTTGGCACCACTGCTAAATATGGTCCTGCTCATTGGTGAATCCCAATGATCAATATTTTGAGATCAGTGAAAGAACTGGTTTTTAATCCACATAGTTAGTTACCCGAAAATTACATAGTGCTTGAGTTTTTAAAACCAAACACAATGTTGCCCTAATGCCTTGGAGGAATTAACATTACATTATGATGGTTTTCTTTATTCAACAGACCTGGAAAAGTAAAATAACAAAAGAAAAAGACAACAGCCCTATTTCATTCCCTTTGTTACTACCAGCCAGCAAACTGCTCTGGAATGGAAGGTTAAGGATAATCTCCTTCTCCACTTGGGATCTCCTTCTCCCTTTAGCTTTGAGCAGGACCTGCTGCTGGCCAAATCCTGGTTTCTCCTGCAATTCCTAATGATGAAAAGAAATGTTATTAGGTAAGGAATTTGTTGGGAATATTTGGCCAGAGAAAACACATGCCCAGAGGAGAAGTGGGATATGTGCATTAGCTAGGTAAAGTCACAGGAGAAATGGGGACCATCACCCTGGGGACTGTCCTGCCTGTCACAGCCCAGACCTGGCAGTTCAGCCGTCCCTGCTCCGGCAGCATTTAAAGTTTCTGAAATTAACATAAATGTAGTGTTCCCCCATGTTTAGGGGGAACAGTTCACAAAACAGTGAGCAGTGTTGATGAGGTAGGAAAAGACAATAAAGAAACACAGTTTTTAAGGGAGAGCACACCTTCTTTTTAAGACACACGTGGTCCAGTGCAAGCCAGTGATACAGCTCTGCAGTGGGAAGGACAGCTGTCCCCAGCCCCTGTTCTGCCAGGGGTATTCATACACACAGGAAGGTCCAGGTGGTTTTCTTGTCAGCACTGATTTCCTGAAGATGATACACAGATGATCACAGAAGAACGAGTGTGGGGTCTGTTTGCCTTTCAAAGAAAGCCGTCGATGCCATTATGCAAGCTTAAGAATTTTGTTCAAAAGGAATGCAGGGTTCTGGGGTGCTGGGATCCTGTGGGCACAAGGTTGGGATAGCCACTGTCAGTAACAGGACCACCAGCAGGCAAGGGATTGTGCTGCCTCTGACCCATGCTGGGCTTTCCTACAGAACAGGTCTGCACAAGGGTCTGGAGAAGAAAGTCACAGCTCTCCCAAGCCTGCAGGTGCCAGCCAGGTATCTGCAGAGAGAGCAGGTCTGTGAAGGGAGGAGCTCAAAGACTGAACTGCTCCAGCCAGGACCTGACAACCCACAGTGGCTCAGCTAACCTCTGTGGGAGAGGAGGCTGTGCATGTTTAGAGCAGCTCAAATGTAAATGTGTGCTGTATTTTGGGATTACCTATAGTTTAGCATTAGAGATAATGCACCATAATACACTCCCCAAAGCCTGCCTTGGTTGCCTCCCTGGGTTTCTCCTGCCCTGCTTGCTCACTCAGAGACAGGAGGGTTCATTTTCTGCAGAAGTACTCACACATCCACTACAGCCCCCGTGAGATCCCCATGGGGTAACGCAGGGCTCTGCTGGAATGGTGTCCACCTGTACAGGACAACCAGTGAGATGCATCACGAGCTCCTTCCTCCTCCTCTACTCTCTGGTGGAGCCGCCACAATGTTCTCACAGCCTCCAGGGCCAGTGGTCCTGGGCAGCAGCTTTCAAATCTGGGGCCAGAGAGGCCACTATAGTGCTAGTGTCTCCAGACTAAACATATGGCTGATGGCAGGATGAAAGTTAAACTGCTGAGATAGGCAGAACCCAGGTCTGGATCAGAGAAGATTAACGTGGAGAAGGTGGGAAATACCAAGGTCAGCAAACCAACCAAGGGTGAAGAGCAAACTCTCCTCAAATTCCCAGCATACACCATGGAAAAAAGAAAAGGCTGTGAAGTACATTGTCCTCTTCCACATTCAGTTAGGTGGGAGCAGGGATGGGCAATCACCACTGGGAGTGCAAGGAGCTTCCCAGCAGGCCAAGCTGACTGAGAGGTTCGTCTGTGTTTCAGCACTGAGTCCCAGATAGCATAGCTGCCACCTGGGAAGAGCAAAGTTGTACAGACCAAGGGAGTCTGTAGGCATCCAGCTGCTCTGAGGATGCCAGATCCCTCTGTCTGCATCTAAGAAAAGCCAGAGGGACAAATAAATACTGCTGTGTCCCTCCTCTTAAGCTTTCCTGTATAGCTTTCACTGGTGACCTTTCATCTTCTAAAACTGTGGCTGTAACTTAGTAAAAAACACTTTGACTTTACTATCACACCTGTCCAAGTGGTGGGGGTGGGAGAAAACGAACTGGAGCCAGCTGAGCACACTTTGAGCACAGTGCTCTCCTCGAAATGCCAAGCTGCAGCCAGCAGCGTGGCCAGGCTGTCCTGGGCCCTGCAGCAAATCCTCTCCATCAGCCATTGCTGCCCAAATGCTGCTCTCAGGAGGGGCCTCTCTGTCCCTGCAGCCCAGCAGCCCCTGGAGCAACTCCACCCACAGATCCAGGTAAGTCCAAAAGATGAGTGAGCAGTCTCTGGCCAAAACTACATCAGGTCTTCAGGCAGGGTGAAGCTTCTAGTCAAAACTACTGTACGTGCCTTGTGTCCGTATAGGCTTTATTTCCCTTTGGGACACAGGCAGCGTGTGGGGTTTTTCTCTCCTGTAGGTGCAGACTCCAACAGGGTAATGGGCAGGTGTAGCAGAGACCGTGGCTCGTGGAAGATGCACTGTGCTCCTGCCTCCTTCGTTGGCACTTCCTTCTGACTAAGATCCTCTCTGGCAGGCTCAGTGTCAGCTTGGTGCTGGTCAGGAAAGGGCAGCAGGCAACACCAGAAAGGAAAAATTATTTTGAAACTGGAAGAATTCAGGGTTCTCTGATGTCTTTCTCTGCTGAGTGAATAACACACCATGCAGCCACAATGTTTGTAAGTAGAGTCTTCTCCATATTTTTAGCAACTGATCTATGAGATCATTTTACTATTTTCAGTTGTTTGTGACTTGAGACTTTTTTGCTGGGAACATGCTGAGTGGGAAGCAGCAAATACTCTGAGGTTCCAGTGAGGGGCTGAGCGGACCCAAACTCCCAAATAAATGATACTCATTTTCTGAGCAGCACCTCCCCGGAGCATCATCAGTCCAGGACATCTCCAGCAGCTGGGGAAATGCCCTCCAGTGTTCTTCCAAGATACAGGAGAATAGGCATGTATCCCAGAGAAATCCAGACACTCTCCATTAAACTGACCAGTCAGTTTCATAAGCAGGCAGTCGGTCTGTAAGCCTGGATGGCATCTCCCACGCCCCATTCACAAGCAAACAGCATCCTGCTTAAAGCAGGAAATACAATTCTCAGTGGTTTCAGTGCAAAGGGTCTCACAGCACACAACATATATGTTTTGTATGTCCTACACTGTTCCCAGTGTTCACACAATGCTGTCTACAAACACCTACATCCGGCAGCTGGGCACCAACAGCAGCCCCTGCCCTTAAAAGGGGCAGCTTGATCATCTCCCTCTTGCCTGCCCATCCCCTGCCTGCCCTATGGCATTAGTGCCTTACAGCATCTCTTGTCTCAAAGCACAAAGAGACCCTGACCCTGAGTGCTGCTGTTCACTCATAAACGAATAAGGATGCAATAATTAATTGACTGAGAGATAAGCCACTGCTATAATTGTACATCAAGCCTGCAGGATTCCCCCAGCGCCGCCCACGCTGTGCTAAAACTGTGGATTCCTTCATCTATGCCAGAACTTTAACATGCATTAAACAGGGACAGCCTCTTGCCACCAGGGCAAGGCTCAGAAGAGAGGAGTTACTGGGGCTGCCTGCATTTGGTGTGGCCCCAGCAGTGCAGGAGTTGAAATGTAGGGCTGTGTGCCACAGCTTGACACGCTCCTGCCTGGCACCTTAGGCACAGCCCCTTAGCCCCTTTCTCCACTTTACACATTTGTTTCACGCTGTAGATGTGATTTCTTGGTGGCAGCATCCTCCTGGCATCACATCCCACCAGCCCAGGTCCTCCGCACCATCCCTTTGCTCCACGGGAGGAAACGAGTGGACGTGCACCGGCCACTGCCAGCCCCTCTGACGGGATAAATAATCTCCCACAGCAAAGTGCATTATGACAAGGAGCTTATCCTCCTTCCCCAGCAACCCTGCACCTCACCAACGACCCTCCAAGAGTCCCTGCAGCAACTGCCAGCTGGGTGCCAGCAGCACCACTGCCCTCTCTGCTCAGTGTCCCCCACGCCCGGGACAGTGTCTCACAGCCAGACACGTGGCTCGCACCCCAGTCCTGCTGACCTTTAAGACCTTGGCAGGGCAGCAGGTTTTACAGCCAGGATGGAATTCTGGCTCTGGAAAACCGAGGGTAAATTTGGGGGCACAGGTGCTTGGTTTTGTCTGAGCAGATCCCCAAGTTCAAGGTAATTTTTAGGTTTTTGCATGTTTGAGAGCTTTGGCAGGTCTTTCATGGGTGAGGCCCATCCACTGACCCAAAAACCCACCCGGACACTGGAGCCCCTTACAGCCTGACAGTCATGGCTGGCATCTGTGAGCCAGTGAGAAACAGATGTCTCAGCCTTGGGATTTCAGTGTTTCCACAGCTCCAGGTTCACCAGCTCAGCCACAGAAGTTTTAAGCTACTTTATTACATTTTCTATAGTGCTTACAGAAGTATGAAATGGCAATTTTAGTACCAAGAGCAGACTGTTTATCTGTTTTTATTTCGTTTTGAGTTAGAAGAGGAGAGCGGAAAAAAAAAAAAAACCAAACTTGCTTTCTCTGAGAAAACAAACTGACCTTTGAGTGTTATGAAAGCCTTTATACAATAATTTGGGCAAAGAGAACTGGAATTTCTTCTGTGAAGCATTTTTTTCCTTAAAAAATGCCAGTTTGCTAAAACCAGAACAGTTTGCAGAAAGGCTTAGTTTCAGTGAATCTACCCATTTGATAGATGGTTAGAAAATTTTTTAAACTGCTGAAATGCTAAATTTGTCAGCATAACTCTTCAAATAGGGAGTTTATTTACAATTAGAGTTAAAAAAATGGAATTAAAATTTTAAAAGCAGGAAAAAATAATAATAGAAGTAAAATTTAAATTAAAATTAAGTATTTTTGCATTATTTAAATACAAAATGTTTAAATCTGACCTAATCCAAAACACACTGTGATCATCAGTTCACAACAGCTTCGAAATTTGGATTTCTGGGAAGTGGAAAGTTCACCCCACCCTGGGAGGAGCCTGGTAAGCTGCTCTGGCAAGGGAGCTTCAGGCAGGTGGGGACTGGGGTGAGGGTTGAAGTTTTTGCTTGTGCTCCTGAGAAAACTGCCAACCTTGTGTGGTGGCATCACTTTCTTTACAGGTATCTCCTCTGAAAGGGGCTCAAATAACTCCCTGACCTGTGCCTCTGACCACAGCCATACAAAACATGAGCTCTGCATATGGACAGGCTGGAATGCAACTGTTATCTCCTCTAAAGAGCTGCATGCAAAATAAATATATCTAGGACTCTGATGCAAAAATGTCAATCTGAAATCAAGAAGCCCTATGATTTTTTTCTCCCAGCAACTGGGAGGTGGGACACAGCCACTGCCTGGTTCCCTGAGCCTGCACAAGGCATGGGGTGGGCTGGGGTGATTTGGACTGCCCTTATTTATGCTTTTTTTTTACTCATCTGCCCCTATTCGATGGGTTTGGTTTCAGTTTTCAGAGCAGCACATTTTCAAAGCAGCAGGTTTCTGACAACATTTCTGACTCTCTCCCTCTTCACCGAAGGCAGTGCAAGACCTCTAATGAAAACAAAACCAAACATTTAACTAAAGGTACATGTTGGTCTTGCTAACCAACACTAACTAACCTTAGAGGGATTATTGCTGTCTTGGTGTTTCTTTTTATCACCAAAAGAAAAAAAAGTATTCTGGGCTGAAACTACTGTGAGGCATGTTTAGAGCAAGATAAAGATCCAGTTAAGATCCTGACCTCTATTGAAGGCATTATTGTCCAGGAAACATTGGGAATAACTGGCGGGTGTGGAAAGCCAAAGGAAATAATTAAAAATGGGTGTGTGAACTGGTTTTTTTTTCCCTGGTTTGTTGGTTGATTTTTTTTTTTTTTTTGCTCCTGCTTTCTGCACCAGAGAAAGCACAAAAACCCAATAAAATTCATTCTAATTTCGGGAAAAAGTGGAGGGGTTAAGCTCAAAACAAAAATGAAGATTTTATCCTACCATAACTCCCCAAAGCCTGCACTGGCAAGGTGCTAATGCACTTCCTTTCTGGGTGAAGTGATGCTGTAAGTGATGCCTTAAGCCCCATGGGACACCAAAAGGCACCAAACTATGGATCATCATAGCTATCTTTTATTGTGGCTTAGGGCCAAAAAGGCAACAATAACACTTTTATTTGCACAGCATGTTTCATAATCCACTGGGGTTGCAACCAAGTGGGTTGTGTGCAGCTGTGCCATTCTCGTTCAACTTGCTAAGGACCAAATTAATGTGCTGGTTTGTGGTTGTTACAGAAGACACAGAAGTGGCCTGTTTTTCCTCCTCCTTGCTTGACAATGCATCCTGCTGTGAGTCCTCCGGAGAGCGGCTGCTGTTGACTTTTATCATCCCAGGGCTGAAACAACATTTTGATACCAAACAGTGCATAATCAGTGCAAACTTGCCCTTGCTCTGGTCCCCAGCTGGAACAAGACATGTATTTGTTTGAAACCCAGAAAGACAAACCATTCTTTCTCTTGGTTGATCATCTCCAAACTGCTTTCCCTGGCAACTTGGAGTGAGGCTCCTTCATCTGGAATCAATGTCTGCTCTTCAAAAAACCATCTATTGCTTATTTTTTCTCCTTACTCCTAAGCCTAACATTTTCCTGAATAGCCAGGAATAAACTGACATTGTGGGGTTTTTAAGTTCACATAGCTACATATTATTAATAATAGTCAAGAATAAAAAGTATTATGATTAAACACTTCTAATAAATATAGTAGAGAGAAAGAAGTCTGAAGGCATTTTTACATCTGAAACAGGTCAAAGGTCATGTCACATTGTCACATGTGACACATGTGACAACAGGTCACATTCAAGGGCTATAAAAAATATAAGTACCTGGAGCTTTTGGAGTAAATCCAGTCCTTGCCCAAAGAGCATCAACCAGGAATGCCTTGAATAAACATTTAATTAATCAGTCATTCATAACTCTCTTCTAGCAGGCATTATACCTGGTAATTAGTTTCTCTATGCACTGAGCTCACACCACAGCTCAGTGTGCTCCTCCTCCTGGGCAATACCACTGGTGGATGCTCATCAATGGATTCCGCAGTCCTGGCACAGCCAGGCTGGCTCAGCACCCAGAGGCTGCATCAGAGAGACACCCAGCACCACAGTGCTCAAACAGCCAGACCAGGCGGGTTAAACTGCACCCAGGGCTTGAGGTGTGGCGAGGTGTGGAAGGATGTGTTCTCCCACCAAGACCTGGGGTAATGCAGCAGCTTCACTAATCACCTGGAATTTCGTTGGTAATGAGGAGTCTCTTGGCTCCCAGCTGTTGCTGCCACTGTCTGTGGGAGTCACAGGGGCAGGACTGAGCTGGACTTACTGGGCATGCTGAAGGCTTATCCTCATTCTCCAGGAGCCACAAATCTCCCAAGGGAGCCAGTGGGGTGGTGAGAGGGCTGAAAGGTGGACAATTTGCACCCCAGTTTGGGGCACATTCTCCCCTCACCCTGGGAGATGAGCCTGACCACAACTCTGCAGAGCATCATCTGGCTCCCGAGGTGTCCAGTGCAGTCCTACATCTTACCGTGCTATAGCCCCAGTTCAAATACTGACAGTATGAAACTGTTTTGCTTTCTATGAAAACAGGGTAAGAAAGTTTATTTCAGCAACTGAACTATGGGAATCCATTAGATAACTACCCCTGTTTTCTGAACTCTGTTGTCAGGTGGAACTGGTTTCTTTTGAGGACTGTTTTTATTTTCACTATTTATTTAGAATATTTATTTTGACAATCAAACTAGTATAAAAATGCTGCCTTGAATCCAGCCCTAGCCTAGCAGCTTTGGGGTTGAGCTGCTTTAGATTTCAGAGACTGGAAACCAGTGCTGGGCTTGCAGAGAGTGCTCAGCTGCAGCCCTGTGGCTTGATGTATCACACCTAGCTTTGCCTCTTGAGGATAATGCTGTACCCCTTCCCTGCCTGCTTGCTTTTTTGGGCATTTGATCTCAAAAGGTCTATGAAGTCTTCTAGAGGGAGATGCTTTGTAACTTCTACTAATCATAAAATAAATTAGGCAGAAATGCACACAGGGACCCTCTAGTTAGGATCTACGACTGCATCTTGCCAAGGGACAGAGATGACATCTCCTGGAGTGAAAGACTGTGTCCTCCTCAAAGGACAACAAAATATGAGGATTCCCCACCATCGTGGACAAACAGACAAATATGTCTGTTCTGCACCTCTTCAAAGCTGCAAAGCCATCGTGCTCAGCAGCGGGCTCGCTCTCAGGCTGGCATGGATTCCTGGAGGCTGGGACCTGCTGGAGTATCCCACATGCCCAACAGTACATACCTGTGTTTTCCCATGACAGGGACAACTAAATGCCTTCACAGCTGGGTTGAGCAGTGTGTTGGAGCGAGGTTGCTGATCAAACTTGGCACAATGTGATGGGATTGTGAACTGTGGGAGAAGACAATATCAGTCAATATCAGCATTTTCAGCATCAGTCTTAGTTACGCGAAGGGCCATCTCATTCTGTGAGCGCTTTCCTCCCATTCCATTATTGTCCAAGCAACTTTCTTGGCTGCTTCCTCACCCCTGTGCTGGGGCACACGCAGGAGGGAGGGTAGGGGATGGTATCTCCCTCTCTCTGTGTTTGGCAGGGACACTGCCATCCCCATCCTCACCATGGGGTTCCCTGCAGAGCATGTGGCAGCACAAATGACTGCACAGCAAGTGCACAAGACAGTCTTTGTGTTGTGCACGTCACCATGTCATTTGTCACCACTGCTGCAGTGTGACTGCTGATCTCTCACTGCTTGCAGTTCTTTTTAATGGGAGTAGATGGACTTTAAAGCCCCAGAGGAGTGAATTCAGGCAAGGGAAGGTTGATGTGTGGCTCAGTCTTGCTGGCCAACTTCCTACTGCTGAGGCTAAACTGAAATTGCTAGTGCCTAATGAGAAATGTGTGGATGTGCCTCTGGTAGCTTGCTCTGACCTACCCTGTGTGCAAAGGGGATACAAGCAAGTGTTGCATGGCTATCCTGAGTGGCAGGATGCACGCTTGAGTTGGGCTCAGTCACCCAGAAGGATTTCACGAAGTTTCAGGGAGATACCAGGACAAGTATTCCTGGAAAGCAAGCCAGCACAGGTTGGTCCCTGCCTGTAAATCCAAGGAGGACACTGTGGCATGTATGAGCTTAACATAGGAGGGTAGGTATGGCTGGATGGGATTCAAACAAAGGAGAAGAAGATACCATGTAGAGAAACAGGAAAAAATAGGTTGTTTTTTTTTTTTTCAAGGGAAAGCCTACTTTTTAAACCAAAATAGGAAAACCTAAAGGATGTTACTCTCCTTCATCCTTTGCTTCCATGAGCAAGGCAGAGGATTGCAAAGCAGCTGCCAAACAAACCCAGGGAGTGTGAGTCCAAGGCACGTGGCAGCTACAGCTGGCACCCTCTCAGCCCCGAGGCTTTGTCCTCCTGGGCCTGAAACCCTCAAGGGTGGCTGTGCCTGACTCTGGTCTCATATAAATCACTATAAATCAGACATAGGTCCCATCAAGTCACATTAGAGCCATCTGTACCTCATTTCTCAGTTTCTCATATGCCATTTCACAAGAATTTTGCAACTTTTTGGTGCAGGTCGCCTTTTCCACACATTTTAAAGAAGGTGAATTAACCTGAGGCTGTTAATATGTAAACCAAGTTGAAACATTTGCTGGTAAAAGATAGAGTTCAGTTTGATAATGACAACTGGAAATGTTGCTAGAGCAAAACATAACATCTAGAAAGAGAACACTGGGTATGCACACAAGACTATTGAGCGGTTTGATGGGGAGCATCGATTTTTCTCTACAGGCAATTGCTGCCACACAACTTCTCAAATACTCTCTGCTCCCGCTTTGTTCCAAAGTTAAAAAATGCCTGCAGTGCTGGGGACAGGGCTGATAAAACAATAGCTCTTTTTGTCTTTTCTTGGCAACACGGGGAGAGCAAATTGCAAGGGAAAAAAAAAGAAACAAACAAACACACATCTGCCAGGATGAGGTTTGTCTTTTTTGCCAGTGGGCTGAGCAGAGCACATAGCGTCTTTCTCAGAGAAATCATGACTGCAGTGAAAGTTACAACTCCAGTGTCAGGAAATCCTAAGTTTTCCCACATGATATGACCAGAGGAGATTTTTTGGTCACTGAAGACTATTAGCCACTTCCCCAAAGACAACACAGGAGTTAAGAGTGCAAGCAGCTGCCCTCCAAAGACAGGATCATATAAATCTCTGTCTCAAGGGTAATAGAAATGAAACTACCTCAAGTGCTATTGGAAAACCCTTCCTTGTTTCTTACTGCAACCAAACAGAATTAAATCACTATTTTTTCCTTGCTCGGGGCTATGCATCTTGTAGATAAAGGAAGATAGATGGACAACTGTCCATCTCTGGCAGCTTGTGTGGCTGATGTTCTGTGCACAGGGGCAGGAGAAAAGCAACTTCCAGAGTGAGGCAACAACTCATTTGTACTGAAATCAGGTCCTATTTTTCCTTTCAGCAAGGGAAGATCCAACATCAACATTGCTGTCATAGCAGCTGCACAAGGAAATAAGTGATTTCCTGTCTGAGCATGTTCCATAACTCAGCATTTTATTTTTGTGCTAACCATAACCAGGTGTGTCACCTCACCCTGTGCTGGGGCACTCTACCCCAGCCCCTACCACTGGAAAGGCACTCAGAAAACGTCATGGGGTCAAAACACACCACAGAATGCCTGCTCAGTACTTATGCCAAATGCCTTTCCTAGAAACGTGCTGCTAAGACAGAGTTCTCTAGAATTTTGGAGTAGCCAAGAGCTATTCTTGCAGCATATGCCCCTTCCTCCCAGAGCTGTCAACCTAAATCAGGACAAGAAATCCATTCCTCATGTCCTGGTTTTGGCTGCAATAGAGTTAATTATTTTTTTCTTGGTAGCTGGTACAGTGCTGTGTTCTGGATTTAGTATGAGAATAATGTTGATAACACACTAATGTTTTAGTTGTTGCTCAGTTGTGATGACCTTTAAGTCAAGGACTTTTCAGTGTCTCGTGCTCTGCCAGGGAGCTGATGCAGGAGAGGCCAAGAGGGAACGTGGCCAGGACAGCTGACCAGAACTGGCCAAAGGGATATTCCATACCATAGAACTTTATGCCCAGTATTTAAAGTGCAGAGAGTTGACCAGGATGGGCCAATCACTGCTCAGGGACTGGCTGGACATCAGGCAGTGGGTGGTGAGCAATTGTATTGGGCATCACTTGTTTTTTCTCTTGGATTTTATTCCTTTCAATCTCCCTCTCTTTTCCATTACAATTGTAGTTATTATTATATTTTACTCTATTTCAATTATCAAACTCTTCTTATCTCAACTCACAGGTTTTACCTTTTTCAGATTCACTTCTGCATCCCACCGGGAGCACAGAGGGGGTGGTGAGAGAGTGACCACATGAGGCTTAACTGCTGCCTGAGGTTAAACCATGACACCTCAGCCAAACTTTCAGTCCAAACTTGCTCCAACGTCCAGAAGATAATGAAACTTTCTATCTGGCTGTGTAAATAATGGAGCAAAAAAACCAAAACCAGACATTGATCCCTCTTATTTCTTTTCCTTTCCTCAACAATAACACTTACAATAAGACAAAAGAGTTAACCTGTGTCCTAAAAAGAGTAGATTCTGCTCGGCTGCGGTGCCTCAAATGTCCATGAGAGGGCTACCAGCAAGTGCATTTTAGTTTTCCACCCTCATACAGAACTACGGAAAATGCACTACCAGCTGATTACAAAATTCCCAGGCACCCCCTGCTCCCTTACAAGCTTCTGCACAATCTCTGTCTCACACCCAAGTGCCCTTGCACCAGCTGGAGCGGGAGGCAGCAGCTGGGTGCAATGTGACCTCCTCTCCCCAAAGCAGCTCTTGCAGTGACAAAGTCATTAATGACTTCGCAGCATCAGGGGACACTTCAGGGGTCCTGCGGCCTCCAGCCCTGGCTCCCCACAGGATCCTGGACAATTTTCTGCATTGTCAGAGTGCCTGAGACAAGTCCCAGGCCAAGGACTGATTTTCTTAGTATGGCAGTTGAAACAAACCACATTTTAATCACATGCAGTTGAAAGACTCTGTTGTACTCATAACGACATATTTTGTGGCTGATCAGGTTTGAATTTATTCTCATCATTAAATAAGGCAAATTTCACAATAAAACATGCTTTCAAAGTGAAAAAAATAGAGTATTTTACCTGGAAACATGTAAAAATGAAATCTTATCTCTGTACATGTATATTTTATCCACATATGTAACATATTAATCAAAATATTTCATACTTTTTTCTTCTCTGTGTATATCATACCATTACCGTAATCCAAAAGATGTTTTCTAAATTAGACACAATTTTTGGACAACACCAGACAGGTTTGAGGAGAATAAGCCATCTATCAGAAAGAAGAAAAAAAGAAGGGAAAACCTTTTTCTGGGTCTGAGATTTTGCTATCATTCGCTTTTACAGTCACCACTAGAGCTGGTGGCTTTTCTGAATGCACCTGGAGGGAAATTCAAGCTGTCCTGAGGTCAACATGAATGTCAGCATTACCTAGATGGACAGGTCCCGTTTGAGAGGTGCATGATCTATAGACCAGTGCCGGTTAATTGCAAAGGGCTGAATGTGCCCTTTAAATTGCTCCTTCAGCTCATCTGAGACTTTGTACATTATCTTTGGGACATTAGGCACGGCAGGATGAGCTCTCCAGGGAAATTTTGCAGTGTTGCCAGCATTCTGAGGGCAGGTCCCATGGAACGCGATGTACTTCTATCTCCAGCTTCTGGAGTCATATGATTATGTGAGGATCTCAGCTTTCGTGACAATGAAAGAGTACATTTCTAGTCATTGAGACTGCAGAGAAAAGCTGGCAAATGTCACCTCCAAAAGGCAAAGGGTCAGAAGACAAATAAAAGCAATCTCAGCTGTATCAAGAGATTGATTTTTAACTTAACTACATGGCTTAAAAACAGCACCGTTTTGATGACCAACTGTTAAATTTTGAATACTTGGAGTAAGGAAGAATAAAATAAAATTCTTGAAGAGAGAAAAAATTGCTCTTTGCTTTTTTTTCTATTTCTCTCCCAGCCCCTTCTTCCTTCCTTTCTAAGGCTCTACGCTCTTTGATGCCTCTCTGTCCAGAGCTGCCATTGGAGGAGGATGCTGTTAACCAGTCAGACAGAGTGTGAGCACTGGGAATTTTCCAGGTTTACAAAATGTTTTCCTTGCATCCGCCAAAGCTGACGGCAGACGTCGCTGAACACGTGCCACTGGAAAATCACAAGCAGGCCGACTGCCAAGTTATGCAGAGCCCTTTGGACGGAGGCGCGCCGGGGTCTTGTGAGTGTGAAAGGACACCGGCCGTGTCTGAGCCACCCGGGCAGCACTGCCGGCTGGCCCTGGGCATGTGTCAGCCCACGGCCGCCTGCCCGGCCAGGAGGGCTGGGACTGAGCCAGGCATCGCTCGCAGATCCATCCCGGGAGCTGCCGAGCTGCACGTCAGAGCGGGGTTTGTGCGAGGACTGTCTGGCCGCCGTCAGAAGCCTGCATTTATTTGTAATGGAACAGGTTAAGAGGAAGTAAAGTGTTCAGCATGGAATAAGCAGTCTCGGCTAATGACTTGCTGACATTCAATTGCAGTTCAGCAGGGACATCTCCAGCACCCTTTGAATCTTGTGCCAAGCCATCAAACCCCTCTCACTTGGCAATAGGCACTTGAAAAATGAGGCTAAAAGGAAAGCTACTAAGTAATTAGTCTACTGTGAGTGTGAGAAGAGTGTCTCCGGTGTGGTGTGGGGAATTTTAAATTTACACTGTACATGTATGTCCATACTCTCTGGCAGTGCCCAAAACCAGGAGAAAGACACCGAAAAGTATGGAAGTTTTTGTCCCAGCCTCAAATGAGTTTTCACACACAGGATTTGGTGAGGAAGTCCATTTGCCTGTGGCATTGCAGGAAAGAAGGAGATATGTTTTACAACTTGGTGAATCTCATTACTGTCATAATTTCTCATCCAGAGAAAAGCTGTTGGGAAAGAATCAATCCATGGAACTTAGAGAGATTATAATTTTTCACAGGATCAAAGAATGCTTTGGGTTGGAGGGAACCATTAAAAATCATCTAGTCAAAGCTCCCCGCCATGAGCAGAGACATCTTTCACTAGACCAGGTTGTTCAAAGCCCATCCAACCTGACCTTCAACGCTGGGCAACCTGTTCCACCATTTCACCACCCTCATTGTAAAAACTTCTTATTTATATCTAGTTTTAGTGCTATGTGTCCAGGTGAGCACCTCATCTTACATGTACAGAGAAAAGCGGAATGTTCCCACAGGAACACACACCTCTGTTTACAACTGCTCTCATTTGAGTTGATTTCTATCTTCATACTTTTGCACTGAAGCCAAATACTTTCATTAAAACAATTTATTTCCACAGGAGATGCTAAATGGCGCCCATTTTTAGGATATGACTTTCAGGGAGTTAGTCTTGATTTATAGCAACTTAATGAAAAAATTGAATAAAGCTCCATCTTACAGATGATTTTGTCAAAACACTTCAGGCCTAAATTCTGCCTTCCATTAACAATATGCCTTTTAATCAGATGCTTGGAATTCATAGCTTAATGTAGATTACGTATGCATATGTTATGTGCCAAGCCTATATATACCTGTTGGAAGGAGCTCCAAAAAACCCTCAAACCTTCTGTTTTGGATGTTAAGAGCAAAGCACAGGGAAGGTAGAATTTTTAGGCACTATGTGTAACCAAGAATTTGGTGCACGGTCAGTGCAGAAGGGACAAAGGGAGGAAATACAAGTGGATTTATGCCTTTACAGAACCAGCCAAGCTGGGACAGCCTCGCAGTTTGCTGCCTGTGCCCCTCAGAGGTTGTTGCAGCTTTATGTACCGAAACGCTGCCTGGGGCTGACAGACTACCAGCAGGACTGATTAAACCAGCCGCTGGAAAAGTCCCCAGGAAGCCAGTCGAAACACAGCATCTCCAGCTCTGAAACACGGTCTGTGTCAGCTCCTAGAACCGACCCCCGGGTTTGGCAGTTTTAAATCTCCCGTTCCCAGGGGCAGGGGCGCAGCAGCCCGTGGTGGGGAGGGAGGTGACGGCACAGCCTCTGACAGCGCGGCAGAGCCGGGGCCGGGATGGGCTCAGGTGAGGCACGACCCGCCAGCCGCGCTGCGGACCCGCAGGGGTTTGCTGAAGGACTTACTGCAGTGACGGTGGCATCAGGACATGTAAAGGACACCAGAGAGACTACATAACTAGGCAGCATAGAATTTCCTTCTAAGCCTTCCGTTCTTCACTGTTTTCTTAGAGTAAAGGGCTTATTTGTGAATATGATGAATGGCTCATGAAACGGCTTGTACAGCAGGATGCTTACAGTAAAATGGATTTGGAGTATACAAGGCAGCATTATTATTATTCCCCTGCCTGCCTGGCTTCTTGCCAGCCTCCTGCTGCCTTCTATCTCCATCACAGGAGGCTGGAAAAATTCCCTCCAGGATTGATTAGCATGAGAGAGACCTGTGAAAAATGGAGGCGGTATGAAGGAAGGAGGAGATGGTGGAAGGGAGAAACGAGGCTTGCAAGCACTGACATCAGCATCTGAGCGCCTGGAGAGGTGAGAGAGCGATGAGAGTCTCTTCAAGAGGGAATGAGAAGGAAATCCCAGGCAACTTTTCTCACTGCGGGTGTTCCAGCCCTCCCACAAAAGTGCTGCTTCAATACGAGAAAAATTCAAGAGTGGCAAGGAGAGCCACCTGCCCTGGAGCACTGTCAGTCAGCAAACTGATGAAGCACTCCAGGGCAGGAATTGGACACATGGACATGCTCCCAAATAATTCCCAGGCACAGTTCAGGGGCAAGGGTGGTCCAGAAATTGTTACAGCCAGGTCATACAGCCACCACAGTTTGGAGGATGAGGCTTTTTGAGCAGAAAGTCAGGTAGCCCCATGTCAGCTGGTTCGGAGTCCAGGAAAGTCCCCAGATACATTTCCTTTACTGAAGCTGAAACATCTTAGGAAACTAAGGTTTTCTGCTGCATTTTATATAACATTTTACACTGCATCCATACTGCCACTCAACACACTGATAAGGTCTGGAAAGTTAAGAAAACTTTTTAAAAATTAAGCTGGAAAAAGTCTTAAAGCAAATCTTCTACATGATTTCTAAAAATCTTTCTGTGAGGGCCAGCTTCTTACAGTCCAAGTACTTGAAAGTCTGGACTTGTCAGGTTGCGTATGGGAGATTCTTTTCTTCTGGTTTCCCTGTGATATTGTTTTCCCAGGATAATTTGCCAACATTATGATATTTTCTTCCTCAAATGGCATCCTTATCTGCTCAGTTTTCCTGCCAAAAGTCATGCTCCTGCTGAAGACCACAGTGTGCCTGGCAGGTATCAGTAGTAGCTCAATTTATTCCCTGATTAGAAGCAACAAGAAAAGGCCAGGGGTCACTGTGCACCCACTCAGTTTGTTTCTGCTGAGTATCAAGTGCTGAAGCAGCCCTGAGGAAAGACGTTAAACATGTAGTTACCAAATCACAGTGCTGAGAGTACAGTTTGCCTTTTCTATGTGAAGATGAAGTTGGACAAATTCTTGCCTTGCACCTAAAAGAGAGCTCACTCTTGCAATTGGGAAACTATGAACTTTCGGACTAAGGATTTATGAATTATTTTCTTTCACTGAGTAATATTTGCATTGAATGACATTAAGAAAGGCTTTTTAATTTATGTAGGCTGCTTGAGACCTGTTTAGTTCGTATTTTGTTTTCTAAAGGATTTAATCCTGCCAGATAATAACTGAATTAACTACATAGCAACACTTTAATTCTCTTTAATCTCTGTTTGAGATTTCACTTTACTTGCTGTTTTCACTGTATTTAATCTGCATGTATTTTTGCAATTTGTGGTCTAAAATATGTGACCTATGCAGTGCATTTCATTGTTTTCAAATTATTAACAGATTCTCTAAGAATTTCTATTGTGTCTTGCTTGGCAGACAAATATTACCTGCTTGACCATCTGTATTCGTGCACAGTTATTCCACCCAGTACACAGACTTCCTTTCTCACCATTTAGAATGAGAAATATTTGCCCTGTTGAATAGATTAATTTTTATTTTGTGGCCTGATGTCCGTGACCTGGATTTGAGTTACAGACCTGTCATTTGCCAGGGCTCATTATCCACTGATTGCATAAGCTATTGTTACCAAGATAAATTTAGAATTCATCTGAAAATCACTATTAATCATTTGACCAGCTCTACAAATAAGGTCAGCCAACATCTCTTGTCTCTAAGTTCAATAAGTTTGCTGCCAGAACATCTTCTGAGTTTTAGCTGCCTTGATTTGTTTTATAATCAGAAATATCTCATTTCAGATTCAAATTACAACACTAACTCAAGTGTGTTGGCAAGTCTTTTAAAGACTCACATATTCTAAATCTGTGCATAGACAATAAAGTAGCAAGATCTGAAATAATTACTATTTATACCCTTCCGTTGTTTTCTCCAGAAGCAGTACTTTAGACTTAGATATTGTTTTCAAAATGATTAAGCTGACTCCTAAAATGTTTTTCCTAAAATGTTTTTGTTTTTTCAAGTCCAATAATGCTTCATGACTATTTCCATCTGGTAGTAATAGTCCTGTTTATTCTGGAACATCTTGCTTTATATTATGCCTCTGTGTCACAAAATCTATTGAAATCATGCAAAACACCAACCTCTCTGCCAAAGTCAATAAAATTACTACTTGTTGAAGAAAACAGTAAACAACAGAACTTCATAATGATGTCATTAGCACATCCTTTGTCAACAGTTGGGAAATCTGGAACCTTCAAGAAAAATAAAGAAGGGGGGAGAAAAAAGCAATGCATTCAGCTCAGTTGTATAATTAATTATACATAAACTTCTAATGAGATTTGGTTAAAAATGCAAACAATTTTATAGCAGCATTAACTGCACAGCAGCATAACAGCAGTAGTTCAGCACGTGGAGTGGATGCTGTGTTTTATCCATCCAACAAATAAATGGACACGTTTTAAAACTTCTTTAATGCTGAGAGTGAATATTCTACAACAGGCCCTGAGCTGACCTTGAGTCCAGTTCAGGAGTCCGAACTGGTACATTTGGGAACTCCCAAGGGATTTTGTCCTGCCCTGCATTTTCTGCTGGGAGCAAAATTTTCCTCTTTGTGTTCAGACACTCCTGAGATGTTGCCTCAAACCACCTCTTGCTTTGTTCCAGCACGAGCTTTTTTCACATCCATTTAGCACAAAAAATCCTACGTTTGTTTTTTGTCCTGAACACATCAAAGGTGTGACAGCATAACCTTCCACAGAGAATAGTGGAGCCATGGATGGTGCATGTTTATTTAACTGTCAGAGTCAGCCAAGCAGCACATAAACCACCAGAAAACCCAGCGGTAGGCTGAAGTGTGATGGACAGATATTGCCTGAAGTGACATGATATGGTCAAAACTGAATTTACTAGATTAGTTCTCAGAGATTACTGTCCAAGAAAATAAAGAGGGGAAAAAGGGAAGGGCTTTTCTGAATTCTAGATTCATCAAAAAGTAAATTAATAATAGCACTACAGAGGTGTGCTTTGCTGTAAGGCACAGATGACACACAGTACTAAATACAGCGAGACTAGTGTATATTCAGAGATGATACCGATAACCCACACCAAGCTTAAGTGGTCTGGCTGCAGCAGAGGATCTTTTCACCCCCTTTCCACCATGTTTCCCACTTCAAACAAGCATCTGTGGCATTCTTAATGGCTTCTCTTCATCCAAGAAATTCTGTTGGGTTTCAGAAATGAGAAACACAAATTGATAATGATTTATTAAGTTAATAATAACCTTCTCATTGTGAAAAGGGGCAATTTCTACCCTGTGCACTGTCCCAATACGCCACTAGATGGTAGAACAGGACTCTGCACAGTCCTGCCGTCACCCAGCATGCCCAGACAAACCCTTCCAGGAGGCAGCTGAATCAGTTCTGCTTGACGATTCGTAACTCCACAGTGCAATTTACGAGTTTTATTCCAACTGTACACATCATATTCTTTGTCTTTTAGAGTTAATTGTTATCCTCCAAAACTCTGTCTTCAGCAATTACTTTCCAAAGTGTACTTAGAGAACAGGGCACACCCCAGCATCCTGTACAGAAATGGTCCCATATTACCTAGTTAACACCTACAGGGTGCTGAGCTGTGAAAATTAAGCCACAGGATTCATCTGTAAAGTGTGATCCCCTATGGAAATCACACTGCCTGGGAGGCAAGAGCAGCTACAAGAAACTTCTGCTCTGAAACATCCTCCAAAGGAGCTACTGCCTCACTGAGAAGGGCTTCTTTCTCTCTTGCCCTTTGGAAACGCACGCAGAAATGTGGAGGATAGGGAACATGATCACCTGCCCTTCAGTGGCTTCCGCAGGGATTAAGGAGAATAACAAGAATTTTTACACATGAAGTAGTAGAAAATTAAACTTCAAGGCAGCAAGGGTACTAATAAACAACATAATAGTTCAAAACTAACTAAGCTATTCTATGTTTCTTTGATTCTAAGCGGCTGTGAGTAAATTAAATACAGGCATTGTAAAATACCTAGGATTTGGGTCTTTTAAAGAAAATTATACAGTATCTCAGAAAATCTAATTTGTATTAACCACAGAACTTAAAACCTGCTTGGATATGAGAGACAAATGGCACATGCAGTGAAATATATCTCAAGAACTTTTAGCAAAGCTCAAACACACTAAACGATGATTTCCAAAGTCTCAGAGAAAAGGCAAAGGGGTACTACAAAAGTCAGGGAAAAGGAACAACTTAACTTAGTGGTTTTATCAGAGAGCCAATGAGAAATAAATGGAATAGTAAATACGTCTAAAGAGGAAGGATTTACAGCATCAGAGTGCACAAGCAGATAAAATTATTTAGATACTAGAACATAGACCGCTAACAAAATGCAACCCATTACATCACCATGAACTACCTGTAGACAGATATGTGGCACGTGAGGTTTATTTAATATGGGAGGAAGAAAAGCACTTTCTCCACCTGAAGTTTCCAGACCTGCCAAATAGACAGCATTGTGGACAGAGCAGTCCTGTGCAATGGTGCTTCCCCTGCCAGATAAGTATTAACTTAATCACCCACTCCTGCTTTATCTATAAACACAGAGCTCAGGACTTCCCTGAATTAATCCTTGTTTGGACTGCATAGGGGATTGGATGGGCTAAGAACATCATGAGCCATCAAGGTTTTTTTCCACTGCTAGCACAAGCAACAATATCGCAAATATTCTGAACTCCTTCTAAAACAACTTTCTTTCAGTGTTTGCCTTCTGCAGGAACATATTTCCAGAACCTCATACTCACACTTGATGTTCAACATAAATTATATTCTTTGATTACATGCAGTGATCCCTTTGGTAAAACTGCCTTTTAGCACCCATCTCTGCCTTCTCTGTGTCTACTCCCTTGTGAACTCCAAGCCAGTAATAATACCTACAGTTACCCTTCACTTTACTAAACCACCCCCAAGTTCTTTCATTCTTAGAAAATGAGCTCTCTGTGACCCTTAATCACTCAGATAGTTTGAATTAATCTTCCGCAAGCATTACTAAATGAGACTTGCATGGTGCTCCAGGGAAAGCTCACTTGCTCCTCGCACAGGGGCACAAGCACTTTGCTGTCTCTGGGGCAGCCAGGAATCCCACAAGCCTCTTCCACAGCCTTGTCAGACACCATGAGACCAGCAATATAAACACCCCAGGTTTTGTCCTTTTTTATTTTCCAGAGGATGGGACCTGGTATACTGAGAAATATTTTTTTTTCACTAATAATATTGATTTTCAGTTAGAAAGCAATCAGGTACCTACTTTCTGATTAAATCGGTGATGACAACAGTTTTATATCCTCCCAGAGTCATGAAATACTGAGCCAAATGCCTCACAGAACCTGGAAGTATGTTACAGTGTCAACTATTATCAGCCCAGTCTTTTGATCAGCTTAAGCATCAGCTAATCATCAAAAACTGACTCCCAAACGACTGTGTAGCTTGACATTAACTGCGTTGTTCTAATTTAATTCTCTATCAAGACAGTTCTGCATCAGTCACTCCATCTCTTTTCTTAGGAATAGAGATAAATGGATAGGCCTATATTGCCACAGCATTCAGGCATCTGGATCTCAACCAGTGTTTCATAGATGACCAGCAATCATTGTTCATATTAAGAGAGCTCCTTTATCAGCCCTGTCCAAGCTGGGGTTGCTGGGTATTGACAACTGATATAGAAGCTTTAGCAGATGTGACTCAGCACTCCCCTGAGACGTGGTGGAGTGGAAAAGATTTATTACATGTTTAGCATATTAATACTGTCCTGCTTTTTCCCAAATACAGAATACAATATTGGCTGTTCCTGCCTTATTTTTTCTCTCTCTCTCTCTCTTTTTTTTTCTTTTTTTTTTTTTTTTCAGGTGATTCCTTCATTTCTCTCTGTTCACTTTGGTATAAGCTCTTCTCATCCTCCTGTGTTTCAAAAATACACAGCTGTTGTCTGCAAGCCTGTAGACCATATACTGGTCTCTTGATCCATTTGCTTTCTTATCACTTTTCTTCTTATCACTCTTCTGCAATTTATATTATTAGCAGCTTCTCCTTTCTCACATTTGTTCTATATTTTTTATCCTTCCGTCACTTGTCCTTTAAGCCAAGCTGATTTTCCAATCAAAATAATTATCTTTTTCTGTAATAGGCTTTTTTGATGCTCTTAAACAGTATACAGTCTTCCTGCTTAAACACTTCCTTGCAGAGATTTGATGCAGAATTCGTTTCATGTTATGAAATTAGCCCTTAGAAAGGATTACCTATATTTTAAATGTCTGATATCACCTTGGAATGCAATCCACTAGTAAAAATGTTCCAAAATACTTTTAACTTCTGCAGACAGGTAAGTTATATGAAGTGAAAAACTAACAGTCTTTTCCAATTTTGTATTAATAAGCCCACAGCTGGAACATTGTATATAGTTCAGAGTACATCCATACTGGACATCTGAAAAGACTTGAGGGAGAAAAAACACATAAATCAGGATCGAGAGCATTTTTTAAGAATGCTTTAAATAATGAAATGGTTTTAACTAACTGATGAGTGGAAAAGGAGAGTAATCAAACAAGGGTCTATATGTATTGTTAGGGAGATACATTGCTCGTAGGATTTAAGTAGAATATGGGGAAGAGGGAAGGCAGAGAAAAAAATTACAGAGGTATATTGGATGAGGGGGCAGGGAGTTGCTTGGTTCATTTAGTCTGAATTAAGATTTTATATGCCACATATATGGAACAGATTTTCTTAAGCATGGAGGATGTGGAGAAGATGACCAAAGAGATTTTTCATATTCTTCTGTCCCTGTTTTTATACTCCTATTTTACTCCTCATAGGCACTGGCTATCCAGGCAGCTAAGCTAACCAAGGTAACTTGAACCCTCAGCTCTGCTTCTCTGGATCACAGGGGAATTTTTGTTAGATTCATCTACTATATAACAAAGCAGTGAAAGAAAAATCCATCCTTTCCACAGCTCTATCTACATTGGACTACCTCCAGGATCCCATAGCAGCAGGCAGATGTCAGCACCTCTTTTGGTCATTGTACAGAAAGCTAGGGTCAAAAATCCTCCTTGAACCGTGTGAGAATGTCAGACCCTCTTGCCAAGGTTTTGCAGCAGAGCAGCCCCAGGCCAGCTGAAACACTGACTCTTTGCTATTGTTCTCACATGTAGTCCCCCACCGGGAAGCTTCCTCACGTGTTCCCACCTTTGGCTGGCCTCCCAAGACTTATTCACAGTACTAACGTCTGTCACAGAGCAAACTCAGTCAAAGTTGACCCCAGCCTCCATAGTCCTGAGCAGTCCTTCCTTACCTGTCAGTAACAGGTCCATAAAACACCTCAGCTTGTCAGCCCCGGGACTGAAGAGCCGCCCCAGCCCGTAGCAGTTCAGTTTGATCCGAGGCCCTGATGCACCAGGGGGAGCTGATCCCCGTGACCCGCAGCACATCACCACCCCAGCTGGGCACACAGCTGCTGCTCCCTGGGGGCTGCTGGCCCCCTTCAGCACAAGCTGCTGCACTGCAAGCCAGCTCTTCCATTGGCATCTCTTTGGCACCTGCTGCAAGGCTGCCTGGTGGCAATAACAGGGCTCGGCTGGAATGAAACCCCCCAGCACCCTTTGGCCAGGGTCTGCTCACAGATCTTCCTATAAGCTGTCAGATCAGGCAGATTCCGCTAGGAGCAGCCACGGCTTTCCTTAGCCATCCCTTCCTTAGAGCATCACCAGACACCCTGATGTTCCTCAGAAGGTTCCCTGGAGTCCCCCAACAACCCCTGAAGAAGCTTCTAAAAGATCTTGAAGCAGAGCCAGGAAACTGCAGCAGTGAGTGCTGTTCCCATGTCCACCTTTCCTCTCTGGCCAGAGAGGAGGGCAGAGGGCAGCCTCTCTCACAGCCCTCCTTCAGCATGAGTTTTAGCTCTTCACCTTTACTGATGATTAACATATCAGCAACAAAGCACAGTCACAATCAAATCACATCACAAATTAAAAAATAGTTGATGAGATTTTGGCAAACACATGAATTGTCAAGTGCCCTTGCCTTGTTCGCCATCAAATCATCAAGCTCAAGGTATGGCACATATGACTGTCCAAAGTGTGAGGGGGGAAAGGGAATGGGGTAGAAGTCACTGCTTACTTACTGCACAAAACAGCCAATGCTGTTCCGCCTTGTGAAAGTCACTGCACCATTTCCCAGCCCACAGAAAAGGTCTGGGGCTGAAGAGCCCCAGCTGGGGAATCTGTGGGTGGGTTCATCCCCATTGCCAGGTGAGGGGGTGTGGCAGGGGCATGGAGCGCCCCTACAAAAAGGTGCTGCTGAGGCTGTAGTAATGGGCAGGTGGCAGTCCTTGTTGTTGCTTGTCTCTTTCAGGATGGCTAGCTTGAGAGTGGACTTCAGCATGCTCCTGGAGCCTCTGGGCTTTGTTAAGGTCCTTGAGTGGGTGAGTAGGGCTGTTTCCTCTCCTTCCCCAGGCCTGGCTTTGCTCCTGTGCCCGAGCTGGGTAGAGCTGAGGAGGTGTGAGCTAATGTGCTGCCACTTCTGTGTCCCCAGTTGCTGGTGGTGGGTATCCAACACAAGGCTGCTTGTCAACCAAGCCCTCTGGTTGGCAGTGAAGAAAACAATTCTGCAGATACATAAACTCAATGTGTTAATTATAGGTGTGTTACAGTACCTTGTGGTGCTGTGTGTTGTGTATTCTGATGATCAGGGGTTTAGTGTTTGGCTAGTGACCAAAGGGAAAATAAGAGTTACTTACAGGGTTAAGTTGATGTGTGATACCCTGAGCATGTACCTTCTGGCTACTCTAACTTACAGTTGTGGCTATCTGAGACTTGTAAAAATACTGACCTGATCAACTGCAAGAAATATTTTGCTGGCTGTTAGCACTTTTTTAAAAACCCAAAAACAAACTCAGACAAAACTTTTTCTGTACAACTAAAAATAAACACAAAGTGCTTTCAAAGGGGTTTTGTTAGCAGTGTTGTTTGTGTTTTTGGTTTACAGAAACTCAACATTTTCTTTACTTCTTGATATCACTTCATACTTCAGCTTTACTTGCTTTGTCCCTATTTCTTGTCATCTTTAGCTGTTTCAGCTGAATGTTGAGTTTGTTTCCTTTGAGCTCAAGTGATGTGCACTAATGTGTCCGTGTATCAATTCCTCTAGATCTTTGCCATTTTTGCTCTTGCCACATGTGGAGGCTTTCAAGGTGAAACTACCCTTCTAGTTTCCTGCAAAGGTGTGGTAAACAAAACAGTTACAGCTGCTTTTGCTTATCCATTCAGGTGAGCATTAGCTCTTCAGTTGTTGCTCATTGACTATTTATTATTCTCTTTTTCCCCTTCTGTCTCCTTATGATTATGTGCTTATTGTGTACATCTGAATGAAGATGTGAAACCTCTGGATTGCTCTGTAGGAGAAATAAATATTTAGTTGTAATCGTTTAAAGCACTGTAGCTGTTAGTGCTTTATAGAAAGAAGTAGGTAGAAATGGCAATAGGCTGTTACTGCTTTGTATCTATATACCTTAAGCTCTAGTCTAGCAGTGCATGAATGCTACAGAAAGTAATTAATATGCAAAACAATACAATTAATTTTAACAGCTGAATTCTTCATCATTTTGTAGCTGCTTTGAAGGCCTAGATAAGATTATTTTGGATGTGCCATTATCCTACTTCTTTTGCAAAGGCTGGATGGAAAATACATGCTTTTCAGTTTATTCCACCATTATTTTTCTGAAGGTGTCGGGCACAAAAACCCTAAATACTCCAGTATCACTGCAGTGCTCTTGTAGAGACAAGCTCCTTTTCTGGAGCAGGAGGAAGAAGGCTTCCTCTTAGCTCTTGCAGCTGCACAAGTGCAACAAGCATAGGCTCAGGGTTTCACATGTGTTCAATAAACACAACTACTGAAATGGATTCAGAAGCCGCCTAGTAAAAACCACTATGAAAATATAGAATTTGGCCACAAAGCCCAGCATTGTTAACAGTGTTTGGAGGGAAGAGTGGGGATCTGAAATGATTTTGTGCCTGTTACTGAGTGGTCACTGCTAGTCACATGGGTTTTATTCAACTTCTGTGCTGGCATTTTCTTGTAGCTGTAATGCAACTGTGCTTTTTAAGTCTTGGTCCCCTTGTTTAATTGCCAGTCTAAAGTAATGTTGTTAAGTCTGCTTCCAAATTGGGGTTTCTTAGTTCAACTAAATAAGATTGGTTCTTCTCCTGAAGGCACTACTGTAAATCTCAATGTAGGATGGGGAACAATCTTCAGATAGCTTGACAAATATTTGTTGTATAACTGCTACATTATACAAACATAAATAATCTTATAAAGTAAACTCGCACAACCAGAATGCTGAGGCACTGTTATTGTGAAGCACAACTGCATGAAGTTTCTACTGTGTAACAAACTCTAACTACATGGAGGATATAATCTTCGCAGGTTGAATACTGTTGAATTTAGTGCACCAGACCCAGAAGGCTGTGCTGGTACTTGGACTGATGTTCATCTCGTGGGCAACTTCTCCTCTTCTGCACAGTTCTTTGTTACTCTTGGGGCACTGGTGTTCCTCTACTGCATTGCTGCCCTTGTGGTATATATTGGATATAACCATGTGTATCAGCAAAATAACAAGTTTCCACTGACTGTAAGTAATACTAAGACATCATAATGTTTTGACTTTCAAACAAAAAAGTGCTGAGAAATACTGCTACTGCAAGAATAACTCGTGACTATTCAGTAGTTCTGAAAGTTACATGGAATGTGAGCACAAGGATCTCGGACTAGTTGCTACAGCACTCCAGCACAAAAGGGGGGCCCAAAGCCCTTGGACATCTATGGCATCATAACTTATGCAGTTATTGAAGCAGAGTGGAATGAATTTTCACCTCAGGTGAACAATGTCTTCACCACACCTTTTCTTTCGTATCATGTATTGGAGTATACAATTGTTTCATAGGTGGAACCCATTGAGTTAATCTATAAGAATCTTCCCTGTGTAGAGCACCTGCTGTGTAGATGCAATAGGCAGAGGGAAATAGTTACCTTGTGAATTTTAGTCACCTTAAATACCAAAGCCTAGAATGAGAAGTTTCAGAGTATGCTCAGAAATGGATCCAGTGACCTCTCAGGCCAGATTTAAATTGTCTGCCTCTTCTCCCCTGTCATCCCCACCTTTACTGAACTTTGACTTAAATTTTTGTAATGTAGATGTTAGGCATCTGATTTTTAGATACAGATTTCTTATAAAGTATAAGATTGCTTATGTTTGATAGATGCAAAGGTTTTGTACCTGATCATCAACATTGTGCTGTAATTGCAACATTGTCAATGACTAAACTTGCTTGTGATCATTAGCACTGATGCAGATACATTGGATATAATTGATACTGTCTCTGCCTTGCTCTTGTGTACCTTCCTGCTTTTTTTTTTTAACCTCCTAACGAATACTTCTTGTCTGTAGGACTTGGCTATCAGTGTATTGACAGCTCTTTTGTGGCTGGTCAGTACTTTTGTTTGGGCAAGGGCACTTACTGACATCAAAATGTCCACGGCGGCCAACGTTATCACAGGAATTGAAGCTTGCAAAGCACCAGGAACAACATGTAATTTCGTTTCTGTCACCAGCATGGGAATTCTGAACTTGTCTGTGGTATGTATGTCTTTCACCATATGGGTACCACAAATGTGTTGGAAAATAACAAATGGCACCTGAGAGTCCTGTTCTACTGATTGCATGTATTGCTTTGTGTTAACATTGCTTTATGTGCTATTAGTGATTCAGGCCCATTAATAATGTGGTAAAACATCAAGAAAATTCATTTCTTTAGGAGAAAACTTTAATTTCTTTGAGGAAGCAAGGTAAACAGCTTGTAGGATCTATTTGCGCAGCTTTTAGATGCAACATTTTGTCCCTATTATTTATGCCTGTAGACAAGACCACCTTAAAATATGTCACTGAGCCACCCAAGTGGTTTGCTGACTGATATAAGTAAGGAAGAAACACTATGATTCCTGCTGTCTTTTGGTGACAAACCTAGCTTTTTAATCAACTGTGAGAATTCTTACTTGTAATACAATGATATAAAGCTCATGTTCAGGGAAAGAATACTTCAGAGCAGAGCAAATTAGGCTCGTTGTGTGATCTTCCTAGTGAATTCTGCTTTTCAAAGCCCTGGGTGTTATTCATTATCCCAATAATAATTAATCACGTGCTCTGGAAGTGCATATGCGGAGGTGCTGAGTGACTGAAAACAATTTGTCTAGTTTTGTGCAAAGGATAGAGAAACTCGACTATCTGATCTCCAAAGAAGTCTGTTAAAATGGCTTGTCATACTCTAAAAAGTGTCAAAATGCCTTGTCCAAGTCAAAAGGGTGCCAAAAATGGTGGCTGTTGATGGTTTGTAAGGTATATGGTCTTTTTTTAAAAAAAAAAAAGGCAAAACAACCAAAGCCAACAAACTCAATTTCATTTTTTTTTCCCCATGCTACAGGTGTTTGGCTTGCTTAACGCAGCTTTATGGGGAGGAAATGTTTGGCTTTTATACAAGGATACCAAATTGCACAACCAGTGGAACAGAATTTCTGAAAGTCCAACTGAAAGAGGAGTTTAAAAAGAAGTTGATACTTTTAAGTGCCTCCACTTTTACACCTCACTGCCAAGAGCATGGATTCATTAGGATTTGTTTCAATAATAACTGATAATATTTCATGAAAATTTCTGGTTTTGGACTATGGTTTGACACAAGGTCTTGAATATTCCAATTGAAGCATTTAATTATCTTGAAATACATTATGCCTTTTGAAGTTGTGCAACGCTTTCTATTACAGTTCCTGAGAAGCAAAATGATGAGGTTATCTGGATGCTGACCCTTTCTGGTTCTTTATATAGCCTTATAGGAGGGATGGGTGAGAAGCAACTGTGTCTGGGTTATTACTGCACAATCTTGGGTTCTGACAAGCCTTGTCTGAAAAATGAAAAGTAAATGCAACCAGGGCATGCAAAAATGCAGTTTGGTTTCTTCCTATCACTGATACCTTGCAAAAGTCATCTGAGTAGAACTTGTAGCTCTGTCAGAGTTGCAGCCATGACATGTATGTTTCCAGATACAGTGATCTGAATGGAGTATCAAACCTGCTGACAGGCCTGCAAGGAAGGACATGGCTTCTGTGTTCAATATGTTGTTACTATGTAATGGCTTGGGGATCATCTCTGAGCAAGGAGATTCTTTTTGGATGAGTTTATACTACAACTATAAACTGAGAGTTTAACTCATCTATTGCTCACATATACAGTTGAGGCAAAGTTGGGGAGGAAAAATAAAATATGGCCCAAAATTCTTATAAATGCTATAGAAATCAGAGTTGATAAATTGTAACTGCTAGTGCCTGAGCTTCTGTGTATTCCCTTTGAGGTGTATGAACAATGTTTGTGTGTGAAATAACTGGAGATGTCTGAATATGACTGATTTCTTCATTAGTGTTGTTCAGCTCATTCACTGGAAATGATATTTGGATCTCCTCATGTGGGCTTCTTGCTTAAGGTATCTGACTGTGTGGGAATTGACCAGAATGAATGATATGGCAAATCTAATAAACAAGCTGTTCACAAGCCGTTTTGATTTGTTTAAACTGTTTGTGATGAAAATAGACATAGTAGTGCATATAAAACACAAATCCTAATCGTTCTGTGTGCCCGAGCTACTGACTTTCTGATAGTAAATTTACAATCCAAGGAGTATAATAAAGGCTATATGACTGTTGCTGAAAAATCTGTGCCTTGGGTCCTTGCTGCCGTAAGTGATGCAAATGTATTGGTTTTGTAGCTTCTGGAAGGTGACTTTAGCTATTGCTGATCTTGTCAGCTGAATGGGTTACCTGTGTTACAGAAGAGACTTTCACACTGATGCTTTGGGGTTTTTTTTTGTAGAGGGGACTACCTATCACTCCTGGCTGTCTGGTGCTGCCCAACACTTCCTTCTGTCAGCCCAAAGTGGAGGCTTTTGTTAATTATAATTATCCACAATGTCATTTGAATTTCCTTTTGGAAGAGGTAAGAAGTGCAATGTTCAGGTGTTGTTTTTTAAAAGTGCTTCTGTTTCTTCCCTGTTCCTGGATAGGTGATTTGAAAGCAATGACCTTCTGCTGTTTTCTGTTTGACAATGTTAGCAATGCTACTACCATGAGAAAACAGGCTGCCTTTCCTTGGTGGTTTCTCAAGTACCAAGTATTGCCCCACCTTACAAAAAAAGGCCTCTTGGGGGAAGAAAAGAGAAGCAGTATGTAGCTTAACACTTGCACAGAAAGAATGGCACTCAGAAAAATAATGCAGTTTTCTCAGAACCTTCCCTCTGTCCTGGCCCTTTTGCTGACAAGAACTGCCTCTCAGGTTACAAAAGACTGGGGCAGAGGGTTTAGGAAGAACAGTATCATTCTTGCATTTGGAAATGAGATGTGAAAGCAGTTACTTCTGAGTTTGTTTGCAGGGGTTTTTTTTACAGCAATGCTGGGCTGTAACCTAAAGGGCTGATGAAACTGTCAAATGGTTTTGACCATGAAATGGTTTTTAGCTTCACACTCAAAAGTCTTTATACAGATTGGTCTTACTGTAGTGATTGACCCAGCTCTCTCAGTGTCCTTGCTTGGGTAGATGTTCATGCAAGTGGGCCATGGTTCGTGTATTATTCTAGTAGCCCCATGCTGTTAGCCCTTCATTTACCATCAGGAAATAAATTATGGATGGGTATACTCCTATCACTGCAGTGGTCTGAAACTGTGTCTTGAAGCTTCTCTGGAAGTATGGATGATAAAAGGTGAATGTCAAGTTTTTCTTTCGTCTCTATTACCAGGCCCTGCCCAGCAGAATTGCACTGAACTATAACTGCAGTTTGACTCTCAGGGAGAGGCTGCACAAAAAGCCATTGCAGTGCTTTGGTATCAACTAAGAGAGAATGCAAAGCTCCTATTGAGATTTAAAGTACTGAGTTGGTTGATTAGAAATACAAGGTGTACTTTGAAGTGTTCTCTTGCTAGATGTTCTGCCCCTCAAGTGTCCCTGCTGACAATGACTTTTGAGAGTCCTTTCTGGCCTCTTCACTTGAATCAGTTTATTGTTCCAAATACTAACTTTAAATTTTGAATCCCCACTTCTCCTTGAAGTGAGTTCTTCTATTATATCAGATTGCTCTGAACTGACAGTTGTCAGAGATGGCTTGTTCTGTAATGCTATATCTATATCACTATGAAAAGCTAGGAAGAGAGGGACAGAGAGAAGCTGGGGGAAGAAAACTTGCTTTTCTGTAAGTGGGATTTTTATTTTTTTCCTGGCAAGTCAAAACTGCTGGACCTTCTGTTTACTCTCTTCTTATCAGAATTATAGACATCTGAGATAAAAATCTGTGTTACTTCATCATGGTGAGCTATGATAGGATCACTGGAATAAGGTCACAGAGATCAATATTTAGATGTTTTGGTAATTCCTTTGCTATATTTTAAATTTCAAAGCTAGATCTGAAGCAAATTATTATTTGTCCACTGATCAAAGTACTGCTTTGAATAAGAGGTTGAACCAAGTTTTTTTTCAGAGAGACCTTCTTCCTAATATTCTTTCTTTTGGGCCATTGTTTGCCTTTGCTCACAGTTATTTTGAGTTTCAGCCAGAGGATCCTTGTTTGCATCATTGTGCATATTTATTTAAAATACATATGTCATCCTAAAATCTAAAACTTCTGTTTTCATACTGCCTAAGAAAAAACTTGCTAAAAAAGTATAGATTTAAGTTTCAATCTTATAACTCTTTGCAATGTAAGGTTACACATGGTGTGGCTAAAATATTCTTTTATTAACCTTTCATATTTTTTACAGAACTATTTTCCTGTCTACTTATGTGCTTATCTATGTTGTCACCAATAGACCTGTTAGAGTCATTAGGATGGCCTGGTTATAAAATGGTAATTGTGTGCATTTTTGCACACATGAGAGAAGGAATAGATTAGATCAGTTTATGCCTTGTTGATGGCTGAGGTCTAGCCAATGACTGAAACAGAGTTGGAAAGCTTAGCACACTATGACTGTTTCAACAAAAACTTTAACTTCATGTGCACTTAAAAAGACATTTTCCCCTTAGGGTTGGAACTTCCCCTTACCCTTCTTGTAGAAGAAACAAGTGTGTCCCATCCCCAGAGTGCTTTCCTTCAAAAGACAAGGAGACAGAATATGGCAGGCAGGGGTATAGCTGGTAAAACAGAGAATCACAAATATGTGGTTTTGTAGAAATTCAGGCTGCACGTGTCTGTTCTACACAGCTAAATGCAGAGCTGTTAACAGGCCAAGGTAAGTGCAGTGTGTAATCCACAACAAGCAAGATTTTAAAAAAGGAAGAGTTAACCATGTGTCTACTTCTGGCTCACTGGGATAAGACTTGTTTCCCTTTGTAAGGGAGAGGGATTGATACAGAATACTGCTGACTTTGACTGCTGCTGGAGCCCTGCAGCTGAGATGAAATGGAAAGCATCATGCAGCAGGAGCAAGCAGCTGCTCTCATTTACCCTCAGCACCCACAAAGGGCTGAGCAGCCTTTGCCTTTGAATTGACATTATGTTCACGCTGGCAGCACCAAAACACTGTGTCTCATGAGAGTGGGGAGGGGAAAAAAACCTGTCTGATACACCAGTCACCATTGTTATCAGGAGATGCAGTGTGCTTGATCCTTCTGTACTGAGGGAACAAAGGGCCTGGAGAACTGCCAGTTCTCTACAGGTAAGTAATCCTCTGCTGGCAGCAATCTTTCTTGCAGCCATCAGTGGAGCAAGTTCATAGAAATCCTCTCATACTGCAGGAACTGTTCTGGTAGTGGGCTATAGTTATGCAGCTCCAGCCAGTAAAGTGGTGTATGATACCTGGTGTGATGCTGGAGAGGGGGATTTTGATCAGAAACCCAGGGTGGGAAGAAAGGCTGTATAGTGTCAGTGAAGGAACATAAAGCTGAGGGGGGTCAGTGTGGGATAGCAATAGGGAACCCCTCGGTGAAGCATAGCATTAGGAACCATCAGCATTAGCAGGTGTTTAAGGAAGCCAGTACTTTGTGGTTTAGGGTGCTGTGACAAGCGATTTGAGTGTCAGGCCTCTGTGACAATGTTGAGAATCATTCTGGATCATCTACTGTTATTCTTGTGGCAACATTTAACATGTGTTCATTCCTAACAAGTTTGCTGTATAACCTAAAGTGAAGTTGTCACAAAGCCAGAGGTCAGTTTTTGCTTCTTAGTCACCTTTAAACAGTAACCTGAGTAATTAAATTAGTCAAAAACACTCCTACTCTGTAGAATTTATCCCCACCTCTTAAAATTAAAGGGAAGTTCCTCATATTTAAGATCAAGTCCAAGTATGCTAGCAACAGCTACTCAGTTGTATTTTAGAGCCTGACTCAAATGTGGAATTCCTTTCTTCTGGCATGTCAAGTGAATCCAGGTGTGCCCTTATAAACACTGCCCTCCTACAGACACTAGGCATTTAGAGCAGGGGAAAAGAAATTAACATTTTAGACTTGTATTTTCATGAATTTTCCTTATCCATTTCAGTTGCAATTTCCAAAAACTTGCCTGGTCTCAATAGCACTCTGCTTGCTGGGTATTTCATTCTTCATTTTGAGTCAGGAAGGCAGCAATAGAGCTGAGTTGTGTCATCCCTAAAATTTGTGCCCACATGGGCACAATCAAGGGGTTTGCCCTTTGTTCCAGGGCAAGCACTCTAGGGGCTAGGGAAATCTGTGCCAACCCTGACCATATTTTTCTTTCATTCTTTCCTTAAGGAAAACTGCCTCTGCCAGTTCCTATTCTCTGTCCATATTTTCAGTTAATGTTTCCCTTCAGATTCTGCTTGGCTGATACAGGAACTCCCCCCCAGTTTCCTAGTTTAGGGGTTTTTGGTTGGGTTTTGAGGTTTTTTTTACCTCCTGGACCAGACTCATAATAGTAAGATTTTAAAGCATCCTTCCAGCTATCCAGCTAGGTTCCCTCTCATTCTGCTGCATCAGCATTTCTTACAAATAGCGGGGGTGTATTTGGACAGCTGGTTCCTATAATCCGTCAGACTCAAGTAATTTGATTGATTGCTGCCAGGAGTTGTACCTGCTACTCGAAGGTACATGTGTCCCATCAGCAACGGGTGGTTTGTGCTTGCTGTTACATCTTGTCAACAGTTGAGCAACTCCTCATTTATTCATAAAACATGCTCTGTCTTTTCTTGGCTCATGACTTCATGTTATTGCTGCCAGCTGCATTTTCTTCTTACCTGTCTGCACAGTAATTTGACTTAATGCAGTCGTTGAGGAGGCTGTATACAGATACTTTACTCCAAGAAAGCACAACCTTTAATCAATTTACCTATCTCATTTCAGCTTAGTGCAAAGTTTGAAGCAGTCCACAGTTGTGCTTGCTTTCCATGGCCCAAGATCAGGAACTGTCTGTCCCAAATCCCCTGAGTTGTTTCTTGTGTAAAGCAGCAGTAATTTTATGCGCTGCAACCCTCCCCCCCCCGCCTTGGGATGGTAATCTATATGTTGTACATACTGCTGTTTCCAGCTCCTTTTTATTTTCTCGTTTGTTCATATCATCTTCTAAATCATCTTCCTCTGGTGACTTCAAATCTAATTTTTCATCACATTCTGCAGATACAGCACCTATTTTTAATTTTTGCATCCCGATCTGCTTTTGCAAGCATCTAATTTTAGCTTCACATTTAATATGATCAGGTTCCCTTGGAACTCTCCTTTGCTCTAGAGTGAATGGCTGTACCGTGCATGTTAATCCTTCTGCTGGATTCTGCTGCTTTATACTTTCATGGCTTTTCTTTCCTTTTTTTCTGAATTAAAAATGCTACATTTCACTGTTGCCTCCGTGAGCCACTAGACTGTATTCCTTTTTGAATTTTGTAGTATTTTTCTTTTAAACAGTTTTCAGATCAAAGCAATTATTTTCTGCCTTTACTCTGGCTCTAGCAGCACAAGAATATTTTAGCTGCTCCCACAACAGTCACAGTAACATAGGAATTGCATCCTTGAGTTTCATACTGTAATCACTCTATGTATAGCTAGAGAGCACTTATTCTATATCATGCCCGGTCCTATGAGCTGAAATGACACACCCTTTCTTCCACAGAGAGATGTTTGTAGCCTGGAAGGTCTTTGGGCTTTTTTTTTATTTTTCTTATGTTGCTCAGATTTTCAGTTGTCATCATTGGGGTGGTATTAGTGGTTTGTCAAAATCTCTGCCTGCAGTGACATAGAGCTTGTTGTGCAGCAAGGAAACGGAAGACTGGGCAACCTATAAAGGACAGATGCTGTCTATGTAATGAAAAAATTCTTATTCTAGTACTGTGCAAGAACCATAGTCTGCACACAGCAGAAGGAGGCTGTTGATGCCTTCAGACTGAATTTGAACCACTCTTACACAAGGGCTTCATGAAGTGCTGCATCTCGGGAGCCTTCCCACTCTTCAAAAGGACCAGTGTCGGCTTTGGGCTCTCTACTGACATGGTGTGTTTCTAATGCTCCTGGAACACCTCACATTTACGCCACAGAAACAGCCTGCAATTCAACTGGACATTTCACTCTGAGCTGGCCAGTAAACAAATCAGAAGCAGAAGAGGAGAGAAAAGGGCACAATATTCTAATAACGAGTCCAAAGGAGAAAAATGGAGACACAGCCCTTCAATCTGCAGCAGCTCAGAGCTGAATTTGGTGTTATTGAAAGTTCCCAGTAGTGACTGTGGCATACAAGGCGTATTTATGATAGTGTACAAGCAATGACACCAGGCACAACACCAGCACTGTTCCCGGAGAGTACTCGCTCAGAAATGGGCATGGTATTGGCAAGGTCTCTTCCCAGAATATCATGGATGCAGGTAGATCAGGCAGTTACAGTTAAAGAATAAAATACTGTGTGCCAGTAGAGGAGATGAGGGTGATTATTTTTAGCTTTAGTTTCCACAGAGACTGTGCATCAAAAGTAATGAGAAAGGACTGGCAGGCACAGGAGGCTTTTTACACTCAGCTCCATGAAGAGCATCTTGAGGATGAAGCCAGACCAGGAAATGAGTTTGAGAAATGCTTTGCTAAAGTAAAAAAGCCAAGGGGCCTGTATCTTGACCTGAGGCCCTGGAAACTCCTAATCAAGGAAGAAATTTAATTTTGAACTTTACTGATTGTCTGGTTTAGCATGTGGCCAATGTGGGCACTTCAGAGTTTTCAACATTTACTTGATGAAAATAGAGCAGGACTTCTGAAAACTTGGAAAATGTCTCCCTGCTCTTTAAGAGATGATGAATCTATTCTTCTGTGAGCTGGGCAGTTACTCATATGGATTTACAGCAAGTGTAATAGGCCTTCAGGCTGGAGTGACAGTTTTACCAGCCTGGGCACAACTGTGAAGGATCAGTCTCTTCAGGATTAATCCCTTGGGCTACCATTCATTTGCAACCACATGTCATGACCTCCAGCTGAAAAAGCTGAAAGGACAGTGAATCTTCATGCAAGAAGAGCCAGCAGAGCAATTACATCCAAGTTCTGGCTGAAGGCACCCTGGGGCTGGCTGCTGCTTTGTTTTGTCAAGTGGGTAAGTTCATGCTCTTTTAACTCTGGTAGGAAAAGCTTCTGGTTCAGTGATGGGGAGCACGTAAGAAGGATTCAACACTGGCTGTGCTTGGGAGCATCCACCTTTGTCCTGACTTACCTCTCAGAACAACACTGAGAAACTGTCCTGAAATGTCTGTTACTTTAGTTCTTTATTGATCATCTGAGCTGGCTCCCTCACTGCAGGAACAACAGTGAAGGGGAGAGGGGGCAAAAGGGTATAAGGTACCAGGTGCAGCTCCACTGGTCCTGGAGGACACACTAAAGCAGGTTAGCTGTCAAGTGTCCCACGGAGACTATCCACTCTGTGCAGACACACAGGGAGAGTTACACCCGTGTTCTGCTCACTTCTCCCTTCCCTCTCTTCACCTCCAGAGCCGGAGGGCTTGGTAGGGTGCCAAAACACATCCTGGTATCAGGCAAAGTAGTTGGGGAAATTCCTCACTGAGGTTTATTTATCAGTATTAAGACTCTGGTCTCCCTGGGCAGGCTCAGAAGATGTCCTCAGAGATCTGGGGAGGCTCTCGGGGTGGTGATGAACAGACCAAGATGTCTAATTTCTTCAGGCACTTTCAGAACTGGGTGGCAGCTGAATAGGTGAGGTTGCACATATGGATTTTAGTCCTCACCTTTTAATCTTTGGTAGCACACAAACACTGCTGTATGTTGGTATAGGAAATAGCAAATACCTTCTAACAGAAGATCACTGGCAGAAACTGGAGTCAATTTTGATCTCTTTGAATGCTGTCACTTTTCTAAACTGTTTTTTTCCCCTCCTGGAATTTTAAGGGTTTCTGATCTTATAGACACTTCTGCCTCAGGCTGCATGCTTTACCACCTTTAAGGATGTTTCAGGGTAAGTATATTAGACAGCTATCCCTGGTACTGGTAGTTAATAGAGAAAGTTCAGCCTCCTCTGTAGGTGTCAGTGTGGTTATACTACTTGCATGAAGTGGGAAGATGCAATCAGGCTGGATATTGCAGGGAGGAGCATTTAGAAATTCAGTGTGAAAATGGATTGAATATGGTTCCTTATTGCCTTGGCATCCGTGGCTGTGCAGAGAACTGCCAGAGTGTATTTCCCTGCCTGCTAGCTGCACACGTTCTGCACGGATATAAAAGAGTAGTTGATGAAGTACAGGAGCATCCATCCTGTGGCTCAGATAAACAGCAAGAGATGGTTTCCGTTCAGTGTGGTAAAGGGAAGAGCTCAAAGCAAACAGAAAATAGGTCATTTGATCGTTCCTGAAGTGACCCAGTGTGCTCTGCAGTGGGTTAATCCTGTAAGGGGATCATCTGTTTCTGGATACGCCTGCACTGCTATGGTGCGTTACGGCCCGGCTTTTTTTCCTCCTTTTTCCTCAGATTTACCTTTATTTCTGCCTTCGGCCTTTCTCCGGGACCCCTGCACCCGCCGATCCTCCGCTGGGCCGGGTGCGGGCAGGGTACGAGAGGAGCATCCTCTGCCGGCGCCGCCTCTCCCCGGCCGGGCGCTGGGGGTCGGTGTCGCCCCGCGAAGCTGCGGCAGCTTCGGGGCCGCTCCCCGGGCAAGGGGAGCCCCGGGTTGGGCTGGGGGAGCCGGGGCCGGGCCGGCACCAGGAGCAGGGCTCGGCCGGGGCCGTTCGGACACGCCACAGCCGCGCTGCAGTGGGAGGAACGCAGTGTCTCAGCTTGCCGGTCTCAAGCGCGGGGCATCCCCTGCCTCCCTCTTTGCCAGCAGCGCCCGGTGGGAGTTTCAGCTGACCGGTCACTGACCGGATGGCGGAGGGCCCTTCTCTGCCATTGCCTTCAATAACTGCAGGAGAGGAGAGATGGCTGGAGCGAGCTGGGACCAGGCCAGCAAAGGGCGTGCTGGAGTTTCTCCTCCTCCTCCCCGTGCCGGTGTGGCCAGGTGTGAACGTATTGTTACAGAATCACAGAATAGTCAGAGTTGGAAGGGACCTTTGGAGATCATCCAGTCCAGCCCCCTTTCCAAGGCAGGGTGACCTGGAGCAGGTGCCACAGGACCACGCCAAGGTGAGTTTGGAATGTCTCCAGAGAGGAGCAATCCCCGACCTCCCCGTCGTGGGCAGCCTGTTCATTCTCTCTCACCCTCAGCACAGAGAAGCTCTTCTTCATGTTGAGGTGGAACTTCTTGTGTTTCAGTTTGTGACCATTGCTCCTCATCCTGTTGCTGGGCACCACTGAAGAGAGTCTGACACCAACTTCTTGATGCCCACCCTTAAGATAGTTATATGTATAGATGAGATGCCCTCTGTCTTCTCTGGGCTAAATAGGCCCAGCTCCTGCAATCTCTCCTCATAGGAGAGATGTTCCAGACCCCCAATCGTCTTTGTTGCCCTCTGCTAGAACGTCACCTTGTTTTTCTACTGACAGCCTGGACCTCATAGCAGGCACTGCCCAGAGCTGTGCTAAAAGTGCAGATCCAGCAGCTTGTGGGCCCCACTAGCTCTGCTGCCTACAGGGACAGGAACCAGCCTACAACCCCTCCCCTGGGGAGGTTCCTGTGCACGGGGATACTCCCAGCTCCTCTGGAAACAGCTGGATGTCACAGATGGCCAGCAGGCAGGGCAGCTTGGGCTGAGCTGGGTGCTGACCCCTGTGGACAGGGCAAGCTGTGCTCTGCCAGACAGGGCTAATCCAGGTGTGCCCTGTGAAAAAACAGCACTGCTGCTCCTGTCTGCGGGGCCCCAGCTGGTACCCATCATAAGGAATTGAAAATCAGGCACAACTGCATGGGTGGAACAAGCCATGCCTGCCTGTGTCATTCACCAACTGCTATTTTCAAGCCTTCAAAATTAAGCATGAACCTTACCCCAAAATCAAATCCCAGGGCACCTGTTGATCTGCAAGAGCTGGAGTTTGGTACCAAAAAGCTGCAGAGTGGTATCATTCTTGAATACCATTCAGAGTAAGATCTATTTATCTATTTTGATTTCAAGTGTGTCTTTCACTCAGTAACACAGTCACTGCAGAAACTCGCTGAAGCTTATATTTGACTTCTGCAGTCTCCTGGCCACACCCATGCTTTCCTACAGGGCTGCTTTGAAGCACATCTCAGAACATGCTTCCAGATGCAGGATTACCCCAAGTCAGATCCCAGAAAGCAACCTGCAGACCTTGGAGCACTAACAAAGCGTGGGTGGAGCCCCATTTCCTCCTGGGATCTGAGCAGGCAGCAGCAAAGCCTGGCTGACCTCTGTGCTCAGCTTTCTCCTGCTTTCAGCTTCCTCGGGCATTGGTGCAGCAGTACAGACCTGCCCTCACCTGAACAACCTGGGCAGAGATTCAGCTGATTTACCTTTGTGTGCACTGTGGAGGCATTGATATCTGATCTAGACATCCAGAAAGAGCTGCTTTTAGGGCGTAGCTCATCTGATCTGTTCTAGACATCTTGGTTTTAACATGTCACTCCCAAAGTGCTCTTTCTCCCCTGTGACAACATGGGGAGCTTGCAGCGATGAGTTCATACAAACCATGTGTGGATGGAACAGAGTGGGGGCCGTGCCCGTGTTCAGCCTTTGCTGGAGCCCTGTGAAGGGGCCTGTTGTGGCTGGGGGTGTCAGACAACTAATCATCCAGGGCACGTGCAATGCGTAGTTGTGGCTGCTTGCTGTTAAAATGCTAGTTCCATTATGGCACTGCAATCCAGGTCTTATAAAATAACCTAGCAGCCAGATCTTTGCTCAGAAGGAAGAGGATTGTTCCCCTTGTCTGACACTCCTTCTCTGAGGGGATGCAAGCACCATCTCCTGCTCCTAGTGAGCAATCATGAAGTGGCAGCCTGCTGGGGCAACATTCTCCATCTCTGCAGCTGAGGTTGTTCTCATGTGTAGATCTCTTTGAGACCATGAGCAAATGCACTTTTACACTCCTTGATAAAAGATGAAGCTACATTGCCAGAAGCTGAGACTTCTGATGTTTATTGCAAGTGCTATTTATAACACCAGCACGAAAGCAGAACATTTATGCATTAGAAGTACACTCAGTTTGGAGAACACCACAAAAACCTCAGTAACATGGTCACACATAAACTACTGGGGGAATTAGACCCAGCCAGAAAAAGTGACCTGTGCTCTTTCCTAATCACTCTTGATACTTTCAGAGTAATGTTAATCCACAGGTCTTGAAGCACTTCAGAGATGAGGAATAGGTGGAGACACAGCAATCAAAAGCTGTGGCAGAACTCACACTGATTTTTGTAGACTTCGGATAAAATTAATGCATAACATATAACAGGCAGCTGGAGGTCAAGAACTGTTGCCCTCAGCCACTCTGCTTGAACCACCAGGTGCCTTTCTTCTTCTTCTAGTCTAAGCTTATCAGCGTCATCTCTCTAAAATAAATGGCACCAAAGTTCACACCTTGTATCTGTGTGCACAGACACAAACAGAGCTGTTGAAGACTAGAGAGGCTGTTCCTGTCATCTAGGCTGACCCTCTACAGCACACGCAGCCATTCTGGACTTCTGAAGGCTTCAAATGATGGAAAGGCCTCCCGGTCTTAGCTAATTGTTCCAATTATCAAATGCTTTTATTGTGTAGAGCTGCACTTAATCTTTGCTCTCAGTCCATCTAGTGGCAGTTCAGGACACTGAATCTGTGCTCTCAAAGATACACATGAATGAAAAAAAGCACAAAAGCTGGTCTGACAATTACAGATGCCTAAGGTTTAAAGCTGCACTGCACAGCATACTAAAGTTTTTATTTTATGAAAAATATGTGTTGCTTTTACATATATTCAAAGCATCTTTTCACCTGTTGTTTGATACATTAAGTAGCAGTTGTACATCTATGTCAGTCAGTTCTGTCTTCTCTGCTTTTGCCTTACCAAAGGCAGGACAGAGAAATTAATGGCTGTGCTTTGGCTCAATGAGATCTAAATTGATTCCTTCACAGGGAGGAACATCAATAATAGTAGGGGCAGCCAAGAGGAAAATGGTGCCACTTTTGCGTAAGGCTCTTGCTCACATAAAGCCTTGTTTTTCCTTGATTTTGTAGATCCCAAGCAAGGAAAGTAGTCCTGTCCAAAGCAAGGTCTTGCAGTGAAGATCAGGATGAAGAATTAGTTGGAGTTGGAGATCAGCATAGCACATGTTGAAGCAACAGTGTAAGGACTGGTGAAGCTGCAGTTTATGGCCAGCACACTTGTTTCCCCACGCAGCACAGATTCACAGGATGCTTTATCTTGCCTAAACCTGCACCCACCCCACACCCCACCTCTGAGTATACCAGCTAAACACACCTACACCTGGTGCAAGCGTTCTGGGCAGTGTTAGCTCTTGGATCTGCTGTCTATTAGGTCCACAGTACCTCTTTGTAGAACTCTCAGTTGTTCTGAGGTTAGAGTATGTGAGCATCACTGTGAGGGCCCACACCAGCAGTGTGGGCTGTGACAATGTGTTTGCATATGTGGATGTTCAGAGCATGCTGTGATACCAGGTTATGCTGCTGTTGGGGTTTTCTGCCTGAGAAGGCGGGAAATAAGTTTGTGCAGTTCAGAGGCAAGAACAATAGTAAAGAAAGAGGAGTATTCACATGTCCCTTTTCAGGTTTCCTGGTTGAAACTACAGCCCGTCTCTGACTTTTTAAAAAAAAAAAAAGGTATTTGCTTCTTAATTACTGAAGTAGAATGAAAGTAACCGAGAAAGCAGAGCAGCTGCCCTAGAGAAGTAAAACAAATACAAATACTTGTGTGTCTTCCTGTCACGAAAACAATGCAGTTAACCTCTTCGGGTAACAAAATTTACCATTTGGAGGTGCCATGTATGCCTACAGGTAGCTTGGTGGAAGAATGCTAAGAAGATCAGAGTAACAGCACTGCTACCAGTTACTGCAGAGTTTCTCTATGTCACTGAAAAACCACCTGCATGGGAATAAACCATATTGTATTAATAGCAAATAAATGCAAACAATAGTGGGTTGGCGCACTGAATGTGTGTCTGGCCTTGTTGATGCTGGAGGGTCAAACAGCACTATGACAACTGCCATGGACACAATATACTGATAACGTGCTCACAGAGTATAAATCACTCTTTCATATCTCTATCATTGTGATGTTCATTACATGCTCGGTTTCTGACTGTGCAATGAACCAGTATTTGACTGAGGGTGATTGGTGTTTGTAAGGGAAGTTGTTGCTGAGCCAAACCACTCCTTTGGAGCACAGCAAAGAGTCACAGCACCATGACGGGTGGTTTTGTGAAACATAGGATCCTTGGTGAAATTATCATGGACCTCTCCATCCAGGTCCTTTGCTGTATGACAAAAAATAATGTATCTGACAGACTGAGTAAAATCTTCATTGACTGTCCATGCTCAAGTTAAACCGAGGTTTTCTTTCGCCATTTGATATCAGCCCCTTGTTGCCAAGAAGCCTCTTTGTAATCAGGAAAGAAAAGAAGCCAAGACATGGAGTTTATAACTAGTTTTCTTCAGATTAAAATAATTTTCTGAAATCTTGTAGGGTTTGCTTGTTTTATATCAGATTCTTAGACAGCACTTATATTATACATGCCCACACCCGGAAAAGATTATTTCACCCCATGTGTTTACTGTCATTATTCTTTTGAGTGTGTTCCACTTGATTCTGTAAAGCATTAAATATGCCAGAGGAAATACCAAAGGTGAAGATATTGAACGCTGCTAGTGTTGCTAGTGTTACGAAAGATAAATAAGCTGAAAGCGTTGACATGACAGCCTGAGATACCATAACAAGCTGTGGGTTTTCTCCACTCCATAATTGCTTGCAAGCCACAGTCTTTTCCACAGCAAGATGGGAGAGCCAGGAAGGGCTGAAATAAAATACTGAATGAAAAGCAAGTATTTTTAGCTTTTATGAACACACATTTCTACACACATTTTTACCCTGATGTGCTTGTCACCCACTCTGCTGCTCAGCAGGAACAGGAGATCCCATTCGCTGGTGAGAAAGCACATCTCTGTGTATGCTGCCATTCCCAAAGGCAGTCAGAGGATGTTGGTTGGAGTTGCAGAGCTCTTCCAGGAGAACACTGCCTCTGTCTGTAGGGGTCAGTGGACAGCGAATGCTTGTCTGTGACTCTAGTTTTGTTTTCTCTTCTCCCCCTTTCATGTCCTCCCCTTTTCTCCCACTCTTACACACACCTGTCCAAGGTATCTCCAGCTTCATCTTGTCTTTGGGTCCAGTATACACACCAATGGCCACCTTATGTTTTGCAGCTGAGATATATATAGAGAAAAATCACATCTGATTCTTTGGCTGTTCAGATCAGAGGTTGTTTGGAAAGCATGAATTCTGGCTTAATGGAAATGCAGGGCTCATTTGGAGATAGGAGGTCAGTTCCTGCCTTGGAGGGCCACTGAGGATAACCCGCTGCCCTCAGACTCCTCTTTCTGCTTTTGTAATCTCAGCCCATCCTGGTCTGCTGAGGGCTTGGTAGCTGGTTTTGCTGCTGCAGTCAGCTCTTTCCTCTTCTCTGAAGGTCCTTTGTTGCTTGCTGCCTCTGCTCTGTCTGTCCCTTGGCCACTATTGTCTGTGGCACTGGATGTTACCTGACCAGCCAGCATTGGCCGAAGGGGCTCATTGCTCTTCTTCCACCTCCGGGCCCCTGACTGTGTATTGAATTCGTACATTCTGCCAGTAACTTGCAAGAACAAAAAGACAACTGATTAAAATCATTCCTGCTTTAGCAGATTAAGACATGGCAGTTCTCAGCATGGGATTGAAATGAGAAACATGAAGCACTTGGAAAATCAGTCGAGCAGGGGAGGTGGCCCTGAGAGGGAAAGTCTCATTTCTGCAAAAGAGTGTGGGGACCTGGGCATTGCTGTGGCCTCTCAAAGGAGTTGCTATTCTGCCACTATAAAGACTGGCTTTGCATTTTGGGGGGGTAAGAATATTCAAAACATTCCCATTACAAAAAATAGCACCTTCTTATCATCCTATACCTCTATCCAAGTTACAACTACCATGGATTAACATGGGCAGTGTAACAAACACATCCATGGTTGTTACTTGTAAGGACTAACTACCCCAAAACTTCTGTCTTTTGCCATACTGAGCAAGGCCATTGTGGATGTCTGTGCCTATATTGTCAAGTGGATTTGCCTATCAGAGGTAGCAAAACCTGCTTAGGAGCCCAGTGTGTTACAGACATCTTCCAAACAATGTAAGCTCGTCTAGGCTGATGCAGGATTTGGAGATATGGCTCTCCAATGAGTTTTGGCTGCATGCGTTCCTTCTCCATTTGCACAGAATGCTTTCCTTGAGGCTTGCTGTGCACACTGTCATTAACAGAGTGAAGTACTGTGTGTTTTCGATTTGTACAAGTACATACTTCCCTCATATATTTAAAATATTGTTAAATTTTGGTTGTTTACACATGGTTGCCTTTCCTTATTAGAGAAGCTTCTGTCTGTATTTAGATTTTATGGGTAGCTTCTACTTGTCCTTTAAAAGTAAATATCTTCTCCTTCAGCTTGTTTGCTACCTAGAGAAAGGTTGAAAAATCGCCATGTCTCCAGTGTGATCACCTCTCAGTCTAAATCTCTGTTTCTTGCTAAACAGAGAAACAGGAGCTATAGTGGCACCTCTTGTAATTAAACATTAGTAATACAAGACAAACAATAGGCCATTAAGGCCTGGAAAGAAATAGTGGTTATGCATTAGTACATGTTACAGTTTGCATCAGAATTAATGATTTCTGACACATTAACACAATTTGAGCAACTAAAGATGAAACTGGATCTCTTTACATGTTATTTTTTCTGCCTGCTTACAAGGTGGGCACGTTAAAGCAGCTCAGATCAGGAAGCAGCTTCTGACCATCCCTTTTAATCATATTCAACAGATGATGTCCTGGGAATTATTAAATCTCATTTTCAAACTGGCAATACTTGCTCCTCTAGGTTTTGGATGAGCTATGGAGAAGAGAGGGGAGGAGTGAGGAGCATACATTTCCCTGCTGACATCACAAAGCTGTGTTACAGCTTAATGTTTCTGTCAGTCATGACATAAATGCTGTGGCTCTGGAGTGCAGTTTGGATGGACTCAGATATCCTTAAGTTTAGCGTGGCCAGGTTTACTGAGAAAGGGAGCCACCAATTGTCATGCAAGAAGACTGGAAAGCAGCTCTTGTGGCAGCCTAGAGACTATCCATGTATTACAAATGAGGTTACACAGGGAAAGAGCAGGGACTTTGGAGCCCATCCCTCCAGATCTCTTTATAAATAGCAGGTGGGCTTGGACCTGGACCAAACTGGCCTCGCGCAGCCTTGTGGATGGGTTTAATTGCACAGTAGGGCCCCCTTTGTTTTCCCCAAATTCTACTGAAGTCTCCATGCCTAATGTTTCCCATTAGCTTAAGGCATCCAACAGCTCCGAGCCAGCTAATAAGAAACACAAGGTACAAGCACTTGAGTGGAAATTGGCCAAATGAATTCAAGCATCTAAACAAACCTGCCTTCTTCTGGATATTTTCTAGACCTATTGTTTCAGATCTATTTGTTAAAGACCTATTTGGACAGACTGTCACATTTTACCACCCCTCCATCTCTGTGCTGGGGCCCTCATCCAGTAGGCACAGGGCTGGGCATTTTAATTCCAGGCCAAGCATCACAGTGAGAGGCTCAGGCAGGGGCTGTGTTTAAGGGGAATGAGGTAAGTCAGAACAACCTTTAGAAAAACACACACTTTCTGCAATGAACCCTGCTGCAGAGCACAGTGGCTGTCACCCGGGGAAGGGGATAAGCACACACCTCCCTGATTGTCCTGGGTTTTGTAGCTTTTGCCTTATTTTCCCTTTTCCTAGCTGGTTAATCAGATATGCTCAGAGTCAGCATAACTGGAGCCTGGTGACACACTTGATAGCTGATCCCACCACAACTGTATCTAAAAGCAAAAGGTCTTCCCTCCCTAACAAGAGATGCTTGGATGAACAGTAGTGATGCAGTTTTGCTGCAAGGGAGATCTGTGCAGGAATGATAACCCACCATGCATCCAGGGAGAGGTTTAAGAGACAAAGTCAGTACTTCTCCAGCTACATTAATTTCATGGACATTTCCCAGAGATGGGATGGAGGAAACCACATAGCCAGAGCAAGAGGCTTGCAGAAAATCCCTCCTCCCCTCCCACCTTCTTATACCACATCCATACATTCAAGTTTAGCAGAGGAGTAGTGTGAATAAACTGGCCATCGTATGTGTGCTTTCCAGGGCTATAAGTGCATTCTACCACTAGAAATGTTACTGAGGCACTGTCTTGATTTGCACTGTCTGTGAGATATAACTCCCATTCTCCTTGGAAACAGCAAACCTAAAGCATGAAAAGTCAACGTCGAACCATATTTGAGTCAACTAATCCAGTTTGTTTCCAGCCAAATGTTCATATCCCCTGTTAATTGCTTTTTATTACCTGGGTCTCTGGCTTCTCCATCAAAGATGGTGTTTAGCTTTGTCATCGTCTGTGAAGAGACACAAAATGTGAAATGAATCTTGTGAATTAGTTAAGTATGAAGAATAAGCAATGACTTGGAAACGGTGATCTGCATGGATGGAGGTGGATTTGTGTGACCTGTATATTGCATTCCTTTAGGCTGGGTTTAATCTAAACTGGCAACAAGAGCCATTTGTGGTGTAGGGTTTTGCCGTGAGAGGTTCAAAGGAGAACTGATGTGGTCTGACACTCTAAATACCTCCACCTGGGTAACCACAAGATGGTTTTCTCCACACAAAGGAGGCTTGGGAATCACCTCTCTGAAGAACTTGTGGAGAGGGAGTTCACTGATGAAAGTGCCTTGCATATATTTGTAGAATATCCTGAGTTGGAAGGGACTCACAAGGATCATTGAAGTCCAGCTTCTGGCCCTGCACAGGACCACTCCAGGAATGACACCATGTGCCTGAGAGCATTACAGCCTTTATGATATTATGTCTATGAAAAAGAAGGAGCCCTGAAATCTACGAGCAAAGAAACATCTACAGCAGTAGAAACAACTATAGCATTTTCCTGCAAACAGCTTATCAAGACCAGATTCTTTACAGCTTGTGTACCTCACTGCTTGCACTCAGGTGGGTCAGGGTCAGCTGCACAGGTCAGAGGTGTCTCAGCAGCACACCACTGCCATCAGTGAAGCTGTGGCACTTGTTATCACACCTCTGTGGGTGCAGTGAGTCTCCCTTTCATTGTTGTGGGTACAGCCTGTCTCGGATCCCCAGTAGGCATTTCAGCACTTGGAAGCAAAGGGGCCCCATGCACGGGAGCATCCCTCACACCCAGTGTTGCCTCCAAACACAGAGGCCAGTTGGGGCACCGAAATATTTTGCACTTGAGGGCAATCCTTTTTTCCTTGCCTATCATTTTTATATTCTCTTTGAAAACAGACACCTTTCATAGAAAGGGTCTCATGATCATATTGCATGATAGGGCTGGCAAAACAGGGTTTTGTTTCGAGTCCGGCAGTACTTACCACAACCACGTCTTTCTTAGGTTTCTTCTTCTCTACAGAAAGGAAAACACACATAGTAAAGAATCAGACTTTTCTGAGCATGACTATAGAAACTAAAGCCAGGATTTCCTCAAACAGATAGGTATTCCTGCTACTCAACTTCTAAGACATCTCAAATGAGCCTTGAAGAGAAAATTCCTTCATAGTATCTTGGAGTGGGAATCCACAGTTGCCAATGACTCATTAAAAGTCTAGCCTTGAAGTCTTATTCCTTCAGTAATGAATGAATAACAGTGTTTTCTTAGACAAATTTCCCTTTCTAAATAATACAAATATATAGAGAAATTCACCTTTGGGGATATCTGAACTAGAAACATAGACTATTGTAGTTCCATGAACTACTATTGTAGTTCCAAAGCTTGTGCACTCAACCATCCACTTGGAGACAAAACAGGAAAGTGCTGCAGTTCCAATCAAGTAAAATTCAGACTGAAGAACAGTTTGGCTTTGTGTGAATTTACCACACTATTAACTCATCCCACATGCAAACAAATACAGCAGCAGTGCCCTGGGCATCTCGACAGCACAGATTCGTGGATGATACCCAAGAAGTTGCTATGATTTCTTCTTGCTCGCTCCTTGCCAAATTGTTTAATGGGCTTTCTTTGGAGAACTGTGTGCCTGGCCACCAACGGGCTTTGCAATACTCTGAAGTGCTGCAGGTGGGTCTCAACCTGAGCAGTGATGGGAAACCTGTTCTGTCTGGCCTTTGCTGTCCAGCATTTGAGAATCAGTTTTTCAAAAAGAGCCAAGCATTCATTTATTTTGGAAACCAGCCAATGCTGAAATGTCCCAAAATGGGCAACCAAGAGAACAGCTAATTTTGTGGGGTTTGTTAGTTCTTTGTTTTTTCAAGCTGGGAGATAGCAGTTGAGGAGAAAGAGTTACAAAAGCAGGGTCCTACTGAGCTCATATGAGCAAAGCTTGCTAGCAGAAAGCCAGTGGGATAAAAGGAACTCTTTAAAAAAGCATGCTTTTTCATGTGCACCTGATGCCCCTGCTAAGTTATACAAACCCCTCTAAAAGCAACAATGGTTCAAAATAAATCTTCATGTACATCAAGCAATGGTGTCAAGGGAGCAAACGAAGTGATCAGAGAACAGGGATTTAAGAGTGGAGAGGACTCTTGAAGGTGCTATAGGTGGACAGGATTATTTTTTAACAGATAGAACATGAATTGCATGTGAAAAATACAGCCATTCTTTAGCACCTGTGCCAAAATACCAGGATACTCTGAATTTGGTTTTTACCTCATAGTTGATAGATTTGAACACCGAAAGGGCCATAAAATCACTTAGTCAGGCCTCCCATAACTGGCCAGGCTTATCTAATCTCAGTACCCATGTACTGGGTCAAATTCATTTGTCTAGAAATTAGTTTACAAATCGTACACTGAATCATAAACAAGGTCTTCTCATGAGGTATTGAAATATAAAAAAGAGGTACAAACCTGGAGCATTTATCCTGTTTAAAAAAAAAAAAAAAAAGATTAGGAGTGTAGTTAAAAAATGTAATATTTTTGCCTACATAAAAATGTCACACTTTGTTCTCTTGCATTTGGCAAGAAGGATGTTTCACTGAGTTCTGAGATTGGCCTGATTTGTTTGGTTTCTGGTTTCGCTGAAGGCCTGCATCATTTATTACTGCTCTCAAACAGGAAGGCAGACCTGAACATTGCTCTAACACCTCTTCAAGAAGGGATAATATTAAAATAATAAAGTCTTATTGATGATAGCATGATGGATTTATATAATCTAGGAAAATATATTTTCAGATACTGTCATCTTCTTCCATCCTTGGAGGAAGGTCAACTTTTTGAGTCTGATCTGCTCTGATAATACCTTTTAAAATATTTGAAAGGTTGTAAATGTTTTTGAAAATATAGAAATTGCTTTTTAATGGGAGAACCTGGCTCCCAATGAATCATTTTGCCTATTAATAAATAATAACAGTAATTTAGATTCATTTTTTATTTTTATCACAAGTTACAAATGTCTTGCACACATCATTTGAATTAAAATCACAACCATATATTACCTCTTTACATTTCCTGTAACTTCTAAATTTATGGCCAAATCCAGAAAATACTTACAGAAATCCTTTTTTTTTTTTTTTTTTTTTTTTTAAACCCAGTCCACTTAAAGGACTGCTTATCTTTGTTTTGTAAAGTAAAAAGTCAATTTAGAGGCAGCCTGGCTCCAGCCCACTGAGAAGCCAGCCAGTAGGGATCTCTGCACTTCCCACAGCGATCCAGAGCCCAGTCCCAGGTGCTTCCGTGGCTTTTGCCAAGCACAAGCATTTAGAGGTACCGTTAAGCTTTATGGGCCAGAGCCTTGCAACTGGCTTGGGCAAAACTCCAGGAAACCTGCAGAAGCTTTGCCAGGACAATGAATTTGGCATGAGCAGATTTGCAAAGGACTCTGGGAGGGAGGAAACTGCATCCAGTAACTATCTAGATGGGACGTCCCTTGGAATGGGGGTCAAATGCAAACCAAAAGCATTTATATTTGCTGTGGGTAGCATGGACTGGTACAGGCTCTGACTGAGCCTCACGAGCATTGCTGCCTTGAGAGGTCATAATTGCTAATTCCACTGCTACCTTCAGCTAATGCTGATGTTACTAAACCCACAAAAAAAAAAAAAAAGCCATGGACATTTTTTCTTTACCTCATACCATTAACACTAAATATCGCCGTAGCTGGTGACAGCATTTATCACAGGGAAGGGCACAACACTATAAGAGATTTAAAGTGTAGATTTCATTACGCCCAAAAGGCCTGGGCTATCTCTGTCATTGCCAGGCACTGCTGGGGACTTCCCCAGCTTGGCATTTGGGAGGACTCACAGAGGTGTGCGGTGTGCTTTCCCTGCTGGAGGGCAGCAGGAGCGGACCCAGGTCACCAGCAGGAATCCCAGGAACCCCAGCAGTCCGAGGAGCAGCAAACTGCCAAGGGTGACGACAAACGGTACGTACCACGCCGATGCAGAGTACAGGTTCTCCCTTCTTGTCACAACAGTGAAGCTGGGCTTTCAGAAGACAAGAAAAGTTCTTTAAGGCTGAACACTTGTAAGGGTACTGACACCAACATCTGGTTGAACTTGTGCACTGAAGCACCTGGGAAATAGTGTCCGCTGGAACCAATGATTTATCCCACCTACCTGCCTGCTGACTGCCAAGGCAGCTCAGAGAGTCGAGGTGGACCACTGAGCTCCTGGGGCAAACAAAGACAGGTGAAATGGAGCCTAACAACAATGCAAAAGGGAAGTTCCATGTCATATTTCAATGCCTTATATTAAAACAAGCATGTTAGGGTGGGGCTTAAAAGCCACAGGTTGCCTGAGAGACTGTGAGTGCACTTTTGGAGAGTGAGCAAGTTCAGGGAATACTGCCATTACTGAGATAATGGTTTCCTGTTACCTAAGGCAAAACTGGAAGTAGGTCATCTTCACTGCAGTCACCATGCAGCCTCCTTTGTAAGAGGAGCTGAACCCTAAGGAACTGGGTTGTTGTATAAAAAAAATGAAACTCCTTTTTTTTTACCCTGTGACTTGTTCCAGAAGTGAAAACCACACTTCCTGAGCAGTTACAATCTCCCACATCTTCCTGAGTGTCAGGAGATACATCTCTGAGTTGGCACGTCACTTGGTGCTAGCAACTCATTCATTAAGGTCCCATCATGAAACTATCCTCACACATTTCATAAATGACTCATTTGCTCTACCTGGTTCATTACCCATTATGGTACTATTGGGTTAATCTACTAAAGTTTTTATTTTATTTTCTATGAGACATTTGTAATCACATTGTGTATGAAATTTAGTAGGGTATCTATTTCTTTCCTGTTTAAGGATAATTTTAAAATAACCTATTTAGTCTTGTCAATAAAGGGTATATCCAATCCTTAGAGATACTCTCAAATAATCTCAAGATCACTATCACCACTCTATCCTCACTTGAACTGAAGTCACAAGTGACTTTTTGTGACAGGGCTTCTTTTCTACACTACCAGCCTTCCAGTATCTGATTCATCAAATTGCTGCACTGAACACATGAGTAGTGATGGGAGAACTTGCTGTAATGGAAGTGCTCTTCTGGAAAATAGACTGAAAGTGGAAGGCTGATATCTCTGGGGAGGCAGATTTAATGCTGTGGTATGTGGTTAAGACTGTTTGTATTTGTGGTAAAGCACGGGAAAGAAATACAGAATAAGTTTATTCAGCTTAACTTTTCATTTCCACATCAAGTAGAGGGGAATAGAAGGCTGTGAGAAAACCATTTATTTCTTCCCAATAGAGCACTAGATAATAACAGGGTTATTAATCAGTCTGCAAATTTGGATCTAAGCATTTTCATAGCAGAGCATAAAGACTAGCATGTGCAGTTTGCTGGATCCTTCGGTTCTGGCTCAGTTACCCATAGCCTCTAGCAGGCCCAGACCATTTTGTAGTGAAGAGCTCGTTTACTTTGGATACTCATATTTTCATTCCTGCATGCAAAAGAGAAAAGGGTAATGCCACCTGCAGACAGGCAGGGAATGGATGAACTCTGGATGATGGAAGATGGTGCAGCAAGGAATACAGGAGATGACCAGCACAAGAATGGGGACAGAGTGGTCCATACCCTCAGGCTGTACCACTTCTGCAGACAAGATAAAAGAAAGCTCTCCTCACATCCTGCACCAGCCTGATAGAAATCAGCTCCAAAATTAAACTGGTAAACTAGAGGTTGCCTGGGATGGCTGTGCAGAGGAGTGAACTGTATTGCTGGGACACAGGGACACAGGCCCACAGGCTGTGCAAGATCAGATCCCACCTGGGCTGCTGAAAGCTGTACGGGCTTCCCTATCTCAGACCACCATGTGGGATGGGAGATCAGAAAATACGTGTCCCACCCCTGTGGATTTGTTGTCTGAAACCTGCTGAAACCTCCGTGACATGCTGAGGCTGTGCACAACTGCTTCAGTTCCTGACAGGCTGTTCCAAGTTTTACAGGATAGTGATGGGAAAAAGACCCTTCCAAGTGATGAGGCTTTGTTGTTGTTGTTGTTGTTGTCTTTTTCAGCTTTGATAGCCACAGATCTAGTGTATTCCACTGCTAAAAAGGCACACAGAAGTGCAAGGCAGCTGGGAGAGTGAATAGCTATGAATAAAAAAAGTAGTGCAAAATGCATGAGGTAATTTTAAGGTTCCAGGCAAAGGTTAATCCCTGCTCTTTCCTTATTAATGAAGCTGCCAAAATCTTTAACTTTCCAGTTGCATGGTAATGGCAGGGTGCCCAGTCCTTTGGCCCCTTGCCCTTTTTGTTTTAGAACTGAAATACAAAACACATGTTAAGACTCTGTACCTGGGACTAATGCTTCATGGCACTAAGCACATCAAGCATCTTTGGCTCTATCATAAAAGCATAGGGCTCAGCACTGCCCAGGACTAGACCCACTCTAGGCTTTTGCTTTCCTTTTGCATACACCTACCCTCTTCAGTTCTGTGGAGATTAGTCCATAAAGGACATGCAGAACTGGACATAAATTTCAGTGAACTTACCGTTGTGGTAATGGCAGTAGTTGGGTTTGGGATAACTCTGATGCTTAAAGTCACCGTTCCAGTTTCAATTAAATGTGTAGTTTTGTCCCTGACAGACAGTAAATTGTCATCTGTTATGTAGACACGCAGATTGTAAATCCAGCTTGTGTCAAACCCGCTCTCATAGTCAAACCGTGATGCAAGAATCAGCCGAGATGTATTGGAGCCGGCACTTGGTGAAAAAGTGAAATGATTGTTCTCGTTGCCTGCAAAAAAAGTAACACCAACATGCCAAAAAATTAACCCCACAGTAAAGTGGTGAGGTGTGGTGAAATGTCAGTTACAAGAATGGCTCCTGGATCTTTCTGATACCATATAAAATAATTTGAAACGATACAGTCATAAAGGCATTACAATATAGAATAGAACCCCCCATGGGGAAACAGCTAAGAGGAGGCTGTGGAAACACTTCAGAGCCATAGGGCACATGAGAGGTCACCAGAATGACCTGTCCTTACAGACTGGGGAGCATCCAACAACACCCAGCTGGGGTGAAGACCCAACGCTGTGACTCATTCTACTACTGGGTTTTCCCTGAATTGTTACTCCAGCCCCTGTCCGTGGCTTCTCTCTCTGCCAAGAGGCAACAGCCTTTGAAGAGGTCCCCCAGAAGAGAGCTAATGACTCAGGGACATTAATTGCCTCCAGGGCTTTGTCAGCACCGTGGGGCAGGGAGGAGAGCTCAGAGGTGCTGGCTCCCCGCCCACTGCTTTCTGTCGTTATAACTGGAGAGCTGCTCATGGGTTGGGCTGCAGGTAGGACAACTCCAGGTCTCAGGCTCTGGGCAGACACATGCAGGAGATCAGCCATGAAAACACACCAAATGTGCTTTAGTTTGGTTCTTGTTGCCCCATAAAGCTCCAGACTTGACGTGATCTTGAAGGTCATGTCTACTGTACAGCACAAAACAAGCCATGAGCTGCTCTGTGGCTCAGAGAGCACAGCTCACATCTGTACTGCCAGAACTGGACCTGTGGGCAGACCCTGATTGACTAACACAAACACAGACGTTCACGTGTCAATAGCACTGCTGCAGAGCTCCCTCTCTGGCATCAAGGGGCTGCAGTGGGACAGAGATTCTCTCTTTTGATGCTCACAGCACCTGGACAATCTGTTCCCTCCTTCGCAGAAGTCGCCTTAGCAACAAAAAAGGAATTGCCCCAAGAGAGCGTGTTCCCTCTTTTGTGAAGCTGAGTGTCATCCCATACCATGGCAGTTCTCCAAGTGTAGGTTCAAACAATGGTTGTTAAAACGGTGATTTAATGGATAAAGCATGGACCTAGGACACTGTTCGAGCAGTTGTTTTTAACTGTGTACCACCATCTAGATGTGGGATATGCAGAGTAACAGAATACTCCATCATTTCTCCCAGTTTGCTCAGCTGGGATTGGAAGGGAAATTTGACACTGCATATCATTCCAGCTCATTCTTCCAAAGTTCGCTTCAACTGTGTAATTAATTGCCAACTAATTCATGTGGTAGGCAATGCAGTCTTGCAAGGGAATGGTTCTAGGTGCTAGCACCAGTAGCCAGCTTGTGGAGAGACATCTCTTTTGGTAAGCAGCGAAATAATGGCATGCAGAACTTGTGGATCACAACTAGCTCAACATGAGAAACAGCACATAAAATGTGTTAGATTTTCGTTTACAAACCTAAGTGAACCCTCAGCATCCACCAATTTTTTCACTGTTCCCAGCTAGCACGCTGTGACACAGTACCTTCATTAATGAAGTAACGGAAAGACCTGGGATCAGAATCACGATCTTGACATTCAATCCTAAAGCCATTAATATTGGTCCCAACAGCTAAGCTGACTGGGATTTGAAATGAGTAGAAATTAGGTGAACAAACTGGTTCTTCATCATTTACTTCCAAAACATTCACAGTTACCTGAAAGAAAAGAGCAGTAGCAAACTGAAGCTGCTCCACTGTGCTGAGTCAGAATTTTATTAACTTCAAAAATTGTTTGGTGTTGCCCATTTTGTTCTTTTGATCAACAGCAGTGGAAGAGCACTGAACCTCCCTTCCAATCCAGTTCCTGCCAGAAAATGTCTGTCATCATCTGTGTTTCAATTCTTCTTGTGATCAGCACTCTTCTGGGAACAGGTTCCTTGACCTGACCCGTCTTCCAAAACTGTGGAATTTTAAGCTTTCTGACCATTTGAATAACATCAATTATGTCATAGTTAGAATGACATATTCATTAAACTCCCTTTCAAACCTCTTGAATTGCTTCACAGTCATCAGTTAGGCTTCCTAGCATATTTAATAGTAATGATCCATGGGAGCAACAGTGCTTATAGACTGTTCCCAGAGAGAGAGAAATGCTGGTAATGGCCTTCTGCATGGCTGGGAGCACCCCGAGTAGCACCAGATGTGTTTAATGTCAGCTGGGATTATCTGGCTGAAAGAAAAAGGTTACCCTTCCCAAAATTCTTTCCTAGTCAGGCAATAGAGAAACTTGTCATCCTGAAAATCTCTGATGCTTAATTTTCATTAATCATCACCTAGAAATATTATAGATGATAAAGAGATTAAGAACCTCCCACCTAGCATCTCTATGGGTGGTGCTTGGCTGGAATAAAAAGCAAGTTTAATACTTGTGTCACCTCCAGGAGATGTGCAAAAATCAAATGTGAAGCAGTCATGAGGACTAAAATGTGAAAAGAAGCAAAAAGGAGTCTGTCTGTGAAGGACACTGGGTTTCTTTGAAAGAACTGACTATAAAGTGACCCTTGTGGGTATACTACCTATGTTTCTATTTCTGAATAAAATAGGTCTGGGCAGCAAACTTGAGCACAACCCTGGTGTTAAATGTTATCTCTGGTGACTGGAATGACCTTGGATCCTGCCAGATAGCACCGTCAGGGGAAAAAATGGATCACAGTCAGGGGTTACACAGTCACATGTTCATGGAGGGTTCAACTCCCATAGGCCATGTGGACACAGTGTAGGCCATGTGTACCGGGCTGGCCTCTCTGACATTAACACAGGAGGCTGCCCAAGCCCTGCTCCCATCCCTGCTCCCATTTAGCACATCCTCTCTGTGCTACCCATGAAAACACAACTCTGATGGGCTGCAACACAATTCCTGCGTTACTTTGGATGCTTTGCAGTCAAAAAACATCACAGACAAAATCAAATCAGGGCCAAGGGACCCTGCACAGGGTCCAAAAAGGACTTGTCATTAAGGGTGGCTGCTATTAGATTGTGCTACATTGGCCTCAAAACCCTGTCCTTTTTCTATTATCTGGTACATACGTAGCCATAAAGAAAAACTTAAATTGTCTAGGGCACAGAAAACAATTTCACTGCCTGGGTAAAATAAGAAAAAAGATTGAGGAACAAAACCCCCAGAGTTAAAATCATTAAAATACTACTGTAATTGTTTTTGTAAGAAATAAACCAAGACTGAGTGAACTGAAAGAACCTTTTTCACCTGACTAATATATGACTCTGTGCAGGGTTCAACTTGCCCTTCACAGACCAAACTGCTTTGCTCCATGTCTTATTGTTCTTGCCAGAAGGAAAAGAGAAAAACTTGAGTAACATGGGAGAAGTAGAGTGGATTTACTCACTGATGCTGTTGTAAACTTCTCTTGGTCTGAGGCCTGTATTGTGAAAATGTGTTTCTGAGTTGTTTCATAGTCTAATCTAGCTAAAATCCTCACATCTCCTTTGGTTGGGCTGATCCAGAAGATATTTGTGTAATCCCTGGTGCCTCCTCCAGCTACAATGGAATAAGTGATGATAGTGGGTGGCCAGTCCTTGTCTATGGCATGCACTCTTCCAATGCTGGATCCAACTGAGAGACAAAAAATTCATATTTCATTAACATTTTAAGGAACAGGAGGTACAGAGTCCTTGTTCCAACCAAAACTTGATGAAACTGAACTGAAAATTTGGTTTAGAGTTTTTCACCCCAAAAAGTTAAAGCAATGGTGTGAGAAGCACTAGTTCACTGTGCTGTGCTATGGCTCCCCCATGCATGGGCTTTCCTGCCAGCAGTAAATACCAAAACACAGAGTCTGTAAAGAACCACAACAGAAGTGCACCGTGGCTGGGCCAAGGGAGTCCTCCCCTGTCTGTGTCAGCCTATAATGGTTCCTTTGCACCATCGCACTCCCTCCAAAAGGCTAATTTAGCAAGAGCAGAAAGACAGTCTAAAACAAGACATCTGAGTTCATTTCCTGGCACTGTCACAGATTTCTTGTGCAACTGCTGAATTTGTCTGTGTCTCAGCTTCCATCTGTACAATTGGAGTTTTTGCCAGTTTAGTCTATTTAAGGGTAGTAGGTGGTTGTGTGGTGAGACCCTGGTTGAACTGGAACTTTGAACAATTCGCCTCATTTAAATACATGGAAATTCATGTAGAGCCAGAAGGTACTTACCAACATGACAACATTATTTCTATAATGTAGGTGTTACTGTACCTCTAGTAATTTCTGAAACATTAAATACGTAAGATGAAGTACTGAAGACTGGAGAAAATTCATTCACTGGCTTTATCCTGATGTAAATGTAGATGATATCTGGAAATATAGCAAGATTAAATCAGAGTTAAGTATGGCTGTGAAATTTTCTCATACATATATTCAAAATACATATGGTATTCCTCCCTCCATGCTGTTACAGCACAGAAAACTATCAAAAACAATTTAAAAGGGATACTTGCTTGAGTAGTAAGGATGGGCAATATCTTGCACCCTAACAGTCAAAGTATAAACTTCAATTCCTGGATTAACTGGGTTCTCTAAATCAGTAGTTCCAGTCATCTAAATTAAAAAGAAACACAGTTGTAGTTATGTTTCCTTATGGGAAGTCACAGTACGCAGGATGGCAATTCCTTTTTTCAGCATTCTGTAAGTGTGACCTCCCCCTTGAACATATAGAATTGTTCTACAGGAATAATACAGGCTATTAAACAATTGCAGGATTGACTTTCAGGCTTTTTTCTATGTGTTCATGCTCTGTTATCTCTTGGAAATTCAAAACTCTTCTCTTCTGTCAACAAAATTTCTTCCCCATAAGTGCAGGAAGTTTTATCGTTTGGATCATAAGGTCTTGACCTTTTACCTAATCAATTCAAAGCACATGTAATGAGCTGGGTATTTACCCTGCCCTTTGTTGGCTCAACAAGAATCTGTGATTGCTAAACAGCAGTGGTTACTCCTTGAGCTCCTGCCTGCAGACATTTACTAAAGGTATCGGGTCCAGCCACGATTGTTTATCCAGGCACCAAGTTGTTACTAAATGGTGGCTCACACAGATTTAAATGCTAACCTCCTGAACTCTCTGTCTTGCTGTAGGAGCCTCATAAACTTTGGGACTAACACACATGGGCATCCACTGTTCATCATAGTCTACAGGGAAACTCCTGAAGGAACAGGTCACTTACACATACACGATGATCAAAGGGCTGACAACAATCATATCCTGTGCAGCAAGGAAAATGCTTTCTATTTTGGTAGATGAAGCAGCTAAGGGCAGTACTTACTGGTAAGGATACCTCAGATCCAAAATTAAAATAAGCCATACAAAATCATTTTACTGCTCCTGTAGCACTCTTGTCTTTTAGACAGAATGCCTATTTTTTCTTGTTTCCCTTTTTCTGTAGTTACCCATGGTTCTTTTTTGAAGCAACAAAACAACCAGTATTGCACATGTGTAGGAACTAGTGGGGTTTCTGGCCAATGCGAGTTTGCCAGCAGATATCAGCATAAGGAACACATATTTTGACATACAAAATCACACAAGTGCAAACCCCACCACGCTTTTGGGAAAAATTGCCACTCAGAGTGGTTTTAAAATTCTGACCAATGAAGCTGGGAAGTCGTTACTGAGTGTGGGATTTCCCGAGTATTTAAATTCTTCATGCTGAATAGCAAGGATCTTCCACAGTCTGTCATGAGTAAATGGGTATGAAATGGCATAAGATTTCTCTGTTTATCCATATCAAAATTGGTGCTTCACACTCCCTAAAAAAGGGTATTTTTTTCAATCATATCTATCACATTTATTTAAAACTGGAGAAAACAATCTCTGTTCACTAAATTCTGTGGAATCCTTAGAAAGCACCCAATCAAAGGGTATGTAGCTTGCATCCAGTCAGAACAGTCATTCTCCATATCATACCAACTGTGAAATGGATTACAGTAATTATTTCTTTCTTGTACAGACAATGAATTAAAAAAACCTTGTATTTCATAAGTCGACTTCTGAAATGGGATAATCTAACATAAAGCCACAAATGACTGACCACAAGTCTTCCAGATACAGTGGAATCCAGAGTGAAGTTATTGCTTCCAAAACCAGATAATCCAGTGAAATTAAATCGATTGTTTGGTGGATCAACATCAATGTCTTTACAGTAATTTCTAAGATCAATGAGAAATGTCCCAGGAGCCGTATTTTCATTTACTTCTTTCCTGTTTAAAACAAACACGTTTCTCATCAGAGCAACTTAGATTTCTTCTTTTGAACTCCTCATAGATTACGTGCCAAAACATTGCTTTATTTTCTAAGTGAAATCCTAAATCTAAATACAACAATAGATGAAGCAACCCAGAATCTGATCCACGTGTCGTGATGGACAACAGCCCTGTACGATGAGGGGCTAATGATTAATGCCCATTTGAACCTCTAGCTGTAGATCTGGGGAGCCCAACTGATGTGCCCTGGGCTGCACACTGGCCTGGAGCAGCAAGACAGCACCAAGGCGGTAAGACACTCAATACCTGAAGGCAGAAGGACTGCATTCTGGTGGGTTGTCATTGATATCATCAATAACGATCGTGATCTCCATTTCACTGGCATGACCATTGCTGGGACTGTCCTCCACCTGGACTGTCAGTGAGATGTTGGGATGGAGCCGCAGTGGAAGGGCGTCGCGGTCGATTCTCCCTGTCACCTGAAGCACTCCTGTCGCTGGGCAGAAAGCAGACAGAAATTAGACGTTCACCATGGTGGGGGGGGAATAACAAATGGTCATGGTGTACGTGCAAGAGGACAGGGTAGCTCAGCAGACAGTCTTCTATTCTGTACAAATCATGTCTGGTTTAGTTGTGGGGGGGGGTTTTCCAAGTGATACAAAATTACTCTGAACATTCTGAGTAAGGCTAATGGCTACATACCCACTGCTCAAAAACAGGCCCTGGGAGGCCTCAGCAGAGCATTTGTAAAGCAGTTAGGTTTCCCTTACTCTCCAGTTGCTATTGCAAGTCAGAATTGAGTGCATTCACAGAGCATCAAGGAGAATGAGCAGCTAATGCCTGTGCTGTCCTTGCTCTCCAGCAAGTAAGACTGCTTCACTTTCTGCTGTTATCATTCAAGCATCCTTCAGCACCTCCAAATCTACTCACACATCAACAGAGCTGCTCTTAGCTGTGACAGACTGTGTCAAGTGCTCTGGTCAGCCATTCACTTATTATTTTTTTCACTTCTGTTAGCTTCTGTTCAAAAATAGAAGGTTTTTATGACACAGCACAGTACTATTCCCAGAGCACAAAGGTAAAAGAACAGTGTGTATATCCTCTGCCTCTTGGAGTGTAATTGAGGAGGAGGGTGATAATATATGGCCAAAGGGCATAGGAAATCCAAAGCACTTAAGGATCACCCTGGTTCCCCACAGCACTGTGTTGTGTGGTACCTCTTATAACTGTGAGAGGCAGTTCTAAAGCAATAGCAGACAAGGAGCAAAGCAGTCAATGAATGCCAGCCCTGGAGAAAAAACCTCTGGGAAACAGATATATGGACCCCAGAGAGCACAAAGGAGGTAGGATCACCATAAGAGAGTAGATTCTTTTGGATGGCATTACCTGAGGAGGGTCATGAATGGAGCAATGGACCAGAGGTGTAGATTTGCTGTGCACCTCAGTGCTGGAGAGGATTTCAGACAGGAGAGAGGACATTATGGTACAACTATGTGCAGCTCTTCCAAGAGCCCTAGAAGGGTCACTGCAGCTCTCAGAGATTAAAAAGAAGTCATCTAATCTGACTTCCACCCAAGGGACCATCACTCTGCAGCCACAAGTCAATATTTGTCAAGAAGTCACCTTTGGTCTACTCTCTTCAAGATATGTTACTGAGTCTTGGCCAGCTGACCAAAGACTTTGACTCTAATAAGGGATTGAGCATTAAAAACTGATATAGGAAGCCACAGAATAAAGCAAGTCAAATTAACACTAAGGCAAAAACATTTTCTCCAAAGGAGCCTTTTTTTTTTTTTTTCATATCAGAAGGCACATTTTTACTTGTCTTACATGGATTTATGGAGAAGTATCTGTCAGAAGACTGGATGCTGTAGAAAAGTCTGCTGGGAGAGTCTTCATCATCTGGATCTTTAGCTGTTATATTGGCAACAATGGTGCCTGGGCTTTGTTCCTCTGGAATTCTATAGATTCTTTGTGTTCTACAAAATAAAACAAAATTCAGCAAAGCACACACTGTGTTTACAAGGGCAACTGATTACAGACTTCTCTCAGCAGCCAATTGCAGGAGCAGAGTCATGGCCATACTGGGCTCAGAGATGGTATTTTCATGTCAGGGTAAATATCTGCCAGCTGGACATGTAGCACTAGCTGAACTGGCATGTGTTCCTGTGTTCACAAAGCATGACACAGCCGCACAAATTAGTGTTCATCCCCTGCAACTTTTCCACAGTAAAAACAATTTGATTTTCACAGAATCATGGAAGCTGAAGATGGGAGGGGCTGTTAAGTCAGGCTGTCCATCTCCCTACAGACCCATCAACTTTAAAGCCACTTGCTTTATTTCCTTCATTTTGCAAGAGTAAAACAAAAATAAAATAAATTTAATGGAGTTAATCATCTTTTGGAATAAATGCTGGAGGTTTTTGGGGGACAACAGTATTACAGAAAAGCTGAGTTGCCCCTGCAGTAGGCAGAGCCCAACAGACAAACGTGCCTCAAACTCCCAGCAACATCTGTCTGTCTGATGCATTTTACACAGAGAAAATGGTTCTTTACTGCTACTGTTTGATATGCCAGTGCTCCCAAATTTCCCATTAATTGAGTTTTATAGCTCAGATATAGTCTGGCAGGTAATCGTGCAGGATTGCTTACAGTGGTTTCCGTTCCATGTTCACACGGGTACTCAGGTAGGCAACTTGAACCACTTGCAAAAACAAGCATGGCCCAGGACACAAAAATTGTGCAAGGAATTTCTGAAGTCTGATTTATGCTACTGAAACACACACAAACACACAGGCATCGCCTGCTTCCAGAACTCAAAGAGAGCTGAAGGTGCTCAAGAGTTCAGCAAAGCATTAGTTGTGTGTTTCAAGACTAAACCCCTTTTGCACATTTTAAACTTTCTATGCTACCACTTAACTAATTGACCAGTCTATAGTTCCCAGAATAGGAAAGCGTGAGCCCTTCGTTATTCTCTGAAAATACACATCATGTGGCACTTAGCCATTGGAGCAGAGAATTACAGAATAGAAGATCCCATATCTCCAGGTCTTCACTTGAAATTTTAAAAATGGTTAAGAAGACACATTATCTTCGGCTGTTATGCCAGATTATATGAAAAGAGGCAAGCATACAGGAAAGAAATCACATAGGGTTTTCCCAGTAAAAACACCTAACTTACAGCCAGAAGTAAACAATGAGTTTATGAAGGCTGTGGTGTCAGTGTATTTATGAAGCTTCTATCTCATTCTTGGCATTGGATCTCTTCCTTCCTTGTTCTCCTGCTGCTTCCACAGTCACTCAGAAAAAACCAGTAACAGATGTCCTTCACTTGTACCAAAATGCCACCCCAAAATGCCTGGATATAAGAGGGGCAGCTCTAACTGGTTTTGGTTCAAAGTAGGAACTCCCTAGGCCCACTGGAACCACAACTCCAGCCTCTCTGTGGTCAGTGAACTCACCACAGCTCCGCTTTCCCTACCAACCCTCCTGCACCCTGTGCTGGTCGTTGTCCTGTCCCCACTAGATCTTTCAGGAAGAAGTGGCACATTATTGAGCACAACCCCATAACACCAGCTACCAGTACAACTGGGGAGGAGTGGGGGCCACTTCCTACATAGCTGTGTCTGGGATGTGTCCTGTAGTCCATCTGTCTGCCACCTGCCAGTGGCTTTTTACAGGATGGTTCAAGCAGACCTTTCAGACACTGCAGTGTAATTGCAAAGGGAGCATATGTTTGTTTTCTTGTCTTCTCCTTTGTTTTCCTGACTCCACAAGTTTCCCATGGATTTTAACAGCCAGAATTTCAAAAGGCTGAATGCCAACGGAGCGCTGTGAACACCAAAACCAGATGTGCTTGCATATACTGTGGGAACAATTAAAAAGACCCTTTGAAACTCTGTTCTTGACAGCTTTGATCGGGGTAAATAAAGGAGGTTTGCTAACTCGTCAAGTTTCCCCAGCTCCCATCCCAGCATTAATTATTACAGTGTCACAAAGTACATGGCCTCAGCATGCTGCTCACATTTTAGCACAGGAGACACCATATGTGTGCATACTAAGGACAGATCATGAAGTGTAATTTAATCTAAAGTGCTTTACAAACTGAGCTGCACTTTTTGGTCTGTAGTGTCAATCTAAAAGGGAGAAGATTCAAACAAATACCAGACTGTACTCATGCCATATGAGAACTGGGTCTTAGAACTTGGATGTTACAGATGCTCAAGTCACTGCAGCTTTCACTAATTCAAACAAATAGATAAGTATTTTAAAGAGCTCCTTTAGCATTCCAGACATAAGGATAAATACACAGAAATGGCAGCATTTGGAGGGAATAATCAGTCTAGAACACAATGTGCAGACGTTGGCACTGAGGAGTCCTCCTGCTTGCAGAAGTGCAGTAATGGTGGGGCAGGCTGTTACAATTACTGTGTATTGCAGACATGAGGTTCAAGTATCAAATAAGTAGTAGCAACAAAAATCCATTCCTATTTCTAACATTTAATTCTTCTGTTTCTTCAGATTCTCCAGCCCTCTACCCATCACGGTCTAGATCCTTGACTTCAGCCCAGGTGCCGTGCATTGTTCTGGCTCCACAAAACACCCAGAAGATTGTTCCAAACAAGTGGCTGGAATGTCTTGGCATGGCCCCAGGTGCTATCCTGTCTCAACCTTTGCATAGATGGCAGGAGAGCAGCCACCATAAATATTCTCAGCAGGGCCCTTGTAGAGCCTCAGAATCAGGAGGCATAAAGAGAGTGTCTTAAATTGCATCAGTGTTTCATGCAAGTGACAAGGATTAATCAACAACAGATGTTGGATCCCAAAACATGATACCTGCAGAGAGGGATTTGAGTGGACTTTGCAGAAAGCTGTGGACTACGAGAGTTGGGGGAAAAAACATCTGGTTTGATTGCCCTGCCCCAGCCCAGAGAGTCCACACTTCGATTTCATCAAATCCGTGCAGAAAACCTATTGTACCTTATCTGTCCCTGTGTGTTCCCTGAATCTTGCATCCTGTAGAACCGAATACCTGTTCCTCCCTGTAAAATCCCCTAAGATAAAGTAGGTTTTTCCCCATGAGGTAATTGCTAAGACCCCAAATTTGTTAATCTGGGTTTTTCCCTTATGTCATCCCCTGAAACCTCCTGTTTGTAATAACTTGTAATAGTTACAACCCCCCATTGAATATGTAGACCCTTTAAATATGAACTTGTAAGTCCAATAAAGCATTCCAGTTTCTTGCCTCTGCTGGGGTCACTTAATTTTTGACTCATTACAGAGTCTGATCAACTGCAATAATTGTCAAGCTCCTGTTTCAGAAACAACCATCCATCATGCTTTCCACCACAAAATAGCCTGCTTGTGGCACATGCATTTTCTTTCCCTTTTTTCCAAATTTTCAACAATATTCCTGACTCCAACTAAAACTCCATTAGTCTTCAAAGCTATTTCTGACTTGTGTGTTATGACACAATTTCCTGCTTATGACACAGTAAGAGACAAAAATGTTTCAAAAAATCACTGGGATTGTTTACAAGTGTGTCTGGGAGAAAGAAGAAGACAGATCAAAAGGGAGACTTTTTTATGTCTAGACATTTCTGCATGAATAAACATCATTATGGTGAAATGCACACCTGCATAAAGGGTAAATTCTAGATGATTGTATTCACACAGGTTGAAATTAATCTCCTTGTCTGAACTTGTCCAAAGGTATTTGCATACCTATAACCTCTCTAAATGCTAAAAAGTACAACAAGCTTATTTGACTTTTCTTAGCATGAAGGCAGAACCTGGAAAACTCTAAGCTACTAAGAATATAAATAAGAATAAAAGAGGGAAATTAGGACAAAGATTTCCAGTATAAGAACAGGAATCATAACTAAATTGAAATACTTTTTTCAGTAGTATTTTGTTGTTATATTTATTGCCCTTATGTTACACCATCTCATTGATGCCAAAGCAGTAAACTTGGGAAAACGTCTACATTTTGAGTGCAATGGAAAATATTCACTCACGTGGTAAAGTAAGGCCTTTCATCATTGGTGTTAATTATATTTATATTTACTGTTTTAGTTGAGTTGAGTCCATCCAGATCTGTCACTGTTACATTTAAAAAGTAACTGTTAAATAAGAAAACAAAACAAGAATTGTTCTGTGACTATGCAGGAAAACATTTCTCTGACTGCTGTAAGCTAATAGGCCACGTGAATAAAATACATTCTCACCAGTGTGGATCTTTCTCATAATCAAATTCTTTCGTGGAGAAAATGGCTCCACTTTCCGTGATCAAGAATGGCACTGTTGCAGGGAACAGTGAATACTGAAATGAAGAGAGTAAGGAATTAGTCTTTGTATATTTAAACATCCCTTCGTTCATTACTCACCTTGTAGAACAGGCCAAGCTACAGTACAGCATTTGCCTCAAACTGCACAATGAAATTCTGACACACAGATTGCACAAGCCCTGATCATCATACCTGAACAGGTTGACCTTGGTCATAAGTGGTTTGCTTACAGCCAGTGAAGAGTCACAGACACCAAACTACATCTAGGATCACACTGTTCTCTACCTCTGGGAGCCCCAGGTCTGCAATTAGAATTTCACAGAGAGGGCAGCCAGCAGGGCCACAGCACCACAGGAGATAATCAGCTTTGTGATGGTAGCAGAGTGCATGCACAAAGAAGGACAGAGAGCAGGGGCAAGGCTGGATTTGTGGCACATAGATGCAATGGAGGAGGCAATGACGTTTGGGGATCCAGAGGATGGGAGAAGGCAAGGAGGGGAGAGTGGCCTTTCACAGAGTACATAAGGGGATGAGGCTGGAGACTGTTCACAACAGCCCAGTGCTAACAGAGGTGGCACATAACAGCAGCCACTTAGTGCATTGCACAGCACAAATGGGTACCACAGCAGTGCATGGGTGTGGGAGGGAGCAGAGCACCTCAACACCCACCACATGCTGCCTACTCCCTTCTCATACCAAGCCAGCACTAATAGCCCTCAAAGACATTTCCTTTACTAGTGCAGGTGTTAATAATACCCATAAAATCTGAAGTATGCAACAACAGAGGGTCATGCAAGTAACCTGCAAAATCCACTGAGCAGATCTGACCGAGGATGTAACAGCATTTCTGTATTTGCCGCTTGTGAGATGTGTTAGCTTGTGGAACTTACTGCTGTTCCTTTTAGACACAAAGCTGAGCTAAACGCCCACAGCTCTGCTGCCCTCCTGGCCAGCTTGGGTTTGGAGATTTGACTGCGCAAAGCCTGAGGACGGACTTCAAGCTAATTGCTTTCTTGAATAATGCTCCACATTGAAGCCTCACCTTTGGGTTCCATTCTTGAATGTGCTGTATTTATTGGCATTGTAAGCCAAAGCCAATAGACCAGAGATACAACACAGTTCTTAGGTAAGTGCAATTACTTTTTCTCTGTCTGCAAACAAATTTAGCATTTTCCAGACTTTTTTCTGATACTGAGAGTATTTTCAGATCAGCTAATGCATTTTTGTAACTGAAGGTCCCAGTTTGCCCCGGCATTGTCAAAACCTTGTGATTCAGTTGCCTTGTAAGTGATTTCCTTACAAGGGAGGCTAAGAACTCAAATTACAATTTGTGTCCAAACATTAAGGCTGGATTTTCTTAGTTTAGTATTGAAAATGCTTCTTTTTTCCTGACTAAACCTTTTCTTGTGTTCCTGCTAAGGAAGGAAGTTGTTGAAAGATGCTGGTAATTAGTTTTTCAGATACAGTGGATTATATCATCTCTACTTGGCTTTTTGTCTTTAATACAACTTACTTTGAGTTTCGCATTTTCAGGATCAGCTGCATCAACTTGGTAAATGCGTTCTGGACGAGTTCCTTCCAACACATAGATTGTTAGAGCTGCATGGATGTAAGTGTACTCAGTGTTAATTGGGTAAGAATAAAGGACCCAGCAGCAAACAAACTGATGCACTGAAGCTGTCTGGATGTATTACCGCTTGCTGCATGTTCTCACTTCACAAGTGTAATTCCAAAATCATCACAAATATCACAAATACTAAAAAGATAAAAAGAAACCAATTACACACCTGTAAACAGGTAACTACCACTGTGAACTGCAACATGAATTGTGCCTTCAGGGAAAAGACTGATCTTTCCACAAGGCCTATCTTGACCTGTTCACAGGTTATGGAGTAAAACTATGCATTTGGAGTACATCTGTATCTATTTAGGTGGGGAGAACACAGTTCTGTGCAAGGTTCTCTTTACCATCCCCTTCCTGTTTACCTCCTGTGCCCTGGCAGGAGAGCTCAGAGTTTCTCTCTTCATTTCTGCTTTTCCTTGATCCCTATGAGGTAAATAGTGGATGGTCTGCACCAATTTAAATGTTTGCTTTACTAAGGTTGCTAATTCACTGCAAGGTGTCTTTCTTTCCATAGCAGGGATACTCACAGCTTGGCTGTCCCATACTGGACCACTGGCAAGAGGCTTATCTCTCCTTGGGTAGAGCAATTAACAGGACAACAGATCTTTAGATCACTTTTTTTGCTTTATGGCCCTCTGTGTCTGCTGGACCTGCTCTTTCTGGACTATTAATTTCCACTGTGACCCCTACTGATTGCTGCTTCTCATCAGAGCAGTAGGAAACCCAGAGCTGCATAATGAGTTGTTCCCAGAGGACAACAACATGAATATAAAGTTTAATGAGAGGGAGATACTTTTTCATAAACAGCGAATGCGCAATTAGTGTCTAATTGTAGCTGGTACTGTTAACTAAAGCCACACAGTCAGACAGATCAGACATCTGTGCTCACCAATTTATGGCAGCTCTAGCTGAGAGTTAAGCTGATGCATTTATTTGTAACAAGCTCCCACATAGTGTGTTTCATGCTGTGTCGATCCCCTGAAGTGTCACATTTAATTATTATTAGATTCCAGCAGCACCCATGATATGCAAGATACCAGCTATACTGAGAAGATGACACAGCCTCTTCCCTAGGGGAAGCTAATTTGCTTTACAAACTAAGTACTGTATGGAATCAGGAATGCCAAAGTGCTTAGGAGGCATCAGTGAAGCGGCTGGATCTGAGCAGGCTGGTCAGAAGCGGCGAGTCGCAGCCCACATTATACTGCTGCCAGTCCAGATCTGGGGAGTCAGCAGCCAGCTTTGAACACCTACCACGAAGGGACCGCAGTTTAGCATTTTCAGGCTTTTAAAAACTGAATACTGAAGGGTGCTCTGCTATACAGTGCTGTTAGAATATCCAGTCTTCAAACAGGCTCTCAGTACACCATGAAATAATCTGAACTGTTCTGACTTCATGCAAACATGTAATAAATACATCACCATATTCTGCTGCCTCCTGGAACAGTTTTTCCAGGTCCCTCTCATTAATAAATGAGAAAGATAAGGTCACTCAGAGAGTAAGAAAGACTATTATTTCCTATCCATTTGAGGGAGTCGCCACTTGCATTAGGTACCATGGCATGCCCAGCCTGCACTGGCCACAGCTTGGTCCAGACCCTTCAGCCTCATTCCTAAGGCTATTACACATTCCCCCCCTCCACTGCACTTCTGCCCGTGGTCTAAAAGTAAACATGGTTAACATCATCTGCCACACACAGGAGACAGAACTCTCTACCTGTTTCCATTTGCACCAGCATAGACCACAGTCATCGAGGTCTCACTCTTCAAACTGATTTTCCACTTCATTTCTCATGTGCAGGTGCAAATGCAACATACAGATGTAAAACATCCACAAAGCTATTTTTGTATCATTTTCCTTCAGAAATTCTTGCACATACAGTATAAACTTACTTAAATTTATCTGTCTTGTCCAAATCAGCCCAGTTTTCAACAAACTACTGAAACATGTACACATACTCAGTGGTTATATCCCCACCAAACTTCAAGTCTCTAATGTATATTTCTAGGTAGTTATTAATCTAATAAGAAAAGAACACATGTATTTAGTGATAAATTAATTTTTCTTTTAGTTTTTCATGTGCTTCAAAATGGTTAAATAATTTTTGGTCAACGCTTCAAGAAAAATAAAAGGGAATTTCCAGTGATGAAGAACACCAAATACTTGTGTTAAATAAAGCTGTGATAAAAATCCCTCGTTTTTGTAAAGGAAAATTCTTAGATTACTTTAGCTACGGGCACTGTATGAAGCTATAGCTTTTTAAACCTGATGTCATCTTTTCAAATATTGTTCTTTTCAAATACTATCATTATCTTACTTTGAATTGCCATATTTCCTCTAAAGACAGGATGTTCATTTTTATCTGTTACTCGAATAGTCAGTATGTTAAGGTCAGTTCTTCCAGTTGTATCTTCAACGAAAATCTGTAAATCAAAGCTCTTTGGCATTGTTTCATAATCTAGGACAGGGTTTCCAGTGGTAACAACCTGAAAAGAAAAGATTATCATTAGCACATGATGCAAGAGATAGAAGTTATAGTCGAGATGAGTGAATAAGGTATGGTCTGGATGAGTGAATAAAGTAAAGGGACACTTTCCATCAGTAAATAGTGAGTATTTCAGACCACAGCCAAATATTTTCATTGGTGTTATAATTACAGCCAGACTAAATGTGTCTAAATATACATCTTACACTCTCCTTTATAAAGGCCTTGGAAGTGAAGATGTGAACCTAGATGGTTTCTTTCTAGGTTGCTTTTGAACCTTTTCAAGAAGAGCTTGCCACTGATGTAAGCTGAGAGCCACTATTCTCTTTTATTCCAGGCAGGACCAATGTTTACTGAAAAAGGCAGGACTGTACACACGTGAAGCAGGTGCAGAGTTTGTGAAAGGGGGTTTAGAGTCACACCATAACTGTCTACCCCTCATTTCACATAAGAATTTCAGAACTCCCTGCTCTCCCCTTCACCTCCAAGATATTCAGAGAACATCACTAACAGCACCCAGGTAGTTTCAGGCAGAAGTATGTTTTCACGCATTCAACACATCTCACCCTTGGGAATCTCAAAACAAGACTAAGGTGAGGTGGAATGGGCAGGGCTTAGATCTCAGAAAAGATGACTTTCTCAGAAATTTCAAAACATATCAAGAAATGTGATATTGCTTTGTCTCGCAGCAGCCAGAGTAAATGTGCTTCATAAATACATAAAAGCCTGTCCTAGCAGGTACTTAGCTAATCTGAAAACCCCATAATTCACACATAAGATACTGCCTTTTTCCATGTCTTAGCAAAGGTCTAATAGCACTATGTAGAGCTAAGATATCTCATTTAGGATCACATAACTTTTGTAATATATTGAACCGATCTTCTACAACATAGCATAAGTAATTAAAAGCAGAAATGCTCATGAAATAAATGGAGTAAAAACACCCATGTATTTATCCTTGCCCTATGAGTTGTAATTAGCACTCATCTGCTAATTTGTAGAATTTGTATGTAGCTTGCTTTATGATTTTCCCAAGACTGATATTGACTGACTCAACCCCTCTGTTCTAGTCCTCCGAGTGAGTCAGGAAACCTTGAAAACAGCAACGGTTCAAGCAAGACATACGAATGTGCACAGGCCATTCTGGTAATGTGGCTGTGGTATCAAATGAATATAAACTGGCACTTTGCAAGAAGTAGTCTCCAGCCTACAATTTTTTTGGCCATTCATTTTACTCCTTGTGTCACTCTGAACTTGCTAGAACAAGAATTTCTCCATCATCCTTGCCATGACAAAAAAACAAGAAGAGACTTCTTGTATATATGCAGAGTTATTTTTCTTCCAGATTGATTTCTCAGTTTCACTCAGAAAGCAGCCATATAAATTCTTAAGCTGCACAACATAATGACGGCATGGGACAGAAGCAAACAGTGTTTTGCAGTATGTTTTGCATTGGAAGGGATAACTTTAATTCAAAATGCCAAAATACAACCTAGGAAGGCAGTCCCACATCATGAATTTTCTGTCAGCAAAGCCAGCTTAAGGGACATATCCATTTCCTTCTGACTGTCACACAGGACTCCGGGAAACAGCATGAAGCTGTGTCAGGGGAGGTTTAGGTCGGATATTAGAAAAAGGTTCTTCACCCAGAGGGCGGTTGGGCACTGAACAGGCTCCCCAGGGAAGTGGTCACAGCACTAAGCCTGACAGAGTTAAAGAAGCGTTTGGGCAACACTCTCAGGCACATGGTGTGACTCCTGGGGTGTCCTGCACAGGGCCAGGGGTTGGACTTGATGATTCTGTTGGGTTTCTTCGAACTCAGTGTATTCTATGACTCTATGATTCTATGATCTCTTCAGCTGACCCAGTCCAGGTCCACCCTCTGTTTCACAGGTGAAAAAGGGCTTTTTTTTAGCCGTTTCACTGGCCTGGCTGGGGAGCAGTAAAGAACCAGCACAACTGAGCTTTGTACTTTGCTGGGAGGCGGGACCGTGGGAGCATGTAAGCTGCAGCAGCTCCCCTCAGGCAGGTCAAATCAATGAGCCACAACTGCCCAGGGCCACAGTCTTACTTTTCCCAAATTTTCTCCCAGAAGCACCAACAAAGAGAACAAGAAAAGAGCTCTTGTAGCAGTTCCATGAAAACCTGAACTTCATTGGAAATACCCAGAAAAGGGTATTTAAGATGCTTCTTAGCATCGTCCTGTATCTTTTAAAGATGCTCTTCTGTGACACTGTTCAGTCCCAGACATAGAAGCAAGTTACAATGGGATGACAAGTTATCACGTGTCTGAACACTCATTGCCAGTGACAAATGTGAGCTAATACTTGCTAATTTATCCAACAATGAAAAGTAGCCTGAAGTAACGGAAGTTGCTTTGCATTTGCCACAGGACGAGAGCATGCAGTGGATAGAAATAGATTGCAGATGGGTGGAAAGCTGATAACTTCTTACCTCAAGATAACTTCCTCATGTGCCACAGCCTTCGTTCAGAATTAAAAATTACTTTAATCTGACTCAGCTTCCTTTATTTTGGAAGTGAGTCAAATTAATTAATTCTAGGTGAGAGTGGCCAAACAGAAGCTGCGTGTGGTTTAACTAAGCCACTTCAAATTCACAGTGATTTCATGTAAATTGAGTTGAAAAACTATGGACAAATCCTCAAAACAGAAGCAGGGTTCTACATGTTCTTCTTCACCTCTTATTTTCCAAAAATCATGTTTTTTCTATCAGAGAATTAATAGAATTATTGTGATGAGTGATTTTTGAAGATGCAATTAAAAATTGTATTCACTGCTGCTATTCATTTGTCATATCTATTACAGCATGTCGAAATACTACCACATCTCCATTTACAACTCTTTTCTGATTAAAAGACGAGATACTGTGCACTCTCAGTGCTCAGTAATCCAGGAAACATCAGCGTACATGACTGAACATTGCTCAAGCTAAATGTAAAACTCACCCTGTATTCAAGACCTCCTTTTGACTCTATATCAAAAGCCTCCGTGAGTGGATTTGAATTTACTATGGTAGGAAGAATTGCAACACCTTCAGAAGACAATGGAGAAACGGTTACATTGAAGTCAAAGACTGAAACACCAGCTGCTGTGTTTTCTTCAACAGTGCTGGTTGCAGGTAAGCCCCTAAGCAACTGGGTTTTTCTTCCTGCAAGATGAAAATAAATGCAAAATTACTTCTGGAAATCTTGGGCTAGTATGAGTACACAGCTTTTGCTAAGAGCTGCCATTACTGAGCACAAAATGGCTTGATTCCCTTTTTGCTTATAAACAGGGGCATGCATGGTGGTAAATCTAGTGCTAATGTAAAAGAATCAATCTTTAATTCAGTCCTATAGTGTTGTCATCTAGAGTGGCTGTTGTTAGAGTATTATTGTTACTGCACTGTTTGCCTTCATGTATGTCTTGATATAGAAACAAAGAAACCAAGGATGTTTCTATTATTTCATTTTGCCCCCTGTACTAATTGCTGCCTCTGTTCACTCTCACATTAAAAAACACATAGAATCACACAGACCAGGATTAAGGAAGCATTTTTTGCGAACTACACTGTCTGCAGCACCCATTTCCTCAGTTTTCCCTCTTCTAATTCTTTCTAGGACAGCTCTGTGCACACCTGGCTCGTGAGTAGTGTGAGTTAGCAACAACTTTGGGTTTGTGCTGTCGTGTCTCCTGCTTTGGGCATGGAATAGAAACCTGGAGTCCTTGGAGGAGCTGTGGACCCACAAAAGCACCCTATGGTTCAAAACTGCCTTGAAGCAGCACATACTGGTGAGGCATTCAACAGCTTGTGAGTCAGATCTCTGGAGTCCCCAAAAAAAACTTTTCACTTTCTCTGTTATTTATCTTCTAGTTTTTGTTATTTTTGACAAAAGCCTGCTGTGATTTATCCCATGAAGAGTGTCTAGAAAACATAAATTATGACAGCTTTTAAGGCACGTCCCAAAACAACATCTTAGTAATTTCACATCCTCAGACTGGCAATATGCCTTAACATGAGACTATAGCAGGGCTCACTTGCTTGGGGATGCTTCACCGGCTCACCCAAAACACTCTCCAGGAAAGCTGGCTGCATTCAGTTGAACTTCCTACACACTGTGTGCCAAAAGGAAGGCAGATACTGCTCACTCAGGGCTGGGACAGACTGTTCATACACCAGCAGTTACTGTAGCAAAAGCTCCAGGAATTCTCCATTTTTGCTGCACAGCTGCAAGGTAAAAAGCTGCTATGGGAAATAGTCTGAGGCCATTAGAGCTGCAGCCTCTCCACAGCTGCATGGGGTTTCCCATGTTCCCCTACTCCAGATACAGCAGGTCCATGGATCACTGATCTGGCTGGGATTACTCTGGCATTTATGGAAGAAAAGTCCTTGGAGATACTCTGCAGGTGGGTGAGGTACAGGATGGGATGTGGGAGACACTGAGTGCGAAGAGTGTAAGAGTCTGCCTGTAAGAGTTAATTTGAACAGGTCATGCTGAAGCTCTGATAGGACTGAGTTCAGATGAGCTGTTACGGATTCATGTGTGAAGGACTAAGTTTTTATTACAGCTCTTACAGATTCTGGAAAACATTATCGACGAAAAATCACCCATGCAAATAAGGTTGGGCTGAGAGGGGCTTCTGGGAACACATTTCCATAAGTGGAGCTGAACTTTGAATATAATCTCCTGTGGACAGTACCTGATGAATCCAGTTCCCTCATCAAGCCACAAGTCATTAGCTGAAACCATTTATAAAAACAATGAAATAATTTATAACATTCAGAAATGTAGAAAAGGAATTGCTATTTTTATATTGTCTCTAAAGATTTTGAAGACTGTTTATTCTTGATCTGTCTTTCTAAATCACAAGTTCTTACTTCTTGATCCTTATTTTTAACTGAAATTTTTGGTACTGCATCTAAATGACTTCTTTTTTCAACAGATTTTACAAAAACCCTCTTTCCATATTCACAAGTCCTTTCTTATCTCTTTACTTTGCAGAACAAAATATGCCTGAAGAAATTTAATACATTATTTATCATAATTACCAATGCCAAACACTGACAAATGCTGAGTCCACGACAAAGCAATAATGAGATCAGCTTTGAGAAGCTGATGAATATATGTCTTATTTATCAGTGATTTGTTAGTTTTTACAACGTTCTTGAGTCACACCTTGTCTCTCCACAACCATACAGGTGAGAAAAAGGAAAGCTGAGACTCTCATGCAATGTCTGCCTCCCAGTTTTGGGGATATCAGGGAAAGAAACACTGACAGGTTCCTGAGGGATGGCAGAACTCTTTCAGTTCCTCAAGAGCAAAGTGAGCAGGTGCCAACATCACTGCTCCATGAGCCACACAGACTGCAGTTGGACGATCTACTTGAAGTTGCTAACATGCACATATTCATACTGGCAAATGTTCCATGCATTTACACTGAACAAGGACAGTGATATTATCTTTCTAATATTCTCCACAAGTTATTTCTTCTGTTTGGTCTTATTAGGTTCCTTGTTTTTACTCTACCAATAAGAAATGTTATCAACATTTGAAAGGAGGATACTGGACTATTAAAACGACTTATATTTTCTTGGAGAGCTGACCTCCTTTGCCCCTCCAATGCTGTCACACTAGCAGTGGCTATTACAAATGAAGTGCCTCATTCAACAAAGTGTCTTAGTAAAGAGTCATATTCTCTTCATTATACTGATGTAACCACAGAGCTCAATCTATTTCAGTAGGAAAATAATTGTTACTTGATTTTTCCCAGCCATGTCTGATCCCTAAATATGTATTATAAAGCTCCCAAGAGAAAGTATAACAGCCAACAGTATTCTAATTTTAGCAGCATAATGAAGTCATGTTCTTACCAGATACTACTCCCAGCAAAATGAGGAAAAGGAGAATGCTCTTCATTGTCTTTACAACCCTCTCCCTTGTGTTCCCAGGATGCAAACTGAAGGAAGATCATGGTATGTTTTCCCTCGTTTACATCAGCTCCACCTAAATTTTTCCTCCTTCTCATGTTGTGCAGTGAGAACTGAAACAAAGGACCCGCGTCTCTAAGGGAGTTTCCAAACACCGTCAGCTTGTTTGCTTGTCAGGAGCTGCTCCTTGCTGACACTTCATCCACAGACCTGGTCTGCACTTGAGAAAACAATCATTAATTGTCCTTTCACTGCAATCATCTTGTTCAATGAAGCATTATGAAGAGAATCTAGTATGTTCTAAATCTGGAAATACCATGCTGCTTTCACCACTCTGGCAATGAGCTTTTGACCATAGTCAAATACTCGCACTTTTTTAGATGATGAAGTTTGCACATGATGCAGCTTTGCTGTGGCCGTCTCAGGAACAGCACAGACCCCTATACAAAGTGCAGTGGTTCCCTAGGTTAGATATTTAGCTCCCTAGCCCATAGTACACCCATACAACTTCTTTTTTTTTTTTTTTAATCTAACTAAGGGCAATCCTAGTGTTTTTTCATGGAGCATAGTATAGGGTTGACACTAATATTGGAACTGGATGCAATATAGGTGCATTAGAATCAACTCATAGAATAATTTAGCCTGGAATGGACCTCTAGAGGTCACCTACTCAAACACCCTGCTCAAAGCAGGCTTAATTAAATCAGGTTGCTCAGGGATTCATCTAAGTTGATACTCAAACACCTCCACACAAACTTAACAGCTCTGCTAAGAGGTTAAATTTTGAGATTCAGGTTTACCACCACTGTGGAGAAACCTGACTGACGTGTGAGCTAAGTGAGCATTGCTAGACGGTTCTGCATGACCCTCTGTGGCTGTGCCACTGAAAGCTGACAGTAGTTCAGAAAGCTCTGTCCCATGCTCCAGTGTTTTGTGTAGCATGAGCATGTTAATTGAACATGCTGAACATGAGCAGCCAGTTTAATGCTGGGGCAGGCATTGCCTATGCTTGTTGCATTTGCGTCTTAAACTATGGTTTAATACATATATGTGCCCTGGAGAATTCTCCTGATATAATGAAACTGGAAAAGGTGCATCAGTACAACCTACAGATTGAAACTGAGCCATACCTACCTATCTGATAATGATTTAGGGAACCATGAGAAATATTCATTTGATGACTGATCTGCATCTATTTTAAAGTCCTTGTGATGAGACTGGGTTTATAGTGGATATGGCCACACCATATCATCTGGGAACACACACTGCTTCAACCTGTAGTACTGAGGAAGATAATCTTCCATTGCCCCAGGAAAAGTGTGCCTAAACTTTATGTTAGTGAAAAAGTATACAGAAAACCTCATCCTCAAGTGACCTAATTATGCTGATAATAATGTAAATATATTTATCTGGGCAAAAAGTCTAACCTGTCCCTTTACCTACCAGATCTTTGCCCATCCTGTCTTATGTGTTTCCTGGGTTCACAAAGAAGCTTTTGACGTGCCTGGACATCTTATAAAATGAGGTCTCTGCACAGGCATAAACCAGGCTTGTACAGTGTTATGTCTTGTACTGTGATCTTTTACCTGTTACCAGAACACTGTAAAACTGCTGCTAGCTTCATTCCCTCCTCCTAGTTGCAATGTATAATCTATACCACTATAAGATTGTATCTCTAAGTCTTGGAAAAACTATAGAAACACCTGGGATATGTTTTAAAGTCCTTCAGACGTGTCTAAACTTATTTAGTATCTACTTCAAGTGATAGAACGGATTCCATCCTGTGTTCTGAAAAGCCAAGCCATCTCCAGAACTCAGAGGTCACAATTTTTATCCTTTATTTTCTTTCTCTTACTATTTAGATTGGGGTTTGGGGTTGGGGGGAGGATTTGGTTTTGGTGTGGCTTGAGGTGGTTTTTTTTTTTTCTATATATACATTTTCCAGCTTCTCTGTTTTGTTCTTCCCTCCTCTGAGAACATACACAGATCTACTTTCAGCAAGGGTTCAGTGTCCATATATATAAAACAGACTTTCCTTTGCACATTTCATGATATAGACACTATAGAAGGATATGGAAGACATGGATGGGAAAGGCATCTGGAATACACATGTGCTTGAAATGCTAGCCTTTCCCCAGCTTAACCTGGAAGTGGAATTGGTAATTGTTGCAGGTGCTATGGTGAATACCCATGGAGTAGTTAATTTCTGCTTTCTCTCTAAATATATCTCCAGGGCTTTCAAGTAGTTCCTGTTAATCCTCATGGTTCAAGTATGTTGTGAGAAGAGACTGTAGAGGTGACCAGGGAGATGAGGGGAGAGCCAAGTGTAGCACACAGGAATGAGGAAGGAGAATGTGGAATAAGTGTGAGCAGAAAGGGCTCTGGCCCTTTCTTCTTCCTTGAGTCACTGCCAGTATCTCTCAGAACCTCCTTAGGTCCCTCTTTTCTTATATTCCTCTGAGTGGATTTCCGTGATTTTCTGATTCAACCTGCCAGGTTGAGAGGCATGAAGTGAAAGAGCAGCCAGAATTAAAAGAGAGCCCAGAGCAAGTTGAAAATCAAGTAGAAATAAGTATACAAGCTGATTAGGAACAGAAGAGTTAGGAAAAGGAGAGCAAGACAGAAGTTCCCTGGCAAGGGTGGCAACAGCAGCTCTTACGCTGCAAGAAGGTCAGGATTGAGATTCCTGTGAATATAAAGCAATTAGATGAAGAGAGGTCAAGGCAACACAGGCAAGGATACAAGCAGGGAGTTTTCAGGCAAAATAGAGGGAGGAAAAGTTAATTGAAGCAAATGAAAAGGTCAAGGAAAAAATGGGGTTTCAGTAATTCTTTGGTTTTCAAGATGATTTGAAATCTGGACATTTTAAAGCAGTGCAGAAAACATACACCTCTGAAAAACTGTCTTCTGGATTATCAGGTAAATGGAGAATACAAGAAAGATGCTACATCTTTCAAGAAATCAAAGAATCCTGGTAGTATGAGAGTATGAGAGACTGCACTGTCTTAGACTTTGATGTCCAGGGAAAGAACACAGGAAGTGAGGGATATCAGGTGGGAAAGAGCAAAACTTTATGTGCAAGCTTCCAAATGCCTGTCCTCAAAAAAGCAAGGGATTTCAACAGAGGACAGCAGAGAAGTAGTTTACTTGTATAACAAAATGTGCAGGATAACAACATTCATCATATTTCTATGCATTGAATTCTCAATTACCTTCCAGTCAGTCAAGATGAAGGAAATGTTCTCTCACTTTTAAAACACATCTGAGGTTCAGGACATCATTTTCCCATTAATGGCTATTTCAGCCAGAGCAGTGGCTCTCTTGTCCTTAGCCAACTCATGGGAAAGGAGACATTTTGCTCTTAGTCTGGTAATTACTCACCAAAAACTGAGCAGCCTAAGAAGAATTTTCATACACCTGCTCCAGCCTCAGTTTATGACTATTTATTATTGTTATTCCATAAATTAAATTACTCAGATTATCAGGTTTTATTTTCATCTCCTTTCTATTTAAACAGTATGGCTTCTCCATTCACTGCCTTGGTAACATTTCCTAAAAAATTAAAACAGTAACTTAGCATCCTACACCAAAACCTTATGCACCATTTCCTCTGATTTCTCAGCTAAAAGCTTCCTCTGTACCATTTGTGAATGACAAGAACAAACTAAAAGTCATTGAGTACTTCCCATGCTACCTTACTTTCACCTAAAGTGATCCCAGCCTAGCAAGGTCAGTAACCCTTACAATTACGAAAGAAAGTCCCAGGCAGACAACTTTCTAACATTGACTTGTAAACATGTAAACCCACCAGTCACTCCCTTGATAACTAACCTGAGGTGTTTGTTAACAAGAAGTGATTCCATCACACCCAGTGTTTTTTGGGGGATCCAGATTTAACTAAAGAACAGCCTAAAATCTGGGTGAGTACACACAGAAGGCTAAAAATGATTCTGTTGTCGTTGTTGAAAACAAGTTCTTCCATTGCTCCACCAGTTACAACCCAAGGGATGAAAGCATTTGCCAGAGAAGAAGGAATCCTGAGAGTCAGCCTTTGCAACTAAGAATTTGAGCACTTATTTCAGGAGCACTAGGAGTATGTAAGTCATGAAGTTAGCAGAGATCGTTCTGATCCTTCCCATTCTCCCTGCTCCATCTTGACAAATGCAGACTGAGGCAGACAGATGATTACAAGGATATGAATTCAAGAAAACTCCAAAGGTACTTGAATCCTCCCTACAAAGAAGTCAATTGACTTTAACAAGGCCACACAGAAAGTCCAGGAAAGCCAAAGTTTATGGTCCCACTCCCAATCTCAATCATGATGACTGTAAGACATCATGACTGTAAAATGCACATTGGTTGACAAATGTTTTTCTCTTTGAGAGGTTCTCGTGCTGGTAAAAAAAATTACATTTTCTTCCGCCTTAAAAAAAACATGGAAGTCAATGACAAGTTTCGATATTCATTCACCTGAGCAAAGTAGATGATATCAGCAAGTACTTTGTGTTTTGTGGTTCAAGATCAAAAACGTGTGGTGGCATGAAACATTCAGTGCCTGCAAGAAATTATGTCACTTGTCCACACCCTTCATGTAGATTTTAATCATGTGATTTGTCTTCCAAAGCAGGTTCTAATGCCAGTAAACCTTCAGTGAAAAATGTGTTGAGGCCAATGAAGTCTTCTTTCTGTGTTTACAGTTTATTGGATCAGGGCCTGAACCCATGCAGCGATTCTGTGTATCTCATGATACAGCATTTACACGTTTTGCATAATACACATTTGTCTGTTATTGCAATTGGTTGGCCACCTTAGCTGTTTGGTAAATATATAAACAAGGATGTGAAGTACCAAAAGATGCAAATGCAACAAGAAAGAATGCTCTGGGCAAATAGGGGTACACAAACTGAGGTTTCTATGTACACAGCATGATGCACTTCGCTTAGTCAAGTATTTTATTGAGTCATCAAGAATTACTTCAACAGGCCTTTGCATCACAAAACATACTATATCTTCCCTATTTTTGTCAGCAAAGGGGATTTGATTATTTTTGCAAAAGTAACCTTGTGTTTTAGCATAAGTAAAATATTTTCTGTTGGCTTTGCAAAAACCACAAAAGAGTGTGCAACTAACAGAAAAGAGCATGGCTGGGCACAGGCTGGGGGCTCAGATGGTGGAGTTCACTCAGAAGGGGACAGTATATTACATGTAAGTTACTCCATCCTTTGAACAGAAGGAGTGAGAATAATTCACTACTTCCTAACACTGTGAAATTTTGTTGGTTTATGGTTTCAAGAACTTTGAGATCTTTAGCTGGGCTCTGTGGCTCTCCAGGAGACCAGAGGAGGGCTGTGCGAGGAAAGAAGGGCCTGTAACTCTGGATACACTTCAGTTGTGCTTTCACTGACAAAGCTGTGGTGGGGACTGACCTGCACCAGGGCCCTGAGGTGGCATGGTATGTGAGGGACATTTCACTCTCTCTGTTTGTTTCACAGTATAAGCTCAGTCTGGCTGTTTGACTGAAGTTTGTGAAAGAGGATAATACTCTTTTACGTGGGACCTTAAATAAGTGCAAGGTGACTGCTCAGGACTTTGTGCTTCTGGTGTTCCTGTGAACTTCTGTCCCCATCAAATGACTACCCATCAGTTGACTGATGGTAACCACAGAGTGCATAGTCTCAGTCCTACCATCACCATGGATCAGATGGCACGCAGCAACCTGATACCATCTGAGGCTTTGATCTTTGTTTTTGTTTCTGCTCCATTCTCATGCTTAGCAATATCCAATGTAGTAGTACCGTGATATACTCAGCTTCAAGAAGGAACACACTTGTGAGGCAGAGGATTAAAGCTGGGCCTGTGAAATCTAGTGAAGGGACATGATGGAGAAAAAGTTGGATCTCTGCTGGGAAAGTTGGGGAGTGGAAGAAAGAAAAATATGGGGTGTATGAAGCTGGGGACATGGAGGTGTACAATAAGAGGATGAGGGAGGCAGTGGGTGTGGTTTTGGGGTCTTTGCAATAAGAAGCAGCTGTGGCAGCACAGATATAAGTCTGTAAGTTGGAAAAAAAGTTGTGTGATGTGGTGCATGTGAAGTGGCAGCCATCAGCTTGAAGAGGAGGCTTAGGTGATCCTAAGACAGGAGGGGAATAGAAAAGAAACACCTTTTCCAAAATAATTTCAAATTTTGCCTCAATATCTTGCCGGGAGCATACATTGCCCAAAGTCATCCTTGAAATCTTTCTACATTTGGGTAGCACCACTATTCCATCTAGGCTATTGGGAAATAATTACAATGACCTTAGTCTCGCAAAGATCAGTGACAAGCCAGATTTTGAAAGGAGAAATTTCAAGAGACCTGGACCTGAATAAAGTGGTCCAAAGGCAAACAAAATCCTAATCACACAAAGGAGACATTCAATATTCATCACTGGCCCTGTTCCTTGCTGCCTGTAAGCTCTGTGACTAGAAAAACCTTTAGAAATATCACACAGGGATAGGGCCAAATTCATCAGAATACAGGCACAGAACCACTTCTACACAGTTGCTGAGTTTAGATTATGCTTATTTTATACGAGAGCAAACATGAGTGGAAAAAGTAATGTACTTATAATTGACATCAAGCAACATTATATCTGAGTAATGACTTGACTGAGTCTGCCACCACATTAATACACAAAAGGCAGCAGGAACCAGTGCAATATTCCGGATGTAGATATTTGCCTGTGGATTTGAGCATCAACATCATGGAACAGTCTGAGACCAAAAGAGCTTTCTTAATGAAACAGAAGATCCCACACAGTAAACCTAGTGTCCAATAAATGTTTTGACAGAGAACTGTGAAGCTGTAAAGGTAGGTGGATGAATGCACAGAGATTTAAAAAAACCCTGCAGCCCAGACTGAGTTTAGTCACATAAAACCTGGCTGTTATAATATGAGCTATGGGGGTGATAACAAGAAAACAAGGTCAGGATACATCCCTTTGCTTGTATGGCTCCCACTGACCATTCTGGAGCTGAGGGAATATTGCCATCTAGTGCCACACAGAAATCCAGCTGTCTAAACAGAAAAAAACCTGTTTAGTTCATGTAGGCAATGGTTACAAAGCATCCTAAAAACCAGGGACATTATGTGCCAGGTACATCATTTTGGTCAGTGTCTTTGCCAAGCTTGTTACTAAAAATGGTACATTTTCTCCTTTAAAAAAATGACTGCATTGTGGGTACTGAGTCATAATGCCTTGAAGGAGAGACCCTGTTCAGTCATTCAGAGGTTGTGAAAAAAGTGCCAAGTATTCCTATAGAGCTTTAGCAAGTAACAGTCAGAATGATGGGATGCTGCTGAGGATGGGATTTGTCTTGCCTTCCTTGAAATTAATAAAACATAAACCTTTATATGTTAATGTTATATGGTCAGCTTAGGCTTCTTTTGGAATCAAAAAAGTACTAGGGCACAAATGGTGAGACCAGCTTTAGCTGTTGGCTTTAGGATGGGAAATGCTGTACTTTTGAAACATCTGTTTTCCTGCAGTGACAATAAAGAGGGCTTGGGATGGCTAGGTCTGATGTTCAGAGCCCTTTAACCCTTAGTGCCTGTCTCTTTGTACCATTTTTTAACCAGATAGGCAACAATTCTGATGACCTGTCAGTGGAAAAATAAATACCACTTTCAGACTCCTAAACCCCATGAGCTCAGCTGGGTGATTCTCATTCAGGTTGGGGGGACACACACATGTACTCACACAGGAGTTCCCAGTGACCATAATGGAAACAAGTGCTGGCCTGTACCACACTGTCTTTGCTGACAGGCCAGCACACTGGACCATGACACATTTTAAATTCACCTCTGCGTGCAGCAGCATTCCGAAGTTCCTCCCGTTGTCATGCCAGAAAGAGCCCTTAGGGGTGACAGAGCAATTCAGTTCCCTTCAGCCAAGACCCTGCTGAGCACGAGATGAGGGTTTTTTAATCAATGCATATGTCTGAGATACTTTTAATGAGGCCATCAACTCACTTATCTGTGCTACCAAATACATGCCATATTATAACAATTTTCAGTCATTGCCCATCTGGAGCAGATTCAAACAAGTGGCTGATTTTCAAAAGCAATTTGAAAATCAAAATCAATTAAGTAATCAAATCATCCAGCTGCAAACAATGTCCAGAATTTCTAACCAGGAATGTCATGTTTATATATGTTGACTTAAAATTACTTAAATGTCCCTCCGGTACCTCAGTGTTAATTGCCATGTTGTTGCCTCTGGTTGTGACTTTCCCACTATTTCTAAAAGGATTAAATCACAAAGAGAATTAGAGTCAATAATGTAAAGACTATTTTCAACCTGAGAAGACTTTAGACACCAACCACACCTTCTCTTTTAAATAGCATGGATGACAGTTAAGCAAGAGGTTGCTAAATTAATTTGCTTATATTTTAAAAAATTGTTATTCACATAATCAAATATAAATCCTTTTCTTCATTGATTTTAAATATGCTGCAAAAGATATGTACCCAAAGTTCCTCTAAATGAGGAATTATTTAGGTAATAAAATGCCTCACATTAATAGTACTGTATAAAGTTACTGACGCCAAACTCTACCAGGATTTTCAGGGGTATTTTCTTTGTTTTAGAGAGCGAGGTCCACTTGGAGAGGTCCTTACATATGGTATTAGAAAAGGAGTATCTGCACTGTCCTGAGTGTCTGTAATATGAATTAAAATCCCATCTAAAAAGGAACCTGAAAAGCAAGGATGCTGGATTTATTTATAAACAGATTTTAAAGCACCTAGAACTGTGACTTTCTAAAGCCCTCATTCAGTTCCCCATAACTAAGTTTAGCTAAAAAAATTCTAAGCTAACAGCTTCCAGAAATAAACAGCAAGAAGCTGGCAGCAAAATCTGGAATTCCCCCATACACACTGACCTTTCAGATGCAACTTAAACCCAGCTGATTTCCTCAGGGTTTTGCCTGAAACGAAGCCTGGCTCAGAGAGTTTGGGTGTTCTAGGCAGACAGGAAAGGATTACTAACATTAGCTCAATATCTTAATTGCTGTACTTAAAAGGCTGCCTACAGCTGTATCCAGCACAGGGAGAAAGCTCTTACTGATTTCACTGGGATCTGGATCAGTCTTTTAAGTTTGCAGGGGCTGGGGAAGTGACAGGAAGGATGGATGTTTTACCTGCTGGTACAGACTACCATGACTATACTGACGTTGGCATCAGCGAAAGGCTTTGCCTTTACACCAGGACATGCGCTTTTAGGAAGCTGCGACATGAAATACATGCACAAATTGAGGGGCAGCAGTAAGATGATGTGCCAAATCTCTTTAAGAATTGAGAGGTGAACACCCCAAGATGTCACACACTCAGCAATTAAGCTGGATGGACAACCTTAATGCAAAGAAGGGTGATGTCCACACATGTTTAATATCAGCACCTATTTATCTTTTGTTTCAATCAACACTAACAGGAGGCAATGGGGTTTACCTGTTTTGTTTTATTGATATTTGCAAACCTCTGAGACTGTTTCTTTGCATAAAACATTTTTCTGAACACAGGCATTTTTCTTGATGAAACCAAACTAAACTGCACAGTCCGCTCTGTTCTTTCACACCAGCCTAGGCTATCCCAGGCTAATGTGCCCACACAACTGCTGGTGTTGCCACACAGAGAACTGGATCCACAAATTAAGCCTGGATGAGAACTGAGCGACTGGATGACACTTCCAGGAACAAGTGGCCAGAAAATAGGGGTCTGGGCAAGAAAGTGGCTGTGGAACTACAGCCTGAAACACTCCCTTCCTTTGTGTTCAGAGAATGTGGAGTAATGCTCATCCAGGTTGTGGGATAGACCAAAAATGGATGTTAAGGACCCTGAAACCTCTAATGTTGTTGCTGTTTTGTGACTACAGAAATTTAGCCTTGCTTCTGTTTTTTAAAAAAATGTGCTAAATGCTATATTATCAGGTTTTTTTCTGTTGAATTAAATGTTGTGTGAAATAGCAGAGGGACAGTCACCATGTCCCAGCTAAACGGTTTGTTTGTAGCAAATTATTTTCTATTCTTGAGCAAAAAGAATTTAATCAAGTGTCAGAAACAAACTACATCTTGACAGATTAGCAGGGTTGCTGCTGTTAAAATAAATTTGTTGCCAGATTTGTTTACAAAACTTATTTTTTCAGGGATGGGTGAACTTCCTGGAATTTGTCAATCTTTTGAATAAATATTGTGGAAGATTTGTGAAATGAGAATTAATTAAAACTTTTCCTGTGAGTGTAAACCAGACATTTTGATCAGTGTAAAAAAATTCCTTGCAAGCCAAAGGGAAGTCTTCAGGGGGGTGAAAAGTGGAGAGGCAAGGAAATTTGAGCACTGCCTTTCCTTTTCCAAACAATATTTGGGATGTAACAACTATGACTAATACAGGAATTGTAGTTCATATATTAGATTTGATACATCCCTTTTTAACTTTCTTCACAGCTCTGAACTGACCTCCAGACGTTTGACTTCAGCTTTCAAATCCCTCAGAGGTTTGTTTATTTTCTTACGAGTCTTTTTGTTTTGGCTGTTTCTGTACAGTCCGTGGCAGATTTCTGGACGTGGAGCTTTTGATACTGACTCCTGTATATGATTTGTGTGGCTCCAGGGAAGGCAGTGTTAGCTTGGATGGGGTGGTATCATCATCTCAGACAAAGAGATAAACTTGCTTTCATCATCCATTCATTCTGCTGGGGTAACTGAAGGAACCAGATAATGAAAGGCTTATCCTAGTCAGGGAGAAAACAAGGACAAGTATTTGCATTCCACGTTTTCCTTAAGTGCAAGTTGAGTTTTTTGGTGGAATTTGGGGAGTTTTATTATTTTTAAGAGTGATAAGGAGGAAAACATTCTTCATTTATGAAACAGTAGACAGCAAATCTTTAGTTCTTTCATGTATAAAGTCAAGAAAGCATCACTAAAGATCCTTAGAATGATTGGAAGGAAAATCTAAAGACAGCAACTTTTTTCTAATAAAAAGACAAATATTTTCCAATTTAGACTAAGATTTTTTACCTTTCCTCCCCCCCAACCACCCCCAGTAAAATGTCACCAACCTGAGAAATTAGTCCTTGACAAAAGCCTTCAATGCTACTGTTTGTAACACATTGTTTCTGACAAAGCCAGTGACAGATGTCAGTCTGCAATGGACAGTCAGCCAACAGCAGCAACTCGAGGAACAGCAACACCGCTGTCCAGGTGAATTGAGAACATGACCATAGGTGGGTCCTACAAATAAGTTACAAAAGAGGTCATGGACTTTACAGAAGGCACAGGATTTTAAACCATGTAGCATTCAGGCAAACAGTCTTTCTTTGATTCTTTTTGTCAGAAGAGGATTGAGTCTTCCCAGTCACCTTTCCCTAAAAAATGTCCAGCTTTTGAAATTACCATGACTGGTCTTAAATGTTTGATTAATCAGAGCTACCACACGCTGCTGCTGTGCTAATTAAATTAAACTCCACTGGGTCCATCCTTCCAAAGCCTTGCTGGGTGCATCTGAGCAGTGTTTCCCACGGTCATATGTATGAAGCTGCATGTTGGCAGGATGGATAAGCATCTCCGTTTTAAAGACAGCCTCAAGCTTTTGCTTAAAGAGGCTAACACTGCCACTAACAACTAGGAAATCCTGGCAGATAGTCCACATGAATTTCTCTTTCTATATTTGCACAATGTCAAGCACTATCAGCACTGAATAAATAATAATCATAGGAACCTGGAGTCAGCCAGGAAATAACTGTGAATGAGACATTCATATTTTAAAACCTGAAACTGCAAAATTATCTTGTTATGATTCTGGGAAAACTATTTTTTTCCCTTTTCTCCTCTTGTTTTCTTTTCCTAAAGAAGAAGAAATGCTAATACTGCTGCTGAGGGTACCAAAAAAAGTTTATTTGGTCCTATATTACAGAATTACACATCTGAAGTGTCCTGCCTGCTTAATACATAAAACCCCTTCAAACAGCAATATGAAGAATAGTCCTGATCTTAAATCCAAATAATTAATTTCTAACTGAAAAAAACCCCTAGAAATGGAATACAAATGTATTTACATCATGGGAGAAAAGGGGAGAGTAACTGAAAAACAGTTTCACCAGACAATCTTATATATGTCCAGACAATATCTGGACAAAGTCAACATTTTTCTAAATATGATTGTACCTCCCTATTGAAAAGAACTTATATCCGTCATAAATCATTACAACAATGAGGGAAATTCATGAGGAATTTAGTCTCCAGCTCTACAGAAATAATAAAGGGCAAAACAAGTTGAAATTGGGAACCCTTATTTAATTCAGACTCTTGACAAACATTCAGAGTTACTCTTTCTTCACAAAAGAATCATTCATGTCTCCTTCTCGGTTCAGGTGTAGGGCTCCTACAGTGTACTAAATATACTGTATTTTGATGGTTACATATGAGAAGAAACAGATCCTTACTTTAAAATCTGGTTGACAGGGGTACACATACAAACTTTTTTTTCATATATTGGTCATCTTTAACAGAAACACAAAAAGATCCGAGGAATGTCTCAGTACAATCAAATTGAAATTTATTCCAGAAGCATTTGTCAGAAGATATAATGGCAACGATTATAAAAGAGAAGAATACACTGAAGACACAGAATGCCAAAAATCACCATCTGCTGAGATGATGGGAGTATCATGCTCAAAGCTGTTAAGGTGTTACTAGAGCTGTTGCATGTTACAACATTAAACAGTTAATTGCAGTTCATGGGTTTTAAGCAAAAGAACTGGGGACTGCTTTTTACCATAGCAACCACAAAAAAGAAATCTCTTCCAGCATGTACGCAATGTGCACCAACAGAAAAGCAAAGAAAATAAATATATTTGGAATTTGGCTTTTAAACTATAATTATTCGGACAAATTCCTCTTTCCAAATTTACATTCAGAGCATTCTGGGGGGAATTAGATGTTCATTCCAAATTTATCGGATGTCTCCTGAGGGACAAGAAGATGTATTACATTCTGTGTCTTTTCTCACTAACAACTGTCAGGATGACTCCTGCTGCTTAGGTAAACAGAGTAGGGAAGAGAAAGAATAGAAAAGAAAGGAAAACTTCTATCACCTCACTGAGGTGTGGCCACTCGTGCTGCAGGCAGGGCACGGGTAGAAAAGCGTCAGTCAAGATCCCATGTGTACTGTTGCTTACCTTTTGCCACATCAACCACTTCTGTTGTGTGCTGAGGTCAGCCTACTTGTGCTCTTTTAGCATGAGGAAGCATGTTATGGTGACAACATTTCTGGTAGTTTAGTCCCAGGTCAGGTCAAGTTTGAGAGAATGACAGGAGAAAAGGAAAGTAAAATGACAGTGACAACATCATCATTCCTTAAATACTAACACATAACATTTTGATGCCAAAGGAACTTCTTATCCATGTTACTTTTTGAAATAAAAAAGCCCAACAAACTAAGTGAAGCAGTCACCTAAAAGGTGAGACAGGCAGGTGAAAAGTAATGAGAAGCGAGAAAGAGGGAGGTCCTGCTGCTTGCTATCCCCAGAGGACACCCCGAGGGCAGGAGACAATAGGAGGAATTGTATTTCACTAGCCTTGAATTAACTAAAGGTTTGAATATGGAAATGTTTTTAAAACATCTATTGTAACTGCTGAAAACAATTATGTCTGTGGTATCTGCCAACTCTCATAATTATCTGCTGTTGTTTTAAAAATGTGTATGGGAAATTTTGCAAAATCCAGGACCAATAATCTCATGGCTGACACAGCATGCTCTTAGACTCTTACACCACAAATGTAGTGTGAGAACTGAACAGAACAGTTGGCTACATTAAGATTCAGATTGACAAAGACAGACTGAGGGGGGTTTGTCAGCTGATGCAAAAAATTTCCATAGGCAAAAATATGAAACCTTGAATACATGGAGGAATTCACTCACATGTGAGAGCTTTCAGGACCTAGAAATGCCCTTCAAGTTTTACCTCTACAAATTCAGAAGACACATGTTCATGGCTCTGTGCACCCACAAATTCTCTATACAAGATTATTTCTACCCCCTACAGTGTAGGCTCTTCTCTTTATTTCAAGAAATTCATATTGTACTGCTATTAAATCTTGTGTTTATCAAGGTCTTTTCATCACCATAACTCACTCTGTTTCCATACAGCCTCCAACTTTATATTTGTATTTGTTTATAACAGCACCATGTAAGTTTTGCCCCATCAGTTATGAAAATCTTTAAAAATATTTTGAAGTGCCTAACTCTACTGTGACATGAACACATAATTCAGTAAAATGCCACTGCTTATGCTACTAGTAGATCTGAGTCGCATTAATTGTGCTAATTATGATGATGCTTGATGACACAGAAAAAAAGGGCTCCACTGCTCTTATAAATGGAAGATTAGGCACCTCTTGCCATAGAGAACTGACAGTCAATACATGCTTAGACATATAACCTTACATGAAATTTTTCATCCCACTACACATGAAGAATACTAATTTTGCAAGCTTTCCTATATCCCAGGCCACAACTGGAATAGTATTTTGAAGTCCCTAGTAGCTGCAAAGCCAAAACTGCTCTTAGTGCAGAGGGAAAAGCTGGCATGGTATTATCAGATTATTATAGTCCTTGAATATAAATATGAATGGAAGTAAAAATGTAAGTGTTCAGATTTAGTATCAGAGTAAGACTCCAGTTCCCCACAAGGAGGAAGACTTAAATTCCACACAAGAAGGAAGAGGAGTTTGGGTATAGTTAATGGTTTGAATTTGAGTATTTTCTATTCATCTATTATTATTGTTATATATTATTCAGCAGAATTAAACACAGACAGTGAGAATCCACAGATGCCCACTGTCTCTTAAAGGAAAAGCACTTTATTTGTCAATTAAAAGATTTGGGAAACAACATCCAGTTCTGGCAATAATTTTGCATCAAATGTGTATCTGATGTTGAATTACAAGATTCTCAAATGCTAATTTTGTAATTATTTTTAGTTGTGGGTTTTTTTCCCTAAACCACTATTGTTCACTTTTCATCAGCCTTGTAACTTTTGCATATACCAGATGTCACATGCTGAGTATCTACAAAACAAGACTGGATTCAATGCACAGAGCTGCATCACTGGACATTATTAACCAGTTAAAATGTGTGATGGCCATAGACATACAAAGATTCTCTTAATCTGAGCCTGCAAACTTGCAGCCTTAGCTCTGACATTTGTCAAACCATAGGTTTCCAACAAATAGAGTAGCAAAGGGCATTGTATTTACATCATTAGGATGAGGATTTAATTAAAAAAAATTAGATAGTGAAATTGAGACTGAGGTCCATCCACATCTGGCCTCTGCAACCATATTGCATTTTTAAAAGGTCTGGCGGAGAGTTTGATGACAGAAGTGCAGGGTGGCCCTTGAGAGGTTTATGCACGTAAGACAATGATTAAATATCAAATCTATTTTTTACCTCCAGTGCCTTTAGTTGTCAGGCACATCACTCATTACCCCAATTCCTGCTAAGGCCTTTGGGATCCATCTGGGCTGAGTACAGAATTTGCAGTGCTTATCAGAAGATACCATCTTTGACTCTTCCAGGGTGCAATGGGAATCTTATCAGGACAAAGCTCCTCGCAAAGATAGCACCAGGAGCATGAGGAGCTACAAGAGAATTCTCCGTACAATAGATGAGACACAATTGATTTCTGGCACTCCACTTCCAGCCTCAGCCAGAAATACAAGACAAACAGGCTTGCTTTCTTCTGCGATTTCAACATGTCTGCTTCCTGTATGAGCTGGAAATAGGACATACCATAACAATTATCAAAACATTTCAGAAGCTCAAGCAAGGTGTGATTGGAGCCAGCTTCTGGAGTCAGAGAGGCCTTGGGGAGCCATGTGAGCAGGCTGGGCCCTCTGCTACCTGCTGATGTAGCAACCAAACGTGACCCCACCAAAGGCATTGCAGTTTGACCCTCATTCAAACATCTTGGCTGGATGGCCCCAAACTTTCACAGCTAGGCTGAAGGGAACTCAAGTGTCTCCGAAACACCAAGGGACAGCCCACCCAGGCTAAAATCTGGCAGCCCTTGGTTGCCTACCTTCAGCTCACTCACGCATGGTGCCTGGCCCTGCCCAGGATGAGTCCTTGCTTACAGTGGGGAACAAACAGTGAGCTCTGGGAGAGGGGGACAGTCAGAGCACCAGCACTTGTGGAAAATCGTGGGAGGGGAGGCAGGACCCTGCACTGAGAGCAAAGGGCTCCAGGCAGGGCCAGGACATGGCTGGGAAGGACTGATGGCTTCTCAGGGAGAGGCAGAGGAGAGGTGGCTGCTGACAAGGGGGGAGATGGAAAGGGGACATTCCCCAAGAGGTGAAGAAGCATTTAGAGAGGAGAAGAGGGAAAGTCCAAACTGCTTTATGATGGGAGATGCAGCTCTCTGGCGGGACAGGAAGAGAGGACTGGGACAAACATATGGGAGAGGCCTGTCTTTCACTGAGGGAAACAGCAGAGAGGAGAGGAAAGGCTTCTAACTGAAAAGGAGGGAATAAAAAACAAGGGCATAGTAAAAGACATGGTAGCCACTGGTGACGCAGTTGGGCCCAAGTGGGACGGTGGTGAGCGTGGCTGGGAGCAAAAAACAGGACCCAAACTGGTGCTTCAGTGGAATAACCTGGCAGGAGACAAAAACCCACCCTCCAACATTAGCGTAAAGTAACAGAAAAGAGGGAACAAAATTCACAAAAGGGAAGCATTTGGGAGGGAGAGAGAGAGAGACAAACAGGAGAAATATGGCATCTACATTGAGGACCTGAAGAAACTTGGTTACGATAGAGTGAGGGAGAAGAGCTGTTGTGTGCTGCCAACACACGCAAACGTGGCTGGTGAACGGAAGGTTATAATATACATTATTCATCAGGGATAACTTAATTTTTAATGAAAGAATATTTCTATGTCTACCTCACGAGAAATGTGTGAAGATCTTTGGGGCTCCATGTTCTGTGGGTTTGGCTATTCACACAGGCATTGTGAGAGAGCAAAGCACAGGAAAGTAGCATGATGTTTGAATGCAGACTTCATACTGAGGCGAGGTAACTTTGTCCACCCCCAAGTGGTTTTATATCTCAAAATAGAAAGAAGTTTGCCACATCTTTCAAAAATGCAGGGAGCTCCTCCAAGTTTCTTTTCTGTCCCAACTGGATGGTTAAGAGCCTTCCTCTAGAATCTGGATATGGCCTTCAAAAATATTATTGTTGCAATTATTTACCAAAAAAAAGTTTCAAATTAAAAAAACCAAATGAACAGATAAATATTCAGTAAGTAAAAGTGATTTTCTGCTAGAAACAGCTAATAATTTTAAGAAGCAGTAAGAAACACAAACAATACTCAAGCCTGTTGAGTATTCTTTGACCTGTCATTCATGTATCCCAATTTCCCAGATAGATATACTATCTACCCCTCAGTCTTCTGCAGTGAACACACTTGTCTGACCTGGTCTAATCCTCAGTTTGTTGCCACAAGTCCAGCCAATGAAGTGTAAGGCAGGGTCCTTGTGTAGTGTGCTTTAGGAAGAGAGTTTGAGATCCATGTTTCATACAGGTTATACTATAGCACTGAGACTGCACATTCGGGTGAAGGTCAAGACATAGGGAAGATTCTCGAGGGAGAGAAAACACTGGAAACAAGATGGTCTGAACTGAACTCTCAGAGAGACTCCCGGCTAAAACCTGAAACTGTTGCAGAGTAAAATAAAAAACAAACTGTTGCAGGAAAAAAAAAAAAGAAACTTTTTTGCTTCTTCCAAGCAATTGGTAAGTCCCTGTGCCCAGGATGCACGTCTGCACTGCACAAAGAAGTCCTGTGGTACACTGATAGTTACCATTACCAGCTTTGGTATCAGAAACACTCTAGCTATGGTAATAAAGTAGGTAAGATAAATTATCCTCTTGAAAAGACAGTACAGTACTACATTAATGCACTTACACTACAGCCAGTACTCGAACAAAATTGCTTAGAACAAACTTAGACACTGGAACCAAAGCATGTGCAATTTTTTCACAGTGCTTGCATAATTCTCTTGGGTTTGAAATGTGTAGTAACTCTTGATTCGCATCTCTAGTTCATAGCTCTTTTTTTGGCAGCATTTTTTTCTTTAATTTCCCTGAGTTCACTATAATAAGTTACCTTATTGTAAATTGTCTCTTCATAAATCTGTGCAGCACACCTCTATTTAGATTTCCCATTTCATCTGATTAGTGCTGCTGCAGTTTTTCAAGCATTGCTTTGTTTTGTGTGAAGCAATTTGCTACCCCTGTTTGAGAAATATGTTTTTGTTTGGATACAAGAGTATCTCGCTTAGAATTTCTTTTTCAGTTCTCCATTTTTTCTGACTTACTTTTTTTAAATGCTGGCTTCTTTGGCTAAGATGGAACTGAAAGCATAATTCAGATTTTTTGTGTGTGTGTTATTTCAGAGGACATCAAAATAGATTTCTCTGCTTTAAGTGTCTATTTAATATAGTTTTCTAGCTCAAGCCTTCTATGATGGCACTCACACACTGTTTGAGACACCTTCTGAAATTACAAAGAGATCAGAAATAGCACAGGGAGTGCACTTTTGGCCAGAATCACTCTAGGGAGATTGGCCCAGAGTGGCTTCTACATTTGGCATGCTAAGTGCTGAATTGTTTTAATGGCCACTCCGTATGCATATTTTGCAGAAATCTAGGTATAGGACTTTTTTTTAAAGTATCTGTTTTATTTCATGAATTCAGCTACTCTAATTATCATACAGCATACTAGGATGTTACACTGTATTAAAAAAAAAGTTTCACAATCAGTTTCACCAGAGAAATGCAGGACTATCTATCTGATGCATTTTGCACCTTCTCAATACAAACTTCTCTGCACCCTGAGGTGCTGCTGTAGTATAAATGGAAACTTCATTTATCCACTGTGGAAAGAGAGACAACAGATCGATAATCTACGGGTGAAAATTAGCAAGAGTGTAAAAATCCATTATCAAAACCATTTGCACACAAGTCAACATAGACATTAGTTTTACACTTCTCAAAATCCTGGAGGAGGATTGAAGTTTCTCTGCTGCTGTGACTGACAGACAGCTAGTTTGACGGTGCTTTTCTCATGCATCACCGACTATATTTAAGAAAGTCTTGTGACTCCTTTACTGTTCCATTCCCACCAAAGTAGATACCTGGGTTCATAAAATTGTCTACTATGTAATGATTTCTGCTATATAAGATAAAGCCACTGTTGTGGTAAATCCATTGCAAAACAGGATCCTGAGAAGTACTAATGAATTTCCTGCCAAACTGCTTAAATCATAATTACTTTGTCACAAGCATCATATGTTTATAATCTTGTTATGATACTGAAGCCTTATACAGCTGGTTTTTTGTAACACTTTTGTAGCCAGTTTAAAGCCATCTGGTGCACGTATTGCCAGGTATACGCGTTGTTGCTGTGACTACATGTGCACCCTCAGCAAAATCATGGTATTTTCTCAGTGTATGGCAGTGGAGTTGAAATGGGATCATGTCATTATTTAATCGTACACAGTGACTACATATGAGGTTCCTGATACCCACATGTGAGAGAGAGGTGCTGTTTCAGTTTGTTATCTCTTCACATTCAGATCCTGAAAATTATATAAATGTTAGATTGATCTCCCAATAAGCCAAAGATTGAGAAGCAGTTTTGGATTTCTTCTAAATGTCGTAACTTTTCCTGTGCTTTTATAAAGCCCAAGTCCTTAATTATAATTCTAGTAAGTAGATATAGGAACATATGATTTTTATCTCCTGGTTACCTAGCAAAAAGCTTACATTTGGAGATCATCTTATTAAAAAACCTGTGATATATGGATTAAGATTAGAGTTACGGATAAGATTAGAGTTAAGGTTTCATCTCTATTTTGCTATCTATCAATTAAAGGACATAATTTGCTTATAGTTTACTTTTTTAATACCATGTTATGATTGGATCACTGTAGTATTTAGAAGCTGCAACCAAAATAAAAGCTCCATTACCTTGAATTCTGAAAAACCACATAGTAAAAGGAAGCCCCTGCTTGGCAGCAGAAATAAAAACGATCCTCAGAGACCAGGAAGGGAAAGAAGTACCTTTCCTGACTGACTTAATTATTTTTCTGCAGCAAAATGACTTGTTGAAGGTCATAAGAGAATTGAATTTCTATGTTGGTGGGCAGGTGGAAAAGAAACAGAGGATGTTTGGTCCACATTTTCATGCACAGCCTTTTTTTTACTCATTTCCTATGGAAATAAGTCTCCTGTGATCATGGTTGTGCCTTTTCCTCCCTTTTTTCATCTCCACCCATAACTTTTGCCTCCACTGATTAATAAAAACAAATTTGAAAGATGAGTAGAAGTCTTAAATAGGATTCTCTTCCTATGAATTTTGTGAAAGCAGATGCCCAGAGAAGGGAAGAAGAAACCATCTGAATGTTCTTGCTATGGTAAAGCTGCAGCTCGAATTCACCCTCACAAGACAAAACTACAAATACAGGAAAACTTCTCTAATGTCATATCAGCTCTCTTCCTATTTTGCTATAAATCTCTAGAGCATAATGCACAGCTGTCCAGGCAACACACACTAGTTCGATTTGGCACCAATCTGGAGTGAAATAAGTAGTGTTCTTTGGGAGAAGCCCTGGTACAGAACAGAGGCTACTTTTTTGTAGCTTCATGGCTTGCACCCTACAAGCCAATGGAGACAAACTGATGGCTGGTTTGCTCAGGGATGGGGTTCATTCCTGGGTGCGGATCATAGAGGCAGCTCAGACACAATCAAAGCAAACTCGTACTTCTCAAACAAAAGATGCTGATCACTGCAAAGTCAGGCTTATGTGCAGATGTGGCACTTGGGGACATGATTAAGTGCTGTACTTGGCAGCGCAGGGTTAATAGCTGGACTTGATCTTAAATGTCTTTTCCAACCTAAATGATTGTATGACTCGGATTGTGGAACCATTTGTTTAATGATTATGTTTTTGAATACATATGGTAGAGAGGAGGAAGAATCCCTTTGGGAGGGCTTTGGAAACCTTTCTCTCAAACTGTAAGTCACTGAATTGTTTCTTTTGAGGAAGGAATTGGTACATCTTGCATCTCTGATTTTATGCTAATTTTCCTTCATATGGTCTGTTTCTGTTAAGAGCCTAGACTGAAGATCTGCAGTGTGTCATGGTAAGCAGTATGTAGATCACTGCCATGTGTCAAAGCTGGACAGTTTCTTCACTTTTCTTGCTTGATTTGAGGCTGCTTGTATTAAGCACTTTCCCTCTCTCCTTTTTTCTCACTTGTGTGGTTAGGAATTGCTTTACTGCCTGTGTGTCCTGTGTTTAATATTAGTTAGATGTTTGGCCATCTGTACTTCCCTGAAATCTAATGCTGGTTTTCATTGATGGGGATTTCCTGGGTGCTCACGTGCCTTTCTTTTCTATCTTGTCTCCAGATACACATCTTGGGTAATCACACCAGTGTTATGGTATAAGCTGTGCAGTGTAACTTCTCTAATTATGGGACTATCTGGCTGCTGTTAAGACTTTTTTGCTCAACCATCTTGCAGTGAATTTGAACACAAGTGCCAAACATGGTTGACTATTAACTTCGTGTGCTTTATCGTTCCTTCTAAGGAATTCCATCTTGCTGTTCCTAACCAAAGTGTTTTTCAATATAGTGAACAGGGTTTTCAACCTCAACATAAGCAGCTTATGCCTATTCTTTTTCTTTCTCACTGATGATTATGTCTCCTTATAATTAAAAACATCAAATACATCCCCTACCAGCTGAATTTTGTTAAACTAAGTAAAATTCTTCTCATATGATAGAATCTTAATTCCTCTGATCTTTCTAGTAACCCTTTCCACGCTTTTTTCGTAGGAAGATTAATTTAAACTGGTGGATAGGGCTGTACTTAATATTCCAGAACAGATCTTGCCAGGGCTTTGTATTATACCGCAAGCACCCTTCCTGCTTCTGGAAATTCCACGTATAATATATCTAAGATAATGCATCTTATGTCTGCTTCACATTGGTTGCTAACAAGCGTGCTACAATTGACTGGTTCTCATAGCAGGTGCATTTTGGTGAGCTTCCTGCTTGTTTGACTGTGCTCCTGAAGTTTCTTCTAGCTAATATTACTTGACTGGAGGCACTCCGGCCAGGCCACACGCTAGAAAGCGCTTAGGCTCACCTCCAGGTATTAAGGATGGGACTTGTATATTCCAGCTACTTTTCACAAGAGGTGGAGTGTGAACACTGTGTGTATTTACCACTGCATCTGTTGACAGGCAAAGGGTGTCCGTCCTTTGCCCAAAATGTTTATGCAGTCTAGCACTGTAAAGAGTCCAATCTTAAGGAAGCTGTGAGAAATTTACTTAAATTCATTCCAGACTATAGCACCATATACCTTTAGACAGACAGCAGTGCAATTCCTGTCCTGCTCCTCTGGCCACAGGTCTTGACCCTGAGCAGGCCCTAAATGCTATTCTTTTTTCCTGAGCCTAGATTAATTCCACACTCTACTTTAGCATTGTCACACGATGGTTGAACCAGCAAAAAGTGAATGGTGACAAAGAGTCTTAAATGAGTGGCTGGCAAAAGACATAGGACAGCAATAGGGCCATGCAAAGCCCAATTGCATTCCAAGAAGTGTCTGTTGAACAATAAACATCAGCAGTCCTGCTGGGGCTGCAGAGCTGTATGAAAGGTGCTGCATACATCACTGAGGTTGATTAAATGAAACCCAGTCCTTAACCAGAGGTGTTCCTGTTTGGCTTAAGTGGCGTGAGCTGGAGCAATAGGCTTATAGTGTAACTCCTTACCCAGATCAGGTATATTTGAGCATAATTTTCACTTTCTATTCTTACCTCAATGGAGAAATAAACAGAGATGATAGGGCCCTAAATTGAAAGCATGTACATCCCATAGATTACGCAGAGCGAGACGAAAACCTCGGTGTTGTTTGAGAGGAGCAGGACGTGCGAGTTCAGAGCTGCTGTTCCTAAAACACCAAACATTACCTGCCTAAAACACCAAAACCAGAGAAATCCCATTTGCAAGCAGACGAAGCCCTGCTACAGATCGGGCAGCATTCGGACGACAAAATGGCTGTGGCTGTGGCTATAGGTGATCCACAGAAGCGCAGCTGGAAGAAGCCGGGGGGCGGGGGAGCCCCGACCCCACACTCCGGGGCCGATCGTGGGCCGCGGCGGGGCCGTGCCGCAGTTACCGAGAGCCCGTCCCAGGCACTCACTGCGCGGCGCTGCGAGACGCGCGAGGGGCGCGCAGCCCCGGGGAGCGCACCGGCCGGCGGCTGCGCCTTCCCGGCGGGGCTCCCGGGCCGCGGGCCCCGCTCGGCTCGGCTCGGCCGGGCGGTGCCGGTGCCGGGTCGGTGCCGGTGCCGGGTCGGTGCCGGTGCCGGGTCGGTGCCGGAGGGGCAGCGCGGGGCCCGCGCGGGTCCGGCGCCCCTCGGGGCGGGCGCGGGCCCGGTGCCGGCGGCGCGGGGCGCAGGCGCGGGGGGCGCGGGCATGCGCGCTGGGCGGCGGGGAGCCCGATCTGATAGGGAGCAGGGGCTGACACTACCCCCGTGTGGGCGGCGGAACGTCCCGAGGATGACGTGCGGCGTTCTCGAATCCCGTGTCTCGCTCGCTCGCTCGCCGCCGCCGCCGCCGAAGGAAACGGGAAAAGCAACAAGGAGGCAGGAGCAGGCGCGGCGCCATGGCGGCCCTGGAGCGGCCCGTGCCCAGTCCCGAGGCGTTCCTGGGCCAGCCCTGGGCCGCCTGGGTGCGGGAGGCCGCCCCCCCGCACGCGCACGGCGCCGCCCCCCCGCACAGTAAGGGCAGGGACCGGCCGCGGTCCGGCTCCGCACGCCGCTCCCCCCGGAGCGGGGCCGGGGTCCGGCCGGGCCGCCCCCCCTCCCCTCTCTCCCTTCCCCTCCCTCCTGCCGCCGGGGCCGGGAGGTGCCGCCCCCCCGGGCGCTCAGCTGACGCCCGGCCGAGCCCCCGTGCCATGTGTGCGGGAGGCGCACGCCGCGCCTGCCGTGCCGCTGCCCCGCGGCGCTGGGCCGGCGCCGCGGTGGGGGAAGGGGGCGAGGGGGAGGATGCGCGGAGGGGCCGGAGGATGCCGCGGGAAGCGGGGGGGGGGCGGAGGGTGCTGCCGCGGGGGGCCCGGCGGTTCCGCTCCCTGGCAGATGCTCCGACCATTGTGCTTTTGCTGTTGCAAATAGAAACACTGCTCACCTCCTCACCTCTCCTCCTCCTCCCCTCGCCAAACAATAAATGCACACCTCAGGGCCCTCGGCGCTTCCTGACTCTGCTTCTCTTCTGCAGGTGTAGATCTAGAAGAGACTGGAAAGGAGGGTGGAAAAAGCAGAGAGGTTATGAGGCTTAATAAAGAAGGTAAGTGGATAGTGCTGGCACACCTCTCTACCTGTCTTGTCTCTTGGTGGTTGTGGATGACTGTGGTTTGGCCTTGACAGGGTAGTCTCAAAGCATATGGATCTCTCTGCCGTGAAGAATGTTTCAGGATTGGATACACGGAGATGACTGTCACTGTATCAACTTCTTTTGAAGTACGGGTATAACAGGTGTATGCGTGCAACTGGCAGACGTGGTAAAAGATAAGGCAATTTTGAGTCAAAAAACAACTACACATCAGTGGCCATATTGGATTTTTTTTGTAGACCCCGTCCCTTCATGCAACATCTCAGTTGCTGCTGTGTGAAGATAAGCATATAAACCCGGGCATCAACTTTACACGTTATATTATCATTTGCAACTGTAGCGAAGACATTTTCACTTGCAGAGAGAAAGTCTGTTACAATTTTTGAGTTCGTGCACTTTAGCTCAAGTCACATTTTATTTTTTCATTCTCGCTGCTGAGTGTGACTTGCAGACAACTGAGCGGCCAGTGTCAAATATTATCTTACATTAGACTAAGCCATGTATATTATGCAAAACCAAATATAACGAGCCATTTGGGCCATAAGGTTTTTTGGCACCATCAGTGTGAACAGGCAGATTCCAGGCTACTGGTATTTGCCAGTGTGCTGTGCCTGACACAGTTCTGTCAGTTGCGAGAAGAGAAACTTTAGTGGTGAGCATAAACAAACCAAATTTACATCTTTCATTTGTGACGTGTCATTGACATCGTGCTGGGGGAACACCTAATGCAACTAGTGAAATGCTTTGGGACCCTCTTTCGTGTAGCTTTTTGTTTGTTTCTGTTATGTTAAGAAAGCAGTTTACATATACAACCTCTCTGTCATGAGAAATGCTTCTTGTGAAGTCGGTTCATAATGAACGATCCCATCATAGTGAAACTTCGTTGTGACTTACTCATGCTGAGAGAAATCCTGCTATTACCTGTAATGTCATAATATATATTCTGAAATGATGTTAAGTTTCTCATTATATTATGGTTGCCATTACACGTGCATTCAGTTTTGAGCATCTTGGCAGCTCAAAGGAATCTTATGTGTTCTAAACAACCTCTTGAAAAAAGAATGAATTAATCAGTAATGTAGATTTGTGTGATAAAGTATAAAATTGCATGGAGTACATGTTAAAATCATTTAAAATACGATAAAACTTCCCTTTTGGAAGACCTTTCTAGAGATGCCAAGCTTGATTGTATTCCTGTCTTGATTCTTACGTGCCTGAACCTTTTTATTTTGCCAGTCCAAAAATAAGTTAGTGGGAGAACTGGGATTTTCCTGTAGTGTATTTATAGGTAAAAGGTTCAAGGCGCAGTTTGTACATCTGTCAGTAATGTTGATTCAAAAATAATCGAACAAAGTCTTGCTACTTCAGCTTGGCCTTCCTAAGAAGCTTAATTTGTTGAGATAAAATGTTTTGTGCTCAGAAGTCCTTGAACACAAATTCTTATTATAAGCTTACTCGAGACATAAAGATTGAAGCACATCCCTACTTTCTAATCATACATAATATGCAAATTGTTTCCTAGAACAATTCAGTTTAGATTATCAGTTCTAGGCTTGTTTGAGTTTTTTGAGGGGTTAGAGACTCCAGCAAAGGAGCTCTATGTAAACTCACTCTCCAGAAAAATATTTTCCAAACAGAGTGTAATACTGTTGCTGACATTATGATGGTGACAGGTGTGAAGCACTTACTGGTTTTTACCGTACTTATGGCGTAATATAAATGTTTAAAAAAACAAACCTGACTGTTATATTTAGAAAATAAAAAGCTTTAGAAATTTTATTGTTCCAAGTAGTAACTTGTGTTAGATCACTTAGAAAGAACTTTCATGAAGTTTGAATAAATTAGTATGCGTTGAAATATTTCTGTATTCATTTAAACAGTCTGCTAATACAGGTGTACCACACCCATCTGTGTGTCTGAACACCCACTGTAAATCTTCTTTGGCCTCACCATCCTTATTCATAAAGGTGGGGAAAAATGTGCCAAGTTAGAGGAGACATTGCTCATGTATTTGCAGAAACGCTTGTGCTTTTACTCTCATCTTGCACACATCTGTCTTGTGACATGTTGAATTTTTTTGACTGCTTTGTTCATAGACAAGGATTGTGGTCATGATAGGTCTGAGTACCAAACCCAACTCCTTTTTCTTTACAATCTTATCTATTTGAGTAGAACTTTTTATGGCATCCGTGGTGCCAGGAGATTGTAAGTGGCGTCTTAGAAAAATCAAACGTTACGTGTGTCAAGTAACTGAGAACGACAGAGACAGGATTTTAAGTATCAGAAATTACTGTCCTGTTTGATAAAGATAGTGTAAAGTCTGGTCTCTCTGCATTTGCTTCTTGTCATATTTGTCTGCATTTTGTCATCTTTAGTTCATATGACCAGATTTATGCAGTCATCCCTTTGTAAGCGGTTGAGCAAAAGAGTCTTTTTAGACTCACAGTGAACCTGTGTGCAGAGCATGGTGGGGGAAAGAGGTGGGAAGACAAGTGGTCTCCTCCAGACCACCACAAGGCATTTCACTTTGATTTTGTAGAAAGATATGGTGTCAGGTGGCAAAAAGTGCCATCCCTGCTTCACCCCTGCTTCACCGCCTCCTTTCTGGTTGTGTACTGTATGTGTTGAGAGTGGTGGGCTGCTCTGCCTCCTCCCTTTGGCCCAGGTGGGCACCTGGGAGGCAGCATTCCCGGGAGGTTTTGGGTAGAAACACTCACTGCCAAGTCTGCGCCTGCCCAAGGGGTTGATACGTCTTTGCGCATCCCTGGGCAAAGGGGTCACAGACACTGTGCTGTTCATTTCTGTAATGCAAGAGATGCGCTGAGGCCGTGGTGCCCCCTGTGCCCCACCTTAAGGGTAAAAGTAAAGACACAGAAATATTGCTCACTGCTTTCCTTTATTCTGCAGTGTATATGTAGGCAGCGCAGAGGGAGAGAAATTTCCTGAACGTTTGTTCAGTTTTGTAGACAGAATTGCTTTTTGCATGCTAATACTTACTCTTAAGTTTTCCTTCAGCAAATGCAGTCTATCCACGGTTGACTTTTACTGGCATGCAGACTTGTGGAGAGAGGATTACAAAGTTGCAAGTGTTCACAGAAAATGAGAAATTTTATGCATAAATGTTTGTGCCAGAAAAAAAACTTATCTGCTTATCTAATCAGGAAACAGAAACAGTATTGTGTAATTTATCTGACAAATCACTACCAAGCGACCGGCTTAGCTCAAAGAAGGGTTATCAGAATGGGAGCAGCATTTAGAATTTATGTTGAATTTTAAAAAGTTGAATGACACTGTTGAAAAATTAAAGATTTTCTTGCAGGTAGCATGCATAGGAAAAGAAGTCTGTATTTGTTTGAGAATTTGTCTTGTAGAATGCCACAGTTACTGTGTACCTGAGGTAGATACAGTGTTCTGTTATTATCAGTCTTAACCTGTAACTTCTTATAGATAAAGTATGAAGGCATGTGTTTTACTTTACACAATATTGAAGAAAATATCAGAAGAGTGGGATTTTTTGTTTTGCGTACAGAACTTGTATTAATTGGTTTAGTAAATGTGCAAGCATTGAGTGTGCTGTGAGTGTTTCTAGGTAGGCACAGGCTGTAAAGGAGCAAAAGATATCCTGTGATAGTATCTGTGTGAACTACAGCAGGGTTAAATATGACCTGTGGGACTTAGGTCTATATCTGGGTACTTGGTGTCGTAGTCAACGTCAGTTTCCCAGTTCAGTGGGTTTGTATTATTGAGGTTTCAATCTGATGATGTGTGTGTTTTGTCTCAGATAATCTTTTCCCTGACCATACTGATTCATTATCGTTTGACATTATGGATGTGATGTAAAAAATTCTAATAGTTTTTTCTGATTTTGTGTTAAAACTAGAGGTTTACAGTCATTATTGCACCACCCTAAACTTGGCCACTTTACTTCCTGATTACACATGCAAACTGGAGTTTTAAATCTATTGTATAGTTGCTTACCCTATATTTTTCCTATTTTGAATTCCCACAGAAATGTCTGATGGAAAGCTTTGTGATAAATCCTTTGGCAACATCAGTGCAAAATTAAAGGAATACTGATTGGTTTTGCTTTCGGTATCTTTTTAATTCTTCAGAAAAATATCTTGATGGTTTTGTCATTCTTCTTGGAAAAACGAGAAGTTAAGGAGGCTAGGTGGTGGTAGGGAACACTTCTGTAGGGGAAAAACGAATGTGGCATGCAACATTCTACTTTATGAAGAGCAAGAGGAAGAAAAATTTATTTATGGGGAGATTGTGAAAGAAGAGAAGACAAGACAAAACCAGCTGGTTAATGTAAGCATTGGGCTTGGAGTTGATTTTTATTTAATTATTATTTATTTTTTTGTTTACTAGGGGTTTGCCAATGGTGCTGTTTGTCTCCTTTAAAAACATACCAAACCAAAAAGAATAAAAACATTCGTGTTTTTCTTAGATGAATTCATCTTTCACCTTTTTGTGGCAGAAGGGGATGTTGAAAAGGCTGAGAGGGAAAGAAAATTATAGCAAGGTTTTAAACACATCCCCCAAAAGAAAGATGTGAGGTTATTGAATTTAGACCAGCATAGTTGGTGATTTGGGGGTGGTTTGGTTTTGGTTTTGTAGTGGGCAAAAGAGACAGTTGAATGATGTATAATTTTCTGTCTCTTCCCTGTAAGCTAATAAGGTCTTCCAGAGATACTGATTTTTAAACAGATGTAATATTCTGGTGAAGCTTGATGAGTGGAAGAACTGAGAATTGTCAGGACACAAAACTGTGGCTGTTTTCAAGAGAAACTTTTTCTTACCGTTCTTATCTTTATGCTGGCAATGTAAGAACAGTGAGCAAAGGTCCCCATGGGGGTTTTCTTAAGGATGAGAAATGACAGTGGGATTGAATTCTGGTGTGCATTCTGGTGTGTAAGTGCCTGATCAGTTCTGTGTGTGATATCTGACTCTGATATTTTTATTTTTTTTCCACATGGACAGCTTCTGCAGGGGGGTGGCGTGGCTCCTGGTTATGGCTGTCACCTCATTTAATGTGTTTCAGAGGAAGAATGAAACATTATGTATGATAGTGCCCAGAAAATTTAGTCACAATTGTAGTTTATCCTCATAGTTACATAGTTATTTTCTGAAACCTGTCCTTTAGTTCTTCAACCCACACACTGGATAAAAGGAGTGGAGTAATGGTAAAGCTCTCTGATCAGACATTCTGTGTTTTGAATCAAGATGTTGATGTTTTTGAATATGTATCCAGAACTGTTGTTCTCTAAATGACTTCTTTAAAAATTCTGGTTTTGTTAGATGGCACATATCTTGAAGTTCAGTATTTGTGCAACAGTTGTTCTGAAGAGGTTAGATCTCCTGGTAGTTTAAGGTACCTCTTTTGATTGCATGTGAGGAAGCCATGTGTGATTCGCTGTCAACTGACAGCTCTGTCACTAAGGATCTGTCTCTGACATTCCTTGTGCTTGTAATTTATAACCAGACTTGAGAAAGAGGGAAATTCATGTGTTTACTAGGGTGTACCCCAAGCCCTGCTGGCACTGCAGAAAGTAAAATGACTTCTTGTATCTAATTTTGATTGAGATATAAAAACACGTGTATGTTTGCTTGTTTATCTGCCTCTGTATGTGGTTAACAGTTTATAGATGAAATATAGGTTTCTATGTATTACAAAAAAAGACTACACAAGAACTGAACCATTTCCACAGTGAAGTGGAGTAATTTCTTTGAAATGGGCCTTTTGTTCTATTTAATTAAAAATTAGGACGTTATCAGATTCTGGTTTACCTTTGGGGCAAAAAATATTAGCCATTTAACCAAAGCTGAGGTGTATGAATGAGATGGAAGCAGTAGAAAATCCTATAGAAAACATTTCAAATCACATTTTGTTTAAGTTGTGGAGTTTCTGGTAGACCACTGTGTGCATTACTAAGAAAGATCACCTTCAGTAAAAGTAGTATACTTTTAGAGGTATATGTGTTCCTTAAAGAGTTAACTCCAATATAAGGTTATATAAGTGCCATGGAATAACTAGCAAGAAAGATTTTCAATTTATATGGGCATGGATTAGGTTACTGGATCTTTCTGTCTTCCTAGTTCAGCTTGGTGCAGAAGTTCTTCAGCTTGTCCTTGAAGAAGCTGATTCAGGAGTTAAAGGTGCAGGGTGCCAGGTGAAGGTGGTTTCTTTAGGTAATTAATGTGCCAAAAAACCTGTGGCAAATGCTGTCCTGACACAGCAAATTGTTTGACAGAGGTCTCCCAGCAAGACTATAGCAGGAAATCTGTGATGGTTCTCTTGCTAGATGAGAAGGGTAGATGCTATGAGGGTAAAAATGGTCTAGTTTTTTATCACAGTGCTGTGCAGCTGACTAAACTGAGTCAAACTGGAGAGGGAATCCAGCACAGTTACAACCTATGTGGGACATAGGACAACCAACTATTGCATGTATAATTTCTCTCTTTTTCTTTTCTGTGTCCCTTTCCATGTTTGATTTTAAGGAACTGGTTTTGTCATAATGTTTTGTATGGCTTATTAAAAGTTATGCCTGAAAGCCACTGTTGTTGCTGGAGAAGTGAGTTTTCTGATTGCTCTTGGTCTTGTACTTAATAGAAATGTCTTCCTTGTTTCTGAAATGTTGTGCTTATTATTCAGTAATTTCCTTTCATATTTTACTAAGTTGTATGAATAATACAGTGCTTAAGCCCAACACATATTCCTATTTATGTGTTTTCTTGACAGTAATTAGAATTTAGAATTATTTGGTTTTCCAGCTTTTTGATTTCTGTGTTCGTGTATTTATAAAATGTGGGCTGTTTGGCAAAAGAGAAGTGGAGTTTTCCCAGATCAGAAAGAGCATCAGCCAGAAGTAGGAAATGACAACAAAAGTTCTATGTTCTGCACAACTGCTGGTTCCAATGTATGTCTAGTGCAGTTTCACTCAGTCCACAGGCCCCTCCTGAATCATCTGTGAAACGGAAGCAGTTGTGTTGTGACAGAGCTGTGCACGGTACACAGGGGATTCGGGCTTGCTTCCCTTTCTGTTTCCTTGGAGCAGGTGTTCAGCACGAGAGACAGGAGAGTGACTCACAAAGTAACATCAAGACGTAAGAATGGCTGGCAAAGCGGAAGAGTTCATGGGTTTTGCTTCTGTGTGATCTTTGCTATGTTCTTTGTTTTGATTATAATTTTTTTCTGTTTTACAGTGGTTTATGTCTTCTGTCTAGACATTCTTTTTCTTCCTACTGCAGAGGGGCTGGAAAAAGGGGGAGGTCAGAATCTGTGAATTTGAAGTTATATTTTAATTGATTCCTGCTAATGTCATATAAGTTATAGTTTTTGAGAAGTTTGTTGAATCATATGTATCTTCTCTAGAAAGGCAAAACAGGATGGGACTGGACCTCTCCAGTGACAGAATAAGGTGACTTGAGCTTGTCATAATTTTGAGAGGAAATGGTCAGAATGGAAGCTGAGATTTAAAAATGTGTAAATCATTACGTGTGTCCATTTTTGAGTCTCTGATAGGTATTCTATCCTCAGGTGGCTGCTTTGGGTTGTCTAGATTAGACAGATTTTCAGACAGCAGTTAGCGTATCCAGTTGTTTTTTAAGCTGCTCTTAGTTATGTCTGTTGAGACAGGATGCTATGATGATTTAAATCTGAAAAGTTTGTTGGATCCATGCCACCGCAACAACCACTGACAGAGCCAAAACCTTGTTTGTTTGGGGCTGATAATGGAGATAGTTGGAGGACAATGATCTGGATGAATATAAGTAATTGATCCATTACTGCTGTGATTAGGGAGGCAGTATTACTGTTTGCATGATACTAATACCTAGCAGCCTCATCGGTCAGTAGACACTACTGTGCTGGGTACTAGAACAAGGAGGAAGTGTGTGTTGTGAAATTGTTGTGCTGTGGAGAACTGATTTTTTAATATATGACAAAGGAGTTTTAATATTGACAAACAAAAGGACTTAGTTGCTCTACATGATAGGTGTTCGACTTTAGACTAAACTTAAAGCCACTTTTAGGCTTTTTTACGACCGTGGCAAGGAAAGCTTTAAGGTGGTGTTTGAAGGGCATTGAAGTAGTTTTGCAAGTGCTTTGAAGGTATCCTTACTCAAGTGTGGAAGTTGGCCTGAATGAAAATACAGGCTTGTTAAAAGTTTAGTAAGTGAATACTGACATCATGAACCAACTAGAAATGTGAGCAAATGGTGTGATAGCAAGTAAGATGTGGACAGTATAGTGTACCTAAGAGAGAGGAGCCTGGAAAGCAAAGATGAGTCATTCCCAATATATAAATTTGGAATGGAGGATTGTGCATAGAAGGTTGCAGAGAGGATGGTCAAGTTCTATGACAATATAGAAGAAGGAACTTTTGGAGCAGTGTGGACAAGCAGGATAATGTTTGTCAACATGAAAAAGAAGAAAATATAAATAGCTGATGTGAGGTGAAAGCCCAGACAAACTTTTAGCTGTGAAGGTGTTTAAAGAAGACTTTGTCCTAGGGATGCAAGACAGGAAGAATCACTTAGATATAGATGTAACCTGAATGAATGGATCAAGAGAGAAGTCATTGGCAAAGATGACATGGTGTTTTATCATAGTATTTTATATCTGAATGACAGGCAAGATGATTATGCTGTCCAGGGTTATCAAGAGAGGAGGTAGAGAAAAGAGGGTGGGAGTGATGAGATCTAAGTTCTGTTCTAGCTATATCAAGCTGAAGCTGACAGCTACTCAGTGGCAAGAGATGTCAGAAACAGACTGAGGTTTTTTGTTTAGACATGAATGTACTGTCTTTGAGACCTATCTCCTCAGGAACTGAATGTGTTGATAAAATTCTCAGATGTAAGAGAAGGGACAAAAGATACATCTCAGTGGGACCCTGCTAGAAGACAAAGGAGGAATAAGGAGCCTGCCAGTGACCTGTGAGAGGATTGGTACAGGAAGGAAAGGCAGCAGAAGAGGGTAGGGTCATGGAAGTCAGGAACAGGGAATGAATGCTTCAAAAGGAGAAAGGCATTTAATGTTCGTGAAGAATGCACAAGGATTATGGCTGATGGAAATGATTAACTTGATGTGATGTTGCAATAGTAAAAGTTTTTAGACATTTTAGTAAGAATACTTTCAGTGTAGTGCAAAAGACAGCAGAAGGAAACTCAGGCTGAAGTTAGAGACAAAAGGGTAATTTGTTATCAGACAGACCATAATGAGCTTAGAGGTGAAAGAAGGACAGAAAGAGTAGTGTAGTTAGAGAAGCAAGGGATCAGAAGTAGATTTTCAAGCATAGAAAAGGCTGATTGGCTGTCCCACTGTCAGAACAGGAGGAGAAAGGAGATGTGAGGTATGGGGTGATGTGAGTGAGGCAAGTGGAGAGTGGGACAGATGTGGTTTGTATCTGTTGTAGGAGGAAGAAAGAAGAAGTATAAGGAAGAGAAAGGGAGTGGGAAGGGAGAATGTGAAATGGTTATTATGTTTTCTCGCTTTCTCTTGGAATAAATATTTGCATTCTATTGTGGAGAAAGAAATGGATACAAAAGAAAAGGTTTGAGGAGTGAGTCAAAAGTAGGAAGAAAAAAGGCTGAAATTGCAGGTGTGGGTTCAGCTCAAATGGAGGAATGGCACAGATTAGTAAGCAGCAGGAGAGAGAGAAAATGTGCGATAACCTCATTTTCAGACTGGTTCTCTTTTCCACTGCAAATTCTAGGACAAGCGAGAATACAGCAAAGAAAATCGATGTTTAAAACAAGCATGAGTTCAGGATTGGTGGAGCTAGTATTGGCAAGTAGAAGCAAAAACCACCACAAAAATAAAGTCCTTCAAGGAGAGAGAAGTGTGTGTCTGGTCATATCTATCATATTGCGTGATGGATGTGAAAGTAGTAGTTCTGTTCCTTGCAGTGCGTCATAAGTAGATACTGTGTCTATGTGATCTGTCACATACTGATACTGACTTGTGCTTCCTGCTTCCAGAGCCGAGACAAGGCCACGGGATTGCATTATCGTGGACTGGGCCCCGGGTAACGTCGTGCTGCTCAGGGTGTATCATGAGAGCTTGGGCGCAGTGCTGCAGTAACCATGGTTGTATGGCTTTTGCTTGTCTTGCAGGGCAAAGCAAGCTTGTTCCTGTCTACATGCTGCAGGCAGGCATGCTTTATGATACAGCACTTTTTTTTTTTCTCTCAGAAAGCAGGACTTAATGATTTCAGAGGTGTTACATGGAATGGCTGTCATTCATGATGCAGGCTCCTCAGTGTTTAAGAAGCTAATCTCAGGTTTTCACATCTCTTTAGTAGATCTAAACAGCTGTTTAAGGAACAGGAGAATGCTGTGGGAAACAGCTGTTCGTTCGCACACAGAGCATTGAGCTGATCCTTTGACTTGGAAGGCTTTATCCATTCCCTTGCCTGCCTTTCCTAAGCAACTTTCTGCATGTCCCTGTGTGTTATCAATGTTCAATCATCCCAGCAGCTTCTACATGTCACCATGCAGAGGTACTGAGAAAAAAGGGAAAGAAAAAACATCTTCAGATTTTCTCTTCAAAGTCTCTCAGGGTTTTTTTGTGCACTGTCATGAAGTTGTGTGGTTCTGATCTATATTCATGCTTTTGCTGTATTTTTGGCTTTTTAGAAGACTTGGAGAACCTTGGGCAAATATACTAAGAAACTGAATGCATGGCGATGGAAAAACATGAGGAAAAATGTTGCAGCTCTTGAAATTATAGTGAGCTGTGTGTATAGTGCTTTTAATAGAGTCTTCATACATTCTGTGCTTGGTGTAAGTCTTCTGCAGCTACTCTCATAACTCACAACACACTGGGTGTGAACATTACCAAGCCTTGTAGGTATTTAAATTTTGAAAGAGGTAATGCAGCTTTACATATTTTTGGGTTTCTTGCTCATCAGGGAAAATTATTCTTGACTGCACTGCTGAAGGAGGGAATGCTACAAATTTTATTTTGTGGCATTTATTATTGTTTCCAGCTTTTCAAGATACCCGTCACTAGTCTGAGTGTTTGTTTTCCAAGCTCCTTGGCAAATCAAAAGTATTGTAACCCTTTATCGCTTTCCTGGAAGGTAAGAGTTTATCCTGTATGGAAGTTTTTGTAGGGTTTTGGGTTGTTTGGAGTTTTTTTTAGTTCCTTGTTATGAAATATTTATTTGGAAAAGTTCTGGAGAGATGTGTAACATATGTGTTCGAATGATGTAACGCATATAAAAGTGTTAGCTTTAGAAACCAGCAGGATATGGTCTGTATTTCAGAGAGCTTACGATGCATTTCAGACAAGGCCTGTAAGTAGCATGCGTTGTGAAGACAAAATTCAGTCTATGAGTGTTGAAAAATTTCTTGCAGGAGCTATTTTAAGGAGGAATTTGAAGGAGGTAAAGAATAATTAGTTGATGTGGAGGAAGGACGCATCAAAACTGATAGTATAGCACACAGGAAAGTAGTGTACAGAACAGATTCCTGGTGAGAGCAGTTTATTTGTAAAAATAAACTCTCCCTGTTTTGCTAATATTGTCTTACTGTCTGGGAGCTGGAAAGCAAAACTAATTGTAATTGCCAGACTGCAAAAATAATATAAATATTGAAAGATAAATCTTAATCTTTCTTAACTCTGTTCCCTAAACATGCCCTCTGTTCTCCAAATACTTAAACATTCCCTTTTTTATTAGGCTTCAGGCTCATCTGTTCCCTTGAATAGTACCCTAGTTTTGCTACTAGGCAAAAAGTGAAGAGAAGCTAACGCATGGTGTATGCAACAACATTTGTCATTCTCTTGTGCTCTTTCTTCTGTATTAGTTCTTTTATGCCCATTTGTTTATATGCATATTACAGGTTCAGAAGATAAGTAACGGGCAAAATTCTAAGCAGCTTTGACTCTTGTTCTGGACTTTCAACCTTAGAGTAAGTCTGTTGTGTCCGAATTCCTCTGTAGTTTGAATTTTTTTAGGAGAACCCCTTGGATGTGGGCTCTTTGATGATTTCTGACATACCATGTGCAAGCACAGTGTGCTATGGAAACAATACACAGAATAAGTGCTTTTAAGAGCTTGTTCATTTTAATACATTGGGTTTGTGAGACTCCCCTGTGTTCAAAATCATGATATTGAAGCTGCTTAGAGTAATAATCAGGACAGTGTGTGTATATCCAGAGGAAGGGTGAAGTTCGATTCATGTCAATGTGAGGGGAGGCAGAGGGAGTGAGTGAATGGGAAGAAGTCATGAGAATAAACAAGATGACTACTGATAATGTTTATAGATCACCTTTCTTTGGAAAGAGGCCGAAGATATCCTACCAGCTATGTGTAGAAATTAATCCATTTGTCACTGAAAGAGGATGGGAAAACATGGCTGCTACTGAAAGCCCAATCCTACCTGCACTGGAATTAAATGGCAAAATGCTGAAAGCCTACTGTGTACTGATAGGGTGTAATCCAGTCCTCACTGAAATATGTTACTGCATAATGATTTGGAAAGCAAAGGATCAATACCTTATTTCTAGATTACAAAGTGAATACAGGTACATAGAATGTATTTATTTATAGGGAGAAAAAACCCCCCAAAAAAAACAGAAAAAAAGAGGTAAAATACCAGAGCACATTACTTTTCCCTGTGAGAGACTGCAGCAGGCTTTGCTGACTAGCACTCTATTTACTGTTTTTCAAATGTTAATGCTGCCATTGGTGCCAAATTTTACTCATTAAAGTAAAGACTGCCATATTTCAAAATACATTGCTGTGGTTTATCTTTCTTTCAAAGAACAGTTACCCAAATCACACTTACGAGAATAGGCCAGTTCTTATTATAGCAAAAGCCCATAGTACTTCACTATACTTTAGCAAGTCACCACATACTAGTATGGTGCTTTTCAATAATTTTTAATTACTTAAAAGCAGAATTTAATGTTACTGCACCGAAACCTAAATTGTTTGCTCCTTTCCTGTGCAAACATTATGGATATTCTCTTCTCTTCTGCACTTGCTCTACCAGTGAGGACCATGTTTACTTTACCAGATATGGTAGGATATGATCTTATAATCTCTAATAGAATTTTTTTTTTGGCAGTTTACTTTTTATTCTGCTTGTGGAAATGGTCATCCTAGATACTTAGGATTTTACTTAGGTTCTTTTTTCATCCTAGATAGGAAGGGAAACTAGTTGGTGATAGCCAGTGATAATTGAAGATTATAACTGGCAGTTAATTTTCACTACATGGGTAGATTTATAATATTAGCAAATAGTCTGTGACTAGCCTGCAGCTCTGCCTTTTGTCTGGAAGAACACTGGCTCTAGCCTGAAGCAATCTTTCATTGTGCCCATTGGATTTTGCTGAGAATAAAGCTTGCTGTGGCCACCCAGCACCTCAAGAGGTGAATAGACAAGTGAGCAGCAGAACGCCAAAGTGCAGAATAGGCTGGGAATGGCGAGTTCATTGAATGAAATAGTTTAAAGAGGTAGGTTTAAATTGGGTAACTGTTACATGTTTGCAATGTAATCTTTCTCCCTGTAGTTTTTCTCTTGTAAAATACAGGCACTGAGTTTATACATTCTATCACACTTGGAGTTGATGCAGTCGGGTTTAAAAAATAAGTATGTTTTTCTTTATAATAGACAGAAGTAGGTTTGGTCATGGTCCATTCTGAATTTGTTCTGTTAGGAAGAACTTTTATCTAGAATATAAGTAGGAATGGAAGGGTTACCCTTGAGGGTTGATTAATTTAGTTTCAGTATTACAGCCCGTGCAAAGCAGTCTTGAAGGAAGCAGAAAGCGCATAACCGAGAGAGTAGGAGGAAGGTGAACACTACTACTTTTTACACAGCTTTACTGAAATACTGTATCCCAGTTCTTGTGTCCACATCTGGTGCTGGAAAAACTGGAAGGAGTTCAGAAAAATCTACATTAATTTGAGGCCTGGATAATCAGCTTTAGAATGGAAGATTTAAGAAGCTCAATCTATTTAGTTTATCAACAGACAGTAGAGGCTACCTGATAATACTATAAGTAGTTAGACAGGGTGAAGGTATCTGACAGTTAGATGGTTCTTTGTCAGGTAGATTAAGAGGATTCTCATGGCTGAAAGCTGAAGCTAGATCAGTTTAGACTAGAAATAAGATGCAGTTTTCTAATGATACAATTAAATAGGAACAGCTTGTCAAGGGATGTAGTAGACTCTCTGTTGCACAAACTCCTCACATAAGGCCCTGGTGCTTTCCCGGGAAGCACACGGTGCTTTACCCAGAGCCGGAAAGCTTGGGTTTGAAGCTAGAATAATATGATGAAATTCTATGGCCTATTTTAACATAGAAATTCAGTACAGATCATAAGAAAAATTTCTGTTCTAACTCTTCTCCTCCCTAAAATTTCAGGCATTGTAACTGCTTCTTTTGTTAAAAAAAAGTTTGTCTGAAGGATGAGGTGATCAAAGCAAAAAGCTTTCTAGCATGGTGGGTGAGAAGGGACCATCCTTTAATAGCAGGCAAAAGAATAACTAACACTTTCTAGTCTCGCTTTATATTTTTCCGGTGATCAAAAACACTAATATCCCCCCAGTCGTTACTTCTAAGCATAACAATCATTTACCAATGTAATTGTAAATTACATTGGTAATTGTAATTGTAAAACTTCTTAGAAAATTAATTGTAAACCTTCTTAGAAGCATTGCAGATAGTTTGTGTCTTCTCACTGTAAGGTCGTGTATCTGACAGCAGGACCCAAACACCTTCTTTGACTTTACTTTGTTGGCAAAGCAAAGCAACCTTTGTCAACATGCTTTCCCTGATGTTGCCTTCTTGGCCATGGATTTTAGAGGACATAGCAGGTCAATCTTTGGGGTAGAGTAAAAGGCTCTGTAATTTGTAATTAATTGTGTGAGAACTCATTTTGTCCTAGTTTTGAAAAAGAGATACTAGGAGTTGTTTGAAGGACATCAGCACTAGCATCATTGAGTTTGCCTCTTTCTTGTAAAATCATCACCAGTCTGAGTGAAAGTGTCACTTTTTCTTTTGGTTGTGCCCACAACAAGGCAAATCAGTGCTGATTTAAGGTACCGTTCAACTTAGATGGGAAATGTTGTATAGTGGGTTAAAAGAAGCACCTACTTTTAGGTGGTTTCCAAGCACCCATGGTCCTGTAACTCTCGTAAGCACTGTATACAAAATAAGTGGAAAGCAAATGTGCTGCATCTAAATTTTATAAATTCTTTACCTTCATCCCCTTACCAGTATTGTTGCCTCCAAAAACTTCTAAAAGAAGGCAGCATGAATTGATTTTTTTTTAAAAAAGGCAATATTGAATTTCTTCTTATGAAATATTAGAGTAAAATATTTCAGTACTCAGAATAGATTTTGTTGTTGTTGTTGTTGTTGTTGTTGTTTTTGCTGCAGTTGGAAAGGCTAAAACAAGCTGTGAATTGGATCATGAGGTTTGCTCCAAACACATATTAGTGTGTGTTCTATTCTAGAGCCATGTAAACTCTGTGTGAGCTCAGGCTTTTTCTGGTTGGGAATGTACAGTGTCACATATACCCTGTGCTACCTTTTAGTAGTACCATGAGGAGATTCTAAAGGTTCAGGGAATCTGAATCTTTCTCAGTTCCCAGTTGTTGCCTTTGACAATGTGGCACAGCTTTGCAGATCCATCAGTTCTTTGCTGAGTAATCACAAAATATTTAGAAGTTTACACTTGGAGTTGCCCTTAGTGTTGCTTGTGTAGTAGGGCTGGACTGGATGTTAGTACTAAGTGTCCTTGTCATGGTTCTCTCACTATCTATATCCTTCTTTCTGCAATTTCACAAATGCTGAATTAGGTCAGGATCTGCCATTAGGCCAAGATTCTCTGCAGAATACTAACAGCCATGCTAAAATCAATCAGATGATTGGTCTACCTAACCTTCCCAGCATCATTCAATCCATACTTACATTCAGGTGAATTGTATTCGAGACTCTGGCAAATACAACAACAAAAGATGATATTTGCTTTGACGTAAGGCACTAGAAAGGGTAATTTCTAATCTGAAAGCAGGAGTACAGACTGCTACTCTGCAGGAAGGAGACACTCATTAAAAATCAGAGGAAGTGGTCAGATAGAAGTTACTGTACCGACACGGCGTGTCCAGCCAAGGCAGTGCTTTGATGGTCTGTGTATTAGGCAGAGCTATGTCACTATTGTGGTCAGATAAAGATCTTTAAAACCTATGGAAACCATGGTACTGTAGAAAGCTCAAGGCTTCACCATCCTGTAAAGTGGAGTTCCTCATGGCTGGTACTTAAGCTGGAGGTTAAGAGCACCCAAGTTCTTATATCTCATTTACTTTCTACAGGAGCAAGATACATGTTGAAAAAATCATGCTCTAGGTTGTCCTGCCACAGTCTCAAAGTTTAAATGTATCAGGACTGTCATCTTACAAACACTGTGCTTGCTTCAGAAGAAACAAGGTGCAAAGCTTCAGAACCTCATATAGCACGTGATGGCACCAAACCTTTCTGGGTAGTTCCTTGGCTTTTTGTGTCAGTGTCCTGCCTACCAAAAGACAGGACATCTTGAATCGTGCGTTTCCATCTGATATCTATTGATTACAAAGAAGCCCTTCCTCTCTTCCCCACTCGCCTTGGCGAAGTATCACTGTGTGCTTCTGCAGGAGTCACTCACACCAGAAGAGTTCCTGTCTTGAAATGTGCAGAAGCCTGGTAACTCTTGCTAAACAGTAGGTACTTGATATGGCACATAGGTGAGATGCCAGTTCCAGGTGAGAAGTATGTCCCTCTCTGTGCATCTGATGAAACAGAGACTCTACTTTCTTACTGCCAGTCACCTGCTGAGAGAGAGCCACACTGACCTGTCAGGAGGAGAATGTTATTTTTACCATAGTGACTCTTCAGGATGCTATAGGCAGGTTAGATTCTGCAGTGTGGACGTGGAAGTGTGGGATTGAAATACTTTGTGCTGATGTGGGAGCTTAAGGATGCAGAGAGCTAGTGCACAGTCCTGACAGTTGCATCAGGGCATTTTTTAAATTGTGTGCTGGATAAACTAACAGCAAAGTGCAGTATATTTGCAGCCTGAAAGAGATACAAAGCACACAACAAGGCCAGCAAGAACAAGATGAGGGATGGCACTGCACTGTTGCTATATTTATACACTGAAAATCTACAGGCAGATATCCTAAAAATATGTGCATGTGTGTACACATATATTTATATATTTAGAAAATTTTCTGTAATCATGTTTGTTTTGGGGTTTCTTTTTTTTAAGTATCTGGTAATTCTAAATGACCCTCTTTCAATGCATCAGTTATGTTCCCTCGTCTGATGTTACAGATTTTATACAGTGTGCTGGGGGTCTTTTGCCTAAATGAAAGCTGTTTTTAATCTGTGATACACTGGAGACATTTTGTCTTATTTGGCTATTCATATTTTGGTAATTTGAAAAATTACAAGAAATCTGTACTGTTATTTGTCAGTCTCCCTCTTCTGCGTTTTTTATTTTGCTTCAGCTGCCTCTTTTATAGGAACTAGTTTTAGCTATAAAAAGTATACATTGTATACTCTTAAGTGGAACTGGTGTTTGGGAGTTGATCTATGTGTCTGTATTTTATATAGCTGACATTTTTAAGTGATCCTGGTCCCCTGTCACTATTTTAGGTGGACTGTTTCTCTTGCCAGGAATGGCTTCCTAAGAATTCTTTCAGTGATATTGCAGCAAAAACAATACTTACAAAAGAGCAAAAGCTTGTACCTTTGGTTTGTATAGATAGAAAACTTTCACATCGACAGTGCTTTTAAAGATGCCAAGGGCTTTAATAAGTTTGCTGCCACTATTTAATATATTGTCTTCAGGTGTTGGGAACAGTTTGCCCTTGTCTGTATTAACATCCAGACTGTTTCCTGCCCTGATCAGGCGACCTGTAGTTGACATCTGCTGTCAGTTAAACGTTGCTGATCCCTTAGTATAGGTCTTCCCCTGTGGCCCGGGGACAGTGAGTCTGGCTGGGCACGTGTCACTTTGATTTGGCATTGCGGGTTTGTTTCTCTCTGCTTGTCACCTCCTTTGGGAGTGTAGCGGTAAAGGGGAACGGAAAGGGGGTTCAAAAGAAAATCAGATCTCTTGATGTCCTAATGTAATAAAATACCTGAAGTCTGGAGGCTTTTTCTCTATAAAATCAAATAAGGGTAACATGATACTTCTTCATTTAAAAAGTGTAGGATATTGTTGGTTTTATTTTAGTTTGGCTAATGATTTACCCTTTCAGAACCAATGAACACAGTTTTAATGCTTTAGTAACACACTTCTCTAAAGCACTTGGCAGGTTGCTTAATAAATTAAGCCTCTCAAGCTTTCTCTGAAGCATCACAGATGAAGAAACAGAGAAACATGGAGAGGCCAAGTGACTAGCTTCAGACGTGTAAGATAAATCTCTAGGTGTGTTACTGGAGTGCTTTGGTTAAATGCACCCAATTTGGAGATTGTATGAGGCTGAGGTGAATAAAAAATAGATAAATGGCTGCATATAATTGCAGCACATGACATGTTTTTCAACAACATTCACCTAAGACACGTATCTTGTTATTTACACAGGTTAGCTAGTTGCAGTTGTACAGAGGCTACATCCGCCTTACTGCTTTTATGAAGGGTAATGGAGTACCAGGTACACTGCTGCTGTCTAGTTAAGTTTTAATTCTTCCTTTGTTTGAGGAGAGAAAACTTTGTCTCTGCAGGAAGTCCCTCTCTTAAGGGTATCTTATGAAAGAGATTTTTGTCACCAAAATAGTTGTACTTTATTTCTTGTTGTTTTCTTTCATTGTGTTTAAAATTTGCTGTACTTGAAATGAACCAAATTTAGGTACTTAGTAAAATCCAGGTCTCTGTCAGACAGCACTGGCAAAGCTTGCCTTGGAATGTACAATGAATACAGAAATATCTGTGGACTGCACTCTACTAACCTATGTACTGGAACCTCAGATAGCTCTGAATTATTGGGTTGTTTTTCCTCAGAATTTGTGTTTAGATTGAAGCAGCCGGCAGAGTAGCAATTTGATGCTACTGCGTACGTTCCGTAGCTCAAAGGAGGCTCTCCTTCATTTTAGCAAGTATCAATTCATTTTTTTCTTTTTATGAGAGGAATTTGACTGTGCTACAGGGTTGGTTCATTCAGGGAGACATTTTGCAGCAAGGAACTTGTGTTGTGTGTGATATCTCCTTTTACATGATTTTGAGTTGTTCCTGCCTTTTTTTTTTTTCTGCCATAGGTTTGTTTTTTTTAACTAGAGAGGTCTGGGCAATTGGAAGGACACAGGGGGTTAGAGGTGAGAGGAAATTACCCTGGAGAAGAATAGGGAAGAGGAGCAGGGGGGAATTTGCACTCTGGTAGCATTCTGTTAATGTATCCTCTGGAGTTTCGAGGGATGTGTCCTGGCTAGTAGTGTGCCCTCTTGCCTAATTTGCTTTAGGTGTAAGTGCTTCAGATATGCCTAACGTGAATACGATGGGAGCTTGCAAATCATCAGAATCTGTTTGAAGGAGTCAAGAAGTGTGGTAAATGATTAAGTTTTTGTTTGCTTAGTGTGTCCCGAGTTTTGATACGTCTGGGCTACTGATGGCTTACAATTCCTTTGGTATGTGTGTTCAGCACGTCTGCATGGCAAAATATAGGGCAAAGTTTTCATTAACAGCAACGTAACTCCCATTCTGAATGATGTTGCTCACCTTACATGTCCAAAAATCTTTTCTTAAAAGTTCAGAATATTGACTGTTTTGAAAATGAGACTATTTCTTTTTCATTTGTATTAGAAGGCTGTAAAATCTGGAAGCCTTCTGAATGTAACTGAGAGCCATACACTCAAATGCGTGCATGCCACTTGAGGAGATCCTTATATCCTTGTATGCAGATGTCATGGTGATAATATAGTAATTCAGTCATTAAAATGTACATTTGTTCTGTAACTCTTCATAAAGTGAAATGCAATTCCAGTGTGTGAAATAACAGTTGACAATAGAACTGGAAAAATTGTCCTGTGCTATTTACATATCTTTAGATATTTAATTTAAATATTTAATTTTTTTAAAAAATTAAATTTGTTAAATATTAAGAAATATTCACCTGGGAGGAATGCTTTAATTAGTTGGGGGGGGGGGGGTGTAAGATATCCTTTTCCGGGAATTTTAGCAGAGATGATTTTATTCTGTTCATCAGCGGTTTTGCAACAAGTTTGACATTTTGTAACACTCTGTTTCCACAGAGGAATAAGTCCTTGTAAGGTTATTGAAACATACAGTTGTAAAGCACTTGGAATGTAAACAGTGATTGTGAGCTAGTTGTGAGTATGTTATTCTAGTAAGAATTTGGGCATGTTTTGATAATTAACTGAGCATGAATGATTACTAGTGATTTTTATGGTATTATTTCTTTTTCATGATTGCTCTTTTTTTTTTTTCTTTCTTTCTTTGGCAAGGGGAGTTGTCATCTGTCCATTTCTGGTAGCTACCCTGTTGATACTAAACCAAAATAAATTGATTGTGAATGGCCGTGGCCAGCTTCTGAACTGTAAATGGTAGATAGCTGCAATATTCTCCTTGCTATAAAATATAACTCTGAGATGAAACTCAGTATTCTCACTTTATGTACATGGAGGTATGGACAAAAACTTTGAATCCAGGAATCTTACTTATGCCCATGATTCCTATTGAAAGTGTTTTTCAATATACACAATGAAGTGTATTGTTGTTGAATTTATTAGCCGATGGCTGTGAGTGTTAGCTGTAAAATTCAACTGGTGCATGAATTAGAAAGTGCTTCCATGTAAGTGATAAAGAAATAGCAAGTACTAATTAGCAACTTTTACTTTGTGTTTATGAAGAATTTAGGATGATACAGTCAGGAAGAAAAAAAACCACCTTTTTTTCACTAATATAAAACTATGTTGAAAAAATGTGGTAATATTGCAAGATTTTTAGTAGCTAAAATGCTGATGCAAGTATCCTTCAACTATTGCAAATACAGGTAAAGTAGGGTAGAGTGATAAAGTTGTTAAATAATTTTTCAGACATTGAAGAAACTCATTAAATCAGTAAGGAATTTTATAGGTAAGGTGTCCAGACTGCCGTGACTCTATTGTATCCTCATGCAGTAACTATGCATCATAGTAACTTACTCAGAGTATGTGCTTCCCCACAGTTAACTGCTCTCTTTTTTACAGCTCTTGGAGGCTTTTTACATTGCAGAAACATGTTGTTATAGTAAAAATTAAAAGTTCCGTTTTATAAACTACAAAGATTCTTGACTCTTTAGGTATCAAATGAAATACTACACTTGAACTGGGAGACTTTAAAGAACAAACGAAATATGAAATTGGTTTAGGAATCCTTTGTCTATGACAGAAGCTTTGAAGATGCTTTAACATTGTGAAAGAAAGTGTATTCTGGACTTACGAGTTTTCCTTAGGCTGAGGTTTTCTATGATGAATGCTTGGGGGGGGAAAAAAAGGACTGTTCAACCTTTCTGCTCTGCTAACTACAAAATATCCTCTTGGCTGGAAAGTTGGTGGAAAAAAATATTTACGATCATCTTGAAAACAAGATGATATTTAATTGCAGAGTGGTTGGATAGATATTTTACAGAAGCTGACACTCCCCGGGCAGGTGGAGCTCGTTAGCCCTGTAAGGCAATCCACCTACGTTCTAAGGACCTCGCTGCCACCGT
>JAWMRA010000041.1:12651275-12771653 GCA_035584735.1 Pseudotriccus pelzelni | reverse complement strand
CCAATGCGCAGGCTGGAAGGTGTAAAGACCTTCCCCGGATCTTCGTTCGCGAAGACTGGCCATTATTATTATTATTAATTAACATTAGCAAGTGGTGTCTGCCATTCAGATACAGAGTTAACAAAACTCATGTCTGTCAAACAGGAGATTGGGAAGGAAGTGCACATTGCAAACTTGGAGGTTTTATGAGTGATGCTCCAAATATGCACTTTAGAGATGTATATGGTCATTCCTTATGCTGTACTGAGTAGGGTATTAGTGCATTCTGCATTTTTTCTGTACTCAGGTATTTAGTCTTCAAAGAATTTCACAGACTCTGTTGGTTAGAATAATGATTCTGTCTCGTGTTATATTCATTTGCCCTTCATTAAATCCATTCACCACGTTAATCTCTTACCCAACTGCTGGCAAGATCCCTGAGGCAGGTACCTTCCAGAGCTCTGGTGCTGCAACAGTGTGCACAGTGCAGTCCTGTGCTGAGGTGTGTTGAGTTCCCCAAAATGCACATCTACCTCTTCACGCTGAAACAGCTCCAGCTCACACAAGCAGCTCCGGAGTTTGCTTCTGATCCCCAACTTGGAGAACATGCAAACAGTTTTCAGTGGACAGATGTTCACTCGCATGGCTGCTGTACCACATTCAGACTATTTTCTGGCTGAGTTTTTTTTTCAGAAGCTGAATTTTATTGAACTTAGTCTTTCAAAAAAATAGTAATACCAGTGTTTTTTCTCTGGATGAAATGCCGTGATAGGAATTAGCTGTCACTTACACCATTGTAATTATCATATAAACTTGCAGATGATTTGTTAACATTTACTCACGTAGCATAATAATGGATATACTTCTTTTCTTGTGTGATGCTTTTTGTTAGTAAATTTCAAAGTGTTTAGTTAGGAGTTACAATGTACATAATTCTTCCTTATGTCCAGGGAAAGACACTAAGACTTCAAGAAATTTGGCTAAAAGTTTTCCCAGTAGGGGATGAAGGAATGCAGGGTTTGGCTCCTCCTTTGTCCACTGTCCTGTCTGTTGGATTACGCAGTAATTAGTAGCAGCCCTCCAAGGACCCATATGGTTACTGCTAGTGAAGGGGGTTAAGGTTTGTTCCTTGTAGTAACGTGGAGGATATTTTTGTCTAATGGAATTGGTGAAAAGGTTTCCTAGGTGGTGTCTGTCCATGGATCTTGATGACCTTTCATTGCTTTGTGATGCTGGAGTGTACCCTAAATGCATGAGACAAGGCAGTGTATTTTTGCTTCTGTATCTCCTTTTTCTTCTGTCTGTTCAAGGCACTATCTCTGCTAAAGCCAGATATGTGCCAGAGAACTGAGAGTGTCTCTGAAAAGCTGTGTCTTGCACTCTATCTAGGAAACCTCTTGTTCCAATGACCCTACAATTAGATAAGTCATGGAGTACTAGAGGGCACAGCAGACCTGAAGAAAAAATGTGGATTCTAAAAACATGAAGAATACGTCTTTAAACATAACTGGTTTGTAGATGTTTTTTTAACTATTGAAGAGCTAGCACAAGACTGTAATACTGGATGAAATAAATTAGTAACTGCTTCCCTACACTCCAGTCCTCAGAAATAAAGGAACAATTGCTTTGCTACACCCAAATCCTCAGAACCATATAATGCTGGAAGGGAGATTCCTCCTAAGCAAAGTTGACAGGCATCAGACTGCAGCATAAGAAGTGTTAAGTGGTCTGCTCATGTCAGTGAGCTGTTAGGTGGATGAGATTAATCTGGGAAGCTGGATGCTGGTGAAAGCATTGCTGCTGGGACCAGGTTTTGTCAGCAAATGTTGTTGTTGGCCTTCTGCACATTCATGCCAAAAACCTGAGGCAGTCACTGAGCAGACCCATTTTTAGCAACTTTCTTTGTATGTGTTCTTGGGATGTTCTTAGCACCTCAGTAAAAATGTCTGAGCCCTTCATATCCTAATTTCAGTCAGGTGTCAGCAGCAGTGAAGCTGCAGCATACCTGCTGCAAGGAGTCAGAACTCAGGGCTGCATTGAGAAGCTTGGCTCTGAAACATTCTTTTTCGGTCAGTGTAGCACATCTCGATTCAGCCTGCTGATTCTTAATTGCATTCAGTGGTTTTCCTTTAAAGATAAAGACTTCTCAAGCCTCAGAAATGCTACTTTGTGGTATTTGAGTTACCCCCCTGAAGTACCAAGTGCGAAGTGAGTATTGCTGCTGCCAAATAGTAGAAAATGATCTACTCTTGTGAAGAACAGTGAGCTGGAAAGATCCTTGTAGTGGTCATGTACTTAAGATTGAAATTAGGAAAAACTGTTATTTTTCCAAATTTTGAGTAGTTTATTTCACAAAAGCTGCCTTTTTCTCCTGTCCTGGAAACAAACAAAGCAGCTCCAGAGATGTCTGAAGCTTTTCCAAGTCTCTGAGAACATGAAAATGAAATTGTTACATTGGTTTTGTTGGTTAGACAGTGAGAATTACATATGTGCAGGTTAGAATATGACTTGTGCAGTATTCAGCATGGCAGAAATTGAAGCAGAACAATAACGTGATTGAACTAATAAACTGCTTCTTTGTTTCATTAAAAGGAAAGAGCCTCATTAATACCTTTTATTATATTAGTGTGTATGCCTTTGAGTGACTATTAAACCAATGATTTGTCTTATGAGTGGGTACTGTGCAACATTACAAGTGCAAGGGTTTTTTGGGAGATACAAGTCACATTGCTTTTAATTTCTTTCTTTTGCTGCATCAGCACTACTAGATGGGCAGGTTTCTTTACACTTGCTCTGTAAATTTTTTGAAAGTCTTCATAACTGCAATACTGGGATATTTCAGGGGAAATACTCAGAGTTTCTTCTGTTAATTCTTTAGTTAATGAAAACTTCTCAAGTTTCTTGAGGTCTTTTTTTGCTTGATGTAGCAGAAAAAAAAAAAATTCCTTTTTCTCTCATCTAATGGCAGCAAATCTCATGAGCGTGTCTTGCAGTGAAGTTTGCTCCTTCACAAGGTGATCGCTTTGTTTTGTGGCTTTAAACTGTGATTGATCCTGCACCTTTGAAAAACTGTTTGTAGCACTCCTGGAAGAAGGAGGGAATAGGAAGAAAAGGAGTATCTCTGAATGCGATGTGTATGTATGCTTTAGGATGTTCATGTTGAGGATCTGCTGGACACTTTAGTGGCATACAGACTTGTATTGACCTGAGCCTTCATGACCACGTTCTTCTCTCAGGGTTCTGTGTCTCTTGGAGGTAAGCACCCTCCCTGAGGTGTGCAGCAGACTCTTGTCATGGACTCAGTCTAACCAAACGCTGCTTTTTACCTCCTGGAACAGGGAAGAGAGTACTGTACTAACACACAGTGCTGTGTTACCAGACTAGTTTGTATATAACGTGTTGAGTGAGGAGGAGCATATTCCTATCCTGAGAAATGTTTGTGGTGTGCATGTAAGTGTGCTATATAAATCTCAGTGTAAGAGCTGATGATGTATGTGTGCTTTTTCAGACAGTACAAGTATTTGACTGATTGCACTTGCAAGGATAATTATTCCCTTGAGAGCAGAATTCTTAAAACGAGAGTTATTTTCTGGAGTTGCATGTTAGTGGAACTAAAGGCTGCTTCAATCTGTAGGCAATTTTTAACTGTTTTGTCTAAGTGGCCTTGGGATAGAGTTTTTGAAGGTTCAGACTTTGGTTAGAAAGCTTCTCATTAACCTCATATCCTGTTATCCGTTAATAATTTTTCTCATATATTTTTCCTTGGCATAAAGTCCTCTAACTGAAACAAAAAAAACCACAATCGAACACTTTAGGCAGTACCTTGATCTGCACGCCAATAAGAAAGAGAATTAAATCCATTTCACTTACAACTGTTTGAAGGAAAAAGATCATATTACTGAAAGTCCTTCTGAAAGTAACTTTTCAGAGAGTTGAGTTACGTGAGAGGCAATGTTCCTGGAGAGAGGTGCTGTTAGGAGGTAATACAGAAAAAGCTCAGAGAGTTGGTATAAGAATTATATTCCTTTTAGACAGTACATTTAGACAATATGTTTGCATTTAATACCCAGCTGTTGATTAAGGAAGAGCAGACACCTTCCATTTTGGGTGAGAAGAGAGTTAAATTAAAAGATGTTCTTGCCTTTGGCTTTGGTTGTAGGGGGAAATGAAGTAACACTCAATGAGGTACTTAGCATTTTGTAAAATGACATAGGTGAGATTTTATTTTTCTCAATGTTTTTTAGCTCATTTACTCATCATTTTCCCTGCTACAAGAGTTAGTCATTGTCTGAAAAATATTTTTCTGATAATGCTATCTTTATTGTTAAACTTTTCTGAGAATAAGAATTAATGACCTTGTTATTAAAAAGCTGGGCTAGAAAGCTGTAAAAAATTAATTTTTCTAGGACTTTTTTTAACCCTTAGTGACTTATATGTGTACTCAAAAAAGTAGAATTTCTATAAAGAATGCACAACAGTAGTTTTATTTGAAAATGTCAACAAAGAAGAATATTTGCTGCAGTTATAAATGCCACTTGGATATGAAAATGCTCTTTTAAGCACTGTTAAGGCTTCTTTAATATGTCTTAGTGATAGCATCTCAATTATCATACACGTCTTCTAAAACACACTGAAAGTTATCTTATTCCTTGCTTGTTCTATTGTCACAGTGAGGTCCCAGCCAAAATGAAGGGCCCTATTGTGGCCACAGTGTATGGACAAATAGTAAGAGAACACTGAAAGGCTGCAATCTAAACAGGCAGGGCAGACAAAGAGCATATTATCCTGATTTTAGAGATGGGATACTGAGGCACAGAAAAATCTAATCAGGGTCATGCAAGAATGTTGTTTGGGAGCCAGGAATTAAGCCAGCTCTCTCCTTCAGTCCAGTTGTACTGCCTTAAACCAGAGTTGCTCTTCTGCAGAAGATAATACAGCTTTGCAGGCTGTCGTGTGAGTGCCAGTTGTGTCTTGCTGAGTGTTTATGAAGGAAACACCAGTTGTAGGATTCAAGTCTTGTTTCGTGGCAGTCTGCACAGAAGAAAAAAGGAGTGAAGGGCTTTTTCAGCCGTAATATTTTTCTCCTGAGAACTGTTTTACTGCATAGATACCATCTTTTTTTTTAGTGTGCATTGACAAGAAAATAAAAGAAGAAAACCTGCAATCCTTATAGCATTTCATTACTAGTACTCCAAATGATGGAATTATTAAAAGTGTTGAAAATTCATTGTGTTTAAAAGATTTCTGTCTTTTTGCTGCACATCCAGTAGTCGCTAATATGACTATTAGTAGTCCCTAATATGATGTATTCAGTGTTTCCTTACCAAAAGAGAGAAAATGTCAGTAAACATCAGAGGAGTTATTTTTTCTTTCAAACTTTATTTTTCAGATCACTAATATTTGATCACTTAATTTAAGATCATTGAAGCTATGGTTTTAGTAAATGAGGAAAAAATAAGGAAAAACCACTTCAGTACTCACCCTGACCCACTGTAAAGATGGTGGGTAGCCCAGAGATACTGTTTAGTTTACAGTTGGGTTATTAATTTAACTTGCACAATGGAAAGCTTCAAGTCTCTGCACTAACTCCATGTTGAAGCTGTGCTGTTTTGAAATCAAATAGTAGTATACCTACCTCACTAGTAAATACTTATGGATTATAGTCAACCCTTAGGATTATTGTGCTGCGGAGAGAGCAACCCTTGTTGGTTGACAAAGACAGAAAAATTGGCATGAGATTATGCTATTTTCTCACTTCTTCGTCCAGCCATAATCAGAAGGCATGTAAGAACCAAATAAACTTCTCAGGTCACTCTGGCTGTTTCTCAGCCATTCTGATAACCTCATGAGAGCTCATTTTGTTCTTTGAGGTAGTCAGCTAACAGCTGTCAACTAAACTGGAGTAGAGGAAGATCTGAATTTTCTCCAGAAGGAAAATGATTGTATTTTTATTTATTTGTAAAAGTCTTAATTGGTGTTACGTAAGGAGGAAATGTCTTGTGTACATGGAACAGGTTCCTAGAATAGATGTTGCTGATGGTCCCACTGCAGTAATGCATGCTATTCTCCTGTGTGAGACCAAGTATTTCTAACTTTGTCAGGTTGTCCTAACAGGCTTGGAAAACTAGTCTCCAAAGTCTTCTGTATACAAAGTCAGGAGGGGGCTGATAACAGTTGTAGGTCTCCCCTGGTTTCACGTCATGCCAGGAAGATTGTACTTGGTGAATGTGTTATGTTACTACTAAGCTGAAGTTAAGCATTTGTCAACCTTTTTAAACATTCTCCACCTTTCTTACTTAGCAAACTAAGGTTTGCTGCTCATGTGAAGTGTAGCACCAAACAGGATCAAACTAAGTGCTGACCAAGAAGCTCAGAAAGATCAGTCTTGTAACAAAAGGAACAGGGAAGCTTTTTACTGCCAAGATGTGAAGAGAAGCAGCAGATTACTATGCAGGGTGCAAGTGTTAGCAGTGTTCTTCAAACTAAATCTGTCTTCAGAGAGCAGGATTCAGGCAGATCCAGGTCTGCTGGTACCAGTCAATAACCTGCAGTAATACAGACTCCGTGACGAACCACAATATCTTGTGTAGTGACAACTTCCTGAAAAAATAGTTGTTCTCTCTTACCATAGAGCAGATATGTTTTCCCATCTGTCAGGCAGAGCTGTCGCCTTCAACTTCTGCAGGTTTTAGTTTGAAAGACTGGAAAAGCCTTTTTTCCAATCCCTTATTTGCTTTGTTGACTGTATTGGTGTCAGTCTTGGCAGTCTTGGAAATCACCTATGCTTGGGTGGATAGTACAGCTGTAGAAGTATGAAGTAGACAGCCTTCATCACAGATAAAAGGGAAGAAGTTTCCCTTTAGCGTTCTTGGCAGTCTCTTGATGCCAGACTATCAAAAAGTTAGATCTATGGTAGGACTATTTGAATGGCCTATCATTGCAGCAGAAGATTCCCTAATTGTTACTGATACTGTGTTTTGATGTTTGGGTCTGGACAGACTAATATAATGGAATTTTCAGGACACTAATGACTTGCAGAAGTCCAGTGTGCTTGTCTGAAACCCATTTATGTCTTGGGCTCCAACAAGAGTTGCTCCCTCCACAAATGAAGGACAGCACCACCAAACTATTGCCCTGCAGCAATCCTCAGCTGTTTTGATGCCAAACGTGAAAGTTGAGAAGGAGTCCCAGGTACACTCCGCATACCCTGTGTACTTCTGTAGCTTGGAAATACTGCGGGAAAAAATTCAAAATATTACATATATGTCAACCAGCATTTGATATCTCCAGCTCTTCACCTTACTGCTTCTGCAGGACCAGTACATTCATGATGTCTCCTTGCCTCTTTAGTTTATTTGTCTCTGTATCAGAAAGCTTAACCATCTTCTAGCAGAAAAGTCAAAAGCTGAAATGCTGTATATTTCTGTGAGTTATTGTAGTTAACTCACAGATGACATCTTTTCATGTGTCAAGGTGTGTTTTCCTGTCAGAGAAGCTGTTAGAGTCTACCTGCTGCAGAAAGTGTGGATGTGGTACAACCCTCTAACTGTTGCTAAAGGTCAGACATCTAATTCTGGAGAGCCATGCATCAATCTGAGCTGAAATTTAGTGCCGTCATCCATGAAGGGTACTACTTGTGCTGACAAATCTCATTTGCAGTGAGACTTCTCTTGATACATGTTTGAGGATGAAAGGATTGTTCTGTTGCTATATGGTGGTTCGTGGAGACTCTCTAATCAAGGTGCATGGCATTCATTTTGAATTATGAGGGAAATGGACCTGATTTCCAGCCATTCATTCCCTTACGTCTGCCTGTGGGAAGGTGAGAAATCAGGAGTCTAATGCAGAGACTGATAATCTTTCTGCACAGTCTCTATCCTTTGTATGCACACCTATGTGCAGCCATGCTCACTCTCCAAGGTTTTTGATAGTGATGTGTGTGAGACCTGAGAGAAATCCACTGTTTCTGCAGGGTTAGAAAGTGTCTTCATCAGGTGTTTGCCATGCTGTCTGTACTCGGGAGTCTGGGTACAGTTTTGCTAATATGTTTTACATAGCGGATGTCATCTCTGCTTCTGGTTATGGGATGCATAGTCTGGATGCTTCTAAATAGTGTGTCTTTTTTTCCTTGCCCTCAGTAATTTAATTTTTGCTGTCATTTAACACTACTATTGCTGTCTTGAAGCCTTCCAGGCATAATCAAGATGAAATTTATAGCTGAAGGTGATATCTCTAATTAGACTAACTCTAGCTGGTAGGGAAAATAGACATTTTGGGGCACACATCTCCTTAAAGCCCAAAAGCCAGATCTAACTATTAACCCGTTGGTCTGTTTAAAGACACCTGTCTACATTTGCACAACTCTTCTAGTTTGCTTTTGAATACACGAAAAGCCCATTTCTTCCCTGTATTTTGCTCACCTAGATTTTTGAGGCATGTTTTGTATCTGGTTTGTGGAAGATTTGTGTTGGGTTTTTTTTCCTTTTGTTTCTATCTTTGGACCCCTTAATACGTTTAACCTCTTAATATTTTACAACATAACAGGATTTTTTTCTGGGTATTGACTTGGTACAGTTTTACAATAGTAGACTTTGTAAGTCGTTGCTCTAGTTCCTGGACTATGTTGTTAGATGTAAAACGGGAGGCAACTCAAAATCCAAGTTCATGAGAAGGAAGCTATTTGGTGCAATCTAATCATTAAAGAAACATGTAAGACCGGTTAACAATTGTGTAGCCAATAGTTGGATGTTGCAGGAGTTGTTACAATTGCCTTGTGCTCATGTTACAATTACACTTACCTACTGGAAACTAAATACTGTGTAATTGAAGGATGCCCATTTCAAATACAAACATGGGGCTTATTGCCTGTCACCCTGCTAAACTCTATTTTGTCTTGCTTTGGAGCCTTGTTCCTTTCTTCAAATTCTTCCATGTGGACTTACAAGAGAAGGGCCAGTGCAGGGCATTGCGAAATTGGTGAGTGGTCTGTCTTTGCTCTAGTGGGTCCTCTTCAGGTCCATTCCCTGTCACTCCAGCCCTGGGCTGCAGTGTCCAAATGCAAATGTTCATTAAAATTCATTAATATATTTTAGCAGCTTTAATGTTTGAATTTGCCCTTAATTTAAACAGATGATAAAAAAGCAAAAAGAAAGTTATTAACCAAATTTCCCATAACCATCCAAACAGACCTCAGTGGTCTATAACCTCCTCTCTTATAGATGCACTTGTTTCTTAGTACCAGCACCCTTCAAGTCTGAAATGGGAAGGCTCTTTACCTGAAGGACAGGCAGGAAAGCCAGTGTGTTCAGGAACTGAAAAGGTAAAAATTACCCTGATTACATTTCACAAAATAATTGAAAAGTTAAATGGCATAATGGGAATCTGGTTTTAGAGATTAGTTCAGTAATCTGAAGTGTTAGAAACCTAAAGAATTACGTGGAAGGAGATGATAAGCTTGTGGTGGTTGGACCCTAGCTGGAGGCAAGTACCTACCTTCTATCACTTCCTTCCTCAGCTGGACAACGGAGAGAAAATATAATAGAAGCTTCATGAGTTGAGATAAGGACAGGGAGAGATCTGTCACCAATTACTGTCACGGTCAAAACAGACTTGACTTAGGGAAATTAGTTGAATTTATTACCAGTCAAAATTAGAGCAGGACAGTGAGAAGTAAAGCAAATTCTAAAAACACCCTCCTCTCACCCTTCCCTATTTCCCAGGCTTAATTTTATTCCCAGTTCTCTACCTTCTTCCTGCCCAGTAGTGAAGGGAGACAGGGAATGGGTGTTACAGGCAGTTCTTCACATGTTGTTTCTGCTGTTACTTGTTCCTCAGGGAGGGCAGTCCTTCCCTTGCTCCAGTGTGGGGTCCCTTCCACAGGAGACTGTCCTCCACAAACCTCTCCAACATGAGTCCTTTCCACATGCTACAGTCCTTCACTGCGCCTGTGTGGGTCCCTTTCCATGGTGTGCAGCCCTTCAAGAACAGGATGCTCTGATGTGGGTCCCCCGTGGAGTCACAAGTTATGCCAGCAAACCTGCTCTGGTGTGGGCTTCTCTTTTCATGGGAACACAGGTCCTGCCAGTGTGGGCTTCTCAGAGGGTCACAACCTTGTTTTGGACACCCACCTGCTCCAGCATGGGGTCCTCCACGGGCTGCAGGTGGATCTCTGGACCACTGTGGACCTCCACGGTGAGGCTGGCTGTCCCCCTGTAGCCCATGATCTTCAACATGTGCTGCAGGGGAATCTCAGCTCCAGTGCCTGGAGCACCTCCATCCCCTCCTTCTTCACTGACCTTGGTGTCTGCAAGGTTGTTTCTCTCACATGTTCTCTCACCTCTGTGCTCTGGCCGCAGTTACTTCTGTGCAGTGAGTTTTTATTTTTGGTTCTTAAATATGTTGTTACAAAGGTGTTACTACCATTGCTGGTGGGCTCAGCCTTGGCCACTGGCGGACGTCTTGGAACCGGCTGGCATTGGCTCTGTCGGACACGGTGAAGTATCTGGCAGCTTGTCGGAGAAGCCACCTCTGTAGCCCCACCCTGTACTCCCCCCTGCTACCAAAACCTTGCCACACAAACCCACTACAGTGCTTCTGAATGTTTTTATATGTCACAGATTAATGAACGTGTTTACCGCTATCTTTAACTGAGAGACGAGTAGCCTTAGTTTTACAAAACTTCTCTTGGAGCCAAGTGTCTTCTTCAATGTTGTAAAGATACCTGTGTGACAGATTTCAGTGCAAGCTAGAGATACACGGCTAGATACAGTTCAAGCTAGAGATACACTGTGAGTTTAATTGGTCTTGGTCCTGTTAGTCCTCCTGCTGTCCAGTTCTGGGCTCTGCATGTCCTGCTCCTCACATCAGTGACAGCACTTACCAGGTTCTGCAGGGGAGCAGCTTATGGGATTAAATGGTCAGAAAACATTTTCCTGTTTTGTTCTGTCCTTCTTTGTATTACTTTTCTCCTGATTCAGAGTTGTCTTGAACCTGACTCCTTGTGTAATCAGTTAATTGGTGGTAAAAGCACAAGGGAGGGGTAGAAATATGAAGCTTGGAGTCCTAAAGGACTGTACTGATGCATAACTTTGATCAGTTTAAAATCCTAAATTGTGTACAGAAAGGGAAAGAAAGACTCCATAAGCAGATGAACTGTCTTCTGCCTACTCCAGGAACTAAAGGACCATGTGCCTATATATAGGAAGTGTTAAGAAAGTTTTCCAAGGAAGAAAATCTTTCATTAGCTACTGTCTTATCCTCTAGATTCCTTAAAGAAGTGAAAAGCTGAGATTTCTTGGTGTCAAAGGTATGCAGCATACTTTCTGACCTGGGAGTTTTGGGTTTTCTCTTCCAGTATTCTTGGGATATATTAATCTGGTAGCCAAGGCAATTCTGTATTGTCTACTTACTTTAGACTGGGATGGCAAGTAGCCTACATCAATTATATAAAAGTCTTCAGAATTGTAGAAGAAAAGCTTTGTCACATTTTCACATGATTTCTTTTTTGTTTTTTGTTAGGATGTAGTGTCTTATGCAAAATAGTAAAGTCAGTCTTGTGTAGCTTACTTTGTAATCCCTTCCCAACACAGGTTGTTACAAAAGATGTACAGATATGGTTAATCCACAATAGTTGTTTAGATACCTACTTCCCAATTAAAAACTTTTTGTTTTTTCTTTTTTTGTGGGTCTTTGGGAATGAAAGGCACCACTTACATCTTCAATATGGTTTCATAATGCCTAGATGAGGCAGTGTAGTACAAAGTCTTTCTGTGTCATTGGGGGTAGTATTTATTGTATTAACTATAATTAATGAACTATTCCCAGCATTCTCTAGGACTGCCACTATCCTTATGATTGCTCTAACCTGGGAGGCAGCATACCATTCAACCATACAGGACTGGTTTAAAGGTATCATGACCTTGACTCTTTACCACACTGACACTTAAGTCTATTTGCTGCTTTTTCTTGTTGGTTTTTTTTTTGTCTTTGTCACTGTCATGTTTCATTTATTATTGCTGTTGCTGAAAATGCCGGTATTTGTTTTATTCTCATTGATTTTTTTTTCTCACTTGACTTTTCAGCATGCAGAATCTTCAGTTGCTTGTATAAACACCCGAAGGACATCAGTCAGTACTTAGGACAGTTGTATTTGGTCCTATGTTAGTTGTGTCATGCATATTTTAATTTTTATTTTTTCCTCAGTTTCATGATTACTTTAGCCATGCATTTTTCCATCAAAAGAAAGTGAGTTTGAGCATTACTTTGTGGTTCTGACCCTGAAGTTAGCCACAATTTGAGCATGGTCTGGGAGTAAATGACATCCAGTGATCTCTTTCAGCTTAAATTATTCTGTGATTAATTGCAACTGACATTTTCAGAAATAAAATGCAATTTATATTGGCTAACTAATTACTGAAGCAACTTACTGGTTTCTGCATAAAAAAGGAAAACTAAAAGAAAACTACACTCAGGGGACAATAAGCTGATGTTAAATGGAAAGAGTGTGACATTCATTTCTATGATAAGAGTTACCTGTCTATGCAAGCGTGCTTAACCACTGTCTGAGTAATACCCTGAAGATGTCTTTTTATTGTTTCAGTTTCAAGTTTCAATTCACCATTCAAATGACATAGTTTTTTAAGTAATCTAATGCACTGAAAGGTTTTGTAGATTCTTCCAGTTTTTGAATGATGTACGGATTTGTCACTTCTGTGGAACAAGAGGGAAATCTTGGGTACATTTCTAGACATCCAGTTTAAAAATCTGTAGCTCCAGGAGCTGGAGGAACCACATAGATTTGATTTTGTCCATTACCATTTTTGCCAATGCCTTTTTTTTTTTTTCTTTTTCAGCTTCTCTGTTAGTTTTTAACCGATGTGTCTTGAATAGTCTTTCTCTCCCTGTTCCTCCCTCCCCATCTCTCTCCTGGCACATAAACATCAGTAATATTCTTCCAAGTAGACTTTCTGTGTATATTTAGTGGAGAAAGAGATATATAAGTGAATGTTTAAAGTCTGTATAAATTACAGCAAAAGATCATAGTTAAAAATTTGATTTCCCATGCAATGTTGTGAGGTCTTACTGTTTGACAACCTTAATTCCACAGTGGAAGAATGTTTTAGATTATTTCTAACTTGTGTTTTATTATACAGTGGAATGTAAATGGCTATATAATAATAGAGGAGGAACTTCATTTAAGTCACCTGCGTTTGATTGTTACTAAAAAGAATTCCTTTGTTTGTGTTATTGGAGAAGACAAAAAGTTGTATCTGACACTAGCAGTTTTGTGTTTGTGCCACAATTTGCAGAAGCAACATTTTCTATTGTTTCTATGGTATTTGTGGGTTTGATGCACATTTCACCAAGCTGATATCTTACAAAACTATGTCATATGGCTACAGCTGTCTTTTTATTTGCAAATGTTAGTAATATAAAAGCTACAAGCAGAAGTTGTATTTACTTTTTAAGTGCCATAGCAAAATATACACAAAGTAATATTTTGTTAAAGATTTTAATCTAGGAAAGTAATATTTCCAACAGTCAGCATGTACTGTCTCAGGTTTCCACCTATTTTTCACATGGTTTGGTATCCTATTAGTTCAGTAGCTCATCTTCAAGCAGGGCTTTTATTGTTGTATGGTATCAACTGACACAGCTGGGGAAAAGATTTCATTCTGAGTGGATGGCGATTCAGTACTGCAAAGAGTGGGGTGTGTGTAGATAGCACTTCTGAAGAGCGTGTGGGTACTGAAAAACAAGTTATCAGTTCTTTCTTGCCATCAGGAGCCAACTTCTAATCTACTGGAAGTATCTTCCAGTAAAATGAGGTAACTGTGAGGGGGGCTGTGGACTGCTTTTACCCAGTAAAAGGACTGGGCAGCCCTTTCTGTCTCAGACTTGTGTCTATCTGTATTTACACATAGGGAACAAACAGGTCCCAGGCTCAGGGAGAGCTCACCGTGCCAGTGTGGGACGAGTCATGCCATCCTTGGTCAGTATGTTTCACTTTTGGGGAGTGCAGTTATTGGTAGAAAATAAATACTCTTTGCAGTTACTTTTCTGTCCCTCCTGTTCTTTTTGTACTTTGAAAATTATTTCAGTATTATTTGGTAGTCACTCACCTTATTCACTGATTATAGCCTATCTTCTTTAGTGGTCTTGCCTTTTTCCATGAAATGGTCCCTGAGCTAACTTTAGAGACGCACACTTTCTTCCTCAAAATTAGTCCTTCCTGAAAAGCTTATCACCATTGCTTCTGACTAAGCAGGCAGGGAGGTGTGATTGTAGCCTTTGGAAGATAATTTTTTGTTTGGAGAGGCCATTCTTTTTTTGCTGCATGCAGAAGGTCTAAATTGTCAAATCGCTGTAATCTGATCTTACAATGATACCAGTGTCCAGAATAACCCTGCAGTCCTGGTCACTTTGAGTAGGACATGGGAGCATTGAACTATTCTTATTTAAAACAGAAAAACATATATAGTTTTTTGTATTTTCTACTTTCTTTTTAATTTCAAACGTCCCTTGCTTTATTCATTGTGAATTCTCTGATCTGGATTGCTTTAGTAATATTATTACATCTAATAAAGTGTATCCCCAGTTGGAATTTGTACTGAGACAATATTAATACTTCATGCAATTTCAATTAAAAAGTAATTTATATATACTCTGTGTGTGCTTACAAATCATGAGTTTAATCATGAAAACAGATTTGTGCCAATCTTGTAAACATCGATGAACTAGGAGAGGTAGTTGAATCTGTTTGGACTTGATGAATTTTCCTCTCTTAAAAACTCCTGCATAATGAGATTTTTAAGGAATCTTAAAAATCTAAAAGTTAATGTTTAAGTTTTTTACCTGTTCTGATTCAATAATAACAGTATATTTGTGTGCTGTGATTCTTATCTCCAACCCATGAACTTGTGGCCTCGAGATTTGTGAATTATTTTAAGCAGACTTTTGAGATGGGGCTAATAACTTCAGTTCGTATCAGTCCATTTACAGTAGACGTTTTTGTCTCCACTGGGCTGTTTCTGGGCAGCTGCAAAATGAGAAAACTTCCAAAACGCTGTTTCAGGATGTCACTCTGTGTCTGTGCATCCTTTTGGTGCTCTGTTTCGCACAACACCATTTTGGTGTGTTCTTCTAGACATCAGTGCATATCAACCTCTGCTGCTGCAGTATGGTAAAAGCTCAGGTTTCATCCTGTGCTGTTTTCCCTCTGGGTGCAGTGGTGTTTGCCAGGGTTGTGGAGAGAGCTCACAGGTACCAGGACATTTCCTTCACAGCTCTGTCTTCTTGACAGTGCCTGGTGACAGCGTAGATGGTTCTGTGATCCTCTGAACTAATTTGATTCCTTATTCCACCTATGTTCTTAAATAGATTTCTCCAGCATTAATGCCTTATGTTTTTTATAAATTACTCCCTGCAGCCAGACTTCATAAAAGCTCAGGCTCTGACCCAGCCAGTCTTTAGATGCCTCAGAGCTGGGCATATTTTAAAGGCTGAGATACAGAGCTGTGAAGGTTAAATGAACCTAAGGAATTCCAACTGGAAAAAAATAGCGACTTTTGTGTTTGCAAGGGGCAGAGTCTGTATGTTTTCATAAGAAGATTGTCACTGAACTATTCAAACAACAAGGAAAAAAGTATTTTAAGTTATTGAGACGTTTTAACCATTTTTGAAATATTTTGTAATTGTAATTAAATGTATGTATTTGAGTGGAGACTTTTTGTCAAATCATATCCAGAAGAAATACTCCTTTCTGTGGAGTTTGCAGTGCTATTAGTGGAAATCTGTAGGTTCTGATCAAAACTATTCAGCTAAGAATTGCCAACGTAAAGTGATTTTTAAGATCACTGACTTACCACATTAAAATAAGAAATAAACAGGCCAGTTGTAGTGCCTTCGTAGTTCTGTTTATTTGTTTTATCAGTAAGGAGGATTTGATTTAATCTAACTTTTCAGTTTTGGCTTCACCAGTACTAACACTACACCAGAGGAGTTTACACCTTACCTCTGGTGTTCTTTTAAATTTAAGCTGAATGTGTTGACTGCGTCCATCTGGCTGTGCTGTATTTAAAGGCGTGGTTAGTCCGAGATCAGCACTGCAAAGAGGTCATGACTGGTTAACCTTTGAACTGGATTTCGTAGCCTGGTATGAGCAGTAACAGAGAGAAGCTTTCGGTTTTCAGGGGATAAAGGAACGATTCACATCATATCATACTGTGAAATACCTGCAGGTTGGTGGGACTGGTTTGTGCCCAAGAGTGCTTGAACAAGTCTCTTTGGGTCTACTTGTGGTGCTGCCTGAATTAGCGTGAGAGGGATGTCTTGTTTGTCTGTGTTTCCAGGGACTGAAGTCTCTTTGCACTTCATCCTGCGAACAACTGCCATCATGAGCAGTGATGTTACCTACAGTGGTACAGGCCATGGCAGAATTGCTTATAAAAATAACTCTAGGGACAAAATGATTGCTTTGGTTTAGAACTCATGAAATAATGTACCTGCTTGAGTCAGTTTTTGAAAGGAATCACTATTTTTTAGAAACACACAATGTACTGGAGAAGCAGGATTTAGTTGTTGATATTTGTCAATCACAGCTGCTGTTGTACATGTTTGTCTTCACTGAGGGTCTTCTCATTTTTCCTCATGTTTAAAAGGTGGCAGGTTGATGTTTCAATCTGAGTCAGAAGCTGAATTTGCAAGTTCTGTAATAGATTTCAGATGCTGCTGAATAACAGTGGAATGCAATTTTACATCATCTTTAAATAAAGATGTCACTGCCCTGTTCTGAGAGGTAGTGTGATCTGTGGGGCCGATAATTGTCATGGGGTTACTAATGCAGCAACACCTTCATTAACAACACTGAACATGGGGACGTGATCCCACTGAAGTGCATAAAAGTGACTGGAGTTTCTGCCCTCTAAGCTGAGCTGTGGTAGATGAGTATGTGTGCTTGTTCTTAAGTTATAGCAATGCAGAGTGTAACAGGTTACCTCATTTGTAATGTTAGAGCTCTGAGGCCTTCAATTAGTAATTTAAGCCCATTTTACTCTGTTTGTAATGGCTTAAGAATGCATGTATTGCACTATGTGTTTCAGCTGAGAGGGACAAGTACCTGTCATTGTCTGACTGTACCCGTCTTTGGATTTCATGAAATTCCTCATACCATCACCCGAGAAATACCTCATTAACCGACTTTGTCTCTTCCCAGAGTATTTGTTGGGGACAAACAACAGGGCACTGGAACTAGAGAAGGGTATTTGCACAGAATCAGAAATTTCATGTCACGTTATGAACTTCCTGACTGTATTTTAAGCTGTAGGATCCTTGACCTTGATTACTATAACTGGCTTTTAAGCAGGAGCCTTTCTCTAGCAATTTGTAGTCAAGCTTGGAATATTGTAACATGGAGCATAACCTATGCAACTTGTTTTCTAAAAGGATCTTTAGGTAGAGATTTTTTAAAACATATTCCTTTACTGTTTCAGCAGTTGACCAATACAGAAATGCTTATTCCACTTCTTGGCAGTGAGTGTTAAGACAAAGGTGTTGCAGCCTGTGTTCTGACTCAGACTGAGGGATGAGAGTGCAGCATTAGTACAGGACCTTGAGATCCAGAAGAGGGGAAAAAAACCTTTTTTATATTCTTTAGTGAGAAGCTCTTATGCAGCAATGTATAAATTTGCTATGTATAAATTAATATAACAGTAGTGGCCCTACAGTATTTTCAATTTTTTTTTCTTAATATATATTTAAAGCATAATTTCTAATTCTTGTATATATTTTTAACTTTCCCACAGATATGCACTTATTTGGCCATTATCCAGCTCATGATGATTTCTATCTTGTAGTGTGCAATATCTGCAATCAGGTAGTCAAGCCACAGGTTTTCCAGTCACACTGCGGTAAGTGCATGTTTTCTTTCCTGAATTACAGTGCCAAACTGGCGTATGGTTCTCTTAAGAATCATTGCATACGATCATGACCGAGGCATTGCAGATAGACTTTTCTGGTTATCTTGTGTTCTTTCCACAGAAAATACCAGCAATGCCTTCAAACAAGCGTATTTCCTGTAGAGGAAGTTAAATTAGTTGTTCTAGAAGCTGAGCTTTTCTCATTGAACTGGTTATACTAAATTAATCTATTACAACAAGCAAATCCTGTTAGTTAGATACTAGCTAGGCTAAAACTATTATGACCTAACACTGGATTGCCTTTTATCAAAGCTGCAAAGTGAGGTCTGTGATACTGATCTACATTAACTAGAAGTTGGATGTTATGGATTGTTTTCTGATAGGATTTATTCTGTACCTATATATAGGGTTTATTTTTATATTTATCATAGGGTTTAGTTTTTTACGTAATGGCATTTTGAGTCACGTTTCTTAAATTAACATTTTTCAAGAGAATCTTGAGAAGCAGCAGAAATATGAAGATGTTTATTTCTCAATTAGTATGACAACAGCAAGATGACAATTTTGATGTTGACTATTTGTGAACAAAATTACTCCAGTTAGAATTTTTTTGTATTGATTAACAAACTACTTTCCATTATTTCTGAAAAACTTCATCCCAAGGTCTGGTTTATTTATTACTTATCCCATGGTGTATTTGTTATTTGTTCAGTGCTTTGTTTCTGTGATGATTTTTTTTGTTGCTGTTGTTTTTTATTATTATTATTATTTTAAAGGATTGCAAAATGTGACTGGAATAGCTAGCTTTGCACAAGGTTTAATCAAATTTAGTTTAATCAAAATAATTTGAAGGTGATTGCATAATAATGAAAGGCAGCTAGTACTGAGGATGGAATCAATTAAATACATTAAGGGAAAAAAAAGCTTGGCGAGATTTTCCTTGCCTAAATATAAGAAGTGAACTTCACAAATCCTCTTTCAGTCTTCTTGACAGCAAAGCAACTTGGTAAGGGGAAAATGTACAGAATGTACAGAAAAGAAGTTTATTTACCTTTAAAGATGTATTACCAAAATACTGCCTTGTGTTTGTATGGACGCTCTGCTGACAACCAACCAGGAGCGTTCGTGTTTTGAGGCAGTTATATGACTTGCCACCAGCTTTGACCGAGATTGAAATAATTGTGGAAAGATGGTAATAGTGAAATATCCACTGAATAAGAAAAGATCTGGAAGTACTATTATAGGGTGAGAAGGGCTTATAAATTTAATGGTGGGGGCAGGTGTTGATTTTACTGTTTTAACAAGCCATCCTGCTATTTTTTTTTTTTCCAAATTGTTTTCTTACCCACAGTCTTATGGTTCTTTTTTGCCAAGCTTCAGGTATCTTATGATTTTTTGAGTGACAGAAAAGCTTCTCTGCATGTGGTCATAGGTACAGGGGGTACAATAAATGAACTGTGCATCAGTAAATGATGTGCTTTAGAACAGAAGAACCTGTGTAAGACCTTGCTGTCGCCTTCCATAGTTGTGCTCTTTCCTGAATGTGGCCTGGTTTGGGGAGCAGTATGAAAGTTGGTCTTGTTTTCATGGAGTAGGCATATAGAATGATGTTACTTCTAGATGAGAGTAAATTGCTCCATGCTAAAAAGGACTTTCTGAGCTCTTTGTAAGTAACGAGTTGTCATCCCTGTTAGTGTATTGCGTGTAAACTGCAAAGATCCTGTGAGTTACTGTCTTTTTTTTCTTTTTCTTTTTTTCTCCATTAGTCCATTATTTTACAATTCCTTTTACTTCATCTTCATTATAGCAATCTTGTTACACTGGATGATTGAATGTTTAGTTCTGAATTGCTTGTTTAAGAGCCTAAGGTCAATAAAGGCTTGGGGGAAAAAAAATAGACTCTATTAGGAAAAAAGGGAGAATACTGAAAATAATTGACCAAAGGTGTTACCTCTTGAAGACTGTACTTAGTCTAGTCAGACTCGTTTCAGGAAAGATGTACAGGAATATTGCTGAAATACCTGTGAAAGAGCTTTAAATATATAGATAAATTATTTTGTTTAAAATAAAAACAGTAAAGGTGATGTTGTAAAACCATATAAAAGAGGTTTTAGAAGATAGAAAGTTTCTTGGAGGTCTTGAGAATTACTGTAAAATAAGTAATAGTTTATTTGCAAGAAATTGATCTGTTAAAAATACTACCTGTTGTGTATGTGAAATGTATCTACTAACGTATAGGTTGTTTTCATAAGAAATGAGTAAGATCTAAAGAAGAGCTACACATAGGTGTTATTAATTGATCTGTAGTTGCATTGTCTGGTTATAAAATTATAAATATCTCCTATTAGAAAACATATCAATCATGAGCTGCTTGTGGGTGAATAGTCACTGTATACGTGATGATATCAGCAGTCCATTGGGAAAGGTCTGGAGAAATCTTAGTTTGAGACATTGATTCTGGCTGCACAGGGCTTTTCTGTGAAGCAGGAATATTTAATTTTCTGTTTTTATTTAGACTATTATTACCTTTGGACGCAATCAATTTGGTGGATCAGATTTTCTTTAACTAATTAGAGCATGCAGCAGTGTATCTATAAGTTCAGGGGTGCTGAGCATGTCTGTCAGGAGGCTTTGAGGTGTTTAGACTGTCATATTTACCATGAAGTGCATTATTTTAAATGTCTTGAACTGCAGTTTCAAAGTTGTAACACGGGCAGTGGAATGAGAAAGCATTAGAAGCCACTACTGGTTTTTTGGCTCTTGTAGGCTGTCATGGGGAGTCTTTATTGCTACTGACAAGGTCTTGTAGAGATCTATCCCAGAATCTCCCACAAAGTGTGGTTTGTTGCTAATATCCCTGGTAAGATCCTGTCCATATTCTCAGTAAGGAATTAGGTCCATGCCAGACACATGCTTTATGTTTTTAGGTTCCCTGCATTGTAACTTGAAGGTCTTGGCTTTGGAGCAGCACTGGAATGCTTAGTTTAGCAAATGTTTTTGTAACACTTCTCTTGAGCCCTTGCTGGCATTTGCCTTTCTCCGGCGCGTAAGAAGACCCACTGTTTCATTTACCTCTGACTTCAGACATGTGGCAGCCATCCTTGGCTCTGGGAAGTTGTGAAGATTATAGAGGCAGATGTTATTTAACTATTAAGGGGTTGATTTCTGGAATATTAAGCAGAAAATGAGAAAAATCTGGCTGAAGTTCAGGGTATTTTTAATGGGAGACAATACATCATATAACCTTAGACAGTAGAAATCAGGAAGGTAAAAGTAGAGATCTGGCTAATTAGAAGCCTGGCTTGCTGGACTTGAGAATATATCTAGCGAATGCTCAGGTTTGCAAGGTAGTAGATGTGTTCCAGTCCCTAAGTCAGAGAAATACTGAATTATTTTTCAGAGCAGTTTCACATTCTTGTGTCTGTGGGATAAACATTTATATCCGTTAGTAAGGATTAAACCATTCGTGTACACGTGACATAAGCCCACTTGAAGTAGTCTTGCTGTTATAGGCTACTGGATAAACCATCTAAATCAAATAATTTCTTGAGGTCATTCAGTATTATTGTGCACTTAGAAAATGGTATAACATAATGTCATCAACAATAGCATTGAAATATTGTTGCTTGCCTTTGAAGCTATTTCCTTTTAGTAACCTCTTTCAGTGGCTCAATATCTTGGACTTATTTTTTTTTCAATGTGCAAATATGTAGTTGTATTTATTCCTGCACAAAGTAGTTTGAAATGAGAAGTCAATCTGGTTATGCAGCTTGCAGCATTTTTAAGTGTACTTAACATGTCAGGAATTTTAGTTTTGATTTTTAACAAATTTTGATTTGTTCCCAAATGCCAGCCTCAGTGAAGATACAGAGCACTACTTGGGGCACCAAATTATGGTATCATAGTACAATACTGAAGCATGATAATGTTCTTCCTGTTTGTTTAGGGTTTTTTCTCCAACACATCTGTTTTCTACAGATTTTTTGGTTGGCAGCCGATACTGAGCTCTGCCCATAGGACTTCTGTTAACTCCAATTCTATGTCATTGTTAAATACTTGTTAAGGTGACACCTGTATGATTTTCCAGGAAACCTTTCCATTTTCCTTTGGCCCCAGAAAGAGTAAAGCTTCATTTTCTTCTGTTGCATTGTTCTTTACTAGATTAAAGAGCATCAGGTACCGTTCCAGTTATTTTTGTTAATGTTTTGTACAGTAATAGTCTTGTTAACTTTGGCCTTTCCCTGTTAAAAGGAAAACCTCTCATAAAAGGTAGTTCTGCCACAGAGAAGATCAAGCAGTGTACATACAGAAAGCTTGTCAGAACATCTTGGCTTTTACTTTTAATGTGAGGAAATAAATTAATGATGGGAAAGTGTTAAAAATAAAGAGTAAATCTGGGGGGAAGAGGTGAATTGGCCAACCTAAATGATGCAGCTTGGTTAAACAATAATGGCAGTATGACTATCAAAGAAAGTTTCCAAATATGCTCAGGAACAATTTCCAAAACTGTGGATGGTATTTTAATGAACTGAATAGTTAAGATCCCCATTTGATGAAGTCGTGGTATACAGAGGAAACCAGTTCTGCTTCGTCAAGGAGAAATGACCATGAAGACCTCTTCTTTTGCTAATTTCTTTATTGAAGGCTCATTGTTATCTATCCTGCCTGTCTCTAAGGTTCTCTTAACAGGCTTCTAATTAAGAAATTTTTATTCCTTAAAAAAAAAAAGGAAAAAACCCCTGCACTTGATTTTCATTAGTTCTGAGTTATAAATCCTTGGGTTGGCATCTTCATATCCTCATGAAAGTTGCAAAAGGATATTTCCTTTTTATCCTTCTGTTTGGCTGTATAAGTGTCATTTAAAAGAAAAACAAAGTAGAAAGTAATGGAGTACTGAAGAATATAAATAAATTATTTTCCATATCATAATTATTTTCCTAAGAGAGGTTATATATTTTGAATTACTCAGACTAGCTATTTTACATTGTTCTAGTTGTGTGTTACAATTTAATGAACCATGATTAAAGACAAGAAGGCTGAGCTTACACTGTGAATAAAAATGATTTGCTGTTTTAAAATTAGCTGGAACATTACTAGTTGGCATCTTTTTTGCATAAGGATTTTGATACAGGTATTACTGTCACATTTGACAGATTATTCTCAGTATTTATATTTTCAATTATTCAATGCCTTGGTTTTTATTAAATACAGATGTTTGAGGTTTTGCCGTTGTTAATATTTTACCCACTACATCTGACCTTTTATCAGGGGGAGCACTCTTGTGCCCTTCAAGGACAATGACATTTTGAGTGATTCTCCTTCTGTTACTGCGATTTTTCTCTTTTCATAGCCTTGTCAAAACTTGTTACCTGATATCACTATTGATTAAATAACCTTCTGCTTGTCACATGGTCATGTTTCAGTGCATAAAATAATCAAAATTATAAAAATTGCTACTGTCCTCCTGGCTTTTTGTTCAAAACAGAAACAGTAGCAGCTAGATTGACAAGAATCCCGGTTTTCTTTTATTTTTGTTAGGAGTGGGGACAGAAGGAATTGAATGTTTCATGTACCATATATGCCCATTCACGTTTATGTGACTTCCTAGGATACGCTGATTTTGTCTCCAACTTTCATTTCCATTGCTTTAAATCGGAAACTGCTAGTTTCCAAAAAAAATTTCAGTGGCTTTACAGTCTTTCTGTCAGAAATCTTGTTCTCAAGACAAAAGCACAGCCAGTGGCATAAACCTGTCTCCTGTCAGTGATGAAAATCTGATCTGTAATTCCTGCCGTGGTACATGTGGGTCTGTCATGTCTGTGTCAGTGCAAGATTTCCAAGCCCAGCATAATGACAGACACTGAAACTGGGGTCACAAACCATCTTTTGTGCCATTCCCATAGAAGTTAGATAGTACATGCCTGCATGGACTGTCCAGACTGAGTCAATATTACCCTTGAAGAGGCAAAACTAAACCAGCATTCCTTTGAATTCGTCTTTTTCCCTACATATTCTTGGATTTCAGACAGTTTCAGGCTGTCAGCAATTCTTGAGACTCTGAATAGATGCAAAAATGCAGATTCTGTCTTTGTTTACTCTGTTACAAAATGTTACTTTGTTTATATCCTAACAGCTGGTAGAGTCTGGCCAGATTCAGAAAAGCACTTGGATCAATAAAATAATCAATTGACATTTTAATACTTGATTTAAATGAGACCATAACAAAAAACCTTCATAGCTGCTTGTATGCATGAGAGTGTTGGTCACCTCAGTGTTGTCTGTGCTCATTCAGGACTGCAAACAGTCCTGGGCCTTCTTGTATTTTCAGTGAAAGATAAATTGACAAGGCCATGTTCATTCAAGAAAAACAACCACAAAATCCTACTTCTCTGTATTTACTTACCCAGGAAACAAGGTATTTGGATTTAGTAGCCTTACCACCTAGGAGCTATTCTGTCACCTTCTACCTCCTAAGAGATGAAAATCTGCTAACCACCAGGCACACCATAACCCAGGCTACGGCAAGACAGCACATGCCTTTTGCATCAGAGATGTACCAGACAAAATGAGCCTGAATATAGAGGGTAACACCCAGATCGAAGGGATGAACTGTGATGGGACTGAAAAATGTGCATCTGATGTTAAAAGCCACATCTTATGTCTTTACCTTGCAGGTTGCTGAGACCTGCTCAAGGCTGGAAGGAGTTTGTTGTGCTTTCTTTTTTAGTCTAACACGTGGATTAAAAATGGAGCTGTGTTCAGACCTGCTGACCCGATTTCTTAGAAGCAAGTAGCACAGCGTTTGATAGGGTTGTCTGTTTTAATATATTTTCTACTATCATCCCATTGCTTAAATGGCTTTCTTCTTTGTTGTTACTAACTCATCATCAGTGACAGAGCCTAAAACAGGGAAGCAGATATAGAAATAAGTATGATACATAGAGAGTTACAAGGTAAACAAGTAGGGTAAGTAGGAAGCTGACAGCTTCCCATAGATAACTTGGCCCTAGGTTGATCTGTCAATAATTGAAAATTTCTTCATTCAAAAGATTCTTTGAATGAGAAAGCAGAAACACTTGGGAGAGTTGAATCTGAAAGGACTGTGCATTTGAGAGGAGTAAGTATTCAACAGGAGATGTTCAGCAGTGAACAGAATGCCACAACCCGTGCAGTTGCTATTCAGCATAGTAACCTGCTCACCCTCCCCCTATTTCTGGGCCCATGTATGAAATTGAAGTCTGGAAGTGAAACATCAATTAATTGTCTTTTCCCTGATGTTTTCTATTAAGTTCTTTACAGTGCCTTGACTGTGCTGTAATTTTACAATGCTGATCTTAAATAAATCCACATAGGAAGGAGATTGAAAGACTTATAATGGCACTGGGCTTTTCAGTGCACCAGAAGTCTTATTGTTCTAGTTTATACAAAATTCCTATCACTATAAATTAGCTTATCTCTTTCCACACTGTGTATTTATTGATAGTATTTGATCAGTGAACCCTTTTGTATTTTTTTCACTTCATAAGAGTCGTGGTAAACAATGCAGTACGTACTTCATTGGGTGGTGTTGTCATGGCAGTGATGGGCGATACATATCACATGTAATTTCTTTCAGTTAAGATTTTAATAGAGTTGTAGGTTTAAATAGTAACCAATAAGGATTTCTTTTAAGGAGTGTCCATTAATAGAACTCAGCTGTTGAAGGTTGACTGTAGCATTAGGCTTAAGTTTAATCTCCTACATACTATAATTTACAGGGCTGTGTTTAGTGCATCAGTCTTCCAGCTGCTTCAGTGGTGGAGGCATGGGGGTTGTGCTAGTGGGAGAGAGGAGAAAAGTAGTGAAAATTTTCTGTCAGAATCTGTAAAAACCTGACAAAATTAAAATTAGGAGTATTTGGCTTGAAGTCTTCCATAGCGTGTCTTAGTCTGAGTAAGGTGAATGCCTTCCATCTTAGAGAAGGAACGTTTTTAAAAATCATTTAAAAAAAAGACTTCATAGTCCTATTCCTAGATAAAGTCCAAAACAGAATTAAGAGCTTTTTTAAGTCACTCTTTATAAGGGTTTTGGTGAGTAAAAGATAAGCAAGACCAAATCCCTTCTTATACCAAATTGTGATGCACTCTCAAGAAAGGAAATTTGAAGTGGAATCTGAATTTACCAAACACCCAAATAACAAGTCATTGTTTCTTCACCATATTCAAAAGTATAGAAGCGCTAAGAGCAAGTCTTCTCTGAGTTATCTCTTTGTACTTCCTGCATGTGATTAGACAAGGAAGATGTGGTGGGGTTTCTGAGTGTGGGGTGTGAGGTTTTTTTGTAACAGTGTTTCCCTTTGCATATGTTACAGAAGGAAATTAACATTTGAATTAGTCACTACCAAATATTGCACGTTCCATTTCAAATCTGTAGAAGTCATGTCTGTGTATAGCCCTACCGAGTGACCATGACTTTTAGTACTTGTTTAAATATTTTGGGTTTAGTTAGTTTTCTGACTGTTGCATTTCCTACTGGGTTATTGTTTAGCATTTTCCTGCAAAGCACATCACAAGTTTATGAAGTTCTTACTGTCCTTGTATTAAAATTTTTACTGTAAGCTGGCTCATAAAGTTGATTCTTGTCCGTTGACTATTGGCTTTTCCACACGGAAACAGCAGCACTTTTTTTTTGGGTGGTGTCTTCTCTGGCAGCTGGACATCTCTTGTGCCAGGAGTTGTGGTTGCTGAGCCTGCAAGTGAGGTGGCAGGTGGGGCTGGAGGTGCAACTCATCTTGGGCGTCCAGGGCTTCCCTCAGAGCTGGGGAACCGGGCCTGGGAGGACACTGGATGACCCCGGAACATGTCTCTGGCCCTCACAGCTGCACTGGTTGTGTGCACTGGTGAGTGGAAAGAAAACTGGATGGCAGTCTGTTAAGTTCCAGAAGTACGGCCTGTGAGAGGCCAAAATCCTTCTTTCCAATAGTGTTTCCATTGCCTTTTCTAACATCTACAGGCCGCTTGGGGTGCAGCGGGGAATACAGAAGTCCATTGGCGTGCAAGTAGATGACAGGGTAGTCATAATTCCTCTTTCTTAGATGTGCAATGGAGTGCAATTAAATTAAATATTGGGCTGTAGTTCAAGAGCTTTATTTTTTTAAAGTTGGAAATAGTTACATTAAATGCCTTTTACGAAGAAATAGTTTTTATTTGCTGTTTTAAAAAAACCACCTTATTTTTAGCAGAGGGAAATCTGACCTGTGATAATTTAGCTAGTACAAGGCTTGCAAATCTACTTTTCTCACAGTTTTCAGTAGTAATATTTATCCTAGATTTTGTATACCTTTTTAATCTTTTAAATATTTCTTCTTGTTTATTTTGTTATGATTTTTTTTCATCTAATGTGCAAGCATGTTTGTCACAACTTTGTGTTTAAAATCTGTCAAGTTCTGTTTATTTCGTTGTAATAGTAATACTTAACCTCTTGGTACCTGACAAGTGCAAAATTTATTCCAAATATTTTATTTGTGGGCATAGAATACTGTTCTTAAAAGTTCTCATTATTTCAAATACAGCTGGAGCTCACTATGTTTCCCATTTCATAGCCCTGTAGTGATTCATGTAATTACCTTAATGGTTTATTGCTATTCTCTTTAACTGGTAATATTAATGTAATAATTGTCACATTAAAATCTAAAATATTGAATTAGGCCTTGTTCTAAAATACATTTTATTATTATTACAGGTAGGTTAGACACACTGTAGGCTTCTATTTTCAAAATTTTTTGCATCAATGTAGATAGATTAATGAAGTTATATTCTTCAAGATATAATGAAAGAACTGTTTAAAATATGTTATGCAAATGATGATCGACTCCTGGTTCACCTTACTGGTTCACCTTTCCCCCCACCCCCTTTTTTGGACAGACTTCTTGTTTCTGTGAAATATTCTTTTATTGTGCCTAGGATCTGCTCTGCAACTAGTGAAGTGTAACTAATACCATACTTATATAAAATATCAGGCGTTGCATGTGAGAAATGTGTTAAAGGCAAGCTTTAATGTATCAGTATTTGATACGTTTGCTTTCAATTTTGCTTTTCAATTTTAATTATTTTTTTTAAGTGTGGTTCTAGGTTTGAGATTGGTGATTAAAAAAGTGTTTCATTTTTTAATTCAGCTGGTTAGGATTGGCAGGGAGGAGTCTCATTTCAGGACCACTTTTACCTCAAAATATTGAGAGAGTGTGCAGGAGTAGAGTACATCTGTGCATGCTGAAACATGGACCAGTAGTTGGCCAACAATACTGTATTGATTAGAGGTGTTTTCAGGTGGCTTTAGCGTGTGTGTGATGGTGACAGGACTGCGTGGTCTGGTCTGTGGAGATCAGTGCATCCTTGTGCACTACTTGCAGTAGTACTGTGCGTGTCCAAATGAGCCTGAAGACAGTTCTTTCTCATTCTGTGACTCTAGATAGGTAGATAGATGAAAACTGTAGGATATGAGTAAAAATAGTGCCTTTTAATTTGGCTAGGGCAACAAAGGATTAGTTTGCAGTTTAAATAAATTTTTGTCGCTGTCCTATGCCAGGTGAATGTAGCGAGGATGCTGAAATGAGCAGTAAAAGTTTTCAGCATTTTTGCATGGGCAGGAAAGGCACCGTGAGGACCAGACAGATATGGTTGTGAAGAAAAGCACTATGCAGAACTGCATGTTTAGTAAGATGAGTATAGAAATGGTGCAACAAAAAATGGAACCTTGAAAAGAAAAGTCTGGTGTTTGTCACTGTACTGCTAAACAATTTTGGTGACCCAGTGAGTTTTTGGAACTTGATGGAAACTTGGTAGCTATGGGATCCCATGGAAAGGATTCTCAAAACTTAGCTATACCCTGTGTGAAGAAATACCTATTTTTTGGTTTGTTTTTGAACTAGCAACAAATGATCATTTCCTGTCCACCTTCATAATGAATGTGCATCATAACCCTGCTGTGTCATCACTCATCCAGTTTGACAAGTCCAAATTGGTCTAATTGTCACTCTTGTGGAAACTCCAAGTGTCTTTGCTATGTGTTTTTATGTCTTGCCTAACTCTTCCAAACATTTTTGAAGGTAGGGAAGCTGTGGCATGATGTGCTGTATTCCTTGCCTAACATTTGTTACCACCACAGATCATTGAGATTTCATAGAACTGGTAAAATACCAGTGTCTCATTAATGTGTAATAATAATTCAGAGACTGTAATTGTGTATGTAAAGTGAAGATAGCTTTCTTCTTCCATATCTGTATCTTTACATTTCTCTACATTGAATTTCATTTACTATTTTGTTACCCTGGGCAGTATTAGGTCTTTCTGCCATCTGTTGATTTTCATCTTTAGTACTCTTGAGTAATCGTATATGAAAGATCTTGTTTCTCACTAACCACCACCTTTTTTGAATCATTTTTTTGATATACCGTAATACAGACTCTTGCTGAACGCTATTGTTAAATTCTTTCCTTGAGGGCCTTTACCCTCTTTTCCTTGCCCTGTCAGTAGTTTCTTAGCCTTTGGGTGAGGGTTGCAACCTTCATTCTGTCTCAACGGGAGGTATCTTCCACCTCTGAAGTGTGTATGCATGGCCTCATTTCACTTGGAAGTTTAAGTAGACTGTGTCAATTGGATTTCCCTTGTCCGAGACACTAGTTCTATTGGAGATGGGATTGCCAAGTCCTTTGCAGGTACTGCACCATGAAGGTCATTTTTGCCAGGACTATAAACGAAGCAAAGTTTGAGTTGTACATACGTGTCCATGTTTGTGTATGCATTTCAGTATGTATTCATATATATTGGCTGATCCATACATTGCACCTCGAATGCATTTGTAGCCTTAATTTTCTGGAATAACTGCTAGGGAGTGATTTATTGCCACTTCCTGGGTATTGCAATTGGAAAAAAATGGGATTTTTTCCTATAGCTTGCTGAAGAGGAAAACACAGAGGTTTTTCACATTAAAAAGTGGCTTGAGTATAACTAATTTTTCTCTCATTTTTTTACCAAAATAATTTCCATGCCCATAGAGGTGAAGTGTTGCACTTGGCCTGAGGTAAAATCTCCTTTAGGAGACTGAAAAAAACCCAGAGGAAATTAAATTCAGAGTCTGCAAAATGATTTCTGATTCTTTAGCCACCAATGTAGTGATGAGAACAGTTAATGTGCGATATGGGACACCCTCTTTACCCTTTTCTTCCCTAATCTGAGAGGAGTTGAATCAAGAGCACTTTAAGCAAGCTACCCGGTGCTGTTGGGTGTTTGTTCTCCTTTCCATAAAGAAATGCTAATGAGAATAAGGGTATCTCATCTGCCAGGGCGTGGTGGAACAACTCTGCTTGTAAGGCTTTGCATGCTTCTCCAGTTGCATGTTTTATATGAAAAAGGAATGGAAAGGATTGAGAGAGGCTCAGAATTACCTGCAGGTTGAGGGATTGGGTGCTTCTACTACAGGAAAACACAAATTCCAGTCCACACTGATTTCTTCTTTCTTTTTGGTGTTTGTATTTTGCATAAAATACTTAAACAGCTGTTGAACAGAGTAAGAGGGGGAGTTAATCCCTAACTTTGACAAGTAAGATACTTGGCTTCCAATCTGTGATTCAGGAAACATGTTTATAAAAGGTTGAAATCATTTAAGCAGGAGTGAGAGAGAACACCCCCTCAACACCTTTCACAAGCTTTATCCTCTTGTCAGAGCCCTTTTATGAAGAGGGGAAGATTTGGGTTCAGATTGATTACAGAAAGGTGAGTGCTTTAATCAGGGAGGTAGTCATCTCCCTTTCACCACCTTTCGCTTGTTTAGAGACCTAGCACTCAATGACTTTTTAATAAAAAATATATTTATAAATACTTATTGTTCTGTCAGTCAGAATTTTAAATACAAATCCACTGTCTCAACCAAGATAAAGTAGCTGATTGTAAGGGAGAAATAAGGCCAGTTACAGAATCATCACAGAATCGTGACTTGATAGTTGGGGGCAAAAAGCCATAATAATTTCGCCTGCTGTGGTAACTACTGATGTATTGTGAATATAAAGTCATTTTGAGGACAGTCGGAATACTCAGGCAGCAGTTACCACGAGTGGGTTGGTTGACAAAGCCTGAGCATTCCCTTGTAATTCCATGGCATAGTTCATGTCCATTTGGTCCACTGGCTCTAGAGAGCTATGGGTTATACATACACTGAGTTCAGTACTCCCTAACACGTAGCATGATAATACTCCAGGTACCCTGTAATATTTGCCCTGTTGAGGTCAGAGTCTTCTTCTTGAAAAGAGGTGGAAAAGGGGGAAAAAAACCCAAAGCCAAACCACCACAAAAAACTAAAAAAAAAAAAATAAAAAAAATCAACCCTTTATATTGTCTCCCAAGAGCAGAAGGAGGTGCACAAGGTCATTACACAGAACGCCAGTGCCACAGTTCACATGTCCTAGCTTGGAATCCTGGGAGTCATGAAAACCTCATCTACTGTCTGTTTGACAGACTTGGGAAAAACTGGAATATTTGGGGCTTTCTTTTCCACGTCCCAGATCCCTACTGCTCCATAAGCATTATCTGGCAGACTGGGAATAAATTAGATCAAAATTAGCCTGCTTTTGCATCTGCAAAGGGACAGGAATGAAAGGTCAATGGCAATGCTGCAGCAAGGAACACACTCAGCAGGGTTGAGGGGTTTTTTTAAGGGAACTAGGAAGAGAGGCATGTCAGGATATTTGCATATCCAGTCCATGTTACGTTCATAGCTTTCACTCTAGTTTATTTTCATATACTAGAGAAATGAAACCACAAAGATTGGGCTACTGTGCCTCACAGACATTAGTTTTGACATAGTTTGACTATGATACTCCAATTTAGGAGTTCTTAGAAACAAACAGTTGAAAAGATTTTATCTTACAGTTAGCATGGGTCAAGTGAAAATTCCCTGTGCACTCCCTAAGGTTATTCCTCTTCAACACCTTGTACCAGTATTATCCATGCGCTTTCCTGCCTTCCTATGGTGATTCTCATAGCACTCTGGTTGTATGGAGGCAAAAGAGGAACAACGCTGCGTTGTTGCTTCTGCCCTAATTTGAGGATGTCGAGTCATCTTGAACCTGTGAGTGGCCTGTTCTTGTTTTGTGTGATGAAAAGTCAAAATACAAAGGCAGATTTTGGAAATGCAGGCAGGAAAGGGTGAATTGCCTTTCCTCTTTGCATTTTCAGATCTGTGTCAGTGAAACCTGGCAAAACTTACTTCAGCCTCTTCTGCTTTGCTTTCATCCTCAGAGGGATTCAAGTTACTCAGTATCCCCTGTGCTAGGACAGTTTTATTTCCAGTTGCATATCATGTGATGCAGTTATATGAAGGAATTAAAAAGTTGTTGCCAGCATTTGCACCAGAAGCACTCCTTGAGAAGATAACTTGAGTTTAATTTTGGTTTTTAACTCACAGGTTTGAACGTGACAATTCTAGCTAGATGGTATCACTGAGATGACACAGTTCAAATAAATGATACATAGATCTTCAAGTGTCAGGATTCAAAAGAGAGCTATGGAAACAAATGCATTCCACTGAACACTTAAAATTTCAACTAGTTTAGAGCAAGACTTTGTTTTAACTACTAGTTATTCGTTGAGGTTTTTCTCCATAGTTTCATTTTATAAAACAGAAAAAAAATCAGTTTTTAACCTACTTTGGTGTAGTGTCATTTTAGTAGAATTGCCTAATGTCTTGATTTTGTTGGTTTAAACTTTGATGCTTAATGTAGTGTTAGATTGATTTTTTTTCCCCAAAATCATACATACAACACAAAAAAAACCCCAATGTAATTATTTTCTTTAACACTTAAATTAGAATTATCTGTTGGAATGTTCTGATTAATGGGAAAAGAATATCTGAACACCAGCTGACTCTCTGCAGTCAAAATTGCATAATATCAACTATTTGCCTATATAAATATAACTATAGCTGTGCTCCACTCAGATCTACCCAAACAGGATCTTGAGCAGTCCACTACTGCTTTCATTTTTTGAAAAAGTATTACAGAGTTCATAGTTTCAGTTAACATAATCATATGAAACTTGTGTGTGCCTGTGAGTCGGATTTAACCTGGCTATTTTATGTCTGTGAAGAAAAGTAATGCATAAAGCGTGGCTTAGCTTTTGTAAGGCAGACCTTTGGATTGTATGAGATGCCAAAGTACCATTTTCTTCGTGATCTTCTTGTGTTTTGCCTGTAAATTTTGTAGCAGTCATTTTGTGTTCTTAAGTGGTTGTACAGCATCCGTTTTTAAAAAATGAAGTTAATCTTAATATATGAAGCTATTTCATCACTTGTAATGCTATGGAGCAGTTCAGAGAACAAAGTTATGAAGATGCTCATTCAAATACTTGTTCTGTCTCTTCTAAAACTGAATGTAATACAATATGGTTTCTTTTTTGGTACACACGTGTCTGAAGGTGATAGAATTGATGTTTGTTTTACTGCCAGTAGAAAACATATTAAGTGCAGGGAGTTGTGACACAGGAAAGGGTCAGACCTTGCTTCATTCAAAGAGGAAGCTGCTCGCTCCTCAGTGTTTGTGTTGCAAATTGTTCCGGGCTTTTAAAGGCTCTATTTCACCCTGCCTGACCCTCCTTTTTTTTTTTTTTTCTTTCCCTTTCAACTGGGATTCTTTTTTTTAGTGCAGTTCACGTAAGACATTTACACTGGATGCGACAGCATCATTATTGACCTAAGCTGGTTTTACTTGTTACACTTTGCCTTTCTTGTTTTTCTGATGTGCTTCACTTTAAAGCTCAGCTTCAGCTGAACCACAGGTGTCAGTCCCAATTGTTTTTTAAAATATTCCATTAAATGATTTGTTTGTTCTTAACTAATTCAACCCTCCAAGTTGAAGGAGGACCTTGGATATAGCACAAGCATGTATATGCAGATATAGCTGACATCTTTGAGATCCCCTTGGTCATCAAGATGTATGTTGGTCTTCTTTGGGAGAAATGGCTTCAGGGCTCCAAGTCTGCAAAGTTTCTGCCAAGAAGTTCCATGTAAGTTTTCCAAGATTTGGTAAAGTTGAGTGGCCACAGTGCTGAGCTAATGCCATTCCTTGCACATTGAGAGGATAAAATATAGTCAACATAATGTTAGCTAATTCTACTTTTTATGCCATTAGAGACTGCGGTTGGATGTGTTAAGTGTCTCATTCAGATCACCTGAACATACTTCTGGAAATTTTAAAATGTTATCTATTTTTATTGGTTTTTTAGAAGTGTACCTATTTGCAAGAACTTAACCTCTGCATTTTTAACTTAGACCAAGAAGTTTCTTTAAATCACCTAGAACTATGCCTAAGAAGCGTTGCTGGGTGAAGCTGTAGTAATTAATAACTTGTTTAAATTGAAAAATGGCAGCTACGGTAACTATTGTATAGGAAGCTGTACTTTGGCTTAAAATGTTTGATTTACATGTAAAGAGGAAGAATGGTGAAAGTTTGAGAATCAATATTATTACAAAATGTAAGATTTTATCATGTGGGCTTTGCACATATGTGGAACAGGCATGGAGACCTCAGCCTTACCTGTCTTTAGGTGAAGACAGTATAGACATCTGTGTGTAAGATGCTGCCCATTCAGTATTAGCTTTACATAAGGAAAGTAAAATTTTCGTAAGATTACACTGACATTTAGCTTTTTTTTTTTTCCAATAATATTAAAGAAAATGCTACGGGAGAAAAGGCTGAGCAAGCTTTATTTGTTTTACTGCCCTATATTTTCCCTGTGATATAAGAGTATGTGCCTTGCGTTCCCTGCAAGCGTTCCTTGGTATGCAAGTGCCTCCCCCACACTGTGGGACTTGGCTGGCCGAGCAGCGCCTCTCCCCATTAGTCATCGCTGCCTTCCCTGGTGCTGTGTGCACGAAAGGAATTCTCTAAAGCAGTTGCTCGCAGTTCATTTTTTTGTAGATTATTTCATAATGCATCATTGCAGTAGTACCTTCTTCTAAGCATGGACCAAATCTTGGTCACTAAGCACAAGCGTTCTTATGTGGAATAAAAGGATACACTGCAACTCAATCACTACTTATTGCTTTTAATCTCGTTTCCAAATTGTTTGACTTTTGCCATTCAACACAGCTTCCATTCATGTGTTCGGGAAGCTTTTGAAAGCATATGAATGGTAATTTTCCCAGTTTTTCTGGAACTTTATGTAGTTCCAGCAATGTCTGCAGCAGGCTGCCTAATAAAAATGACTAGCATTCCTAGATACATTAGATTGTGCTGATGGCAAAAATGACTAAACAATTTTAAAATGTAACCCACACTGTTACATTAAAATATGTTTTGGCTTAGTTGATATTAATCTAAAGTAAATTATTACCTGCAGTGATATTTAGTAGTGGTTTTATTAATGTGGGGTAGCCATTTACAGACTTATAGGAGTTTGCTTTTTTAACATTGATTGTAATCCATTTATTCTTATACTGTCAAAAGGCTTCCTGATGTCTGTTGCTTTAGCGATCTTTCTTTCCCTAATATGTGGAATATTCATATAGTGTTGTAAGAGATGCAATAACCACTTTGCTTGTGGTGCAAATGAACATTTACACCTTCATTACTAACAGTGTTACGCTGTCTTTTATGTTCGGGTTTTTTTGATGGACAACCTGTGTTTTATTTGTTCCATGCTGACTTACCAATTTTGGTATAGTGAAACTTTGTTTGAATGTAGAACTTAATTTTAATGTAGTGAGATTATTTTTTTCTAATTCTCAATTTATCTAAAAAGATGTGTGTTTAATTTAATTTAATTAACTGTGAGAGAAAATAAATAGTGCAATTATTGTACTTCCAGTTCATATTTTACTGGAAAGCTCTGGAGCAAATTAAAGGTGCATAATGTTTTCATTTTAAATTTTAGGACATACAGACTTTTCAGTGTCAGGAGTAGATTTTTTTTTAATGGACTGTATTAGTCTCAGAAGGAGGATACTAATAGTATAATAGTGTTGAGTCCCAAGTCATGGAGAAGCGTGATAACAAATTCCCTGTCTTTTGTGTTACTTGTCTAATAGTCTTATCTTAGATATGCAGAAGTCACTGATGAAGTAGGTCTGCATTCCAGTAGTTCTAAGTTTTTCTAGTGTTTTGTTTTGAAGATTAGTGCACTTTCTCTTGGTGATACACAAAGATAGTGAATGAGGAGTTTCTCTCATGCTGTATCCAGTTCTTTACAGGCCCCTGATCACATTTCTCAAAATTAGAGTTAGTTACTCATTCTTACTCTATTTGTCATGTTCTCTCTGCTGCTATAACTGAAGGCAGGTAGGTTAACTAAGACCAGCCAGCATGGTACAAGTATCTGGCGTTTGATGCCAGACTGTCACACTTGCCATTGTTTCCCCAAATAACACTGTTTGAAATAAGACAGCAGTCAATGGTCCATGGGAATAAACTGTTGAGCCTCAATTGGTAAATACTGGAAGAAGACAATACAGGTTGGAGACTCGGCTGTGAGAGCACCCCTGGATCATGAGGTGCAGTGATGCTCTTTTCCAAAGAGCACTGAGCACCAAGTGATAACCATGGTCCGCATAAAATATGCAAGCACCTGTTTTAACAGCAGCAAAACCTTGAGAAGCTTTAATATGTTATCATCTCACTGTGGTGTTTTCTCTGTTGCTGACATCAGTGCCCTTTACACAGCTCTCTTGAGTGTCACCGTGCCAGGGTGTCACTCATTGGGCATCTAATGGACACCCGAATGGATCTGAAGGCACACTGCTCAGGGGACACCTCGCCCTTCTTACCCGGTCCTAGGACCCTGTTCCTTACCTGCTGCTTATCTCACCCTGTAGTGACACTATTCAACTTGTTATCGAATAATAGGAGAAAGCTCTTCACTTTGATTTCTTTGTGGTTTAGCACCTGTTCCCCCTTTCTTTGGTTGGTTTTCTGCTGGTTTAGCAAGCTAAGCTCACCCAGCGGGGCAGCAGGTGAATGCCAGAGATGGTGCAAGGTGAAAGCAGAGAGAGTACATGGTTCAGAGTAGCTCTTACACAGAGAACAGCAGCAGAGATTAATTATTAATTCTGCTCTGCCTGTCTTCTCTAAACTGCAATCTCAAAAGTGTATCTTTTGAAAAGGACACCTGACCCTGAAGATGAAAGACTGGTTGTTTGAATTTATCTTAAAGTGGTCTTTTTCTGTGCTGTGCCTGTTCAGATTTGAGTATTTTTTTTGTAGTTGGTAGCTACAGACGGTTGACATAAATACATTGATATATTGCCAACCGTATCCTGGGCTGCATCAAAAGCAGTGTGGGCAGCAGGTCAAGGGAGCTCTCATGAGACTCCACCTGGAGAACCAAGTCCAGCTCTGGGGCCCCCAATGTAAGAAAGACATGGACTTGTTGGGGCAAGTCCAGAGGAGGGCCACAAATAATGATCAGAGGGCTGGAGCACCTCTGCTATAAAGACAGGCTGAGAGAGCTGAGGTTGTTCAGCCTGGAGCAGAGAAGGCTGTGGCTGGACCTTAGAACACCTTCCAGTACCGAGGGAGGGCTACAGGAAAGCTGGAGAGGGCATGTAGTGATAGGACAAGGGGGAATGGCTTCAAACTGAAAGAGAGCAGGTCTAGATTAGATATAAGGAAGAAATTCTTTACTGTGAGGGTGGAGACACTGGAACAGGTTGCCTAGAGAAGCTGTGACTGCCCCATCCCTGGAAGTGTTCCAGACCAGGTTGGATGGAGCTTTGAGCAACCTGGTCTAGTGGAAGGTGTCCCTGCCCATGGAAGTGGGGTTGGAACGCGATGATCTTGAAGGTCCCTTTCAACCCGAACCATTCCATGACTCTGTGATCTAAGAATTGGTGGAAGCATGCCTTTTTTTTTTTCAAAAAGGTCTCCTCTCTGAGAGGAATTCACAGCCCTAAAGAGGGATGTGGTGAGGAGTAAGTTTTAATCTGTTGAGTAAGCTGTTAAGATTATCAAAAGACGTAAAAAGTCTAGAAGACAATTCTAAAACTCCACGTATTCTGACTGACTAAGATTAAAGTAAAAATTTTAATTTATAGATAATTATATTTAAATGGGAAAAAAGGTATGGAGGACTGCTGGACTGCATATCCAGAATATTGCCTTCTGCAGAACTGAATTCAGGAGGGAGGAGATAACAGATCGAATACAAGTTTCTGCAAAAACTTTGTGAATTTTATTTATGGATTGCTCTTATCATGCATTATCTGAGCAAATGTATTTATTGAGACTGCACAGATGTTATGATTATTCAAAGACTAGGGATTGGAACAAGAGAAATAAAGAAATTCTTATGTTTAAAACCTTGGGTTTAATATTTTTTAATTTTAAAAGTAGTAATTTTATATTACCCATTATGGACAAAAAGAATTCTTGAAGTCTGAGGTAATCCATGTAGTCCCAGAGCAAATGATGGACACAAGCTGTGGTGTGCGATTCAGGAATTAAAAATGTAATAAAACCTGTATTCAATGCATGCAGATGACTTTAAAATGTGTTTTCTGCATGTACTTTTGTATGTTCAGATAAATCCACTCTGGACTATTTTTGAGATACATGTCAGCAAGCAATTAAATACTGGTTTGACGGTTTCAATCAACTTCTATGCAACTTGCAGCACATTTTTGCAGTACTGTCAAAACATGCATACCCACAGGACGTGAAAATTATGTGAATTTAATTTAAATCTAAATCACTGATTCTAATGTGAGACTAATTGAAATAAACCCTTTATTATCAGTTGAATTAAGTCAGTAAGAGATACCAGCTAGTACTTGGGATTGTGAAATAATTTCACAGCTAAGAAATACATATAACGTTGGAGTGCTTGTGAAGATGTATGCAGCATTGCACACATCAAGCAACAGATCTTTCTTGTTTGCTGTAAGTAGTTAAAGGATATGTTTGAGGCCTTTCCATGTAACGCCATAAGGAAGCAATATGTTTATGAGGAAAAAAGTAATAGATTTCGGAGACCACTTCAGTGCAGAGCAGCATTGCTCCTATAGGAAATACTATTTTTGCATATGCAGATGAACCTTAGGATTAAAGGGTGGGCTCAGTTCCGCGCACACTGTGTCTCACCTAAAAAATCCAGTGCGCAGGCTGGAAGGTGTAAAGACCTTCCCCGGATCTTCGTTCGCGAAGACTGGCCATTATTATTTAAGAACACTCCAAAACTTTCAGAACCCTAGAGCAGTGGAAAAAGTTGTATGAGAGAAGTACTGAAGGACTTGTGTCCATGAGCTCTCTTGAAGAAGTGCAGGTTTAACTGTTGGAGGAGGAAGGTTCATTCCGTGTTGTGTTAGTTTCATCGGTTATCCGAGAAGCACATAAGCACAAAGCTGAACCTGTAGTGATCCTGCTGAACTCCATGGCACTGGTGAGGTGCCCAAGTGTTTGAAATCATAATTTATAAGCAATTGAGAACAAGGACTGGGTTTCACATGGTTGTACAATATTAACTGTAGCTATTTTGGAAAGACAGTGTGATCATTCCTTGGTACTTCAACTTGCCTAGGTAGTTTAGGTTAAAGGATATACAGCAAGAAAGCTGTGTTCAACTCAAAATGGAAACAATTTCATTCTTAATTTTTTTTGTTACAATAGTTTGTTTTTAATAAAAGGAACTGATCTCTGGGAACCCCTGGGGAGCCTGACCGAGGAACAGCTATCCTGTGCTAGACATTAAATAAACACTTTCTGAAAAGATGATGTTTTCCTAAGAAGGTAGATGGTAAGTTGTCTTTTCTTGTGCTGTTAGAAGCTGATTTTGAAATGTGATTTGTATACATATTGACATCTCAATGTGAAACACCTTCTTGGCCTGAATGAAGAATGAGAATGGAGAGAATGGTGTTTGTAAAAAAAAATCTGTATGAGAAGGATGGAGCAAACCACATGCAAGGACTGACTGAAATCAAGTGAAAGGGAGTGGAGTAGTTTTTGCTTGCCTCAAATATGGACAAATCTCAGATACATGGAGGGGGCAAGCAGAAAAAAACGGGAGTATCTCAGGGTATGGATGCATCTTAGTCCCTCTAGGATTTCCCAAAAATAATAGTCTAATTTATGGATTTAGAAGTGAATTGTGCAGGACTAAGGCACTCCTCAACTAAAGCAGTGTTCCTCGCTTTTCATTTCTAAGAGTTTAGACTACGAGTCAGAATCCCGTGGCATTTCTGGAGGAGCTGCTGTGAAAATTCGGGATTGCTGAGGCATCAGTGTGATCTGTAGGGTAATGTAAGCATAGCTGAGTGTCTGTCAAGCACTACTTGTTAGTCAGGGCTTTGTACTTTTCCTCAGTACAACAAAAGTTTGATTTGTTTATGAAGGTATATGATGCTTTAAGAGTAACAGGAGTGTTTTATAGGCCACAAACACAGCTTTGTGGAGTGTGTTTCTGAAAATGGATCAGATGCTTGACCTGTTGGAAAAGTTGAGTCAGGATGTTTGGAATTCATGAAAGTCTGGGTCCCCTCTCTTCTTTTCTGCTAAATGTGGTTTAGGTAAGATACCTCTTGGTAGTTTTCAAAAGCTGTCTGCAGAAATGATCAGCTAGAGTTTTAGAAGTAATAATCTCTGCAGGCAAAATCAATGCAACTTTGTGTTTCTCAAGCACTATGACTTGCATTTCTCTAACACCCCTCTTCTCTCCTTTAGTGCCAAAATATCTGTGGCACTGAAACATAAGAAACCTGATTTGGGGGTCAGAGTGAGATTAATATACAGCCAAAGAAAAACCCAAAACACTTCATATAGCTGCCACTCAAATATACTTGCTGGTGTTTTGTTTCTCTGTTGGGTTAAAGTTTTTTGCCTGAAGTCTGTTCTGTTGTTTTTGCTGGTGCTGAATTCCTGAAGCTGTAGCCTTGTTTCTAAGTGGGAAAAAAACCCTGCATGTTGACCTACCTAGCAGTATGAGGAAACAAAATTAATTTTGGCACTATTTTAGGCCTGCACAGTTTTAACAAGAAACATGTATACTCCCAGCAGATTGGACTCTTGTTTCTGTGTTTTAAAAGTTTTAATCCCAGAACGCATTCCAGACTAGGCGCTCTCCGCGTGGTGGGTACTAAGAAATGTTCCCAGGTTCAAGTAGCTTAAATGTGTGCAAGCTGTCTGATAGTGCCAGTGTCCATCAGGAAAGCACTTAATATTTAAATTTGGGGCCTCCTGTTCCAAATTCTATGGGAATATTCTTCTGATGCACAGGATGAAAGAGTTGCTATAAAGTGCTGCTTGCATATGACTTTTTTTTCTTCAGTGGGGACAAACCCAGCTTTGTCAATTCAAAACTAGCTACGTGGATTAGGTGTTTTCTTTTCAAGATAGTCTTTAAAACAGCCTGATATCCTAACTTCATGCTGATATCAGGCAAGTTAATGTCTATATCTAGGCTTTGGTAAGTAGGCAGTCTTCTTAATGTCTTTTATGTAGTATTACTATAACCAGAAACACACTTATAGCCTGAAAAAATCATGTTACAAAGGACTCACTCTTAGCTACTCCTTGTTTCATAGCCACTTACTTACTTAAAGCCTGCAAGATGAGCAAAGAGAGCGATCCGTTAAAAAAAAAATCCTTTCCACCCCACCCCCACATTACCTACAATGAATTTTTCTTTTAACTATTTGCTTGTTTTGTTACCAGCCTTTTAGCACAAACTGTGTCTGTTAGTATCACATTGTATAAAGAAAACCATTTACAGGAAGTTGGTCTATAAGGTAGATGTCTGTGGTCTTCAGCCCAACTGTAAAAGTCCTTTCCTATTTAAATAAGTGTCTTGATATTGCTGATAAATTTCCCTTTTTAGATTGAAAATGAAAGCATTGGTTATCACTTCCTGAAACATTTGGTTTAGGTGATCTGTTGATGGATCACTTGAGATGCCCAGTATTAAGACACAATCAGGATGTTGACAGTTTTCTGTATCTTAAACAAAAGCTAACATCAGCCTTGGTTTTCAGAAGATGGATTTTTGTTTTCAGATAGTGAAAGCATCACTTTGAATTTACTTCTGCTAGATTGTTTGCATGGTTACTGTGCATGCATATTCCCCACCCCCCTCGAATTCTGTTGCATTGTTTTGCTTCTGTGTGGAAGTTAACCCTTCCTTATCATTACCCTGTGTTGTATTTTAAACATTCACAACCACAAAATGTCTTACTGGCCGTTCAAGACCTGTGGCACGACCTTTATCACATGCTGACGTGAGGCAGCAATCAGCACTCACTTTGCAGCAGCCTTGCAGCCCCGTGGATCCCCAGGATTATGTGTTACAGCATGCTTTGACAGCTGCTCCACGGGCATGAATCTGAGACCTACAAATAGGTATTAGCAGTGTCTGACATCCTAGCCATAAAATGATGGAGGTATGCAACACAACTCGTAGTTTCTTTCAGCCTTCAATTTCTCAGCTTTGCTGGAGCTTTTTATGAGCTTGTATTTTTGCTGGAATTTTTTTCCAGCCAGTGTTAAACTTTTTACCTAACTATTTATCTTATTTTTTATTTACACATTGATATCACTTGCTTATTTTTTCTATACCCATTATTGTCTCTCTTCTGCTTATTTATCCTTCCATATTTTATTTTGTTTTATTATTCCTTGGCTTCAGTGATTGCCTGTTCTGTGAGGCATGTATACCTGCAGTGAATGATTTCCTACACAGAAATCCCAGAAGCATTCAGAACTATTTTGGTTAGGTAGGCTTATGCCTCAAACAAATAATCTTTTATTTTTGCCTTCAAGCCCCAAGTTCAAGTTAAATTAAAGATGAAGCAAACAAACAAAGCCACAAACCAATTGGTTATGCACCTTCAAAGATCTGTTGGCCAAATTTGTGGGCTCCATTTTTTGATCCAGTGGGTTAGGATGTCTTGAATCTGGTTATGTCTTCTACTCTATTGAAATGACTGCCAGAAGGACCTGCAATACCCTCTGAAGAACTTACTGTACCTAATCTTTGAGAGTTCTGGTTTTGTGTTTTCACACTTCCTGTCTCCTTCCAAGGCCTCAGAAAGAGGATTCTGTGATTAAGAAATTTAAATAAATTGGGGCCATTCCTGCTCCCTCCCCACTGGGATCCCCGCACAGTTGGAGAGGGTGCACAGCCAGGGAATGCAACACTCCAGAGAACCTCATGTGTGCAAATATATGGAATTTAATCGTAACACATTTTAAAATACCTTGCAATGTGAGCTTGCATTTATCAGTGTGTTTCATGTTGGACACAGCTGTGAGAATAAATTTGCATTTAAACTGGGGTCCCATGCTGGTCTGCTGCAAATTGGCTGCTGGTCTGGCTGGTTTTAGCGGACAAACCAACAACTACTTGGCTGCAAGAGTTGCACGTATGTGGGAAGAGCTGAGGGGCTGCCCTTTTAAGTCTGGTTGAAACAAATCAGGTAAACATTAAACATACTACCATTCCAGATCTTGAGAGTTATGCCAAAGGAGGAATTTCTGGTTAATGGGGAACCTGGCATTTCCAGCAGCAGTCAGCTGGCTGAGGGTTTGGCAGAGGAATGCGTTAACATACAGAGCTGTGCCACAGCAGAGCTCAGCTTGGTGATGTAGCTTTTTATTTCAAGTAGTGACACCATAGCTCTGATATTTGCATGCATGTGATTATGGAGTACTTGTAAGAAGAAAAAGAGGTGATGAAGATCTTCATGTTTATCCAGCAGCTGACTATAGCAGCATCTTAATCCCGAGTCCACTTGTACCCCACTCTGTAAAATTCCAAGCTTTATTTTAATTAGCAGTTACTATACATTATTGTGTGTAGCTCAGCAAGTGCTAGAGGCCGAGAGAGGTGGATGGAGCACATAACCTTGCTGGCGGTGGCTGAAGGTGTGGCACTGCTAGCGCATTGGCTGCTAGGACTGGCTTTTCGAAGCCTTCCGAAACTGAATCAGAAGTTGGACAACTTTTCAGGAGAAGAACTGAGTGATAAATGAAAGAGGGTCTTCACGATTAAAAATTTTGCGTTTAACTGTGCCGATCCTGAGCTTTTAGTTGCTGGGGATTTTCCTGCTCGTGGCGTTGAACAGGAACGGTAGAGAACAGCAAGACGGATGTCGGGAGCGGGCGGCGGCGGGCCCGGGAGGGGGAGCTCCGGGCCCGCTCCTCTCCTCTGCTCCTCCCGGGCCTCTGCTCTCCTCCTCCTGGTCCTTCTCCCGGCAGCCTCCCAGCCGCTGACGGCGCCTGCGGCCCGGCAGCCCCGCCGAAGGAGGGCCCGGAGCCCCCCAGGCGAAGCTGTCAGCACACCGGGGGAAGGTGCTGCTGGTGGGTTTCACGGCGGGGCTGAATGTGAGTCCGGGTCGCTAGGGACCCTGCCTTCCTTTGTTGTCACTGAGGTCGAGCGGCGTGAGAAACCTGTTGTAGGAGCCGCACGAGGTTGTAGGACACAACCTTCGCCGGAGAGAAGCATCCACAGAATCCCATACGTGCGCAGTGAGGAGGGGCGTGACGCGTATCTGAGGGCTGTCGGGAGCACCGGCGGTGTCCGAACTAGCCAAGGCGTTCCAGGACGCGGGGATGCCTTCCAACTCCCGCCCGCTCCGGGAGGGTGCTCCTGCGCTGAGCATTATGCAGGAAGCCTGAGCGCAGCCCTGGGCCTGCGTGACTAATTGTGGCAATGCCTCTTGTGGACCGGAGACCTTTTAAGACTGGCCTGTTACTATGTTTATAGTAATATAGGTGAGCAAAATCAGGTGTAGATGTATGAGAGTGGGGAGAGAATAGCAGATCCTTGCTTTAGAAGCAAAGGACAAAATAGATTTAATGAAGAGTATTTAGACTCAGAACAGGAAGTGCCAATACTGAAACTTCAGGCATAAACCAGAACTTTGACCCTTGGTTATCTGTACTGTGATTATTTTTACTTTTTCCCCCCCAACTGTATCAGCATGCTGTTGTGCAAATACGATAGCTCAGGTTGCTTACAGTCTTGGAATCTAATATAGTACGTGGGGTTTATTTTTATCTGCAAAAATCTACACAAATTGCTGCAAAGATTTTTAGCTTAAGAGCAGACACTGAGCTCCATTTGCAGCAGCATCTGAAAGGTTAAAGAAAAATAGAGGCAGGTAAACAGAAACTTAGCAAGACCCATATATGCAAAGAAGTTACTGTGATTTCTCCCTTATGCATAGTAGGTATTGTATGTTCTATGTTTTGTTTTGCTACAATTATTTTGCATGTGACAATGTGATTAGAAAAAGTATTATAAACTATATCTGATTACATTGGTAATAGGTAAGTAGTATTTTAGAAATATGTAATTCATAGGGTTCTTTAAAATTTGATTAATAACATGACAGTGGTACCAAAGTAGTTTAAACGTAATGTGCCACTGTATTGGGAAACTGCTGACTCTTGAATTGGCAGCTGTCAACTTTTTTATGGACTCTTTTATATGTATTCCATAGAGCTTTTTAAATAAAGAACAAGGCAATTGCTGAGTGTTTGCTTTTTGGAAGCTTTGATATGCTTCTAGATGTGTAAGTTTAATTTAAAAAGGAAGTGAGTACTTCCATTATGCTGAGTTATTCTTTAAATATATATGATTTCTCTCAGTGTGGAGTTCTTGGAAAGAGAGGGATTACCTGCAAGCTTTAAGGGCTAAATAGTATCAGGTTTAATGTCGGCATTACCGCTTTACCTCTGCTATGCTGTGGTTTGAATTACAGCTGAATTACTTGCTGTGTGCATGGATTACAGCCTCCCTCTATTTGTGCTAATGAACTTGGGAGGAGAAAATCTTAAAGTTCTGTATCTCCATTATATTTTTTTTAATGGTTATAAGTCTAAGGTGACACTAGTTTTAGAATTTTCAGGGGAAAAGAGGAAGCCTGCTTGTTTACCTGAAACCAGTGTTATTGGATAGAGATGATGTCTGTGAAATATTGTGGTTGTTAAGTGAGCTCTGATTTCTGTAAAGTAAGAGGTGTTTTGAGGTCTCTATCCAGTGTTGCTTTATATGTAATGAAAATACAAAACCAGCGTATAATAATTTGTTTAAAACTCACTATGTGCCAGATTTTGACAGGTAATTATGAAGGAGAAAACAGAAGTCATACAAAAGTAGTCCATGTAACTACAGTATTGAATACTTTTACAGTTAACCAGGAAGAGGGGAGTGGGGGGGGGAGGAATAGCATGTAACATTTGTCACTTGTAAATTGTCATAAAATTACTAGCAAGAGAAAGGTCCCTGATACAGGATGAAGCAAGATTGCTTGTGAAAGTGGGCTCAGCAAGCCTATTCAGTATTTTGAATCTGTGAGGCTACATGTGGGGACAGCAATACACGCTGTACTTGCAGGGCAAAAGCAGCCTATTCTAGGAAGCAGTTGCTGAAAGACTCAAGGATCTGTTATACAGTGTGCCTAGTCTCTATCTGTACACTGTAATTCATGGATTAATACCAGGATGAAGCCAAACGTATGCCAGGAATCTTTTGAAGGGAAGAGCAGAAAAAGAAATTGCATCTCTGTTCGATTCGTGATACGACTGCAGCTGTAACATGCAATGCCTGATGCCAACTGCCACGCTTTGCTCTGGGGCCTTCAGGCCATAAAAGTTCACTGTCCTTTTGTAAGTGCCACCTCTGAAGTACTCTGAAAGTGTTTCATAGTCTGTCGCTAATCAAGTTTCTGGCTACAATTGATATCTTGGAGTGGGGGATCAGTGACGGAGTAGAAAGTTTTTAAGTGCAATTCACATTTATGTGCTTGACAGGTATGCAGCCAATCACCTGGGAGTTACAGGCTGAAATTTACTGCAGCCGTCGTTCCCATTTCTTTGAGTATCTTTCCTCAGACCTTACAGTGAGTTAGTGCACTGGTTTTGCATTTACAGTCTTTCCTAGTTTACTAGGACTGAGGTGGAGGAGGAGAGTGTTGACCTAATCTTGTTACAGTAAACAGGAGGCAAAGACTTTTAAACCTTCTGTTGATATGTGAATTGTTGAATGTTTAACAGTCTTTTGCTTCTAGTTGTTTACAGTAATTGAGTCCTTTCCCTTCTCCTGCTTGTGCTGCTGTCCTCATTAGTATGTATTCCAGGATAAATACTCTATACAAGACTTGCAAATACTGTGCAGCACCAGATCTGTTCTCTGGTTTTGTTTGCTGAAAGTTACACCTTCCAAAACACGTTAGTCTCTAATACTAAGAATAAACTTCATGTCCTTAGGTAAAACAGCAAAGACAGACAGCAGACCTTCTGTAACTTCCACTGCTGTCACCTTTTAGGCAGTAGGCATTTAGGTGTCTGAAATGTAAGGAGATAAACTAAAAGTGTCAGAGTTCTCTGATAAGTAATATCTACAATAGTGAATTTTGGTTTTGAACTTTTTTTTTTTCTTGAATTACTTTTTTTTCAGACCTTAAGCAACCTGGAAAGTCAAGACATTTGGGACTAGGCAGCAGGAGAGGAGGGGTAATAAGGTTGTAGATTTAGGACATGCAGATTTCCTCCAGTGTTACAATGATGTTTTGGTGGGATAGGTAAGCGTCTTCCTCTACCTTTTCATGCACTTGATGGCCCTCTGTTTCTAGCTATCATTTGAAACTACTTGAGCTGTTCAGTGTAAATAAACCTTTATCTCTCAGTATTTAGATACAGTGGGCAAATCCCAGGGGTGATAGCTCAGGCATGGTTAGTTTTGGTTCACTTGTTAGCCATTGCTGGTTAAATCTGCTGTACTGTCTAGCTACCAATTGTCAGACTCAGCAAAAAGCTTTAGAAAAGACTTGCTCTGTGATCCATTTGCCAAATACAGAGTTTAGTTCCTCCTCTGTAATCAAGATGGAGTCAGTTGATTATAGCTGAGATTTTTCATGGCAGTATCCTGCTTGTTGTCCTTTCCCTGGCTCTTTGGTCAAATGGCTTCCATTCCTGAAAAAAAATAAACTTCATCTCGAACTCCTCTAGTTTAGAAGTATCTCTTGTTGTCTCTAAACAGTAGGATTTCTTTCAACTATAGCAGCATCAATTTGATGAGAAGGGACACCTTCCAAAAGGGTATAAGGAGTATGAAGTATCTTCTGGAGTTTGTGGTCTCCTAACAGATGGAGAAAGGTTCCAGTCCTTGAACAGGAACACAGTCTGATTCAGAGGAACCAATTGGTAGGTAGGAAACATAATGTTGGATTTTTTCCATTTCCTTGCCCATCTACTTTTATATTTCACTGTCAATTACACTTTTGGCATTGTGGCCAGGAAAACAGCTTCAAGCTGGGTTGGTGTTACTGTGGCTGTGTTTTTCTTACAGTTAGGAAAGCACTTGTGTTTTTAGTTTTGCCTTATTTAGAATATCTGGTTTAAACGACTTAACTGTAAATTGTACTCTCGGTGATTTCACAGCTCAGTCCCTCTACACGGAGGCCATCCCAGCTGTGTTTGAGGTGCTGCTGTTTGCTCTGCTGGCTGGTGCCTGGCTCCTGCATTGTCACAAGCATCTTGTGCATGTCTGCATCCAGCTCCCAGTGTCCCAGCGAGGCTGCAGCCTTGCTGCAGGATGTAGGAATGTGTGCAGCTGGCTCAGGATTGACACTGTGCCTGAGTTAATAAAATTTCTTGGGACCCAGAGCACAGGGGTAACACTGCCAGGTGGTGGCCTTGCCTGAAGTCTTTGCCATTTTCCCCAAGACTCTTGCCTTTGGAAATGCCATATGGAAACAAAGTGGCTCACTTTTGATTGGAAAAAGGGCTTCAGTCTTAAGCTGACAAAAAGACGTTGCATAATTTCTGAACCCACACTGTCACTAGAAGTATAGGAACATTTGCACCAAGCTTCACCTAGGCTAATGAGCCCAGCTGGAGCTGATTTGTTTCTACATCTCTGGCACAGATAATCTGACCATGGATAATTGAGTGTTGACTCTATAAATAACCCACTTTGAAATCCTTGTCTTAAAATTGTTTTCTCTTCTTCCTGTTAGCTTCCAAGCTTACTCCCTCTGTAATCATTTCTTGGCTGACCAAAGGCTACTCTCATCTCTTGACAAACAGATGTACTGTTCATTCTTCCCACCTGAAGTGAAATGTTACACCAAGCATGGATGAAAACAGGTTCCAGCACTATAAAAAGCCAGCTAAGTCCTGGTAGGAAATAATCCTCCAATTGACTCATTTGGTTTAAACCAAAAATGATGATACACATCAAACATTTTCTACCTCGGAAGAATGTTTGTTGCATGCTTCTTCTCAGAGACATCCTATTGCACATATCATAGTTAAGAGTCTCATGGTAAAACTGATTCCTTCATATGGACTTGTTTACAAGCAAGTCTAATCATGATCTTGCTTTGTTTGCTTACTGTCAGTGTTAAAACTCACAAGAATTATTGTGAGTTGAGCTGTGCCTTGTTTTAATGAGAAAATATTTCTTTCCCAAATAAGCCTGTATAAGTAATTATAGAAAGTAATTAAAATGCCTCACAGGAAAAATATCCTGTGTCTTCAGCTGATGAGCATCTACACATTTCTTCTTACCTGAAAGTTTTTCTAAAATATGGTATGTGAGTGCCTCTGAGAAGATGCAGAGAAAGCTGGAACCACCTGCACTGGATGACAGGTTGTTCAAGGCATTGCAAGTGGTAGGAAGGAAGACTGAATTGCACAGCGATGCTGTCACAACTGAGTCACGTGCAGTTCATGCACCTTGGCAGGTAGTTTTACTGGAAATCACCTGTCTTTCCCTTGTGCCATTCCTGCCACATTAATCCATAATAGAGGCAACATCAGTGGGTGAATGAAGTTGGAATGCTTTAAATTCATATCTGCACTCTAATGGCTGTGTGACCTTGGAAAACACCTCTCTTCACACAGCATCTGAAACAACTGACCACGCTTCAACAAATTTTGGAAGTCTCAATTTGTTATCGGTTATATAGTAGCTTGAAAAAATTGAGTAAAGGCCTATCTGAAAAAAAATCTTTTATATATATAGGTATAACAGACATTTAAAATTGTAGACATAAAACACTCAGGGCAGTGATGGGACAGCTGTTAACGTTATGAGTGGATAGATAGTTTATTCAAAATAATTGATTTCTAGTGCGTGAAGTTTGTTGCAGTGACGAATGGTCGAGGTGCATGCAGAGACGGAATATGAAGTAGTTGTCACTTGAACTCTTGCTGGTTGGTTTGCATCTATTTCGTTCATGTGCAGTTAGGTCTGAGTTTCTTTAGTTTGCACACTTAGAAGTCATAAATGATGCAAGTTAAAATAGACACCAACCTTTTAGTTCTAAAGTTGTATGTAAATACACAACTAAAGAGACTTTTAAGGCAGAGGAACAGATTAAAAATGCACTGCAAACCCACTTTTGGGTATGTCTTTCAGTGTTGTCTGTTGAGTTTTGTTCTATAGAAGGTTAGGAGTTTGTTTTCTTGTTTGTAAGAGCTATTGTATGTAGTGTGGAAAACATAAATAAGTGACCTCTTCAGGAATTACTTTGCACATTCACTCAGGAGGCTGTGTATTAGGGAGTTATCACTTGTGGATACTCATGCAGCACTCCAAATAATAGATTTTCTTACCTCTGGCAAGGTGGTGTGCCTGAAAGATGAGTGAGCTGATTTATCTAAAACATCTGGAATGAAGAAATACTCTGAATGACAATTATGCTGCTTTTGTAGCAGTTTTTGATAAAGCAAATTGAAACTTAAATGTAAGCTCATTCATTTTTTAAAACAAAACAGTGTCTTTAGTTGGGCAGGTCTGTTTGGTTACCTGGATTTTTAAAAGATGTCTGAATATTCGAAGGGAATTAATTTGGTGCCTGGAAATACCCATGAGGAGTGGCAAACACAGAAAAGCAAGTAAAAAAAATCATATATAGATTTTAACTTGGATTTCCTAAAAGATTATAGTTAGTGTAATAATTATATAAATAATAGCAACAATAATAGCAATAAACCTTATGTGATTATATCTGTTTTATCTAGGAATTTTTAACTCTTTGCTGATTTGGTTCAAAAATACAGAGTTTCCTCAGTCTTGTGAAAATCTGCAGCCGTGAAGAGACACCTTAAAGTTCCCCAGAGAACATTGTTTCATGTGGCGGCAGCACACTTGAAGCTTGTACTGACAGTTGGCACCAACGTACCTGCAGACCAAACAGAGCTTATCCTGTCCCTTTGGAGAGAGGATCAAAGGACTGTGGATACGGGATGAAGTGGTGAGGGTATGGGGAGGCAGAGAAGCTCAGGGTAACAGAGAGGAAGCAATTTAGGGTTCAAACCCATGTATTTTTAGAAAAAAGTTTCCACTGTTTCTGTGCTTAGAAAACAGCTTGTTAAGCTGATTCACCAGATGCTGGTTTTGGATCCCAAGTAACAGAAGAAGCCAGAAGGTTTAAACAATAGATTGTAATTCTGGGCTAATTCCAGTGAAGTTACTGTTTCTATGTAAGTTTTTTCTAAGGAATGATAAAATGAGCTACTGACATGTTATCTTGATATTGAATAAAATTTAGTGTCCCATTTTGCACCAAACCAGCTCAAGAACATAAGTCTCCTAAAAAAAGATAGCCTGTTTTTTCAGAGTCATAGTTTTTTGTAAAAAACACAGCATAGTTTTTTGCCAAACCACCTCAGTAGTCCCATCTCACTCTTCGATGGCTTATCTTCTCTTATCTGTAAAAAGAAATGCCATTATGTCTGTTTAGATTAATTAAAGCATTAAAGAAGTATCACTTTTCTGGTTTAGGATAGATGAGGGGAAACATCCAATTACTTCTTAAAACAATAATGTACATAAATTACTTTCTTTGTTACTGTTTTGTAAATATGACAAAGATGGAAATAGAGATACAGTGAAATGTTTTACCTGATAAGTAAATAAATAAAAATATGTATCAGCAGATGATCTTGAATATGAAAGATCTGCCTGAGGAAGCAGGTCTGTTACACAGCATGAAGCATGAGAGGATGGCAATACTAAATTTTCCTCTGTTTGCAACAATCTGGAATGAAATGATTTAAGTCGGGTGTTTGAAGGAATGAGCAGGTGAGTTGTTTGTAAATTTGTACATTTAGTAAATGGTTCCTTTTGTTATATTTCAGTCTTAAATGTAAAGATACTTTTTTCTTTCATCCAGTAAATAGCCAAATAAAGGATTTCACTTATAAAATCACCCACAAAATTCTGATACGTTGGTAGTGAAAGTACCCTGGCTTAATTGCTAGAAATATGTTAGCATTTCACCTCGTGTATCTGTCCAAAGTTTAGGGCTAATAATACATTTCCATCCTCTGAGTACAGAAAGTGGTGAGAATGTCATTACTACACATCAGCAGGTAATAAGATACCGGTGCACAAGGGTGGTGAGGGCTGTCCTTGTGGTGTAAGCACTGGACGTGAGGTGTGAGATGGTGTTTATTCAAACTGTCCCAGACACATCAAGATGTCTCACTAGTTTCATGTTGGACTACCCGAGCATCTTCTCCAGCAGAACAGTAAATTTCTGTGCCTAAACTTTCCTTGCTTTTCTTTGGTGGACTGTCACTCAAAGAAGTGTGTAGCCGGGATTCGCATGCTCTGTTATTTCTTTTTTGCCTGGGGATTTTTGGCCTTGCTAAGCTGAGAAATATGTCTGACTTAGAGTTGAAAATTGTCGTTTTTTCCTGCAGTAGCGGTGCGTCAGGTGGCAAATGCTGATTACACGTGTGGAATTGTGTAGTTACAGAAGTGATGAATTCCTACTTAAATTTTCAACTCTTTTTTTTAATCAAGTTAATACCCTAAATCATTAATACCCCTTTTATAGCTGCAGAAGCAGGCCTTGGCACTACAGTTAAATCTAGGACTTCCAGTGCACGTGAAGATGAAGACTGATGTGACATTGTCACCAGGGCAGAGTATTCACACTTCCTGTTTTCCTGTCACTCTGATGCTTCACTGATACATTGGAGCTTCATATTCAGATCTCAAAATCCTTGTAAAAGAAGCAGACAAGTACCCAGAAGCTTCATTTTACATTTAGGATAATTAATTGCACTATTTTAAGCATTTTTTTATGTGCTGGAGTTCTATTTGACCCTTCTTTTTTTTTTTTTTCTTTTCATGCTTTTTACTGAAGAGGAATGGAAGTGTTCCGGGAAATGCCGAGTGTGTGGCTTTTTATGGAATTTGGCCATTTTTAAGATATTTGGCCACTTAAGTGTAATTTAGTGATACTCTAGAGATTATGTCTCCTGTCTCTTATGATTACCCCAAAAAATGCCAAGTTATCCCAGAAATAAAATTTTTTCGAGGAAAACAGCAGGTTCATCTAACTGTGTTATACACAAACAGCCTCTTTCTTCCCTGAATCAAGGAAGTAAAAATGCAGCGTCTTCCTCTAAATAGACATTTGTGTTTCTTGCTGCTTTTAATTTTGCACTTTGGTTCATTTCTGCACTTACTTGGGTTGTATCAACAATTATTAGGAAAAAAAAAAAGAAAGAAAGGAAAAAAAAACCAACTCTGCAGCCGTTTTCAGCTCATGTTGTTCTTGGCACGGGTTCAGTTCTGGTGTCCAACTGGTAGGACCGAAACTTGGTGCTTAACAAGTGCCTGTAGTCAAAACAGTTGGTGTGTGCGAGCGCTGATCTGGTATTTGCTGCGGCAGGTCATCTGCCTGATTTTTTCCCGTGTGCAGAATACCTAATCACGTTGCTGTGTTTCTCTGACGGCATCTGTGGCAATGTGAATCGTTTCACGTTCCAAAAGTGCATGTTTACAGTCGTCGTAGAATCAGATTAAGTTGGCAGCCTGCTCCTCTCTGTAAGTGGCTCAGTTTACATTTCTTCTTCTAGCAGGATGTTTTGCATAATTTTGCTGATCCTACTCACTTGTAGACTTTGTGAAATGGAGAATCGTTTTAGTGGGTTTCTGTCAGAAAGCGAAGCTTGTGTTTATTGTAAATAAACACCAGCAGAACGGTGGTTATTTTAGCACTTGATAATTTCCCAATTATGTCATTTGACCTGGAATGAAGCTCGCGATTGTTGAGCAGCGTTTTATGCAGCGGATCAGTCTGGGGGTTGGAGCTGGCAGTTTATTTCCTTTGTCAGTTTACAAGAAGTATCAAAATGAAACCGACTGTGCTGTTTCCTTTCCAGTGCGCAGCGCGAGAAGGGTGGAACGGTTTGCGGATATTATTTCCAAACTTTTTCAGCTGGACTTGGAATAGTATTTTGTCCAAAAAGCTGGTAAAGTTATCCTTCGATCTTGCAACATTGTGCTGTAGTTTGCTAACATCAAATCCAGTTGTATTTTTGTTTAACCTCACGTACTGGGTTTTGCTAGTTTTTTTCAGACTGTGGCTGCAAAATGAAAGTGCTTACAAGGTGTTTATGAATTCTTGTTATGAACCAGCTGCCAGTTCCTGCAGGATGACACATTTCTGCAAGAGTCTAGTTGTTCAGTTTTCTGGTTACTGGCTGTTGCTTTTCGGGCATGTGTGGGTTTTTTTCTGGTTTAGTTTTATTAGGATTAGTGCCAAGTACATTTGCAAACTCTGAACTGGGATCAGTACAAGGTGGTAGGTTTCATTTACTGTTTACTGAAATTGTAAGTATACATTGCTCAACTTTGCATAGTGAAGGGCTGTGCAACAAAACACTTCAGGATATACTGTAAATAGATTTTGCATAGGTCACGTATGAGTTACCATAAGTAACATCTTTATCAGCAAGACTGTGATATGTTACTGCTACAGAATTGCTTTGTGAACGAGATACTAAATTTCATTACCGTCTGCTTAAATATTATAAATGGGGAGTAGCAAACAGTATTCATATTGTGTTAAGGGCAGTGGGATCAGTTACTTTATGCTATTTTAAGTAAAAGGGCTGTGAACTCAAGCATTGTGATGAATACAAGCTTGAAAGGAGTTTTATTATTCTGTAAATGTTTACTAATAACTTTACAAATAACTTTCTCTTACCTCTCTGAGTTTTAGCAATTATATTTTGCTTGTTTTTACCAAGCGTAACACCGAGTTATAATCCGTAACACCGAGTCTCCAAGTTATTTATGGGCCAACCTAAAATTGATTTTTGCTTTAGGCCTCTTGCACGCAGGAAGTCAGATTGTGCTAAACAAGAGTAATGTTTCAAAATGACTGGTGCTGACAAAGTTCTAGTGTCTGTCTTCTGACAACGTTAAGAGGGAATTTTTTGCGTTGTTTCAACTACCTGAAAAGAAAAAACCCACTGAAAGACCAAAGGCATATTTTTCTCTGTGCTGAAATTGTATCGTGACTTTTTTCCTTCGTGATCTTCTGTGCTGTATTGATGGAGAAGAGCTTAACTGCGAGCAAAAACTGTTCACTTGATTGGGTTGATTCTGAGTAGCACATGTTGGGTAAGAATGGATGTAGGTGGGATGTACTAAGAAATGTTTTTTGTTTGTAGTCCATATTAGAGATATTTGCAGTTTCGGGATCACATAAAGATCTGTTTGGGTAGAAAAGTGCTATGTTTGGCATATTTTTGTGGCGACATATTTGCTGTAGTGTCGTTGTCCGTAAGGTTTGCCGTGAGCCAAGTGAGTGCTTGATCTTGTGTGAAAGAGTCAAGCCAAAAATTCGAGAAGAGAGTTTCTACTCAGAATGTGGTTCTGCCTCATTTTCCCACACGCTGTGTTTGTGTCTCTGGAGCTCATGTTGCCCCTCTATTGCTTTGCTTTTTTCACTTATGATTAGAAGGAGATGTGGTGTTTCCTGCAAAACAGCTGCCAGTATTCCCTGGTGACCTGTCAGAGAGGATCCAGTGGAATTACAGACTGAAAGGCCGGCCTAGAGGATTTTGGCAGCTGCAGCAGAGGTTTGGGGAAAGGTAGGGGGTTGCAGTGTGCAGAATGCAGGAAGGAGGATTAGAAATGGAGTACAAGGGCATAGGAGAGAAGCTCTGGAGATTCAAGGACTGTTAGGTCTCTAACAACATAAGGACTTCACATCTACAAACAATTCAGATTTGGCTGAGAAAGTTGGACTATATCCATGTTTCCATAGGACATGGAGAATCTCCTGGAATAGTTTAAGATCGTTTGCAATGCTACTGATGCAGAGTTTGCAATGCGCATTAGAAGGATACGTAGCGCCCGGCTTTTAGACTCTTGCCTCTAAATAGACAAAATAACAGATATTGATCTGAAATTGATTCTTTAGAAAGTGCAGTTAATTCAGTGAGAGAGTGTTAAACTTTCCTCCAAGATTAATGTCATTATTATGTTAACTGTTTGACAGCAGAAGTCACATGTTGGTTGTCACTTGCTGCAGTGGCTGCACAGAGACAGCTGAGAGGTTGCAGAAGGATTAATGTGGTAAAGAGGATTGTAACTTTGATTGTGCTCCTGTGCTCTTGGATTTGACAGCAACAGTTATTTAGAAACAAAACAGAATATGTGTTGTTATTTATGTGGAATGTAAACATCCATTTGGAAGCACTTAAATGAATCAGAAAAGTTCTCTTTCAAACGTGAATACACATTCATAGATAGCATTGCAGGCTTCTGCAGAAACTGAAAAATGGATAGAGAATTTATGTAAGTATTCTTAGGAGTGTTGGTAACTAGTTGCCTTGCAGGATTTTTTATTTTTAGGAGCGAAAACTTCCATTCTACTTTACATTCACTTATATCCACTGACTGTGCCACTGCTGTGTATGAGCAGGGACGGCCATGTCCACAGCTGAGTACAAGTTCACGGGCCCTGCTAAATCTGTCTATATATGAACTGCAAATGAGCATAGAAATTGTAACACAGGTAGCTGGTTGTCTCCTGAGTATGTTAGTATGTGAATATTTAATTTTGTAACAAGCATTTGGTGTGTAAATGTCTTTTATTCACATACTAGTTTATTAAATAGTCTGTATAAGAGCAGATTTGTAGATTGTGTGTGCTTCCTTGTATATATGTAAAATAGGAACAGACAATTTAGTACAAAATTTTAAAGAACAGATGAGAACAGGAAAGTCAGTTTCATAGAGGAGCCACCACCACCCTGTTTTAAGCAGTTGATTTTGACAGCTGATGGCTTTCTTGTTTTGTCATATGTTGCCATTACTTGTCTGAAACACATTACCAATGTCTAGGGCTGATTCAATACCACATACATAGTAAGGAGGGAGGAAGCGAGAGGAAACCCGATAGTCCTTGAGAAGGAATGTATCAATATTTAGTTACAATTTATGCCCCCACCATCGAGATTTGTCTGAGAATTGACACCTTTGGCAAGTCCAGCCTCCTGTGGCCAATGCTTGCCAGCTCAAACAGGGATTTTTTGCCCCTTTGTAGGGAGTTACTCTTCCAGCTTTCTGCTGAGCCATACCTGCAAGGTGTTGCTGCCATCTTCTCCTGCTGACACCAAAGTGACAGTCACTTTTATGAGTAAATGTGCAGATTTTACCTGTCCGAGCAGTCTGAGAACACTGATGGTTGTGAGGCACTGGCTAGTTGTGTTCTTTGCCTTGTATGATTTTACAGTGGTCACAGTTTCCATTTCACTTCTAGGAAATTTTAAGAGAAGCTGGGTAATGCTGATGAATCTCAAATAGAGTCTGTCTAAACAGTGGAAGACTTTCTGTGGCCATGTTCTAGGGGAAGAGGGGAGTTTGAGCAGGTAAAAGGAAATGCCAAGTATAGCTCTTGGTTCTGATCACAAGAATGACCAGCAGTCTGACAGACTCAGCTAAAATAAGTAATCATGTTATCTTTTCCTTTCCTATCTTTTAAGTAAGCATCCATTTAAAATAGTGGGATGCCTTTATTATATTGTCATATCACAACAGTACCTCTTCCACCATTTTCTATGTTAGAATTAAAAAATCCATGGTTACCTGTCTGGTTTGCTCTTGGGAATCAATAAATTGAGAAAGCTGTTTGGGGAAAAGCACCAGACATTTAGTTTGACTAAAAATCCAGTACAAAGAGATTGTTAGAAAATAACTTGCTGTGGCATGTGATACTTAGATGACTTTAAAATATAAAGTTGGGGATTCAGTATCTTGAATGTTCATCTTTCCAGGAAATTAATTTTAATAACAGAGTAATATATTTCATTTCCAAACATATCCATAAGGGTGAAATCGAGGACACAGTTTACTAAAAAGCAGTCAAGCTTGAGAAAACCGGTAGCTGTGCTAAAAATTTAAGTAATTAATTTTGAATTTATGTAATGTGTGTATGGAAATAATGTTTTTTCCTAAGTTTTGCTTTTTATACTACTCAGTTTTGTTGGTTACATAGCAGTTCCTTTTCCTCAGTCCTGAAGTAATTAATGGCAAAGTTGCGAGTTTTGATTAGGCTAATCAAAATTGATTAAAGAGTTGCTGAGAAGGCTGGTAAATCTTGAAATAATAACTATTATTTAACAAAATAAATGCTCCGTGAATGGAACTCTGCATTTTAGAGGCAGATGCGTAGCTTGCACGGTTGTGGCCACAAATGTGAGGTGAAAGGAAGGAATGCAAATTCACAGCATCCTGCAAAGCAGTTTTAAAGGCACACTGAGGTGTGTGGTGAAAACTGGCAAATGACAGTTGGCCTTTCTGGGAGTGAGGAGTGATACTTTTGTATTTGAAAAAAATTAAGACTGTTTTGTTCTTCAGTTGCAGGAGAATCTGGAGGGAATTTCAGCATTGGTAATTAAGGCTGTGAATGTGAAGATATGGAAGTACTTGATCTTAAATAGAAAATGCCTTTATTTAGGCATTGGAGATCTAAGAGAAACAGTTTGGAATATTCTTTTTTTTTAAAACATTTCTTTGTTCTTGAGGTATTTGCCTATTGCAAATTAATCATGGATGAATCCTTCTGCTACTGGCAAGTTTTTACTTGTGAGAATGCCAGACAAATTGTCATGTTTTGATTTTCTGTGGGAAAATTTTTCTTAGTTATCCTTGAAATATCAAACTAGCGAGCACAGGGTTGATGATGCAAATACAAAACCTTCCCTTGCAGCAGCAGGTCACCGTTGCTTCCCTTACCTGCCCTTGGCTGACTGGGCAATGCTGTTCAAGCTCAAAGAGTAGCACCCACTTGGATTCTACGAGTTAAGTGCTGAAGGCTTTAGACAAGGAAAAATTGCTGCATGTTGAAGGAGAAACTGCAGCTTGTCCGAAGTTCTTGGCCTGTGATTACATTCCACATGGTACATTTGATTACTGTGTCAGTAGGGGAGTACCTGGCTGATCCCTGCCATGGAGGTTTTTGGTGTTAGGGCACCTGCATGCTGAAGTCAGCTGCTGTTGAGCACTGCCCTGCTGACTGGAAAATTCCTCTTCCCACAGCCTGTCCCTGCCACCCTCTGCTGCCTCTGGCTGGGGAGCACTGGAGCCGGCTCACTGCAGGGTCAGGGGCTGGGAAAATGGGATTCCCACAAATGGGGGGACAGGACTGTTAAGGGTTTACAGCTCCTCTCAGCAAAAATCAGCGCCTGTCTTTTGTAGTATTTTGTAATTGTGCCTAACTTGACAGCACGAGCCCAGCATTTGCAGCATATTGATCCAGCCGGCTGGCCAAGCACTAGCCAGGAGGAATACATGATCTGTAAAGAATGACCAAATACCTCCGTAAAACAATCTTTTTACCTAACAGTATCAGGGATAGGACATTTAGATTTAAAAAATACTAATAGCAACCAAACACAAACAATTGCATTACAGCCTGTCTGTCCTGAGGCCTGTTCTGTGGGGTCAGCCAGGCCTTGCTTTTTGCGGTGCTCGAGAGGTCTCTGGTGCGAGGGCAAACAGTCCTGACCTCCAGATGCCGTGTTTGTAACTGAGATATAAACTTCTGGTTTTTTGCACTTACCATTTGCTCTGTGTGAAAAAAAAATAATTTTTTACCTTGAATGGTGCTCCAAGGTACAAACCAAGGCCCTTCCAAACCTCTGGAAGGGCTGGGAGCAGTAGGCATTTTGCTGCTTTTCAGTCTTCCTGGTGGTTTTCTTATAGGTTCCCATTAAACTTGAAACAAGATAGTCATAAAGCAGACTGCCCAATAACCAGGTCACATGAATTCTTCATAAACCATTATAGGAGCAATCTCGTGTCTGTCACAGATCGTTTTACCAAGTCATCTGAACTGTTCTTACACATTCTCCTTTCTTCTTGACATGAAAGGGTTGGGACACCAAATACACCTCATGCAGATGATAGTGGTTGCTTGCTGTTGAAGAAATTATTTAAGATTTCCTGGTGAAATTTTCTGGAAGATTATTATCCTTTATTTTACTATTTTTTTACATTTTTTTCAGAGCACTTCACAGGGTTGATTTTGTTTAATTATCATTTGGTTGATTGCATTCAGGGTAGTAATGAATTGGTTTTTTTTTGGAGTGATGAAATCATTGTAACTAGCATAGAGAGGAACAATTTCCTCTTTCCCAACTTCCGTTTTTTCTTTTAGCCTATGAAATGTTGTAAAATTCATTCCTTTTCAATTACAGAACGAAGACACGGTTCAATGTGTAAACCTTCCCCTTCTCCAGCTTCTCCAGCCTGTAATTCCAGGACATCCCTAGTACAGATGAAACCGAAATCCTGTATCAGCGGCCATAACCCTGTCAGCAGCAACTCAAAGCCATTCAAAACGCCCAAAGACAATCTACTTACCTCCAGTAGCAAACAGCACACAGTCTTTCCTTCAAAAGTATCACGGGATAAACCATGGTAAGTACCAAAATAATGGTTACCAAAGGTGTTGGTGTTCAGTGTATCTCTTATGTATGTATCACAATCATCAAAAAAAATCTGTATTCTCATCTTACCTAAGTTTAAATTTCAAAAGGAGGAAACTGGGATATTTTTAAATGAAGAAAAAAATTATATATAGGAAGGGGGGAAAGGGCTGGATTCTTTTCTGATGTTCCATCAAATGTCTGCTTTTCTAAGATGCATATAGCAAGTGAGATATTGACCCAGTTTGCTATCTTTAAGGTCCATCTTCCATTACAGTATCAGCCCTTAAAACTGATGCTTTTAAACAGTGGGATAATTTTTGCAGAGTTCTTAATATTGGCTTAACTGATGTTCATGAAAACTTACTGGTTATAGTCATTTATCTTCAACAGCAGCTGCTGTTGGAGTTCATTCTGTATTTTGATAACGTTTGATGCCTTATAAGATGGCAGAAGAAAGTTCTGGCTGCAAAAATCACTATTTTGGGGGCGTCTTACATCATGTACTGTGATATATATACACATACAAGCTTTGAGACTGCCATGCCCATCCTCCCGTGACTGTGGTGGTAGCAGCAGAGTTGCAAAAATGTAAATGAGAGCAGAACTGGGTCACTATTTTATCCCATAAGAAACTGTTTTGCCTTTAGTTATCTACAGGAAAGATGCTTTGTGATTAGGTCACTAGGTTGGTGACTTGAGATCTGGGTTCAGTTCCTCGTTCTGTTACGCCTTAGTTTCTTCAGCTTCAGCTCTCTGTTGGTAAATTTGAGATAGTGAGACTTCCTTTTTCTTAAGGGTTATCTACTTATTTTGTAAAGATCCTTCCCTTTCATATGTAATATCTAGCATAAGAAGGCTATGATTTTAAGCAACATTTCTGGACACAACTGCCTGAAAGCAGTAAATCATTTTATGCAAACCATTCACTCATGAGACAAAGCATGACTTCCAATTTTATTAAAGGAATAGCTCATGCTTTCTGAAACATGCACGAATTGGTATGATTTCAAAGACAGCAGCTTCTGCCTGGCTATAGAATTTACCTTGCACTGTAACAAACTTGATGAAAATCTGTTCTTCCTATAAATCTAAACCCACCACCTCTTTAAGCATGATGAGTGTTATGGGCAATTATGGTATATAATTTTGAAAATAGAAAATCAGAATATTTAGATTGCACACATAGAGGCTATTCTAACTAGCATGTATCTCATCTATGTGTAAGTTCCTCATTAACTACTTAGAACCAAACATTATCAACTAAATAGTGACTTTTCCCTCTGAATGTTGGAGGGGAATTTTATACAAGAGAGGATTTTGTTTTTAGAGTCTAATTTGAAGAAAATCAGAAAGGACTTCAGAGTATTAACGCTATTGACTGTAAACCTGTTCTCATCCTGCCTTTACGGACAGCAACTCACATATCCACATTTCAGCAGACTAACTGAATCTATAAACAATATCTTCCGTTCTGGCAACAGATGGCATTCTGGCAGTCAGTAAGAGCTGGAAGGGAACAAAATAACTGAACATTTCCACCAATCCCTTTTCCCTTTATTGGGAACATCCCAAATATTTACTGATGATTAACAGCCTAGATTTAGCCATTTATAACTCTTCTACTGCTCTGTTAATCGTTTGGCAATGAATATGACAGTAGTTGTACCTGAGAATTACCCAATTCTTGCAGCTCTGCTGGGGCATCATACTGCAGTTTTTGTTTACCGGTGGGGAGAAATGAGGCTTATAGTAGTTAAAGATATTGTAATTACCACATAACAAATCACAAACACTCTGAAGTGAAGATCAATGAAATTGTCAAATTTAGTATAAAGTGCCTTAGATTATATGACTTGTTAAAGAATAAAATCTGTCTGATAATCGGCACAGGTTATAGAGAGCTGACAGCTGTTACAGAAGAAAGTGTTTGTTCCTATTCCATTAGAGGATTATAATATTTATTTAGAATTCTACAAAATATTCAGCAGGTCTGATTCTTATCAGGAGAAAAAGGTAATTCATAAAATAATTTATAAAATTTATTATTTCTTAAGATTCTATCCTGTACAAGCCATAGAATTTCTTATCTTATCTTTTAGAAGGAAATAGTCAATTGACACAAAAACATTTGTCTCAAAAATGCATGCATCCAACTGTGTTGTGGTTTATGATCCTCTGAAGCTTCCACTTGTTCCATGCTTTTGTCTGTTATACTGTAGTCTTATACCAAACATTTACTTGACGTAAGTTCTTCCAGACAATTGTCAAATTAGCTTAATTCAGAAATTGTATCACCTTAATGATTACTTTCCAGACCTGGAATAACCTTTGTTGGGTTTGCCTTATTCTTTCTTACAGCATCTCCTTTAAATTCTAGCTGTTACAATTAGTATTTTGGGAACGGCCTCTGCAAGAGCTTGGCCCAGTAGATCTGTCTTTTGCGATGCCTGCGTTCATATAGACCCAACTCTACCATTGTTTAATTCATTACAGTTTTGGTTGAAGCATCATCTTGAGTAGCTCTTTCTCTTCTTCACATTCTGTTTAGTTCTAAGGTGTGCTGCAGAGGTCCAGGTTGCTCCATGGCTAAAGCTTTAAAAAGCATGACCAGAATGATCAGATGAAAGAGATCTGGAACCATTTCATTTTTTAGCTGGTGTTTTAATACTTCCCTTCCTGTAGTTGGAATATAAAGTGTTATTGTGACTACATCATCCAGAAATATCTGTCAGCCCTGATTTTTTCCCCCTGTATGTCTCTAACATCGTTGCTATTAATACAGCAGTGCTTAGAGACTGGAGCAGAGCTGGAGCACCACTGCACTGTGCACAAGATAAATGCAAACCACTGCTTTTTGCAGCTTGCAGTTGAGGTGGTAAGAGGTACAGCAGAAGGGTAGAAAATAGAGAGAAAAAGGAAAAGAGTAAGATGATTGGTAGCCATAACAATTATAATGAGCAAGTGATCATAATTAATAAGCATAACCCAGATGCTTACCCATTATACAAGGCATTCCTGCAGCCAGGAGCTCTCTCCCTCCCTGCTGACCTGCCCAAAGGATGCTGCTTTGCTTGCTGTGCCCCAGCACAGCTGCTGGGTGCTGCCCTGGAGGATTTAGGTGCTGTGGTGCTACCGAGTGTTCATTTCTACCCATCCATGATCTAAGGCAGTATAAAACTGGGGGAAAGTGTTCAAGTAAGCTAGCCCTGAGATACCAGCTGAAGCAGGTCTCCTTGGCCTCCCTCCACAAAGCTCAGCCATTGCCTGCCAGAAGTTCTGAAAATGAAGAAAATGAGATGGAAATTATGTGGTTGTCATTAGCACAGAGAAAACTGACACTTTGTAAAGAGAAATAGGATCACAAAGGTATACTTGTGGATACCCATTTAAAATTTATAATGTCACTTTTCAAAGTATTTTCTAATAATTTCTTAGTTTTTATCTTTTTGCGTTAGGAAATACCCTTGTTCATACTGAGGCTGAGAAAGTGAAAATAATCATGATTTAAGGATATTGCAGCATGGAAACAGTACTCAGCAGAATTAACTTGGACCATATAGTCCAACATTAAATCACAAATACTTTATACATATTGTGGAGGCAATCCCAGGAATGTAAAATAGACCAATGTTTTATGTTATTAAATGTGAATTTCTTTTTTCGCAAATTTGAGAAGAGTTAAATGAGTGGCTGAGATTTTAAGGATTAATATAGTTACAAATGACCTAAACATAAACCCAGCAAAATTACCTAACAGGAAGGAGTAGTAATTTTTAAAAACCTGAAGAAAGGAAAACAGAGGTAATAAGGAGCTTCAGGTATGAGAAGCGTTGTGACACAGTACAATTCTTTTCCTTGCTTGCTGGAAGGGACCTACAACAATCATCTAGTCCAACTGCCTGACAAAACATGAGAAAACAGAAGGAGATGTTATCTTATCTGAAAAAGAGAACGAACTTCTAAAGCCTGTCATGTTCAAACAGTTTGTGTAACTCTCAGACATCTTTTTAGCCCTTTGCTGATTCCCTCCTAATTCATCCACACTGGTATTGTACCTCTGGTCAGCAACACTCGAGGCCATTATTTCAGTATCGGTATAACCAGGGACATGTGAAAACTGGTTTTGCACCCTAATTTTATTTGCTATATCCCTTTTTTGATATAAGCACAACAATACAATAAAAGCTCATATTGCTTACCCACGGTGACCGCTAAATATTTTTGTCACTACTTTCCACTGTATTGTTTCCCTGTATTTCACTGCAGACCAAGCAGCTTATTTCATGTGTAACTTTACATTCACTTGTATTAAAATGGCTTTTTGAGTTCATGAGCTTTATCAAACACTCCATTCTGCTTTTTATAACTGTCTTTGTCTTTTCATTATTTAGTTTCTCTCGATCCTGATTCCATCAGCAAATGTTATCACCAGTACTCTTATATTTATTTCTCAAATCCACCAAAGTTTTCAGTCATGTTAGTCTTGGTAACGATGGCTAAAAAGTGCTCCTAGCAAGCCCCCTTAATGAATCATAAATCTCTGAAAAACTAGTTTTGAATTTCATATCGTTTAACATTTGCTTTTAAACTGTTTGTATTTGTGTTTTATAACACCTTTCAAAAATTGGAGCATTATCACAGTTAATTTTGTCATCTTAACTGATAACTTCATGAAAAAGTAAAACCAGATTTTTGGTCAAGATCTGATTTTCAGCAAAATTATGTGAACTAATTGTTTATCAGTTTATTCTTATTGGCTTTTCCATTATTTCTTCCAAGACACTTTGGTTTGGGTTTTCAGTGTGGATGCAAAAGCGGCAGTCAGCTAGCTTTTCTAACTTGCCAAATATTCCAAGATTCAATTAGAAATTAATATGATGAGACCCAATATATCTACATCTCTTTTGGAACTCATGGCCACTTTATGCGGATTTCCTTATGTGAAAAGGAAAAAAAAAAATCATTGTTTTTCAGCTGGCACTTTACGCTTACTAAGGGAATCAAAAAGCATTTTTATCTGATTAGAGAGAGTTATCATATTTCCTTCTTTTAGAAGAAAAAAAGAATGTTTCTGACATGTTTGCATTTCTAGTAACTATTTTATTGCCCTTTAGGTAGAGCTAATCTTATTAGAGTTTCTTTTGTCAAGAACAAGTGAATTTGCCTTTACTGAATACAGATTTTTTTTCCTTCATTTTTATGTTTGTTGCATGTTGGTTTTCTAACTGTCCCTTTCGAAGGTTGTCTTAAAAAAATCTAAATTGAAAAATTCTTTTTAAAATATAGTAAATAAAATTTAAAAACCTGATTTTTATTTTTCTAACAAACCTTTAAAATAAATGCCCGATTTTTACTCAAAAAAAATCTGTTTGGGGAAAGAACTCTAACCATCAAATATAAATGTAAACATTTGTGATCTGTTTACTTTTTTAGACCTTAATAGTTGACTACGGTCACTGATCCTGTGCAGCTTCAGTTTGGCGTTTGGTTATCAGTTCATCTTTATGTGTTATGCTAAGATTAAATGGGAGTTCCTCGTTGTCAAATGCAGTACCTTTTTTATATATTAAAAAAAAAAAGAGAGAGAAATTATCACCTGTGGCTTCTGAAATCTCAGATAATTTACTGTAGAGTACCAGGAGTGTTGTAGAATTCATGTGTCCTCAAATACTGGAGAATTTTTTTTTTCCTTTTACACTGCAATGAAATGCATAGTGAAGGTTGACTTGTTGATATGCAACAAAAGGAAGCAAAAATGTTCCCTCCTCTGGGCGTTTTTCATTATCACAGTGATCCATCCATATGTGCCTTGGGATCTGAGATTCTGAACACTGCAAAACGGAGAAACCCTTTTCATTTTTATTAACCATATTTTACTACTAGTCCAGATAATGCATTTGACCTTTTCACCATGTGTCAGGACTTTGAATTAAGGTAGATCTTAGAAACTGAGCATGAAGATTTGTTCATATGTTTTTACATAGTTTATATATAGTAAAATTACTTGATGTAGAGTAAGATTCTCCTATTTTCAGAAAATGTAATTGCCATCTGTTTAAAGGGAAAAAAAAATTCCTACACTGAGATCTTACAATTTTTGCCTGCCTTATAAATGATAAATTCAGGGCAGTTAAGAAAAGTAGAGGATCAAATCCTCTCTTTCATAGCTACATGTTTGCATTCATTGAAATACTTAATGCAGTTCTGACTTTGTGAGTAAGGTACATTTTTTTGCTTAGTTACTGGCCAAGGACCTACATCTCACTGCAGTCAGATCTGTGTTCTGACTAACTGACTGCTCCCCTTACAGTACCACAGGATATGGAAGTTTCATATAATTTAATTCCAGTTCCAGAATATGTCTTGGTGCTTAAATCTTCTCAGTAGTTGCGTATACTTATTGTTTATATCAAAGTTCATACATTTTCCTGTGTTAAAAGACACGTAGAAGAAAGATTGGAGCGTGTGGGAGAGTCCGTCCAGCCACACATGCCGCGCTTTCTGTTTGTCGTCTTCAGCAGTTACAGAGAAACAGAGGTCTGTAGGAGCTCAGGAAGATCAAGACTTGAGTTATTCTGAATCCTGCTCTGATGTTTCCAGTGGAGAATGCCCATCTCAAAGTCATCTCTTTCTGATCGTATAAACTCCACACCTATTAACCATTCCATCTGTAGGAAGGTGCAGTGAAGGTACCATTTTTCAGACACAAAAATCTGAAATTAGGTGTCAGTTGTGAATGGGGGGAAGCCCCTAACAATACAATTATGAAATATTTTTTATTTGGGTTTGTTTCAGTAAGGAGGGGTATATAATTTATATATTAGTTGGTAGTCACAAGACATCCAATTCTGGAGTTGTTGAGTAGGTAAAAAGCAGCTGTCATTGTTGGATATTTCCTCATGCACATAGAACCCAGAAATGTTAGAATACTGTTGGAACTGTAAACCACTTGTCTCAGTCTTCTTTGCTGCCAAATTGAGAAGGTAACATTTGTTACTGTCAAATATTCTGTGGTGGTAGTTAAGTAGGAGTAAGTTAGTTATTGCAAACTTTATTCTGAAAAGGGCTAACTAAGCTAATAATTTTATTGGGAATTTTTATGTTTGAGTTCCTAATATTTTATCAAAAGTGTGTTGTAGTAATGCTCAAGTCATCAAGAACTGCAATACTTTTAAAGAGACTGCTGTTAAGATTTCTATGCTTAAAATCTCTCTTCTCCTTGCTTCCAGAACTTGTATGTCATTCAGACACACCTGAGCAAATGAATTATTTTTGTGTTTGTTTAAAAATATTAATATTATTAGCAAACTGCTTCGTTATCATGGTGAGTTTAGTGCAGCATACACATATCTGGTATGTGCTTATGTTAAAGGCATGAGACCGTATTTGTAAGGGGAATATTTTGCTTAGTACCAAATGCTGATTTTGCTTACGAATAGTAGGGAATCGGATATTTACAAAAATGCAAAGGTTCATTTTCCTAATTCTTTACATTGCCAGGCTTTACAGATGCTTGGTTTTGTAAGTGTTTGACTGAACAAAAATAATCAATAATGGTACCAAGTATTTCATTTTAGCCTGGTCTTAAGACACTGTGTCACTTCCATCAAACTTTTTATATCTGTGGAAGGGGATTAAGTAACTGTAAATCTTTGGTACAGAAAATACCACTTGAAGATTTTTCTTTTTCTCTGGTTTTGCAGCGTTCCTGTTCCAGTAGTCAGTCTAGAGAAAATTCCTAACCTAGTGAAGGCAGATGGTGCCAATGTTAAAATGAATTCTGCAACCACTACCACCATCACCTCCTCCTCAGCCTCTTCATCCACCATACCTGCTCCACCTCTGGTTAAATCTGGTTTGACATCCAAGTCAGTGCCACCGTCACCAGAAAAGATTCTGAACGGCAAAGGAATTGTAGCTCCATCAATAGACAAGAAACACCAAAATGGCACTAAAAGCAGTAACAAGCCTTACAAAAGACTTTCAGGTGAGTGATGTTGTAGTTCATCTGTTGATGTAGTCTTTCTTTGTTAATATTTCTGTAGCTCATAATATAGCTAATAAAATGCTGTAGACTGGCTTGATTTTTTTTTTACTGTAAGATGCCGGTTTGCATATATTAAAAACAAAAAAAGCTTTCACAGTCTTAGCATGTGTAAAGTATTTGCAAAGTACACATTCTGTTTAGCTTGAAATTACTGGTCAACAGGCCAAATATAAATCTCTGAAGAAGTAAATTCATTAAAACAGAAAGGCAGAAGACTTCTTCAAGCCATTATGGAATTTGGGTTTGTTTACAACAAAAGAAAATGTTCCTTGGTTGGGTGACTTCAGTCATTATCAAGTTGAATTGGTTTTAGGCTTTGGATTATCCTCCAAGTCATGATTTTTTTTGAAAGAATCTTTTTTCTTGGTTTTAGATACTAGAAAATTCTATGAAGATACAGGAAATGCTGGAGAAATCTTAAAAGCCATAATTCCCCTCCACCCCTACCCCTCTGCAATTCACACATGAGCGGAGACGTTTCTAGCGTGGGGCTCTTGATCTTTCTCAGGACAGTGGAGTTGAGGAAGCAACATTAAATAGGAAATGCCCTGGATGGCCTTAGGCAGAGTAGCTTTGAGGATGTGTGGTCCCCATCCAAACCTGCCACCAAAGCACAGAACGCCACGTTGCAGGAGGGCAGAGGCTCCATCAGAAAGGTTGCCATCCATTGGGAGAAGGAATTATTTTCTGTGGAGTTCCCTGGAGGTGACCCATGCCAGCTGTAGGGCAGCAAGTAGAGAATTTGCCCCATAAAGCTGAAAACACATTTTGCTCCAAATGAAAGGAAATGTTTTGAGGGATTTTGTTTTATGGGTTTTTTTTAAGCAGAAGTAACTGACTCGAGTTTACGGCTCCAGAGGCTGTGCTGGGTCTATTCATCGGCTGGCAGTACTTTGTGACTTGGGCAGGAACTTCTTGTGTGTACTGAAAGGCTAATTTTGCTAATGGCAGCATGATCCGCACTGGATCGTCACTTTGGCACGGAATTAGTTCACATGATTTCTAAATGTGCACTAGTTATGAACCAAGTATAAGTTGTACAAGATAGATGGTTTCATTTCCAGTTAATGAGTGTGCCCTATTTTTTGCCTGAATATCAGGTTTATTTTTTCATTTTCTCAAATTTGGCAGTTAGCCTATGGTACTGCTACCCTGGCTGGATTCCAGTCCAGTGTGAGGTGTTTGCTAGGGCTGTGTGGGGCATGGAACAATGCCATTGCCTGCAAGGATTCAGTACAGTGGTTGCTTTCTTAACTAGTTAAAGGTGCTGTGTAAGAAGGTAGAACCATTGTTCATTTATACTGTTTCACAAAATGAAAAAATATTAAAAGAAAGTAGCTTAAGATTTGGCTTTAACCCTTACATTTCACTTTCTAAGATCCAATTTTATTATCCTAATAAAAACTCTCTATTTTACAATTAATTTAAAATACTGCTTCCTTTTAACCTATTATTTCCTTTAACGGTTTAGATGCTTAATTTAGCTAATCAATTCTGAATTCCTCCTTGGGCAGTTGAAACTGGGAGTGGTTTTCCTCATGTCATCACGTAGCACTGTAGGTGATACTTGTACTTTTTTGTACAAGTCCTTGCTGAAATGTGTTCATAAAGGAGAATCAGTTCAGCCTTCCTTCAGCTTGCTGGCTTTTTCTGTGGAGGTGACTCCTGAGCTCTTCTGTGTCTGAGCTCTCACTTGCAGTATCTTCCAGGCTAGGGAACACCTCCTGAGTGGAAATTTCTGCACAGGACTGATTGAGGACCCTGATAGGCATGTGTTTACTTTTATATGGTTAACAAATCCACAGAACTGAGATTTTTTTACAGCTGCTCTGTCATTATCAGATTTACAGTCTGTTCAATCTTACTTCCACTGGCTCGAGTATTGATGCAGCAATGCAATAATTTAGTGATGATGCAAACAGTGGAAGTCCTGAGAGCACTGGAGATGAATTGCCTGTAGATCGTCTGTCACTATGATGGATTCCTCCCCATTATTATACAGGACTATACAAAGGCTGAGAAAAAGTTATCTTGGAAGGTCAATGAGATGATTATTTTAGATATTGTGTAATTTCATTCATAAAAGAATGAAACGGTGGTTAGGGGATTTAGGTTTCCCTCAGTCCACTGCTCTGGAGCTGTACAGATGTTAATTTTTGAAGCTCCTTAATAAGTTTGGCCAGTTTACATCTGTTTCCTTCCCTTTTTAGCAACCTCTACTCTCTCTCACACCATTTCCCTAACTGTGAATGAAGTTTGTTTTTTATTTTGCTGAGAGCTGGTGGTTGTTTGGGTGATGAATGAACCTGCCCTCTTTTCAGGAGCACTGTCCTTGGTGAGAGAGAGGAAACAGCTTGCGGAACCACAAAAGACAGTCTGTAGCTGCCCAGCATAAGTGGATCAGTGTTTCCCAGTAGCAAACTGCAAAAAAAAAAAAAAATTTTTTTTCCCCTAAATCTTCCTCAGTTCTTTCTCTCTTTGAGTGAAGTCAAAGAATGATGATGCCCAGATTACAGCAAACAGGAATTTGTGACAGTTCAGTTTTGGCCCTTCCTCTTCTTTCGGTGAGGTTATAACAAATGCTCTTTACACTGTCCACTCAACACGAAGAAGTGGAATCCATTCCAAAGAAACAGCTTTCTCAAGCTGTGCATGTGCACAGGAGTCTGGGAGTTGTCACACGACACATTTCCAAATACAGAAGTAGTCAGAAGCTGCATTTTGTTATTGATAAGAAGGTGATAAGCTTCATTTAGTGTGTTGCCCAAACCAGGCATGTCTGTAGCTGGCAATTAGATGTTCATGATTTCTCTGGAACAGCCACACGTGCTTCAGTCAGAAGTGGTTCCCTGTTTGTTCAGTATTTTCTGTTTCTTGGAGAAAGCATGTTATTTTGTTGTTCAGTCAAAGGTGGAGGCTTCCACTCTTTCTGACTGTAATTCCTTATGTTGATTTTATCTGTTTATGTTTTCCTAATAACTGACTTTGCTATGTAATCAGTCCTGCAAGTCTTACTTGGTTGGGACATTAACGACAAGTAGCAATCTGGAGAGCTTTTGATTTTTGAAATATGTTTCCCTGTTGGTCCAAAACAGTCCTTGCTTGGTGACTTTCAGAACACTTTCCATAGCCTTATGATTGCCCTCAAGATTTTTCATTTGAAGGCATATCTATTAGTCCACATAGTCTATTTAGTTTGTTTTTTTAATTTGCATTGAAGATTTTTAGATGGGTGTTTCAGGAATCTGTGATAGGAACATCTTACATTCAAACCCCAGGAGTAATTAACTCCTTTAGTTCATTCATTAAGTAAAAAAAAAAAAGTTTATTATATTGAGTCATACACAGCTACCTTTCTGTTTCTGTTGTGCTGTAAACGCCACAGAATCTACAATGCATTTCAATCCCTTTGTAGATGTCACCAAAAAACTGTGACAGGTGTTTTTCTAAACTCACTTTTTGGTATGTCTCTGCTGATACGTTGATAAAATAACCATTTAATGTTTGCATTAGCATTTTTAAGTCCATGTAGCAGAATACAAAGAACTGCTAGTATTAGTGTATCTGGAGGACAGTTGCTGTCTAACACAGGCTACGTGGCCTCACTTTTCTTCTTCCAGCTGTTCTGCTTGTTGTGATGCTGTCATAACATTGTAACACAGCTGTGAATCACTGTCTTTCTCTTAGCTCTCGTTTGTTTGTTTATAAGGAATTTTTAGATCCTCTGATTAAATGTTGTATTTGAGCACAGGATGTTTATTATATCTGAGTGTAACACCACTGCATAGTTAAAATAGGATTTGGCAAATAGTTTGTATTCCCCTATCAAACAAAAGCAAACCAGTCTGTGAATTAGACCACACTTTGTCAAGGTGTGTGAAGGTGGTGGTAGGGTTTTGGTGCCATAAACTAAAAAGTGTATGTCCACAGTTTTGTTACAGCTCTTAGTGGAAACCCTAAAACTATATTAACATAACCTAAAGGAGGTGATGCTATCTATGGTATATAAATACTAAAATATTAATGAAAATGAAATATGCAAATACAGCATATTAAATATTAATGCACTTTTAATGTTAATCATGAGTAGAACTCATGTAAATGCCTTGTTTTCACAATCTCTGCAAGCTTAAAACTCCATGCCTCCCTCTACTTAGGGTAATATAAAGTAACATACATGTTATTTTTATACAGATTTAGGGGACAGATTTAGATAAATTTTGTTTTTTAAATGCCACCAGTAACCTTGCATTTACTTTGGAGACACCGTGGGTTGTTTTCTAGACTTTCTAAGGATGTGAGAGAAATGTTGTTCAAAGCACTTGTGATATTGTATGTGTTGTATATGTACTGTTAGCCCAACTCAGGAGCAAGATTTACTGTATTTCACGGCCTCAGAAGCAGTGTTAGAGAGGGAATTGAAGTTCCAAGGCATTGGCTTGGTCCTATGTTTGGGCCGTTCTGTTGAGTACAGCACTGTAAACAGACTTATTACCATGAAATATGTGGCTGAAATCCTGCTCTATGCAGTTTAAAACATGCAAGGACAAAAAAATGCACAACTATATGAGTGAGGCACACAGCACTGTTTATAAGGGATGCTGGGTAGGGATCAGTGGTTCAGGCTGGGCCTGAAGTAAGTTCTATCAGACAAAAATTATAAGCTACTCTGGTTAAAACTTCTGTAATAATCTGGGTTTTTTCTCCTTTTTCATTCCCTCACCAAACAGAAAGAGAATTTGACCCAAATAAACACTGTGGAGTACTGGATCCTGAAACAAAGAAACCTTGCACAAGATCGCTCACCTGCAAGGTATTTTTCTTAGAAGATAAAATATCAGATGCTTTGTTATAGTTTAAATCCTACCACAGTAGTTTCAGAGGTCATACCTGCTCCTGTCTTACAGACAATGGGTATGGTATTCAGACGCTGTCTTCAGGTAATTCTTTTGAGTAATTCTGTTTCTTTGAATCAGAGCATCTGCATTATTCCACTGATATTTCTAAAAATATTTTTTTCCTTGTCATTTTATTATGCAGAAAGCATTAACGTTTCATGTAGAAGCCCAGGTGTTATTTTAAATGTTCCTTTCTTGGTTCACATGTGCAACAGTGTTGAAGTATAGTCAGTTTTTAGTTTAAAAAAATTAACATATTTTTGTATAATGTATTACTTGGAGGCTGCCCTTGTGATAGCAGTAACTCTCATGTCAAAAAGTAGCAGCAATGTAAGACAGTTATAATGAATATTTGTATGTGTATGTGCTGCCTGTCAGTAGAGATGATCAGTTAAGTTCGCTTTAAAATGTATTCACGGTTTTCAATCCAATGAAATCAGTTTCTCATTGGAAGCTAAAAGCTACAATGATGTTACTTTTTAATATCTTAAAATTACTGGAATTCTATTTTCTGTCTGGAAGAGGTAAGTCAGTAGTCTGTATTACATGAAAATTGTTGCAAAAAGTAATTTTAGCCTTGATGTTGGCATTTCTTAAGAATGACTTCATAAATTATCAAAGATAATGTGGAATAGCAGCTTTATTTCCATAACTGTGGCTAAAGTTGTTTGAAGTAGATTTTATCTTTTAGACTTATGGTGTATCAGAAGTATAGAGGACTCATAAACAATGTCATGCACACACAAATGCTTTTTAACCACCCTATTTTTAGACTCATTCACTTAATCATCGACGAGCAGTTCCAGGCCGTAAAAAACAGTTTGACATCCTTCTAGCTGAACACAAAGCTCGATCCAGGGAAAAAGAAGTCGCAAAAGACAAAGAGCATCCACCATCTGCAAGGGAAAGCTATCAGAGCCAGCCCACACCAGCACAAGACTCTCTGTCAGGATCCTCAGTGAACTCTGGGCAAGAATCTAAAGTAACATCTCCTGCAAAATCTAGACCACCAAATTCTGTACTTCCAAGGTAAGCAGTTCTCCAGAGTGGAATGGTGCATTCTGAAGGTGCTGTAAGAAAATTCTTAGTCTTTCATACATCTCATTTTATAGGCATTCAATACTTCTTTAGGCTATTGCACAATAAAACATACTAATATAAGAACTTCTGCTAGCTCTTATTAACCTAAATCTGTCGATGGTAACCTGTGGTCTGATTGGGAAGAGGTAAGGAGTACTGTCCACCTTCAGCTCAGAATCTCAAACTAACTGCCTTTTTTTTTTTTGGCTAAAATGTTCAGTAATAATTAGGCAAGTTTATATTCGAATCATTCTGGCACATTTAGGAATAAAAGTCTGTTTACATGAATCGTTTTAGGTATTAGTGAAGTACAGGTGAAATTCTGCACATTTATGTAGAATTTCTCTCTACAAATACTTCGCTGATTACATCAATGGAACTCTTGTAAAAAAAGGTATAATTTAGTGTTGATTTGAAACTATTGATATTAAACTGTCCATAGCATGTCTTCCCTTGCTTTGAAGGCTTTTCTTAGAAAAGACAAAAACAGTCTTCAGAAAGACAATGCAAACATCTGAAGGCATCCTTTTACGAGAAACAGTATGAGGTATTTGGTCTGCTGAATTCTAATTATCCTCTGGAAAGCTTTCCCATATGTTTTGTTTATTTCTGGGTTTTTTTTGGTGCTAGTTTTGGCTGGAGTGTATAGAGCTAAACTAGTTGGTTTTGTTCATATTTATATTGATTCATCATTCATTCCTTTGCAGAAGCCTTGGTCAAGCGCATTTTGGGGTTTTTGTACTATGACAGTTCCTATTTCAAAGAGATATTTCTTGTATTTGCTCTCTCAAGTCTTGCAGAGACAGCTGTTTCAATTCACCAAGCCCTACTGAAATTTTATTCCTGCAGTGGCAGAGGTGGGCCTTAGAGGGTTTGAGTGAAAGACAATGAAAGAATACCCATAGAGAAGTTGGTGTGAATCTGCCTCATTGTAAAGGGACTGACCTTACAGAGCTCTTACCTAGAGAGGAGCACAGGCAGGCAGACATGGGTTTTAGTAGGTGTTACAGTCAAAGCAGCAAAACTGGAATGCAGTTCCATGAGAGTCAGCTGAAGAAATGACAGAGCTAGCAGTGCACGAGGAGGAGGATCTTAGCAGTCATATGTTGTGTTTGTACACTACACTTCTGTTTCTGCTGAGGTGCCTCTGTTGGGTCATCCTGTCTGGTTTTGGAAGCAGCCGTGCCAGAGGAAAGCCTTGCTGCCTGTCTGGGAGCCAGCCCAGCCTGTGGCTCCGCTGCTGGAAGGGGTTCTGCGAGTGCTCCCTGCTCTGCTGAGGCACAGCTCCCTGGGTTCACTGCAGGTGGCTTGGCTTGACCCTGCCAAGTTCTCCTCAAGGCTGCAGAGCACTGGAACAATCCATCCCTTGCAGCAGCAGCTGCAGCAGTTACTCCCAGCTGATCCTATCCATGAGCAATCCCTGCACGGGTCAGGAGAGGGCACCTGTCCACAGGCTTAGTGACTGCTGTGCCTCGTGAATTCATGAGACCAAAGAAGATCATCTGCAGATTTTGCCCAATGTGGGCATCTCCTCCAGCCTCAGAGATCCCCATACATATTGGCTGTATAGACCAAGTATTGGTCTGTAATTCAGACCTTTTCCCACCCCCACTTCTAATCTTATCTGTTTCCAAACTACTTTTGAAAGGCATCACGTCCTGTGGTGCAAAGGCATTCCTACTTTGTTCAGTTGGATTTTAGACAAGGGTAAAGAAAATCTACATGCTGTGAGAGCTCCCAGTTACTTCACCCACTAATCTAGCTGTAGAGAGTGTCAGGTAAACACTTTTATTAAATTTGGTACACTGAGCTTAGTAGGATTTTGGTATGAAATATAACTTCATAACTGGACGCTTGGGATTAATCAAGTAGCAGAGTAATGGTGCATTGTAAGAAAATTTTACACATCTGATTTTTATTTACGTATTAAATATACTTTGCTTCTCTCAAGATCTGAAATTGAACTTCATGGCAAATTTAAAATTCCAGGCAATACACAGGTGCTTCTGCTAATGTTAATGATAACCCCATGATGTGTTTCTGACAAGACCAAATATCAGCTATTCAGTATCTTTTACTGGCCTTCTTTACATGATCATTTCTGGTATCATTTACTTTGCTGCCTGATGCCAGCAGGTAGGTTTGCAGAGCCTTTGAACACCGATGATTTAAATGTGTGTTCTCCTTCTAGACCTTCATCTGCAAATAGCATAAACAGCAACAGTTCTTCAAACCACAGTGGGTATGTACCAGAACTGCCACTGCCTTCCATGGGAGGAGATATAACGAGCAGATTGTCCAGTGATGAAGGAGAAGCGGATGGAGCTGAAGAATCTGAAAAATTAGACTGTCATTTTTCTGGACACCATCCCAGACCTCTTGGGGTATGTGTCTGTCTCTGGCATGCCTTGCCATTATTCTTATGTAATTAGAGAGGGGAGAAAAAGTAATTTAGTAAAAAGGTAAGGAATAAGGACCTTACATCCTGAAAACTGTTCTAAAGAGAACAAATACATTTAACAGACAGTTGTACGGATGGGTTAAGGTGAGAGGGGAAGACTGGTCAGTACACATGACAAATTGGTTGCAGGGCAAGAGGAGCAGCAGAAATTCAGAAGTTCTTATTCTAGAACTAGTAGTTTTAGTTCTCAGTAGACTACAATTTGGGTGTAGTTCTGGTCAACTGAGGAAAGTTGCATTGCTTGAAATGTGACATGATCAGGTAAATCTCTTTGTTGTCATAGTTCTTCTAAAACTGTACCTTGCAGTAGGGGGCTAGTACAGTTCATTTTTGTAGTCTGGTTTAAAGCAGTAATTAAATATCATTTATGTGAGTGTATGTGGACTTAGAAGCTATTGCTTCATTCATCTAAAATGGAAAGGCTCTGGTGGTGGCTTAAGTATGTGTTTCTCTGGCAGCTGGTTTTGTCTTCCTCCTGTGTTAATGAGAAATTTCATTGTTAGTACTATGAACTGCTTTTGTGGCATTATCTCTGCAGTGTGAATTTGTTTATGCTGTACAAACCAAGATGTGATGGGAGAACTGTTGAACTTCTAAAGAGTTGGATCTCATAAAAATTGAGCCAAGGAATACACATACATGTTTGCCATGCGATACTCAGACTAAAACAAACACTGTGATAACTGTAACATTGTTTATATTCCCTAGAGCAAAGGAGAACTTGTTACTGTCAGACACCAGGAAAAAGTATGACCTGAACGTTAAATGACTGTGAGATGAAATTTTGTATTTGGTTCTTCCAGAGAAAATCATTATTATTATAGTCCATTTAGTACTATGATATGCAGGAACCTCCTGTTTCCTTGGTACTCTTGTATTCTACTTTGGTTTTGCTGACTGCTTGTCTGTGAATTAAAAACTAAAGGCTCACATGCATATTAAAAAATAATCTAAGCACAGCCAGTCCTTGTAGAGGCCTCATCAGTGAAGCATGACTGTCAGTAGCCATTTTGGTTCTGTTTCAAGGCAAACCCACTGAATCATCTGTTCTCTGAAATTTTAGCATCTCTCAACTGAAGCCGTTACTTGTAGTGTAACTGTTTTTAGTCCATATCATTGTGAAGTCAGAAAAGATGGAGTAAATCACCTCCGGCACAGTTCATGCTGAATGACTGAATTTCATATTGAAGTGAACTGTTTTCCTTACAAAGTCCCACTCCCAGCTAGATGGTAATAATTGAAAGGGGGTGACAAGTCAGTAGCTTTTTTAATTGCCTCTTAGTGGTAGCTGATGTTAGTGGTAGCTCGCTGGGAGGTGAGGCTAGTTTATCAACGTAGGTGGTGGTTTTAATTAACCTGTTTAACCTTGTCGTGAAACAGAGTTAAGATGAACAGTTGCAGTCAGCACTCGCTGTCCATTAAGCTGAAAAGTACTTTAAGTGGATGCTTTTCTACCACATCAGTGCTTCTGCTCTCAGCCAGAATTTGTGTGACTTGGTCCCTTGTGTGATGGAGAGTTGTCTTGTTTTCTGAGGATGATTTGTAACAGGTTTCTCTACATCATGTATATGACCAAGACTTAACTGAAACAAGGGTAGATTCCTGATCATACCATTTCAGCATAGTAGGACTTCACAGGAAGTTCTCCAAAGGGAGTTACTCCTGGGCTCTGCAGAATTCTCAAAATATTTACTACTCCTCTAGATGATTTTCACGCACTGTGAAGAGTGTATCCTGTGTTCCGTTGTGGCACAGATGCCATAGATGATAATTTACTTTTTTACTGAAATGTCAGTGATTTGTTTATTAAATACACACTAAAGATGTTCCTGTTGCACCTTTTTCCTCTTCAGTTATATTTGTATTGCTGTTATGCAATTATGAGACTTAATATGCACAGAGTAGTGTAATTTGTCTTTCTGAGGTAGTAAGAGTATTACTAATCAATGTTGCCATCTTAACAGTGCTTCAGCAGTTACATTTTCTCTGACGTTGACTCCTTAGCAAAGTTTGAAATATACTTTACACTAAGTGAAACATTATGCACATATTTCATGATTTTTGAATCTGTAGTATAACACCTTTTTACAGATGTTTTAGATGCGTGATACAAATTACAACGGTTTTCCTTGATCTATCAATAAATATTTTATAATGTAGAAATACATTTTTGTAAGCAACATTGAAATACCTTTTCTTTCAGTTCTGTTCCTATGGCAGTCGCTTAATGGGAAGAGGGTACTATGTCTTTGACAGAAGATGGGACCATTTTCGATTCGCACTGAACTCCATGGTAGAAAAACACTTGAACTCACAGATGTGGAAGTAAGTGGGATTTTTACACTTGGTGGGTACTTTAACATTTTTTAATTCAGTAGAACTTCTAAATTAAGCACTCCATAGGCAGCTTTTGTAAAATTACCTCTGTATTAAGGCATAGTGGTAATATATGTACAAATCTTTTCTTTTAAGGAATACGCAGCCCAACAGAACAATCTCCTATTTTGGTGTAAATTTCTGCTAGATTTGGGACTTTTTTAGTCCATCTGAACCTGGATTTTGCCTAGATTTTTATACCTTTATCATGCTCCCATATCATCCATTCAGGCTTTGCTCTGTAAGATTCATGTGTTGTAAGATAAGGAACTCTATACACATTTGTCTGTAAGATGGAATATAATAGTCTTTTAGTCCATAGTGTCCTTACTGCATTTGGGATCTTAAAATTCTGATTATTCCTCACTGTTGGAGCCCCTCTGTATCACATATGCAGGTTCCAAGCGCTGTGGGCTTTGACTACACAATACATTAAAACAGACTACACTTCTAAAATAGATGTTAATTCTTCTTTTAAAAAAAATGAAAACTCATGGCATCTGCAGATAGGGCTGATTTTGGGGGGTATTCTGCTGCAGAATATGCATTCTTCTTCCAACGTAATAGCACTAAAGTGCAGTGTTTCATGTCACTGTTTATTATGAGGACTGTGTTATATTCATTGGATGCCAGCCATTAGATAAACAAGGTTTGATTTTTATTTAAATATATTCTTTAAGCACTAAAGCTTGGCTTGTCTGACTAACCTGGTAACTCAGTGATAGCAGTGCCACTGTGCTAGAAGACACATTTTGGAAATGGTTGGGTTTGCTGTAAAATGGCCAGTTTCTTGTCTGTTTAGATACTGATCACACTCAATCTGCAAGGGGTTCCTCTTTTCTCCTTTGTCAGTTTGGCTGTTGACTAGTGTCTGTCACCTTCCACAAATGAAAATATTTTTGTTTCCTTTAATAGGAAGATTAAAACTTACTATCTTTTGGCTTTGTTTGTCAGGAGAAAAGATACTCAGACATCTGAGCAAACGTCATTAGTACAAGTCCTATCACAGAAAATAAAAATAACCTCTGCAGTAGTTGTTTGATACAAGAAATAAACAGGCCTTATCCTGCTGCCACTAAATCCAATTGTAAATGTTTTCCCAAATTCTAGCTGTTTACATAATCTCTAATATTTTAATGAATTCCAGCAGTACTGACCTGTCTGTAGAACACAGGAAGTCTATGGTGCTTAACCCCTGTTGTATTCCTCTCTTGTCCTCATCCCTCCGGACTGACCTTTTCCTGTGCTCCCCAAGCAGGGGGGTGTGTAAGTCTGGTATTTTACAGCTGGTGCTAGTGCAGCTCTGCAGCTGTGGCTGGAGGCACAGGGATGCAAGGCTGCGTTTGGAGAACGTTAACGAAGTACTTTTATCCCTGGTCCTCAAAGTACTTCACAAAGATGGGTAGGAATTGTTGGCCCTTCTCTAAAACTAACCTGAGGAACGGCCCTGATAAGCAGCTTTGTTTGTGTTGTGGCAGGCAGTAGGATTCCTCATTTCTGGCAGCATGAACTGTATGTAATCCCTTATGTAACTGTGCCATAAACAGTGTTCTGTCCAACAGTGTCTATAGGAGGAATACCGGGAGAGAACACTGGTAATTAGGATTTGATTTATGATGAAACAACACACCCAGTGCTGCTCTTTTATCCTGCTTCTGTGAGGGCAAGAGTAAGCTTTTACAAACAGAAAAGGTGTCAGTAGTGAGGATAACAAGGGCAGAGTTATGGTGATGTATGGCTCCTTAACAAAGGGAAATAGGATTAAACTGTGAATTAAATTTTAGTCTAAATAATGGGAAGAGCTCACATGATAATTTTCCAAGGGACATTATGAAGGTTTGGTTCTTTGCTAACACTGCACTAGATAAAATAATAGAAGATGATGGCTGAATGGAAAGGAATTTGAATACATTCTACTAATTTCACAGGTAATATTATTAGATTTCTAAAGCTTATCAGACATTGTTTAATATCTTGTCAATTTTTCAATATCAGTGATAATTAATCAATAAATTCACTGTTTAATCCTGTCTAACCAGCTCTCAAATGAGCTGTTGGAAATAGCACTTGGAAAGGGATGAGCTTTCCTCCTTAAGCTCAGTGCTCAAGTGCTTCACAACCCCCCAGACTGGCTCATTTACTACTTTGATCAAATCTAACCTGTGAGCTTAGATTGGTATTGAAACTGTTCCACAACTTGACCTTTCCAGCAAAACATATGCAATGAATGAAATGTAATGACTAAGATGCCACCATCAGGCATTTGATTTGCATTTTTTAATTGTTTGGTAAAATAGGAGAGGAAAAAAAGGAAATTAAATTTGTATTACAGTGATTAAATTGTAATACTGTGCACTTAATTGCTATACCTGATTAGTAAAATAGAAATCAAAATTAAAATTAACTTGGTTTACCTTTTTGAGTAAGTTAGTCCTTTACAGAAATTGTTTCCTATCTGCATTGTTTGGATGGAATTTTTTATGTATCTAAATCTTTTTTTTGTTGTTATTTCCTTTTCTGTTTAGGAAAATTCCTCCTGCAGCAGATAGTCCCATGCCTTCTCCAGCAGCACATGTCTCCACTCCTTTTCCAGCCTCAGTCTTACAGCCTTTCAGCAACCCCAGTGCAGTGTATATTCCTTCAACCCCTATCAGTTCAAGGATCACTTCTTCTTACATAATGACATCAGCCATGTTATCAAATGCAGCCTTTGTGACAACGGCAGAGACGAATTCCATTGTGTCACACACTACAGCTTTTCCTCACGTGGCTGCAAGCCTCAGTATCATGGACTCAACTTTCAAAGCGCCATCAGCTGTGTCACCAGTGCCAGCAGTCATCCCTTCCCCATCCCACAAACCACCCAAAACAAAAACCAGCAAATCCTCAAAAGTGAAAGACCTGTCATCTCGGAGTGATGAGTCTTCAAGTAACAAAAAGAAAAAGCCGCAGTCGTCGTCGTCGTCATCCTCATTATCTTTGCAAACATCTTCCTCATCTTCATTTTCAGGGTCCCACAAAAAGAACTGTGTCCTGAACCCCAGTTCAACGTTGAACTCCTATCAGGCTACATCCTCCTATAACAGTGTGTCTGTGCACAATACCAATAACGGAACAAGCCCATTCAGTGCCAAATCGGAGCCCTCAGGACGGACTTCATTGTCAAGTAGTTCAACAGACTCAGTGAAACACATGAGCATGGTAGTGAGCAGTATTGACTCTTCTAATCTGTCTGTATCTTCTCTCGTGCACCACTCAGGGGACCACTCCCTGGGAGCACACAATGCAGTGTCTTCTCTACCCCTTTCTTTTGACAAATCAGAAGGAAAAAAACGTAAAAACTCTAGTTCTAGTAGCAAAGCCTGTAAAATCACTAAAATGCCTGGTATGAATAGTGTTCATAGAAAGAGCACTGCCAACCTTATTTCTGCGGTGCCAGATCCTACAAGCAGCTCCATCTCTCGGCAGGTAAGGGACTCTTCCGGTTATTTTTTTGCAGATCATGTCTGACTTCCTTGAAATATTTCATGCATTCTGAAATGAAAATGCTAAGTTTGCTTCAGATTGGTTTTCATCACACAACTTACTTTCTAGGTTAATACAGAAACGTATTTGTATTTGTTTTGTACCAGTCATAGATGTTTTGAGAGCTAAAAGAAGTTATATATATATATATACTTTCTCAAAATATTTTTTATGAGATTTTTATTCAATTAATAAAGTAGCCATTTGTATCTCTGAAAGTCAAATTGAGTGTCCAGAATGAATACTTTTTAGAAAATTTTTTTTCTTAATTCTCATCTCTCTGAAATAAATTGTTGACATTAAAACAGGAAGATGAGAGTCAGAATTTCTGTTTGTTTCTTTTCCCAAACTTGTTGCTGATTCATTTCTTACTGTGATGGAAGTCTCCTCATTTCTCTTCTGTAAAACACTTACATCTACCTTTCTCCTGGGGAGAATCTGAGACACCTGACCTCAGATGCCGTTTCCTGTTCGAAACTGGAAAAATTAAGGAATTAAGATCTTAACCAGATGAGCTTAGTGGACATTTGGTTATATTTTTTAGTGTATGTATGTTCAGAATATTGAAGTCAGCGCAACAGATGAGGTCACACGCTTGCTTCATTATGAATAGCAACAGATCTTTGGCCTCTCTTTCAGTGGTGCTATAAAAGGACAAAAGTACGTGTAAAGTAAAATTTGGTGGGAAAACTGCCAGTACAATCTTTATAATAAATGCACTGTTTCATTCTGCTAACCTGGCCAGTGCTGTGCAGTGCACAGGAAACAATGCTTGGCCCTGGTGTCTGGAAGACAAAGCCATAGAAAACAGAATACCTCAGAGAGTCCAGAGAAGGTAGCTTAGGAATCTTTTTTTTGGTTGTGAAACTCTCATTTTCTAAGGATATTGCGCATTAAATGGAATTTTGAAAAGGAGATGGTAAGGGCAAGGCAATCCGTAAATAACAGCAGGCAGAAATGGGAGTGGAAAAAAGGAATAAATGAATCCTGAAGTTGGTACAGCAGACAGAATTAAAGTCTCAAAGAATGGCCTAGCAGGTGTATTTCCTTTTTCCTGCTTCCAGCAGAGGTGCAACAGAGATGACTTGTTTGGCTTTTTTAAAATAGACAGTGGTGTTGTCTTTCTATTGAAAGCCTCTTAAATGTGTCCTTCAACCAGAACTGATCTTTAAGTAGCTGAAGTCAGCAGAGGATGCTTTAAATTCTTCATTCTGTCACACATCTGATTTTTGAAATATGTTTGTGCCCAAAAGATTAAATTGCCCCGAGGTATATGGTGTCAAATGGGAAGAAAAAGTAAGTACAAATTGTTAGTTTGATGCAAACATAGGTAGTAGGAAATGAATTGTACGTTCTCTTCACAGGACACAGACTGTATCTGTAGCTCATGCAGACTGAGGAAGTCTTACAGCTACATGCAGGACGTTCTGAGTTCAAATTCTGACTCTCCTAGGGTTTAAATCTGTTCCTGTGGGTCATTCCTGTTCCAAATTGTGATGTATTTCATCATGTTGCGCAGTAATAGAAGTAAATAAACTGCAAAGAATCAATTGGAATTGATTTACTGAATTTTTGTAAAAATGTAATTCTGACTAACATTTTTTCCTTACGTAAAAGGTTAGATATTTGTAATAAGTGTAGCAATATACAGATATTTAAACATAATGTTTTATATATATGTACAGGTGCCTACATACATATATATGTAAACATGCATATATGTGTATGTATATAAGTAATAGTTGGTCACACTTTCCTCTTATACTGCTGGTTTTTGGAGCTACAGTAGTAATCAAAAATAGGAGGAAAAATGGAGTTCATTGTATTGCAGAAGTCTTAACTGGCTGCTAATTGTCTTTGTGACAAGCATACTGTATGCAATACAAAATAAATGGAATTTGTACCCACTTATGCATATGGGTGAAATAGTATTACGTACTCTACGTGTGAATATTACAGCTCTGGAGAATACAATACGTAAATTCCCTTTTAAGCTGCGCTGTTTGACTGTGTTCTAGAAATGCAATCACAGTAGAAGTCCCACCCAAGAAAATGGTATTGCTTAAAATCTTGCTCCTGCTCCTTGATGTAACAGGGCAGATTAAAGACTAGGAACACATTTTAAAAGGTCAAGTGATGTGTGTTAGGCTATGGTATAGGGGTTTTTTTTTATTTAATTCAACTCTGGACTGGAAGATAGTAACTGGAAGTGTTGACCATTGGGTTTTGAAGTATACTTTTATTTTTCAAAGGGGGGGGGGAAGGGATTTGAGTTTTGCCCTCACATTAATCTTCTTGAAATGATGTTCCCATCATTCAAGACCCAAGACATCTTGGAATCTCTGTTTATTTTCATGGAGTGCTGTAACTGTTCAGCCTCTGTGAATGGCCCTTCTGTCCTGGAGCGCCGGCAGGATGGTGCCTGAGGCCAGACATGGTCCTGGAAAGCTGTGCTGCTTTGTCTGACCTAGAGAGTCAGTCTGTTAGGGGGAGGAGCACTGAGTGCATGAAAGCCTAAAGAGGTACAATATTCCCTCTCATGATTCTAGGATCTCAGCACGTCCATGTCCTGGTGACCATTTGTCCATTTGAACGGAGGACATTATGAAGGGTTTTATGGATGTTGTAAACGGTGTATTTAGAGATTTGCATGTGTGCCATGATGTTCCGAATGGCTAGGAAGGGTACAAGGTTGTGTATCTCTAGTCAAGATCTGTATATTGAATATTATTCTCTAGAGAACATCTGGGGCAGGCAAAACAACAAGCTAAAGGCAGCAGGATGGGCAGAGGCACACCCTTTTAATCTTTGTGCATCAGGGGAGCGCCTTCAGAACTGGCTGTAAATAAAATCTTTAAACGTTTCTTCTGGATAGAATGTGAACAGAGAAGATGTTTTAAACAGTCACTGTGTGAGAAAGGGCAGATGTAGAGAGGGAGACAGAGGCCACCTTTCACTCTGTGTGTGTGAAACGGCAAAGTAACAAAGATGCTGCGGAGGTGAAGGAGAAGGCTGCTGTTGTGAAGCCCCTGCCAGGCAACGCCACAGCCCCACCCCGTCAGTAAGAAACTGGCTGCTGCATTTCTCACTGTCTAGAAGACAGGTCCTTGCTACCTCTCCATCAAATGATTTAAGCTGCCATTACTTGAACTGCAGTGACCTTGTGAATAACTCTTCACACTCCAGTCATCTGCCATTTGCAGACAGGTGTCCATGGTTAATTTTTATCAGCCTTGTAACCCCTGAGGAACTTACTCCTCTGACTCAACAGCTGTCTCCCTTTTTGTATCGCAACAGAAATATCTACACCGTGTTTACGGGTCACTGCAGAAAAACCTAAGACAGGCTGCTCTTGCAGAGCACTGTAATCTCTCAAACATGGATATATGCAGTTGAATATTGCAATATTATAACTAAGTATTTTTAAAATGTATGTACGTGTACTACAATTAGCACACATTCCCAGGGAAATTCTCTGCTGCAGTAAATGGATACAATTACAAATTTGAATCTCTGGAGTTTGGTTCTTCAGTTAATATTTGCTTTACTGAGCATTGGTAAATGAAGACACCGTATGGAAGAAAATGGAATAACTTAGGGCATGCTCTGGTGCTTGGCCACTTGCTTTAAACTGCCCAGGACTGGAGAAGGTCCTCCCTGGGGAGGAGCCCAATGACCTCGAGCACTCTGTGCTGTCTGACCAGTTGCTCCAAGTGACTCCAGGCACTAGAGAAACAAGTTTCATTTTAGAGGGGTGGGGGTTTACAGTCTGTATTCCCTCAGCAACTGTCTTTTATGTTGTTTTCTGAACTGCAATAGTATTTATGTTCCTTTTAAGACTTTATATTTAAAGTATACAGACTCTGAGAGATAATGACGATCCTATCTGAAGTGTATCTTTTGCAGTAACAAAATACCGGCGTTCAAAATGCAAAGCAATTAGGGCCACGTTACAGAGCAAAAGGAAGGCCATCACCAGCATCTGCATTCAGCTGACAAATATGCCTCTCAATACTGCTCAATTAATGTCTTTCAGATTGGAAAAAATAGCAGTGTAGCTTTGTCACAATCCAGTCCTTCGAGTACATCAAACCCAGTACACAACAGACAAGTAAGTTGCTTTATAAACAGTGTACTTAAGTAGTCTGTAAGAGGTTTTGAAATATTTTATACTGTAAAACCTTAAAATACGTTTTCTTTATGAATACAGTTCTGTACAGAAGGTCTTTTGGTGAACTAATATCAGATTTCTCCTCTCATGTAATCTTTTTCCAGCTATTTTCCCCTCCGAGATTTCTGAATTACAAATTTTCTGCTTGTTTTTCACCACCTGCACTACACCCCAGGTTGGCTCATGTGCTGCTCCCTGGCTGTTGCTTTGGTGGCACAAGCTCAGCAGCAGCAGCAGCAACAGCGACAGCTCTCTGTGCAGGGTCCAGCTGAGCTGATGTGGTTCTCCTGTCCAGCTTCTCCTGCTGAGCAAGGTGGCTCAGCAGAGTCCCCAGACTGGCACTGGAGGGACAACGTTTGAAAACAGGCCAGAAATGAAGCAGCAAAAGGAGGACAGAAACAGGACAGAGAAGACAGGGCACTCGACTATGCAGAGAAGCTAATCTGAAAGCAGAACTAACCCATGTGTAATCTTAGTCCTTCTTAGACTGTGAGAAATCCTGAGCACTCCCACCATACCTGTTTATCACACAGGCTATGAGTTGGGTAATGATAATAAATGCTATAACTCACTTTTTTCGTGAGAACAGATGCTTGACCCATGCTCCAACCCTCATCTGTCTGGGGAACCAACACACTAGTTTATTTGTTTTAATAAATCTTGACTCTCCAAGTTGAGTACTTTATCAAGAATTCAGTATCAAGTTCCTTAGTATGAAAAGGTTTCCCACCTCAGCAGGGTGTAGTCACAAGTAACCCAGAAGATTTTTGTGTACAACCAGTCAGTGTTTTAGAATTCTGTTAGATTTTTTGGCTAAATTGTACAGGAATAGTTATTCCAAATGGTTGTGCTCTTTAGTTTCTGCTGTGTAGACACGGCAGAAGAACGGCAGTGATTGTAGTAACGATAACCCATCGCTGTATCCCAATTAAAAATACTCTGAATCACTCACATCTTCAGATGAACTGCCAAACAGTATTTTTTTTTCTCTCAGTCCTGAATGCAAGGCAATATACGTATGGAAAAAATACTCTGAAGGGAAAAAAGTGGAAAGTTTCTTCATACTTCTGGCATTTTCCTGTGTGAGACACTGTCATCCAACTGCCACTGACAAACTTGGGATAAAACTGGTTTTGCTGTAGCCTCCTGCTCCTGTGTTAATACAACATACACACTACCCAGGAGCAGAACTTGTTGGGATCTGTTGCCTAGATCCCATGGGGAAAACCTAAGAGTGCAAAACATTAATTTTGTGGCAGCCTTATGTAAACTGAGGCTACTGCAGAGCTTTTCAGCTGCCTGTTTTCATAACTTTATCAAAAATAAAACTGTTTTCTTGCTTTAAGCCTCACAAACTCTGTATTTTTAAAAGTATGTTTCTGTCAGTTTGGTAGTTGAATGTGGAGCTTAGAGTACAAATACAAAAGAAAATAAAGTTTTTGTACTTTTTTAAAACTAACACAGGATACTAATTTGGAACCATGAATAATGATTCCATATTTAATAAATCCTTGTCACTTTCAAATCTGAACTGCTTTGTTGACAGCTTTTATCTTCAATCTAGCAATGAAATAGTCTCTATATAAAATTTCAGTCTTAAACTGTGCTATAATATTTCATTATGAAGGTGTTAATAATTAGGTAACAATAAGTGCATCTACAATATATGCTATGTCAGTAAAGATATAACTGGGGAACATCAGCTGTCTTGTTTTTAATGTTACTGTTGTTATAACCATGATAATCAGGGAGTCCAAGTGAAGCAAGGCCTGTAGGGAGAGACAATCTCTGCTATACACCAGGGGTTTACAGTTGGAAAAATCAGGCAAGTTTTCATGAATACGTCACAACAACAGACTTCTAACAATGCAGTTGGAAGCAGAGTTGCAGCTGACAAGCTAAATGTGCATATGGAGCAGTTCCTGTGGGCCGGCTCTGCTGTGTTCCCCGGCCAGGCAACCTGCCGGGGCTGTCTGCTGGTGCAGAGGGGGAGCCAAAGGGAGGAGGAGGAGGTGGTTGTTTCTCAAGAGAAGGGAGAGGGGTCCATAACTCATCACGAGGTTGAGTGGCTGGGTGAGAATGTGGCATTTGGGAAGTTGTGTTAGGCTGTAAACCCAGTCATGTTTGCAGCTGTGACCGCCCGCGTGCAGCCCGACTGGGAAAGCTTCCCACTCGCCTTGCGAAGGCGGCCGGTCGGAGCCGAGAGGACACAAGGCAGTACTGGGAAAGTCACCTGCCACCCCTAACTGGGTGTTTCTCGTTACTGAGTTGTGAGTTCGAGGTGGCCTGTCATTGTTTGGATGTCAAAGGAGTAGTTTCTTTCGGTCATTTGCTCCGTGTGTTGAAGTGCACTCGGGTGCTCCCGTGAGGATAACTGCTGTGGGCCGGTCAGTTCTCTCCCATCTCATTACACTCAGTCAGGTTAAACTAAGATGGATTGTTCTCAATTAACGTTCAATTTGAATATTGCTGCATCTCTTTGAGAATTGAACAAGGGATTGTATACATAAAAGCATGCCTGTTTTTCCAACTATTGTTGCTTCAGTAGAAAAAATACTACTTTTCTCTCTACAAAAACTACTTGGTTTTTAACAATCATTAGTGGAATGGTAGTTTTAAAGTCAAATTATTTGTGCTAATACAAACTGTGTATTAAAAGTTTGTTTTCTCCAGATTTTATCCTTGTTCCAGGTTTTTAACTAATCAAGTGTTTTTGTCTTCATAGTGCTTTTAGGTGCCTGAAAGTGTTAACACTTCAAGACCTCAGTATGCGGTGGTTTTTAAATACTGAGTAACTAGATCATTTTATTAAGGGAAGGTGACAACGTGTGTGCTGTGTGAGGATTCCTTGTGCATGAAAACATGCTGTGTAGAGGAAACGATTCTTCAGAGTTGTCGTCTAATTGCTGCTCTTTATTTGTAATGATACACCAAGTTAATGAACATGAGATTCACCAAAGCTTATTAAAATCAGACGGTCCCAAAAGGAAATATGCTGTTTATTCAAAGCAGTCCCTTTTCTTAAAGGTCTAAAGTAGTCAGTAAACAGGGAGAAAATTGAGTTCAGGGACTTGAAATAAGTTCCTGCTTTGAGTACTGTCAGACACAGACGTTATTGAAGTGTTTTATACCAAAAGACATTGTGTGATTTTGAACCTGGCTCTGGTTTCTCTTTTAGAAGACATCAAACCGGACTGGTAGAATAAGGACTCTTCCATAACAAGGAAAAGGAACCAGCCTATAATCTCTAGCTCTCAGCAGCCCTACTCCACAGGGTTTTTCTTTTCTATGTCCTGCAGATGGATTTAACCTTTTATGAATTTGTGGTTTTAAAAAGAATTAAATTTACAGAAAACTGTAATAGTGACTTGTTTAGTTTTTCCACTTGTATTTGCCACTGATCTGTGTGTTCTGCTTGGTTATGTTTCATGCCTTTTAAAGCTGTTAGCGTTGCAATGCTCCCTTTGTTTCCTTACCAGAACACAGTGGACATTCCAAAAAAAAAATCCAGATCATGATTTGAATTTATTTAAAGGATCTCCAAATTTTTTCATTAAATAAAAATTACAGTAATTCTGTATTTAAGCTTGTCCTATGGATAAAAATTGAGTGCATTTCTTACTAATTTGCAAACAGCTGGGGCACTGCAACTTTAGGGACTAATCCTGACTGGTGCTCTGTACCTACAGCATTTAATAATTTCAGTGGGAATTCTGAGTGTTCAGCCTCTTCCAGGATCAGGCTCTTAAGGAACCTATACTTCGATCAATGCATAGCAGAGTTTCGCACCAAACTGCAATTACTGTTATCAGGGGCTCAACGTGTAAAATCCCCATAGCCCGTGGGATTTCCAGACCCTTAAGAACACAGCACTTGGTAACTTCAGTGAACAGTTTGGGTGTGCAAGGACAGGAGTTGAGCAGATTGGCTTGCATTAATAGAATTGCACTGACAGTGTTTCTTATAGGATTACTGAATAATTTTTTAATAAAATATAGATTTTATAATCAGGAAGCCAATACTAGGTACTGGAACAATAGTACAGAGGAGTTAATTTTTATTTCTACAGTGTTAAAAGTGCACTTATATGCTGGTTTATTTACATCTTGGGGAAAGGCGAGAGACTGCAAATAGGGAGATTATTACTACTTTCTTTTTTAAAAAAAGAAGGCTTAAGGCAAATTTTAAGACTAAAAACGTTTAAGCAATTATAAACAAGGCTAGACCCTTTGAAAAAAGTTTAGAAATATTCTTAAAATAAATTTTTATAGTGTTAATTTTGTAATAATTTATGTTTTGCTATACTTCAGAGCTAACTGACCGGTATAGTTTCAGAAACAGTATGAAACTTAGGAAAGTTTAAGCAATGTTTATATTTTTAAAATGTTCTTTGAATTATGTTTTTATTGTACATTTCTTCAGACTGAAAAATGTGTACATATCTTTGTTATTTTTGCACAATTTTTGTCTTGTTCAGTTTTAGGAGCAGTACTATGTTGATTTTTTTAATTTATTTTGAGTTATAAAACTGCAGGATTTTAAAAATCTCAGTAACAAAGTCATCCTCTGTAATCAATGAACTGCTATTTCTAGTTGTTGAGGGAAAACAGTGGTTGTGAGATTCAGTGGTTGCTTCTGAGAATTAGTGCTAATCAGTGACTGAAGGAGCAATTTTGTAGTTTTAGGAAGCTTTAGCTGTTTCCATGCATCTTTTAATTGGAAAGCTGAATTATGGAGCCTGTCCTTTGAATGCTGCTTAAATTTTGTTTTCAACTGGCTTACACCTGACAGCATTTCGGGGAAAGTTAAGCACGAAGTAAAAATCCCGCGGTGTTCTTTCACCATCAGAGAATGGTGATTTAATGAAATGGATCGAAAATTTTAGCCTGCAAAGTGAAATGGAATAAACGTTTGGGAAAAAACCAAAATGGATACAAACTGGACCAGCTTATAATGCATTCTTAGTGTAGCATTCACTCAGTAGTTCTTTTTCTTCCCCATTTGCCTGAAAATCTTGTGATTTGTTTCCAGCAATAGAGGCTCAGAAGCTTTGGTTGTTACACATACGCAATGCATAGGCCCGTCAGCCATAAAAAGCGACTTGGATAACTTGTATGCCTTCTTTTGTATCGATGTAACAATTGTAAATAGTGCTGATCGACCTTTGTAGAGAATAGTTTATACAGCATATTCTATTATTGCTGATTCTCAGTGAACTATTGTTTTAAAAAAAAAGAAGAAAAAAAGAAATTTTTCTATTTACACCTTATATTTTGTTATGCTGTTGACCCATGGCACTTTAACAAAACTCTGTGGGTTTTGCATAGCTGGTCAGTCATGGGATATATTAAATAACTGTTGTTGCACAGAAATGAATTTGCACCTGCTATATTGTGCTTTCCTACTACAGATTTTAGAACCTTTTCCAGAAGACTTTTGAAGAAAGCATGTCCAATCATTCTAAGAAAAAAAAAATGCCATACTTGTACAGCCAATTTCTTTTCTACAATCCATATTTTGTAACACTAAGTATTTTCATTCTTTGTCCTGCACCTTTATGTATTAGCAGTATCAAATAGAATTCATTCCATGCTTGTGATAATTGTAAGCAGAATAAATGTCTAAAGTAGGTGTAAATAGTAAATTCTATGGCTTACAGTTTAAAAAAGGAAAACCAGAACAAACATGTATCTGATTGATACTGCCATGGTTCAACACCGGGCCTGGAGATATTCTCTAGTGAGCGATTGTATTTTTTGTTTTTTTTTTGCTTTATTATTATTTTTTTTTGTAACATGGCTTTGTAAATAAAATAATTTATATGTTTGTAAGAAACAGATGGGGTTTGTCATCATTTCTCTTGGCAAAGCAAAAGTGTGTATTGCAAGACTGCCCTTTCTCTTCCCAGAGGCTGAAATACACTGTGCCGATACCCAGCTCTGAGAATTCCACGGGTAGTTCAGAAGATCTGCCCAGCTTTCTGTACAGGGCCCAATTGCTCAGGGATTATTTTTGGCATTCATGTCTAAAATGTTTCTGTATTTATGTGTCAGGACACGTGCAATGATCAGCTATTCAGGTTTTTCGCACTGATAAATAATTTTTAAATTCCTTTGCTTAGCTGAATGCATTTTCTCATTCCTTATCAGTGTAAGAATTAACTTCGTTACAGCTGCTAGATTTAGGAATTCTCACTTCAATGGGCAGTACAAATTTATAACCAGCCTTTTTACCGTTGTTCATACTAAAAATGCAGCTCTTATCTAAGCGTTAAGATTCTTGTTCTGTGTAAAGCCTGTTCCAATTACAGATCAAATGAGACTTAAATTGTTCATTGGCTCGACAGCTCTGCAGAGAGGATTGCAGGTTTTTTCTCCCGCAGCCACCCTCTTCTGCAAATCTGGGGAAGATGTACATTTTCATGCTCCTTTTATGAAGTATCTGGAAACCGTCTTGGAGATACTGTGGGGAAGATGCTCACAATTACGGTGTGATCTTTTTTAAAATCAAGCAATTTGGACTGAAACCTGCATTTTTGTGTGCATACGCAGAACTGGCAGAGGAGTTGGAAGCTGGGCTGCATCACAGGAAACGGGAATTGAAGAAGGGAAATTTTACCTTCTAGGTAACAGCTTTTTGTGTAATGTCTTGCACCTTCTGATACCTGTTGCAAACGCTACAATTAGCCCAATTAGTGCCTTGGTTTGAGCTGCTTATGTTTTGAAGCTTTTTTTTTTTTTTTTTCAGTCTTGGGTTTATCTTTTCCAGTATAGAAAAAATGAACATCGTAACAAGAGTAGATGGTGAAGTTTCATCTGACACAAGTTGTCCCCGTTTATGAAGAGTGACACTGTTTGTAAGGTGCTTTGCTCTTTCTGGCAACCATTAGAAATTAAAACTGCAGCCAAGGAAACAGAATATTGCTGCCATGAGTTATTAGCTGCTTGCCATCATTGCCCGTGGCCAGCAAAGGTTGAAGACCACTGCCTTTATTTCCCAAATATGAATCAGTAGGTTTTTAGCTCTTGCAGGTTTGTTGAAATGATCTATAAATTGTTCTCTTACTTGGAGTGGGGTTTCCCCTCCTTTTTTTTTGGTTGTGCACCAAGTATTTTGCTGGTAGCACTGCTCTCCTGCTCATATTCTCAAACACGCTCTAAGTACCACCAGTTTCAGAGGGAGGCAGATCACTCTGTAAGTTTTTTATTCATTGCACTCTAGTTTTTATGCTTCTGTTTTTACCACAGAACTATTTATTTTAGAAGAAACTCACTGCTGTGTGCAACCAGTATCTGTTTTATTCTTCCAAATCTGCCAGGATTCACAATTGGAAAAAATGCCAAATACTGATTCCAGAAATATTTGGAGGAGACTCATACAACAGATTCAGACTTCAGAACACAAGAATGTTTATTTCATGCAAATTTTTATGTTGTTTGCTCCTTGAGGACTTCCAGTAGTTCTGAGTGACTACTCAAAACAAGTGCAGGTCTCTTTTATAAGATACTTTCCTAAGTAGAAGAAACCTAAAGCTGATCATTCAGCAGCAGGTCTCTGGTTGCCCTTCAACTGGAGGATCCGTGGCAGACAGGACACGTTCTCATGTTCTCATTTTGTAAGGCACCACAAATGACATGGGCTGGATTCTTTTGGGAGGGTTTCTGTTGTTTATGGCTGACCCAGAAATATTTAGCAATATTTAGCACTGGACTGTGATCTGCTCTCCCTACAGAAAGGAGAGGAGAAGCTTTAGGGGAAGTTTTCCAGCAATAATAATCAGGATCCAGAAGAACCTGATTTGCAGGTAAGGACACAAGTAGGGTTTTGGGACCACAGTCACAGAATATTCTAAGTTGGAAGGAACCCACAAGGATCATCGAGTCCAGCTCTTAAGTGAATGGCCCATAGAGGGATCAAACCCACGACCTCGGTGTTATTAGCACCATGCTCTGACCAACTGAGCTCATCTCAGGGTTGAGATGGTGCACAACGTTCAGCTGTGCCCTTTGCAGGTTTCCCAAATCTGACAGGTTGACCCCTGAAATTCAGTCTGGGTTTGATTAACTCGGACCAGTTGCCAACATGGTTGATGTGATACCACAGGAGTAGTTTTCCAGAAAAGTTGTCTCACATGAACATTTACAAAGTGCCACAGGTGTGAAGGCCTTGTGGTGGAAGTTCTACACCTACTGCTAGAATAAAAGCATTTGTGGTCTGAAGAGCTGTGGTCTCAGAGCCACACTTAGACAGATCTACCCTACTCAAAGAATGCAGGCTGCTGATAAAGTGACTTTTTTCCCTTTGCCTTCAGCAGGAGTCCCGCTGTAGTTCTAGGAAATGAGTTTCTGGAGTTTTCAGCCAGCTGGGAAGTGGACAGTTCTGTAAGACAGCAAAGTGTCCTGTTACTAAACTGGCCTTTTTGTGATGTATTTTTACTTTTTCTTGACTCACAAATGGGAAGTATTTTTCTAATTCCTGATATTTATTTTTTCCCAGTACAATGATTTCTGATGACAGGCTTAGTCTTTATTTTGCAGTTGACTGAGGAAAACGCAAAGCCAACATTCACAGCTTAGCCTGACAACTGCAGGCTCTCGTTCTTGTGCAGGGGACTGGGGTGGCAACATGGTGGAGGCACAAGTGATCCAGCTCCTTCTGTAGTACATCAAGGACAATTTCCTGACAGAAGTGCTCAGCAAGCCAAGTGGGGCTATGCTGGACATGCTGCTCACACGTAAGGAAGGGCTGCTGGGAGCAGTGACACTGGTGGCAGCCTTGGCAGCAGCGACTACAAGATAGCAAAGCTTAAGATTCTGAGGGAAGTGAGGAAGGTAAGTAGTTGAGTTGCAGCCCTGGAATTTAGGAGAGCAGACTTTGTCTCCTGCAGACATTTTGTTGGCAGAATCACCCAGAAGGCTGCCCTGAAGGGCCCAGGAGGGCCTGCTGGAGCACAGGAACAGTCCATTCTGATCTGCCCGAAGTTGAGCAGACATGGGAGAAGGCAGCGTGGCTGAATGGGGAGCTCCTGACTGGAGGCAGATGCAAAAGGCAAGTACACAGACTGTGGAAGTGGGGTGGGCTACCCTAGAGGAAAGCACTGCCTGGGCATGCTGGGACAGAACTAGGAGAGCCAAACTCGGCTGGAATTAGAATAAGTGAGGGATGTGAGGGACATCTGCAGTACATTAACATGGAAGGAAGGGTAAGTAAAATGTGGGCCCCACTACACAGGGTGGGTAACCTGGTGGCAGAGGACAGGGAAATGACTGAGGTACATTTGTTGCTGCCTTTGCTTCAAGTGGACAGGTCTGTGCTCAGAGCTTTAGGCAGAGTCTGGGTGCCTAAGAGGATGCCTGAGGTAAGGACTGGATCTCTAGCAGCCCATGGGAAAAGCTGGCCTGTTTCAAGGATGCAGGCTGATACCATTACAAGGCTGCTCTCACCCTTGAGAGGTGATGAACAGGGTACAAGGGTTCTAAGGACTGGAAAAAGGCAAACGCAATGTCCATATTCAACAAAGATCCAGGCAACTGCAGGCTGCTCAGCCCAGTCAGACTACGGAACAACTCTCCTAGAAGCCTGGACAACTTGGATTTACCCAGGTGTAACTTTGCCTGACCACCTCGCTTCCTCTCTGTGATGAAACGACTGCCCTCAGGTACTGAACAGAGAACGTCGTCTACTTTGACCTTAGCAAGGCTTTTGACACCATCTGCTTTTGTATTCTTACAATAAAGTGGAGAGAGCAAGGTAGGAACTACGAGGTGGGTGGGAAATCAGCTCAGCAGCCGGGCTCAGAGGGCTGAGGGGGGCTCTTGGAAGTCTGGTTGTCGGTTGGTACTAGTAACATGCCCCAGGGGTTAATAATGGGCCAGATAATGCCAAAGGGCTTCGTTACCATCCTAGGCATTGGGATGGGCTGTGGTTTCATAGGTAACAACAATCTAGGGGTAGGGAGGTGATGGATACAGCAGGGCCAGGGCTGTCCTTCAGAGGGAGCTCAACAGGCTGGAAAATTGGGCTGGCAGGAACCTCAGCAGGTTCACCTAAGATAAACACAGAGCTGCACACGTGGGAGACAGGCATAACCCCATGTCATGGAACAAGCTGGGCGCTGACTGGCAAGAAAGCAACTCTGCAGAGAAAGGGGCTGGTGGACAAGCTGAACATGAGCCAGTGAGGGAACAGAACACTCCGCAGCCTGAGCTTCAGCAGTCTGACTGCTCTCTACGAACTGTCTTACAAACGCAGGCAGCAGTCGGAGGGAATGGACTGTCACCTCTGTTTTGGCACTTGTAAGACTGAACCTGCACAGCCGTGTCCGGTTTGGGCCTGCCTTGCGCAAGACTCGGCTCGGGAACTGAAGTGAGTCCAAGTGGAGCGCTGACGGGAGGATCGGGAGCTGGAGCACGTCAAGTGAAATGATACGCTTAAAGTAAGTGGTTTGCTCTGTTTTACGAGAAGGAGATTAAGGAGGGCAGAGGGGTCTGAGTGCTGTCTTCAGCTACAAGGTGTGTGACTGTAGGAAGGATGGAGCCAGGCACTTCGGATGGGACAAAACAAAAGGGCAAGATAAGGTAGAGCAAGGGGAATTCTGATAATTGTCTTTGAAGAGACAATTGCTCCTGTCTCTTCCCACAGCCCTAGACATTAGTCTTCTGACGCTCCCATTTGGAAGAACGTGTCCATCTGCCTGTTTCCCCTGCAAGACAAATGCTTGTCCTGCAGTCGGCCTCATATCTGACCTGCAGTCCCTGTCCCTCTTCATTACAACCTGAAAGACTCCAGGTATTCTATTTAGTCCTATTAAATTAGATAAAAGACTTAAATTACTAATGATATTCAGCAGAAAGCTCAGCTTCTGTCACAACAGGTATTAAGTCTTTCAAACAAATTCAATTTATATAAACAGGACATTTTAAAAACATGGAAATAATTTGGCCATTTAGTTCTTTATTAAAACTCATTTAACACCATCTTTAGAATAGAGCCAAAATACTTTCAAATGTTTGTCAAATCCTGTTTTTCTCAGTCACCAAAAGTTCAGTTTCTCTTAGAATAGTCCATGTGAGCCTCTCAAAGATTATCCTAAACTGTCATACTTTAAGGATTCATATATATAGCTGACACTATCATTATATGAACTGAGGCTAATAATTTATTACTTAAATAATAAATACATTATTCATTATCAGAGCATTTTTTCAAGCCAATAAATTGAGCTTCCTTAACAGCGAAATAGAATTTAAAATACATATATTTCTAGTTGTAAATCAAATCACAGTTTGCTCTGCTTAGTGATTTTTTTTGAACCATTCCTCAGAGAAACACATTTAAATCTGTAATTCCTGTGTTTATTCTTAACATTTCAGCCTTCGACACATGTATTTCATACTGGTTATCTTTGCTGACTACTAAAGGAGAAAGATCCTTTGTCAAATGCTGTTTTCCCTGCCCCAAACACTGACCTACCTACCTACCAACCAGTCAGTCTTTCACCTGCTCCTTCCTCTCCTGTCAATCTTTCTATCCTTAGGTTCTCATTTTAAGAAAATATTTTCCATGTCTTTATTTCTCCTCTGCTGACTTTCTCTTGTCTGTGCTTCCCCACACTTCAATCTACACTTTCTCCCACAGCTCTTTTTCAGGAAAAAATTTTGCTAATGCTTTGCAAACTCCATTGAAAGGCAGAGAAAAATCAAATGCAGGAATGGATTCAGTAACTATGAAATGTATTTCTTAGGAAAAGGAGGTTTCCATCATTGCCAGGTAGTTGCTATAGCAGGTAACAGTTAGAAACCTACACTCCCCCTATAGCCCTAAGACTCAAAGCAGGTAGCATCACCAGTTTAAAATACTAGTGAATACAGAGCATGGCTGTACAGTCTCTGCAGTTTTGGATCCTGCCTTTCTCCCAGTTTTTATCTAAGAAAATAAAATGTGAATTCTATAATGTCTTGTTTTAGTTTTGGCAAATAGTATAAGTATTTATAGGGCTAGACTTTTCACAGGAATACCATTCTTTACTATAAGCTCATTTCTCACATGGTTTTATTTGATGGCAGATGCTTATACCATTGTAGATTTGCTTGATTTTGGACACTTGATTACCTTTTTCCTATTAACTATTGGTTAGTACAATCAAAAGCTTCAGTGATGTCTCTCCTCTGTTTGCACGGGCAGTGCTGCAAGCCTCTATAATGATTTTTAAATGCAACCTCTCTCACTGTTGAATTGTCAGGATTGGAAGGGACCTCTGGGAGATCATCCCGTCCAACCCCTGCCAAGGCGGCGTCACCTGGAGCAGGTGAGACAGGAACGCGCCCAGGTGGGTTTGGGACGTCTCCAGAGCGGGACAATCCACGGCCTCCCTGGGCAGCCTGTTCAGTGCTCTGCCACCCTCAGCGCAATGAACTTCTCCCTCATGCCGGGGTGGAACTCCTTGTGTTTCAGTTCACGGCCACTGCTGCCCGTCCTGTCGCTGGGCACCACCGAAAACAGTCCGGCACCCTCCTCTTGGCACCTGCCTTATACGTGTGGACGAGATCCCCTCCCGGTCCTCCCCAGACCGAACCCACGCTGAGCACCCGCGTACCTGTTGAAAAACTACCGCGCGTAACTCGCGGCCGCCAAGCCCCTCACAGGGCAGCGCCTGTTCCGGTGGTACCGTGACGACATCCAGGAGCAGCGGTGTTCGCTTCCCGGCCGAGCCTCCTCCCGCCCCGCGGCCGGAGCTGCCCGAGGGAGCGCCGGGCCCGCCTCTCTGGGGGCTCCTCCGCCCGTGCCCCCGCCCCGGGCCCGCACAGCCCCGCCGGGCCCGGTGCCGCCTCACGCCGTGCCCCGGCCCCGCGGGATGGCGGCGGGCGAGGAGCAGAGCCGAGAGTACCTGCGGCGGCACCGGCTGCCCGAGCTGCTGCAGCACCTCGGGGCGCTGCTGCTCTTCCACCGCCCCGGTGCGGCCCCGGCCCCGGCCCGCGCGGGAGGGAGCGGGGCCAGCGGGGCCAGCGGGGCCAGCGGGGCCAGCGGCCTCAGGGCCCCGGCTGAGGGCCCCGCTCTGGCTTGGTTGCAGAACGGCCGCGCGAGTTCCTGATCCAGGTGCTGGAAAGGGTGAAGGCTGGCAGGCGGGCCGAGGGGGAGTACCCGGAGCTGATGGACGAGGCCAACGTGGAGGCCATGTTCGGCCTGCTCGATGTGCTGGGGCAGGGCCACATCACGCCCGTGCAGTACAGGGAAGGTGCGTCCCCCCCGAACCGCAGCCCACACCGCGCTGCGAGCGGGGGCTCCTGTTTGCACACGAGTAATGCAACAGAGTTACACGTCTGTATTCTTTAGAACTATCCACGTGCAACCTGGAACGTGGGAAGTTAAAAAAAAAGAAAATTACATGTTTGCTTTTTATTCGACGTAGGCCACTTGAAGATGTTAAATCCATCTTTCAAAAACTCACATTGGAAATTCTCTTAACTTTAGCTCTTAAAACGTTGGGACTGAGCACTGCGGATCTGGAAGTTGGAGATGATGAAAATATCACACTGGAGGTATTCAAGGAAGGAGTGTAAGTTTAATTTTTTGGAGGGGTAGATACACATAGGAGATATCCGAGATTTTATAAGGTCAGTTACTGCCTGGCCGTGCTTGGCTTGCTCTAAGGTGAACCAAACTTCCTTTTCCTCTACCAGCTCAGTTTCAGGATCCTCTCATCTTACTTACCCCTGTCATCAGGCAGCCCAGGGGGTTCCAATACTGATTCAGAAATGTGAAACAGTGAGGCACTGTTGTCTTCATTGCCAAGGGTGGTACTACAGCTGTAGGTTAAATAAGCTGTAAGTGTTAATAATTTCTCAAAGTCAAGGTATGGTTCTAGGGACAATTTTTAGTAATTATTGCAGTTACTGAGAGGTAATTAACTAATTATCTACACTGTTATCTAACTAAAGGTTTTCTTTTTCTGTCTTAGGAAGAAAAGGATGCTGGAGAGCTGGGCTGTGTATTAGTTTGAGCAGTCCTCTGCAATATAGATGAAAAATAGGCATCTTCCTCAATCTTTCTTCTGGCTTGTCAGCTGATTTTAAGCAGCATTCTTTTTCTTGTCTCCCCCTGCTTCAGATGAGCAATCAGCTGAAAAGGACAAGTGACAAGAACGTGTTCGTGTCTACCAGGCGCTGGAAGGATATTGTTTGAGAATTGCTTTTCTTAATACAGTTAGATGGTTAAAAAAAAAAAAAAAAAATCTCTTATGCAACTAAAATAGTGTTTGGGCATTTCCTCCTTCAGGTTGTAGCTTCCAGTAAGGGATTGTTACCAGTTGGCTCATTACCATTGAATAAAATTAACTTTAAGTTGGTTTTGGGGCTTGTGCTGTGTTTTGGGGTTTTTTGGGTTTTTTTTAAGGAAGAGCAACTTCAACATGTGACAATAGATGGCCACAGGTAAAGGTAGGCAGCACCTCCAAGTAAAGTGCTGGTTTTAAACTTACCACACACTATTTATGCAATTTTTAAGGAGAAACTTTTCAAAAAATTAACAGAGACTCTCATACAGGAAAAAAAAATTTAGTATGAATGAAGAAAATAAAGTATCTTATTCCCTCCTTCTTTGGAATTCTTTTTTAAAAAGGTATAGAATAAAGCATAAGATCAGATTAAACCAGTTGTTCAGCATACAGAATTGAAAAAAATGACACAAATATATTAAAAAATATTTGCTTTGCTTTTGTTTGGAGTAACTAATCTAGACCAAGATATTAACCATTGCTGAATAAGTCTTTATTTTCCTGTATTTGGCCAACTAGCTCTCAAATTGAGAAGAATCTCAACATCCTTTTGAGCCAGTTTATAAACTCCGAGTTCATTTAGTGCTGCTGTTGCAGAGGGCTGGCTTGGATTTAAAGTTTCATTTTCTGAAGCTGATTGTAGGACATCCTTCAGAAGCAAGGCAGAGCCAACATTCAGGTTCAGGATAATGCAGGCTTCTTTTATGCTAGAGGAGAAAGTTACATGGATTAATATAAGCAGCACCCATGAGATAATCACTGTGTGCACAAATCGAAGTGTAACAAAAAAATCTTCCATGCTCTGTGTTGGTTTAAAAATAATGAGATTTCTACCCCAGTTAGCCTAGGAGTTTGATGCTGGACTCTTCAGAAGACTAGGGGCTGTGTAAAAAAGACTCATCACACATAAGGTAGTAGTTTCTCATGACAGCAACTAGACTGCTACACAAGGCACTTCTGAGCAGGAACATATTTTTAAGTAGTCTTTCTTTGAACAGTAAAGTTTACTGTGTTGTAACTGTATCTTTGATTAGTTTCTTTGGCCCCAGTTTCACTAGTCTGTGCTAGTTAATATTCCTTCCATAGGTTAATCTATCTGGACATCCTCCCTGCACAAAATACCCCAGAATACATCCGTCTGTTGCTGAGTACATGCTTCAGAGTAAAAACTTTCCTAGCTGAAAACATCAGAGGCATAAACAATCCACACATTTTAAGTGTGGATCAAAACTAACTGTGAAAAAATCTTGGTCTTACATAAAACACACATTTTCACCTGGACGCTCACTTTTGACATAGCAATAGATCAGAAGTTTGCCTACTTACTGCTTGAAGTAGTTTTCTGGCCTCTTGCAGTAGTGTGAAAATAAAGGGAACAAATTTCTACTCATGTCAAACTGAAGTTGTGCTGCTCCTCCTTCGTTGAAATGATTTGCCATAATTATCTATGAACAGAAAGAGGTGCATCTGCTGTTTAAGCCAGTCACTGACACTACATGGTGCTGCACAGGTCACATTGATACCTACTTCCTGATAGATGTAGAGATCCACTTTCTCTGCAAGCATTTGCCAGAAGATTTTGAACAGTGAGTGGCAGAGCTGCTGTTCCAGTTGCAGCAAACGGTCCCGCAGGGTCTGCAACATGGGGCAGGCTGTGCTCGACAAAGACATCACTGCTTGCTCTGCCTGAGATGGTAAAGACAACCACCTGAAAGAAACCATTGCACTGAAGTCATTATAATGAAATTATTCACACTACAACAACTGAAGTTAAAATTATCCATTTAAAAAAAAAATCTTACCCATTTACAATGGTTCGGAGACAGTTCTCCTTCCCATTTCTAATCTACAAGTTATCAGTCTAATGCTGTGTTTGAATTTCATTTAATATTAAACTCATGCTTTAGTTATAAATCTCTGAACATGTCATTCCAAGAAACCCCATCTAATCTGGAAATCATTAAGTTCTAATCCTTTCATGAAGTACTTCAGAAATTCTGCTCTGGAGGAAATATTCAATAAGCCCTACGAGACTGTGAAGACAGAACAGTCATTACAGACCATTTTGCATTAAATCTTTACCACCACGATGTGTAAAATTATTCTCGTCCAAACCAGAGTGATCCAGAATTCTTCCTATGGTTTTTAAGATAATGTACCCACTAATTGTAGAACTACTTTAGAAAGCATAGCATGAAAATAGTTCTAAGGTAAGTATTCATAGAATTTTTCCAAAACTTACTACCCTGAAGCATTCCTACTCAGGAAAAAAAATTCTACCTATTATCTATTCCTGACTTTATTTACCTCAGTAAAAATCAGGAAATAATACTGTAAAATATGGGAAGAGATTAAACAGACCTCTCTTTTTTGTACAGCTTTGCAGCATCTTTGACCTCCCTGAAGACATGATCGACTTGGCGGGTCAGCATGTCGTGCTTGAGGCGCTCCAGGAGGTTGATCATCTCATCAAAGACAGAGCTCTCCATGGATGCCAACTGCCCCAGCTGGAGCTGACTGACAGCGTCACTCTCCGCACGAACCTCCAGCTCGGCCTGCTGGAGCTGCAGGAAGAACTAGGGAAACAAAACCAGGTTCTGAACACTATAAAAAAAAAGTAATCTCGTCATTTGAACTTTTCACTGGTACTTTGATAGGCACAGTTCTAAGGAACACTCTCCTGGCACATTTATAAACTCAAAAATTCAAGATTTTAAAAACACTTCCCTGTCTTTCCCTGTGGTCCCGGCTTAGTGAAAAACAAACAACAGTGGTTTAATTCTAGCAATGGAACTGATATGGGTTCCAGATACAACAGCAGACAGGTAATGGGAACGGATCTAGAGAAAAACTAAAGAGATATTTTAAGATTGATAGCAGAATGCTTTAAAAAAAAAATTACCTTGAACTTTTTAACATTTGCAAAAGTAAACATTAATTGTAATTCTTTAGAAATGAGCATTCATTAAATCGTAAGTTTGCTGTGCTGACAACAGCAAGAAAATGGCCTGAGTCTATCAGGTTTAACATGACATTGTGGTAAGCAACTTGCTGGTTTTGCTTTTAAGCAGATCAAGACACTGTAGCAGATTCAGTTATACACATGAAGGCTGCTGTCCTATCAAGTCAAGATTATCCCCTGCTAGAGCCACAGCTTCCTGTGAAGACAAAGAATTTCGAGGCTACTGCCTACACTTCAACATCAGGGCTGCTAACAGTGGCTCAGAGATCTCCAGACTCAATAGGTTTTTACAATAAAAAGGAGTGTAAAGGAGACAACTTTTTTTTGTCTGTTCAGATTATTTGCATTTCCTGAGGAAATTTATAATTAATGCAGCTTAGATCTCAACAGTAATCTGTCCTTATTTATATATCTTCTATTAAATCTGAATTTACATCTCATTCTATTTTTTCTGTAATTAATTCTTCTGAATACACTTTAAAAATATTGAAAAAAAAGTGTTTGTTATGAAACAAACATCCAAAGTCTATTTTTAATTTTTTTTTTCCAGTAGAATAATTACTTACTACATTGTCAGCCCAGTCTGCCAACACCGTTGCTATATAGTTAACAGCATTAAGGATTGCACAGTATCGGAATCCTAAGGAAGCTCTGGTCTCTTCCTTCATCACTTGAGTTAATCGTATCCTGAAATCATCAACTAACTCCTTCTGTAGGCCCAGGAACTGTAGTTTTCTGGAAGCTGTTGGAAGATTCTTATACCTGTCTGGAAAGACATTATTAAAAAAATGCTTTTAGGTTTTCCAACACTGAAAAAAGAAATATTACAGTCATCTTACTGCACCTCCTTATACCTGTGAGAAGATCATATAGCTTTTAAAAAAAACACTTTTCAACAATTTCAGGGAAACTGATTACACCAGCAGTTTGTATTCTAACACTTGGAGCAATGTGTGGCTGTACTGCGTCCTCCAGCATGGCCCCTAAAGCCTCCTCGCACAGAGGAAGACAAAGCCACTGAATATATATATCCCGAAAACATACTTGTTCTGTTCCAAAAAAGGTGTTACTTAATATCTATGCCACAGATTCAAAAGGAATAGTATGATTTATTACTGCAATGCAACAAATTATCTTCTGTCATGTAAATGTATGTGTATTTTAAATTATTATTTAGTGAACGTGTCACTAGCTCAAGATTATTCATGGGTGTTAGTGTCCAAAATACAAAACAAACCGGAAGCTTTTATAAGCTGCTAGCATGACAACTTTGCAACATTATTGGGTGACTACGGCTGACAATGAATATTTAGTAAAGAAATCTGTTGGGTGAACTACAAACAACAGCAATGCCCATAGATATAATTACCTGTTATAACTAACAAGAGAGTCATAAAAGTTTCAGCACAGTCTGGAACTTTCATTTCATCTACATCAGTGATATCTTTGTACTGTGATATCCATGCAGCCTCTGACGAAAGCATAGAGTCCATTTTCTGAAGAGCAACTGAGATGCACAAAACTTTAAAATCTTAAGCAATTTACATTTTAAAAAAAATTCTAACAAAAGCCCCTCTAAAATACATAAACATAAAAGCCTTATCTCTAGTAAGTTAAATTTTGCATTTTCAGGTTATAAAAAATACTTCATACAAAACCAGCTTCAATGTATCTGTATTTACAATGCCATTAACAGCTATGTCTGAGTTGACGGGGGGGTTTGCTTTGGATTTTTAATAGTTGGCTTGCTCCTTTCTAATATATTTCTTACTTATTTCTCGAAAACAATACCTTTCCCTTATTTCAATTAAAAGTCCACCGTTGCCTGCACACACATAACATCTGTCTAAAAATAAGCCCACTTGATTCCATACAGCTTAGGGGAATCATTAAGAGTCCTACAAACTGCAGAAGCACTATTAGAGCCTAATCAATTTTTATTCAGACTAATCAGAGAGTATAAAAGTACAAATGTTTTCTGTAGTAGCCCTGTCCAGGTGACTTATCCTATCTGAGAAGGCCAGTTGCGCAAGTTTTACACATACTTTCTGACTGTGCAATATAAAGGCCAACAAAATCCATCGGAAGTCTTACATTTTTTTTCCACTGTTAGCCACCTCTGGAAGCAGGATTCTTCCGACAGAATATGCATGCAGCTGGGAAAGCTGCTGAGATAACCATGAACGCTGTATAACTCTCTCTCAAATAGAAGTACCTCATCCACAAGGTGACAAAAGAGTGTATCATCATACAACAGGCAGGGAATGTCAGCAGCCAACTTCTCCAAAATCAGCATTACTAGGGCACGAGAGAATTCAAGCTTTTGAAAGAAAAGAAAGCAAATAAAATGTCAGAGATAGGAAGCACTAACCTGTGCAAACATGTACACAGCAAACTGCTACTAGACAAAGTCTCACCACATACTGAAATCAGTGGAAATGGGCTTACACAAATATCTATCAGAAGTTGACTTAGATATTCACATATATGAAACCATGACAGTGCTTACCCCAGCATTCAACGGAGATCCCACCTTGTCCAGTATTGGCTGGATTTTGTCATCAAGGAACTTTGCGTGATTTCCAATCCACATAAGTACTTGTGTTAAATACCACTCGGGCTTATTTAAAAAAGAAAAGAAACTATTAAATGCATCCAAGCAACATTTACTGAAGTGCTGCTAGTATCTTAGGACAAATTTCTAAAAATAACACTCTCTTCCTCTGCCTTCTCTTGATCTCAGGTCACACAGGTCTCTCATTCTGTTTCACTGAGCTCTGATTTTTATATAAGTATTATCAGAGAAATATTTCTGGATTTGCATTGTCTTAAGTGTACTAAATATTCTGTTTCTTCTCAAACAAAAGCTCCATTTTTATTTTTTGCCTTCTCACTGACGAGAGCCTCTTTTCTGCTTCATGTATTTCCTCCTGTTCTTCTGTGTGGTCTTTATTTCTCAGTACAACTAAAAGGATCTGGTCAGAGCAGAAATATCACCTAGCCCAGAGAAAATGCCTGTGCCTCTGAAAGGACTCCAGGTGCTACCTCCATGTCTGTCCACACATATTAGGCACTGCACAGTTTTGAAGAGTCTCGATTTCAGAAAGAAAAGTGTGAAACCTATACAATGTAAATACAGCCATCTCTCTTTGTTGTTTAAAAAAGCAATTTAGAAATATGAAACCGCCTTCTCCCATACCTTGTTCAGAACATTGGTTTGTTTATTTCCAGTGAAATGATACTTGAATCTTTTCTGAAGAGGATTCAGCATGATCTGTATCGGAAGAGCAATGGGTGGTGAGGGGGGTAAAGAGTACTTTTCTGGCAATTGTTTAGGCTTGGTTAACAGTTCATCTCTAAGTTTGACAGTCAAGGATGAATTTAAGTGTGCAATTCTCCCAACATCATCATTTCAACAGAATGGGCTTATAAAAATCACCACTGCTTAGTTCTACCTCACCGGCTGAGGGCAGTATTATGAAATCAACACAATTCTTCAAATATAAAAGATACTGAAAATATTCCACTTTATATAATATTTAACATAACTCAGGCCTCTAATTCAATGACAATACAAGTCCCTTAAGTCAGTTTGATTTAGGAAATATGTAATTAAAAAAAAAAAGAACACAGCAAACCGCCATGGTCAGAACCAAACACAGTGGCTGTCCAAGAGACATGCTTATTCATATTTGTTAAAGGAGGATAAAGACCCCTGGGGATTAATAAATACATGAAAATGGAAAATCATGTGTTGTAACTGATTTAAGTGACCCAGTCTGCCAAACCAGAACTTTTACCAACTCAGGGTTGTGTACAGTGCCTTGCAGCTTCCCACTCCATGATTACAAAAAAACCCCAAACCAACAGCCACAGTCACAAAAAATGGTTAGCTGTGCTTTATTTAAGTCACAAAACCCATGAACAGAATGAGCAGCAGTGCCTTCTGAGTAACCAAAAAAGCAGACTACTGTTGCTGCACAATGAAAATCCCCCTTTTTGCAAAGTCTCCTTCCAAGACATGTACCTTTAGTTTTCCCTCTTTTCCTTCTGGGATGGGACATATTAAAGTCACTAAGGCTGATTTCAAATAAGGCTATAAAGGAAATGGACTAACTGTTTAAAATAAAACATGTATCACCATTTATTTTTACTAACATGGGTGTGTAATTGTACCAAAGTGTGTAAGGCCAGCTCCTCATGAAACCTGAACTGCCACCTACCATGAGATCACCAGATCTGATGACTTGCAGTTAAAATGCTGCTACTGCGAAAAAGGACAATTTTGGCACCTGGCATTTTCTGAAGGACAAAACATCCCCTCCCAGTGTTCTAACGGTAATACAAAGTAACACAAATTCCAATTACCTTCTGTCTTTGGGGAGAACAAAATTTTACATAACCATCCTCGGGAACACGCACCTCTAGCGTTTATTCTTACTAAAATACACCACAACTGTTTAAAAGGATACGAGGTCTGCAGTTTCAGCAGCTGACAAAACAGCATCTCCAGGTTGCTGTACACGTCGGGAGTGTTGGCTGGGGCAGCGAGGCCAAAGGCCTGAGACTGGGGCGGCCCCACGAAGGGCCAGCGGAGCTGTGTGAGCACCTCCTCGAAGTCACTGCAACACACAGCAAGCACTTCAGCACCAACTCCAGCACCAGCCAAAGGCCAGGCAGTCACAGTGCGTCTCTTACCTTGTCAGTTTGTCCTTGAGGATTTTATGCCAGAATTTAACAGTCGATCTCACAAATTCAAGCAGATGAGAACAAGATGACTCCTGAAGTTTAATATCCAGCTCTGCCATGAACGCCAGAGTGCTGGCTGCCTCTGGAACATTGTTGGTCATCAGATATTGCTGGATGCTATCACTGTATAGTGCAAGAAAAGTCAAGGCCACATATTTAATTAAAATAACACAAAAGAATCTGTTACATATTGAAAAACAAAGACAAAACTTTCTTGAATCCAAAATATTTTAACGTTGGGATAAACTAGGTTACCAGTCTTGGAATACATATACAGTACTCAGAAACTTTACCTTAACTCTTCTATTCGAGAAATCCATTTGAGATAGGCCAGGTGTCGCTCAATCTCTTCTACTTGACCGATCAGTACACCGAGATCCTCCATCCATGGCTGAGCTTTCAGTAAGTGGGCACTGATCGAATCAGACAGAAGAGTTTCTTCCTCTAGAAGCCGACTCAGAGACTTTTTAGAATCTTCTGCATTCTTTAAGGCATTCTGAATTCTTTTAGGGACTTCTGATGAAACTGTAAGTACCTATATTCACAGAGAAACATTAAGACTGACATAAAAACACAGCACTGTGTAGAGTAGTATCATTTGAGATACTAACCTATTTTATTTAATAAATATATGTAACCAGTCATGAGGGATCAGCATATTCAGAAGAAGAAAAAAAATGCAAAAGAAAGACGCTTACCTGTTCTTCTAATTGCTTTTTGTTTTCAGAGAGCTTTTCAATCAGGTTGTCTAGGTTCCTCAGGGAATCATAGTCATTTCCAACTTCTCTTTCCACAAATTCAGAAACATAGTACGGGATATCACAATGATCTAGATCTCTAGTGGCTTCTTTCTTTCTAACAGCAACGCTTGCCATGTTTTCTTTCTCTGCAATACTGAGTATATAATTTCTAATTAGCCATCACTAAGCACAAATAAATATTGACCTACTGAGAACAGAAAACTCCATGGAAAGCTGGGCAGTTCAATATAAACTGAAACTTCAATAGGAAATTCACAAAATATACTGCTATAAGTGCTACAATTTGCTAGCTGAAGTCTTAACTGAGATCTGATAAAACCTTGCTCACACATGCAGTCGGTGAGTTATTATACATCAATTACTGAAGAAAACTAAGCCTGTTAATTCCTTTCTTCCCCAAAAGGGCAAAATGTATTAAAAATAATTCAATATACATGTAGTTCCTACATATATAGTATAGAAAACTTAATGAAAAGCACTGGGAAAATATTTTTGTAAAATACAAAGGAAGATAACGTTCTGCTCTACCCTTTCACACCGTTTAGGATGTTTCGGAGGTATCAACTGATGACTGACATATTATTAGCAGAGGGTCCATGTGGGTCTTACAGTGATTTGGAAAGTAAAAGCATAACAAATATCTATTAAAAAAACCCACAGAGTCTAACATAAGAGGCACTTGCTGATCTACACATTTGACACCATCCAGAAAAGAACGGACATTGTTCCACTGTGCGTGATCATCCCCTCAAAACACGCAAACATGGTAAGTCCACTGGCTAGTCCAATTCTCTACTTTTTAGTATCACTTCCAAAACAGTATTTAAAATTAAAATCTATACATGTGCACTTTATCTGCTACAGGCTTTAGTTAAGCTACACACTCTGTTAAACTGACAACAGTAGTGTGAAAGCTGATGTGCAGCTGATGAGCCAGAGTTGGAGAGGCAACAGAGAGCACCAGCAAGGACAAAGTGGGAAATCAAGGGTGCTGCTGAGGAAGAAGCCAATAAAGAAAAGCGAATAATGAAAACAGAGCACTGTTTGCAGCAATGAAAACAAAAAATACCGCAGTAAACAACTAACCGAGTGGCGCTCTTTTCTTACTAGAGGAAAGGACCGGGATACAGGAGAGAGGAACAGGACGCCGGGAGCATCCCTCCCACTGCCTCCCCGCTCAGGCCCGCGGCTCTGCACCCACCGTGCCCAGAGGGCCGGGCCGTTCCAAGGATCGGCCCAGGGCTCTGCGGGCTCCGGCCGAACGAGCCCTTTCCTCCAGCGCCGCCGGCGCCGGGCCCCGGGGCGCCGCTTCCCGTCTCAGGCCGGTGCCGCGGGGACAACAGGGGTGCCGGAGGGACAATAGGGGTGCCGGAGGGACGGCCGGCGGTGCCGCAGGGACAACAGGGGTGCCGGAGGGATAACAGGGGTGCCGGAGGGACGGCCGGCGGTGCCGCGGGGAGAGCAGGGCCGGCGGTGCCTCAGCCCGGAGGCCTCGCCCGGTCCCGCCGGGTTCCCCCGGCCGCGTCAGCGCCGCGCGGTGCCAGTGCGCATGCGCGCCCCGCCGCCCGGGGACGGAGCGGCCGCCGGTTTCCTGGCCGTGAGGGAAGCGGAGGGAGGGAGGGAAGGAAAAGTGGGAGGGAGGCACTCGCTGATACGCGCTCAGGCTTTCAGGTTAATTTATTTTCAGTACCCGTTCTTTGGTACACGTATCCGCTGGAAAATACAAGTGTTCTGTCGATGAAAAGCCCCGACTATTTAAAACAGCCGCACACACCTCTGCAGCACGCAAAAAGCCTCGCTAGCAGAATCCTCTGTTGCGTGAGTGCAAGTGCTACCAGCAAAGATTCCTGCGATACATGTGTTCATCAGTGCCTTCATTTTGTTGTAATTCATCTTCCTTGGCTGTAATTCGGTGTATTTGAAGAGCCTTCAAGGTGTGCCGAACTGATTAAAACATTCAGTGCTTGCCAAAAGAAAGCAAGCTAAACATTCTTCACGGTCTGATGCTATTAAAAGCCCATTTCTGAAGATGCACCCGTGTTACAGCTCAAGCAACTTACTCGTTCAGTAAAAAGCACCATTCACTAAGATTTATATTATATTACAGTCACCATCTTGCAAATGAAGTTAAATGCTAGCACTAAAAAAACTTTAAAAAATACAAATCTCTCACGGTCAATCTTTAAAGATTTGTACAGAACATGTAAATAAGAAATCATTATGTATGTTAAAATGAAGTCATTTTGCAGTTCATTCAGCGCAGCCAGGTAGTATTCAGTTGTGTCTGGTTCTTTATGCTTGTGTCCATTTTCAAAACTTCCCGAATCGCCATGGTAGCGTAAGTTGATGGGGGAAGGGAGAACTCCATCTTTAGTGCCCTGAATTTCCCATCTATCATAAGGTGTAAGGAAGATAAAAAGCAAGAAGAAGTTGTTATTGAGTGCCTATGCAATGCTTATTCTGGAAGCCATCTAAACCGGACACAACGAACCCCCCCAACCCATAAAGCAGAACAACCGCCATCCTCACGTTCATATTTACAATCCACAGTGAAATTTTATAAGGCAACTTCTTTATAACAGAGTTTTCTTCTTTTTAAAAGAAAACATTTGTTTTTTCAAAACTGAATTCCTAGCCTCTCTTCACCTTTCTGGAAAGCAGTGTCAAAACACTTCGTGATTAGAGTTATGTATTTGAGTTATCTCTTGTGTTCTGCACACATAATACAAGCTCAACTGTACAGACAATTTGTGGCTTAATTCCACCTTTGCTGGTTGCAGACATTCACTGCTCAGCATTTCCTCGATTCTACAGATGCCTATAAGAAAATGTAACAGTCAATGCAAACTGCTGGAAGAATGGCTTGCACCCTTGGGAAATAAGGGTCCTTATTTAGACACCTGGCTTTGGAGATCATTAATGCCACTGCTTAGCAGTCCAGTTAAATGAAAGCTCTTCCTTGAAAGAGCTTTCAATATGTAGCAGTTGAAAGCAACAGCCAGATAAAACTACTGTTCTGCAAACCAGCAAAAATCAACTTACCTGTAGGGAGAACTGGTAATGGTTTTCCTTCCAGTTTATCCAAATCCGTAGTAAATAATGGGATTTTGGGATCATCATATGCAACAACCTCCCTTTATAATACACATAAGATGATGATTATTTTTTTTTATTTTTATTGTTTATAACATATATAAATGTATATTTATTATAATAATACTATTTCTTATTATTCCAATTTGGCAGTTAAAACTGAAATGAAGTTGCCATTTATGACACAATAACCAGTAAAACTTTATGTAGAAGACACCTCTGATGAAGATTATTTAAAAAATAATAAATTAGTGAGAAGTTTTTCATAACTCATCTGTTCTCCCTCATGAGCTGTCAGGATTTCCAACTATACAACAAGGGAAGAATAGTGTCAACACTACGAGAACTTAAGAGAAGTGAAGCCTTTAAATACAATCATCTACACTTACAAAGAGCTTGAACACATTCTGCCATTCATTTAACAGAAATTCCATATGTATGGATATGTCCCTATTCCATATTAAATGACGGGGCTCAAAATGTAACTGGGACGCAGATAAGCTTTATTTTAATTAGCACTGATGTTTCAAGTGTATAAAAATTTGTATTGTTGATCCCCCTCCTAAATCCTCTATATTTTTTTCTATGCATCTGTGATCAAGTCTTTCTGCATATTTGTACCTGTTTAAAAGGTATTTATTCAGTTGCCATGTGACAACTAGGTTGTATCTCTAACAACAGTGATTTAAATAAGTTTAAGTGATACAAATCTTTCTGACTGATAGGTAATTGGAGACCAACTTTCTCATAGCAAGATTTTTAAAAAAAAACCCAACAACCTGTTTGGAGTATTATCTATCATTGTTTCAACATAAACATTATTTTTAATAATAAAATAATAATAAAATAAAAATAAAAAATCTGTGAAGTGTTCAGGCAAGCCCTTGCAAGGAGTGAAAAACTAGATGGACATCTATCACAGAACCTGAGGACCAAGGAAGAAATAAGAGTATAGTTCAGCTTCAACTGCATTAAAAACATGCAGGAAATGCAGAGAGATTCCTCCATAGCTATGCTTCCTTTACACAGATGTCCCATGGAAAAGTCTTCTGGTTGTCTGTACTTAGTCATCTCACATAAACCCCATGCTGTCAATTCAAGTGTAATTTCCTTTACCTTCCTACTCACCAATTGACATTCTGAGGTCGAATGATAACCTTTCTGTATGCTCCAGAAAGTGAGTAATCTCTGATCTTATGCCTCATGTTGTTGATATCGAGATTGTCAGCCACGAGCATTTCCTTGTAGGCCTCGCCAACTGCAAGAGAGGAAGGTATTTAACAGGACAGAGCACAGTGTGGCCAGTTGAAACAGCCTGTTTTCATGGGTCATTCCTTCCCTTGCATTTAGTAGTTTTCAGCATATACAGGATAAATGTTACACAGAAGTTTAAAATTACTGCAAATCTTATCACCTACAATGTTTGCTTCTGCACCCTTATTAGTAGAGGCAATAACCAAGAAAACACCTTATCAAATTAAAATTTCAGCTAAACCCAAAATTTACAAAGTATTTTATTGACAATTTATTGCCGTCTCATGCGTGCTTTACAATTACCTAGACTTCAACAAGACTAAACTCAGGTATATGGAAAAAAAAGAAAAAATAAAGGGCCAGACTACCTGTTACTCTCCCTTTGAAAAAGCAGCAGAGTGCATTGAGTTGACAATCTGACAACCAAACACAAAAGCAGTTCAACCCAATATTGAGGAAAACATACTGGGAGACTGGTTTGGCTAAGCAGGGAACTCGTGACTAAGCTATATAAGGATACAGACAGTAGCTGAAAGCTAGATCCAGCTACAAAGAAGGAGTATACCAACGTTGTCCAGGCACGAATGGATGGTATTAGGAAAGCCAAAGCTCAGCTAAAGCTGAAATCAGCAACACACATGAAGAGCAACATGAGTTAAGCTGCAACACAAGGAATGAAAGAAGAGAACAAGGAAAATGTTGTCCTGCTGCTGGTCTAGTGACAGACATAAAGCTGATGGTCTCAGAGGTCCTTTTGCCTCAGCCTTGATCAGCACGGTCTCCCAGGCCTCTCTTCCTAGAGGCAAGGTTCAAGAAAGAGAGGGACTATTGGTAGTGGGAGAAGGTGCAGGCTGAGAGAGCTGGCTCATGTCATGGTAAACCTATCCTCTATTATCTGTGAAAGATCATGGACACCTGGGGAGGTCCCAGGCAACTGCAGAAAACCAAGTGTTGCACCCAGCTTCAGAAAGAGCAGGGAGGATAATCTAGGGAATTATAGATCAGTCAGACTCACTCTGGTCCCTGGGAAAAATAATGGAGCTAATTCCCTCTGGACACACAGTGATTGTGGTTTTAACAAAGGAGGAAAAAAACAAAAAAACCCACTGAACTTATTGCCTTCTATGATGAAATGACTACACCTGTGAATGAGGGGAGAGCAGTGACTGTTGCCTTTAGCAAGGCTGTCAACATATTCCCACAGCATCCTTGTGTCCAAGGTAGAATGTTACAGTGGGAGGACTGCTGTGTGGGTAAGAACTATCTGGCTCATCATGTCAAACGATAGTCACCACTGGTGTAAGCTCTACCTAGAAGCACAGTTCCTCAAGGAACTCAAATACGGCCTTGTTGGGAATAGGCTCAGGACTGCAGAAGAATCCAGAGAGTGGAAGGAAACCAAAGACATCCTTCTTGAATCTTCTGCCTGAGGGACGGTGTTGTGACCTTTCCCCTGCGTCCAAGGGCACACATCTCTCCCTCTGGAGAGATGCTGGCAGCCCCTGCAGGACTGGCTACCTGGGAAATTGCTGCCCCCGACCAATCCCTTGAGTCCCTGTGCCAAGACCACCTCCTCCTCCCCTGTGGGTCGGGTTACCTGGCCAATCCTTGGGTCCAGGTGTCCCCCTGTCCCAGACTCCCCTTCTTCGGCCCTTATAAACCCACCATGTTGCCCAATAAAGCTAGATCAGCCTTGTCCTTCACCCTGCACGTGCCTGTTGTCCTGTTTCTCTGGGATCTTACATGTGAAGCTACAACTCAGGAAAAGGACCCTCCGTTGGTCTGGAACTGACCCTGTCCCCATAACCGGGACAGGAAAGAAGGGACGGGGCGACATAAAAGACCGCAATCACTATTCCCGCCCCGGTTCCGCCCCATCCTGCCCGGGATGCGGGAGCAGCGCGGTGCGCGGGCAGCGGGGGCCGCCCGGAGGAGAACCGGGACACGGCAGTGCCGGCAGCGGGGACGGGACGGTGCTGCCAACACAGCGGCAGCGCTGCCCTGGCTTCAGCACGGCGAGGCGGTGGCAGCGCTGGATTGCAAAACCTTCCGAACATCCCACTTGCAGCACCAAGGGGAAGCCGTAGAACTGGGAGGAAAGAAAAGCTGTGCCAACAGGCAAAGGGCAAGAAGGGGAAACCTCAGCAAAGATACTAACCCGCGGTCTTTGGAATAGCCTTCAGCGTGTCAGGTGAAACATTAGTATGAAACAACCTGCTAAACGCGACGACATCAAAAGTGCCACTTGCATAATTTTGCAAATACACAAAAACATATTAAAAAGCAGCCCAATAAACTTACTGAAAGGATTTGATAAAGGCATTTGATATGTTGCTGACAGAATCAGCTTCACACGCACGATGTCTTCGATGCTTCCTTACTGGGTGTGCGGCTCCCAGAACTTGCCCCTTTAATGTGGCTCCTGCCCAGGAACTTCTAGACCAGCTGTGTGGATTTGGGGTCCGACATTCCTGGCGGGAGTGGTATCAACTGTGGGATGTCCCTGATGTTTCCTGGTTGCGGGTGCACCTCCCAGCACTCAGTGCTCTCATGTGGGTCCTGTCCTGGGGACTTCTGGGCCAGCCGGGTGGATTTGGGGTCTGACGTTGTAGGTGGGAGCGGCTTCGCCTGCGGGATGTCCCTGATGCTTCCTGGCTGGGGTTGCGGCTCTCAGCGCTTGGTGCCTTCACACAGTTTCTGTCTCGGCGACTTCTGGAGCGGCCGGATGGATTTGGCGTCTGACGTATGTTAAAATATAGCAAAAGCAGGGACCAGGCTCTAAGGATTAGCTTAGAAATATAGCAGAGGTAGTTTTTCCTGTTCTGTGCTAGTAAAAGGTAGCAGAAAGGTCGACATAGTAGTTACAAATAAAGAGAGGATGGCATCCAGAGAGATACAGGGCTGGTGGGTCAAGGAGAGTTTTGCAAATCCTAACTCGAAGTCAGCGAAGCAAAGAAAGTTGAAGAGTTCAACAGAGGAAGAAGAGAAGATCCTAAAGTGAAGCCGAAGAACAGGAACGACCCCCGTACCCCTCCTCAAAAGACAACTCCACCCCAGGCTCCGCCTAAACCCTGCCCATTATGAATATTATAATTAGATATCAGAACCTAGTGAATATGTTTGCAGAAATGTTACAACTCCTCACAGAGACTGTAAAAAGACCCTGACTTCTCACTCAGACTTCAGAGCTACTTTGTCCAGTGCGAATCGGGACCTCTCCAATGTTGTATGCAGTAAATACCTTTGCTGTTTAAAGACACAAATTCGTCTCTAAGCAGTTTTCTGTGCTGTTTTGGCATCACGTAGGACCGTAAGCTGTTTTCAGAGCCTCATAGGCTGTAGTGACTGTAGTCACTCGTATCTGCGCATAACTGAATTTTTTTCTGCTAGTTTGATCCACCACTTGTTCTAGATGTCACAAAGTTTCTGTTGGAGCTTTCTACATGCAACTCGATATTTTTATATTTATTTATTTATTATTCATATATATATTATATATATATATCTCATACCTATATATATAATATATATATAAATCTCCTTTGACTTGTGTTAATTTGTCCTGCCTGTTTGCCTTTAAACCATCACACTGTATTAATTTGGGGCCCGACGTTGCTGGTGGGACTGGTTTCGCCTTTGGGATGTCCTCAGTGCTTCCTGGCCACTGTCGCACCTCTCAGCACTTGGTGCTCTCACACGGCTCCTGTGACGATGACGGCTCGATTGGCCGGATGGATCTGGGGTCTGACGTTGTTGTTGGGAGCGATTTTGTGCACGGGATGTCCTCGAGGTTTGCTGGTTCTGGCTGCGCCTCCCAGCACTCGGTGCTCTCACATGGCTCCTGTCACAGTGATTTCTGGTCTGGTCAGATGGATTTGCGGTCCGACTTTGCGGGCGGGAGCGGTTTTGCCTGCGGGAAGGACCGCGCCTCCTAGGACTTGGTGCTGGCACATGGGTCCTTCCATGGGGACTTCTGGACTGGCTCTGTGGATTTGTGGTCCGACGATCCTGATGGGCAAGGTTTTGCCTTCGGGGTGTCCTCGCTGCTGTCTCGCTTGAGTTTTGCCTCCCAGCACTGGGTGCTGGCAAGCAGTTCCGGTCATTGGGACTCCTGGACTGGCCATATGGAATGGGTGTCTGACGTTGCTGGTGGGAGCGGTGTTGTCTGTGGGATGTCCCCGATGGTTCCGTTCTGGGGGTGTGGCTCCCAGCACTTGGTGCTCTCACGCAGTTCCTGTCATGGCGACTTCTGGAACGGCCAGATGGATTTGGGGTCTGATGTTGTTGGTGGGAGCGGTTTTGCCTGTGGGATGTCCCTGACTCTGTCAGCCTGGGCCTGCGCCTCCCAGGACTTGGTGCTGGCACATGGGTCCTGTCACGCAGAGTTCTGCGCCGGCCGTGAGGATCTGGGGCACAACGTTGCTGACGGGAGCGGTTTTGTGTCAGGTCAGGCCCAGGACTGCTGGAGCAGCTGCTGTCCTCAGGTTCTGAGGAGCTGCTGTGGGATGAGTCTGATGTCACCTGGCTCTCAGTGCTTGGGCTGCTCGTCTCCTGTGAGGGAGATTCCAGACACTGCTCTGATGTTGCCTCTTGGTCGGTGCTGGTCTCCAGTGCTGGACAGCCAGGAGACATCCCTGATGGCATCTGGTTACCAGTGCTGGGGCTGATGGTCTCAAGTTCATGGGACGGCTGCAATCCCGACTGTCTAGAAAGGTTGGGGCCATCAAGCTCAGGCTCATCATGGGAGGCTGTAATGAGAAGTAGGAAGGTCAAGGCCTGAGGCCCAGGGCAGGATAGGCCAGAGCAGTGCCCCAAGCCCTCCTGGAGCAGACAGCTCTGCCAAGCCCACCCTGGGTACCTGCTGCCAGGCCCAGGGTCACCAGGGTGCTTTGCCTCTTACCTGTGCCCACACCAGCACAGTTGTCACATTCCCATCTGGTTATGCTGCGTCTCAAGCCAGAGCAGTGTCTGTGGGTGCCCTCGGCAGCACAGGAGGAGCACAGGAGCAGTTCCCAGGGCCTGGGAAAGAAAACAAGTTCATGGACCTGAGGACAAAGGATCCAAAGCGTGGGATTATCTGACCGAGCTCTTCTCCTGTGTCCTTCTGCCTCGCCCTTCCCAGGGTGTGTATCCCTTACAGAGCCCCAAAGTGCAGCTTTGGTACTTACCCCTCCTCCTCTGCCTCCTCCCTGCCTCCTGGAAAAAGGCACTCGCTGGCGTCACAGCGCCTGTGCCTCTCTCCTAGCTCAGCAAATGCATCATTCTCTTCCCATGATGGCTCTCTGATGGAAAAAGGAAGCCTGATGAGCTGCCTCTGCCCCAGCATCGGGCAGGTGCAGGGTGTCCCTACTCTTCCCCCTCTGCCATTTCCAGCTCCTCTGTGAAGCTGAACGCAGGACTCACAGAAGAGTGCAGGGCTGGGACTGCTGGGGCAGGCCCTGGCACGGCACAGCACTGCACTTGCACGCCCCTGTGTTGTGAGCCAGGCAGAAGGACACCAACCTGACGGGCATTCGGATCCTCATGCTGAACACATCCACGAGAAATGTCTCCTTCTGCAGAGGGGGCACTGGAGGGATAAAGCACCGGAGCGCAGAGCATGTCCCTGCAGGAGGAACACGAGCAGTCAGAGCGAGGCCCTACGGTGACCCCCCAGGGATCAGCAGCGTCAGAGCTTCCTCCTTGTCCCAGAGCTGCTTGGAAAGGCTGGGCTTTCTTGCTTGGGGTCTGGGCTAAGCTCCAGCAAACCTCGCCTGGCAGTAAAGTCTCCCTGCCCTTGTCAGGCTCTCACCTTCTGTGCCGCCCGGGAGACGACATCGAGGATATTGCTTGAGCGAAAGCTCTGAGTCCTCCTCGATCAACGGGGTGGGGAGGAAGGTGGCTGGCAAAAAACTGCAGGAAAATGACACGCACTGATGAGGAGAGAGTGGCAGGGATGGCCTGTCAAAAAAGGGAGGGAGCGCACGGAGCAACTCACCAGGCAGAACTGGTGGGTGCAGATTTTTGTCTCGGCAGATGTCCGGGTCAGCCTCTGCTCGCCGACACAGCGGGCACGCTGGAGGGGAGAGAGACAATGGCCCCGGGCATGGCACCTCTGCCGCCCGCCCCGACAGCCCCTCTGCCAGG
>JAWMRA010000041.1:12628364-12651175 GCA_035584735.1 Pseudotriccus pelzelni | reverse complement strand
TTACACGTGAAGCTACAACTCAGGAAAAGGACCCTCCGTTGGTCTGGAACTGACCCCTGTCCCCATAACCGGGACACGGCCTGTTAACACTTACCAGCATATATGGAGAGGAGCTGGAATTCAACCCAACAACTCTGTGGACAAAGCCAAGCTGGGATGGCATTTGATACAAACAAGGGCAGGACTGCCCTTCAGAGGGACCTAGGCATGCTAAAGGAATGGGCCAGCAGGAACCTCATGAAATTCAGTAAGGACAAAGTCCTGTACCTGAGTCTGATTAACTCCTTGCAGTGGTACAAACTAGGGAGCAACTCTGCTGACAGTCATCAGGGATTCCCAGTAGGAAGGAGACTAAACAGATTGACCTGGCAGCAACAAAAGGCTGACAGTAATGTATCAGAGATCTGAAATACGTTTTAATCTGTTTTAATGGTCACCAAGGTTGTTTTTTAAAGGAAGATTAGATATATACAAGCTTAAAGCAGACTTACATTTTCCGAGTAAATAAATCATTTAACAGTGAGACTTACTTTTATGCTTTGGATAAATAACATCAAATCCAGGCAATGGCATCACTACATCATGGATAGTGTAGTTATCAACATCTCCTTCTTCAATATGAACAGCTGTGGCTACAGGCAGGACAGAAAAACCAATAGGTACCAATACGGATGTCTGTGACAGTTAACATTAGCTAAATTTAAAACAAACCTTTTGATTGAAATAAACTTACTCTGAGAGGGATAATGACCGTGTTTTATCTCCACTTAATAGACAACATTTCCAAGAAAAGAAGTAACAGCCTTCAAGGCTGTCACAGTTACTGACAGAATCACAGCCTGGCTTCAGGTGAGTTAAATCTGAATGAAGTAAGGACTGCTAGAGGAACAGACCCCTTACAGGCATCAGGAACACATAAAGGAGAAATACTATGGGAAGTGTCAGAGCAAACCCATGTGAAGAAAGTTTTAACTGAGTGGAGCTTCTGCTTTACAAGATACTAATGCAATCAAAAGCTTTTATGGTTAAAGCATTCATAATATCCTTTCATAATTCTTCATAGCTTAGCTAGGTTTGAGGTCATTCTTGAGAATAAACAGTCCTCCATAGTCTCTCCAACCTATCCAGTTATTTGGAAAAACGAGCAAACCAGCAGCTCATGGAAGTGCAATACCTAACTTCCAATTCCTTGCAAAATTTGACTAAAAAAAGGCTAACAGATTCAGATATCACTGGGTGAGAGAGAAATTATGCACGCAGTATCAGACAAACAGCTATGTGCCTTGTTTTCCTAGGAATTTAAACTACACAGCATCACTGGCTTTGTCTGATTTTACCTCCTTTAAGTATGAGATCTCCTGGTACAGCTCTAAGCCCATATTCTTCTATTCTCTTGCTCACCATATTGTTCCACACATAACTCTGGTAGCTATGAATATACATTAAACGATTATTTCTTGGTATCTAAAAGTAAAGAAAAAAAAAGTGAAACACTAGAAAGATGTTTTTTCTCACAATCATAACCACAAAGGTATATATTTGAAATGTTACCTTATCCAGCAACAAAACTCAACACAATTTCTTCGTATACAGATTTGATTTTTGTTCATTATTTGGGAAAAGTGTATGTGAAGAAATAATGCTTTTATACATTTGAAATCTGTACAAAGAAGAATTGTGCTTAAATTTAGAAAAAAATCCAACAAACAACTTTTATTATTATTCAACAGCTGATCAAACACATGGGGCTATTATAAAACACTGAATTCATACACAGCCTTCTGAAATCTTAAGTGAACTTTACAGCTGTGAAACGCCAGTGTTATTCCATCTTCTTCATAAACAAGAAATTATTCCTTGTGTCTTACAATGGGCCCAGTAGTTTGCTGGTGATGGGGTATTTTCTCCAAAGACTTGATCTTGATTATGGCACTTAAAAATGACAAGTGAATCCATCACCCTTATACCAGGCTGATTCACTAGCCCAGAATCAGTCTGATTTACACTTTTAAAGCAACAGAAAAACACTGAAACTGAACTTTTGCACAGTTCTCAGATCTGTATACGTTTACTCAGTATAAGGTTACTAAGTATAACTGTATTGCTTCCAACATACCAGCAAGATTGTTGTATATGTTGGAAAGCTTATTATGCATACATTAATTACAGATGTCATCAGTTACCATGCAGCAGTACTGCAACCAAAAAGGCAGGATTTTAAACTCAACTTTGCATTCATCAAGCATCTATGACTCTATTTCAGATTCATCAGGAGACCATCAAAAGAATGTTTATTCAAGTAAATACCCCCCGGCACTTTTACACTCACTATGCCAAATGCAGAGATTATGTTCTTCATTCCATACTTTAAGAGTCCACGTAGAAGCTGCCCTTCCACGCACCTTTTTACAGGTAGTTTCTTGAGGGCAGCTGCTGGATCTTTAGTCTTTGCCCATTCCTCTCTGCATTTCACTAAGTATCCCTTTTCAGCTAGAATAAGGATGTAAAATAAAAATATTTTAACTACACAGCAAAAAAGCATCCATCTCACCTTTTGTTAAACAGTTGAAAAATTAAAGTTTCAGTCACAGTAACTACAGAAATGAACAGAATCATAGAACACTTGAGGTTGGAAGGCTTCACGTGGAATCTGAGAAGACTCTGTAGATATTCAGGTCCCTTTTCACCCCCACTGCAAGAAACTGCACAGCAAGGAAAGAGAAGCAGAAAGGCAAAGTCTGAAGATTGCTTCTCCATTGCTAAACTGCCTCAAGTTTAGCAGGTGCAAAGCTGTCCTCAAGAATATCCTTTCAAATTAAAGGACCAAAATCTAAAAGTGTTTTCCCTGAATATACAATTCTTGGAGGAGAAGAGACAGAAACACTTGATATATCATTTTTCAGTCCTTACCTCCTGGTCGTGGTTTTAATATCAAATCCATTACTTCATTCCAATTGTTCTGTAGGATAGCTCTAAGATTCAAACAGGAAAGTTGTATTAAGAACCAACTAAATATATTTTAAGGGGATTTAGCCAACTTACCAAAAAAATAAGTATCAGTGTTTAGACTTATGCAATATTAAAAGTAGTGCTCTTATGCAAGATAACTGCTGAAGCATGTTCAGAAACCAGATCTTTCTTGAATCTAAAATTAAAACTGGTATATGCAATATGCCAGAAAAATGTTCCCAAAAATACATTAAGTTACACAGGGATAGGGATAAGAATAAAATTTTTAAAAAAATAGAAAAAGGGGGGAATGAAAGCAACACATACCTGCCAATTTGATAAGTAGGAACAGCTGTGGTTCCAAATCTTTGCATTCCATAATAATTAATGAATCCAATTTCCCTGAGAGAATGCATTGCTTGCTCTATCTGGTCATCAGTTCCTGTTATGTTTCTAGTATTAAAAAAAAAACGTTAAAGACAGATTATTAAGAGCATGTGCTATTTTGTGATGCTCATAATATCAAAGCTTAACATCAACATCATATAGCATATATCAAATTCAACAGACTCCTGCCAATAGGACTTCTGTTTTGTAACCCAAGTTGCACTGGTATCTCTTACCTATTTAAAGAAAAAAAATGTTAACAGAACTGTCTTAAAACATACTAACATATTACCTGAGAACAACAGTGAAATGGTTCCCTTGCAATTCTCCTAATTTCAGTGGATAGTTTTTGTAACTGAAATTTCCTAATTTGAAGTTCATCAAACATTTATTCAAATGAGCAAGTCTTTGTGCAGTGATTCTACAAAAAGAAACAGAAAATGGTGACCAACCTATGCTTAGAAAAGCAGATAAACATAGAAATGCCAGCATTACAAAACAAAAAGCAGAGAGCCCCGTTTCCCCAGTTTTCTACTGCTGCCTTTTAAAAATATTTTAATGAAATAGCTGAAAGAAAATAGCAGGTAATTCTTAAGGCTACTCATACAAAAGAAAATTTATACCATGACAAAGACTGTTAGCACTGTCTTTTCACATCTATGTTACAACATGAACTCCAAAAAAAGTATGTTGCAATGTAGACATACAGTGAACCCCACAAGCTGAACTCTGCTTTATCTGATTAACTGCTCCATGAATACTGTTAGCACAGTATCAGCTCCAGTTAGCTCAGCCATCAACACAGTTAAGTAAAATTAGCCACTGTGTGCACTTAATGCAGATGAAGGAACATGGAATCCAATCTGTCGCTGATATCCGTTGTTTTTGTTGCTAGTATTTTTGGAAGCATATCCTGTTCTTTGCATCACTGAGCTGCTCTTGGACTCTTCTGCTAAAATTTATACCAGGATAGAGGAGTTTATGAACTAGCATAGCCAGCATACTCAGCTCAGAGGGGACTGATTAGCTGGCAATGTCTCCTGTTCTGTTCGGGAGAGTTGGGTGCTGTGTCACTACTGAACAGACACCACACATCACCCAGTCCACGCCTGCAACACACTGGAGCTCTTGGGCACAACATTTAAAAGTGATCATGTTAAAAGGTAAAAAGAACAGCACCTGAGATGGCTACACCACACGCTTGGTTATCTGTCATCACTTTGCAAACCTGCCTTGCAGCAATAAGTATCAGGGGCTTCCTCACGATTCACAGGTCAGTGTTTCCTTTTACATGTGACAATGTATGCATGTACAAAACACCGGGAGGAGGAAATACATCAACAATTAAGTAGTGGATTCCCGCCTTTTAACAAGGATTTGATCAAACTTTTGGCTCTCAAACAATGGAATTCCTCACTTGAGTGTGGTTTTCAAAAAGCTCTAAATAGTAGTGCAGGCAGAATACTCCAACTTGCTAAACTGATATTGTAATATATGACTGGGAGACATCTGTCATTCTCTGTTATGGTTGTAACGCTAATTTAAAGTGTCCAGAAACCATATAATTATCTTGGAATATGACAACATAAATTTTATTTTCTCTTAGTAGGTGACTTAAGGGAATAGGTTTAGGCAGGAAAAATTTCTCCTAATTTTTTGCCCTTCTGGCTACTCACAGGTGAGCAAAGGCAGTGGTTTAGCCTTCTCTGGAGCTGTTCAGAGAGTTCGGTGAGAAAGAAAATAGGATTCCAGCTGGAGAAAGGGGGAAACAAGTCAGGAAGGAAATGGGACATAATTTTCACCATGCCATTCTGCTTTACTGCTGTTGCATGGGCTCCACGCAGCATGAGAGCACGTGGGCAATGTGTCCCACTGCTTCAGCAAATACACGTATCCAGCCTACAACTCAGAAAATACTGATGATCACCGTGGAACAGGAAAGAATTATGGCATCTTCATTAATACCTGTGCTTTACAAGATCAGGACCTGAATCTGCCATTTGTTCACTGAGTCTTTAAGGTATTTGGCAAGACATCCAAGCTGTCACGGCAGCAGTGCACAGACTCCAGAGTATACCTTTACTTACCTGAGAACAGCGATCTCTTGAACTGTTATAGCCCTTTTATCTTTAGTTCCCATGTAGGAAAATATGTTTGGCTTCACTCTTAAAAGCAACAGTAACAGATATTATGTATATTAAAACAGCAACAGATCAAACATCATTTTCAGCATAATTACCTAGAATTATTAATCTTCTATAATAAAAATATAGCTACATTCCCCAGAACTAGGCTACAATTTGATGGATGCATGACATTTTCTAGTCTCATTCATGAGTACATAAAACAAAGGGAAACTTCTGTTTTACTTATATGTAGACAAATTCACTTTTACCACAACAGTGCTTTCAAAATACGAGCTTTGAAGTACTTTTTTATATACATTCGTTCAAAGCACAAATGCACAGCCACCACCAACTTCACTAAAAAAAAATTCATGTCCACATCTCCCCTAAGCTTCAAACAACATCTCTGTTTGATTACCATGCCTGTACATTATGTGAGAGTATGAGAAGTTAATTTAAAATTTGATCTATTTCTTTCCTTGAGAAGGAAATTTCTTTTTCAGTTTGGACTTTACAGCCTGTGTTACACAGGGAGTATCTCCAGTTATTCCAGCTCTGGGCACCAGGGGGTAGCAGGACTGCCATTACACACAGTTTTCCACTAACTATGCTCCTGCCATTCTGTTCTCAAATACAAACACGAAGTAGCATAACGGTTATAATCTAGATTACAAACGTTTATTTTTGGACAGGAAGAGGCCAAGGGAAAAGGAGAAGAGAAGTGAGAAGTTTCCCTACCAGTAGATCACTGAACTGACCCAATTTTAAAACTGCCCTTCCTCTGCAATTCACTGTGTTCATGTCACGCCTTGGCCAATCTTTTTGTTTCTGCACTTGATGGGGTGAAAGGAACTAAGCCTGTGTTGCCATGGAGAAATTAATACACAGAACAACAGTTTATCAAGTGTAACTGCTTAGGAACTGATCAGCATATTATCACGACGATATCTGACAGGTTCATAACATACTTGCATATAATCACAAACTGGGAAAAAACTGGCTTTTAATTCAGGTTACACATATTGAGGTTTTGAGCTGCCAAGCCTCTCTCAGAGCAGCCAACGTCAATTGTGGGCTTTTTGCACTGAAGCAGCCAAGCAGTCTTTTAAAATTCTTAGGCTCACTTTGTTCCATTCTCACCTCCCTACAAAACCTTTCAGTTTCAAATTTGACATTCTAAAATAACTTTTTATTTTAAACACTGTCTACAAATTAGGCAATAGCAACCACTTGTGTTGCTCTTACATAATTCTGAAGCATAACATTTACAGTAACATCAAACATACAGGGCTGCCAGGCTAGCAGAAACATCAGCCTTACCTTAAAAATTTGGAGAGGACATTAATGGCATCCATAGTGTCCTTGTTCTCCTTGTACAGTACAAAGTGGCAGTAGCTTCCCCTAGATTTTGGCCAAGAGTGTTTTCTTGGATCTTTAAAAGCAAAAAGGTTAGTGTCATTTTTTTTTTTAATTAATTAATATATTTGCCATTGCAGCTACATTTAAAACAAATATGCAAGAGTCACTTTCTGCTAATTTCCATCTGCCTTAAAAAAAAAAAAGAAAAGAGTTAATTACTGACAGCAAAAGCTGTAAAGCACAAGGAAAAATACCTCCCCTTCCAGTGGGCTGTAAACTTCTCTTTAATCAGTTCTGTCACCTAGAAAATCCTGAATGAAATAGCAACACTTCCTTTATCATGAAATTATCTAAAAATATACCCTAGTCATTTAACTGCCATATCACCTGATTAGATTTCTTAAAATCATTATCATTACACTGACTTTCAGCAGTAGCAGCCACTCCACATTTCATCTAGTGCCTTCTATAATTAATAGTTGAGGACCACCGGAAGCCTGTTTGTAGGAAGACTACAATTATTATTTATAGTATGGACACATTCTTTTTTTTTGTAGGATTTTTTCTGTGTGTCACGTAAAAGCATGAATCGTATCTACAAAAGCCTAAAAAAGGACACTCAAAAAATTACTTTAGGGTGGGCTTTATTTTTTTTTTATCTTATGGGAGAGAGATATCTGGCACAAGAGAGTAACAAGGCTGATACTGTGTGGTGCCTAGAGAAGGCTGGAGGGTGAGGTAACTTCAGCTCCCACACACTAACAGCTGATGGACAATTCTGTGCAATTATTTGGCACTTTCCAGAGAAGAAAACTGTCGATGATTTGTCAAAGCTTCTGTTGCACATAAAAGCCTCCAGAGATAAAACCTTCCTTTTACAATAACCCACTGTTAATGGCATCACTGGGAAGGAGGGACTGATTCTACAGAGGTTTAGCAACCAGTTTTGAGGTGCTTTATCAATTCTTTGCTTTATAAGAACAGACTAAGAATGTTTTGTTTTAAATAAGAAGTCCCTTATCTCTTGGCAACCACAAGGCAGACTTTCCTGGTTTTGTACAAAAAGGTTACAAGCATCTTTCAAAAGCTAACTGAAAAAGCAAGCCCTACTTCAATATATAAACACCAATGCAGGAAGGAACTTCTTGAGAAATTTTGCTCTTTTTGTTCACATTAGTTTGATAAAGCCCAGATATCCCCCATAGACAGTAATTAAGTTTAATTCTTCCTTTTCCTTTTTTTTTTTTTTGAGAAGCTGCCATCCATACACACACATCCAAAAATAATTTTGGATGCTACAGTGTACAATACTATTCATAGAGTTTTCAATCAGTTAGAATTACTGCACCACTTGCCTCGAACCATCAGTTTCTAAGCAAAGCCCTCTATCCACAGAGTTTCCTAGGTCCTAAACTGAGCAGTATGGTCCAAAGCCTGTTAAGAGACCTCACACCTCTGCTGGTCTCTCCTTCTGAGCCACCACCGCTCTTAAACACTTTCAATGAAACCTGCATTCAGCTGGAAGAGCAAGGTCCTCCTCCATGAAGCTCTCGGCAATTAGAAGGGAAGAGGGGAAAGGCTGAGCTCAAATCACAAGGAAAGCCTCCTCCAGCTGGAATCACTCTTTAAATTAAACTAATTCATCATCACACAGTCATTTCAACAAACTTAAAAAAGTGAGCCCTAATCTGGTCTAGACTACAAGGATACTATGCATACCAATGGGCTCCTCATGCTTTGGGCATCACAGCCATGTGCCTGTCCAACAGAGGCTGCAGCTACAGTCCTGATATTTAACCATTCCTCACCCAATACTGCAAAGTATTCAACTGGGTACGTGGACCAGCGGGACAGTTTACAGTCCTTATTGCTGTGTTTCAGAGTCATGTTACATTTTTGACAGTAAAACTGTATTTCCAAGCCCTTTTTCCAAACCTTTTGCTGAAACTTGAGGGCTGGCAGCTCCTTTTTAGTATCAGGATGTATGGTACATACTTTTGAAGTTGTATAAAGACAGATAGCAGTGACTGAAATATAAGCTGAAGGGCAAAGGCCTGGCTTACTGAAATCTATGGAAAATTTACCACAGTTGTCAAACAGTACTGTCAAAATTGGTAATTCACATCCCTTATTACTGGCAGACTTTCTCTGCAACAAATGACTACTGCCTATACTGCACTAGGAAAAAGAGGTAGAACAAGCCCAATTCTTGGCAGTTTCAGGGAATTTTAAGCATTATTTTTGTGTAGTTTTTTTTTTGTAAGGAATTATTACTAGTTTGGCCAGCCCTGTTGCTGGATTTAGGAGGTCATAATGGTTGGCATTTCATTTTTGTTAGCATGAAATGTCAACATCTCTTACCTGTTGCAGTTCTGACCTCTGTCCCAATGCAGAGCATAAAGAGCACAAAAGAGTAGCATTTAATTTTTAGACTGTCGAAGGGTTTCTAGAGGTGAACATGCAGGTTTATGGTTATGGGATTATTTATGCTTCAGGGAGCATCCGATAGTTAGGTGGTGGATGACAGCAATTTAGACAGTTATGCAATGGAATCGTGCAGAGGGAACAGTGAACGTATGGAAAGCTTGAATCAGAGATGCAACAAACTTAATTTGTGGACAATGATGAAACAACAGTTTACTGACAACTTAGTAAGACAGTATTTTAAGTATTTTGGGTGTAAACTTACTATAGACACTAAGCAGCTTTGGATTTTACATTTTAGGAAGCATGTTTGGGAACCTTTCACATTATCAATACAAGTAATCAGATATCTCAGATAATATTCAAAAATTCTACACTTCTGAAATATTTCGTGCCTGGGGAGCCCACTCAGGACTAAGACATGTTTGTGGCTATGTAAACACAAAAGATAAATATAATCCTGGCTAAAAAGAGCTTTCATTCTTCAATCTTACACCCATAAACATTTACACACACTCACTGAAACTGCACACATCTCCACCAACATGCACAGGTGCCTGCAGCTCAGGAATCCAGGTTTAGATGGATGATGCTTCTCTGCATCACAAGATGGTGCTCCAGATAATATTTTAATCCTAGAGACACACCACTACATTCTTTTCAGCATATTTCAAATACTCGAATTCTTTCATACAGCATCTCTCAAATCAGACTGGTCAGCTTAACAACAACCACTTGATTGTAACAATGGTTAAAGAATAGAAGCAGCAGAAGGAAAAGATGGAGGCAAAACATTTACAAACCAACAGAGAACAAAACTGACTTAAGAGAATTTTGTGCTGGTAAGTATACATACTCCATGCAGAAACATGCAAACATACACATTTCCCAGACATGGTTAAATAAGACACAAACATATTATAATTGGGCCCATAAAAGTACAACATTCCCATATTTGCACAGAATAAGTCTTTTAAAAAAAATAACTAAATTGAATATGGAGATGATTTTGTTTCCAATTTTAATTTTTTCTATCTCCTTATCCTTTCTCCTTCATCTTTAAAATCAAAGGATTAGGTTTACATACTGTCATTTGTAGTAGGTTGAAATGACACAGAAAAGCAACCAATTTAAACCAAACCTTAATGCCTTTTGTTAAATGTGTACCATTCTGCATGTAGATTCCTTTAAACTTACAACAGCAATAAATTAGTAGTAACATTAAAAAACGTAGACCACATTAATTTATTCCCAGTAGCCAAAACAGTATTTGTAAGATTAAGGTGGATAATACTTCATTTTGAAAATCCTTCATTACTTTGACTATTCCAAAAGAGCAAATGTGATTTATAATGAATAAAGACGTATTTCTGCAAATATAATTAGCCTTGGAAACAGAAGTCGTCTTAGAGATCACGGTAAGCACACTATGCTTATATAAAACTATAACTTTGGGAAAACAAATAGGTGCTTGTCTCTATTGTCACTGAGTATCTTGTCATGAATTTTCAAGACAGTCAAGGTTACACCGACTGTCAGTGTAATGGACACATTCCAACTACAGCCACACTGCAAACTTACACATCCAGGTAAGTTCATAAAAGCTAAGTTCAAAAAATACTGAAAATAAAGCTCCTGTTTTGCCTACTCCCACTGAAACAGCAGGAGATGTTCTCACTTCTGACATGGTTGTACTGGATAAATCATTTGGAAAGAAAAGCAAGTAGAAATTTAAATTTGAAACATTTCATGTGTTTTCATTTTAGATGCACAGCACTGGTTGCAACGAGGAAGAAGCGAAGCCAGACTACATTAGAAGGTATGCTCCACTTGAAGTACTTACTAACAATTCTTAGTTTCAGGGTAATTTTAGCATTTACTTTACCCAACTGCTGTGACACTGAAACTCACTTGCCAGTGCTTTTTTCCCAGCAGCATGATAAGCAATAATGTATTTCTTTCCATCTCTATCTTCTGTTTTAGTCTCCAGTCCTGGAAACAAGGACTTCACAGCCTGGTGGATGACTGTTCTTTTTTCTTTGGTGTCTTCAATTACCTGAAACCAAACAAATTAATACAAAAGGGGAGGGATTTTCTTGGAGTTAAATTTTGCATGCTTAAAGAAAACCTACCAAATAATAATAAATACTGAATAGGTATATTTTTAAAAGTCTGGCCTACTTAAAATTAGTTTGAAAAATAATAAATAACCGTTGCAAACTTCAGTCTCAACACTCACAAAAGAAAATTCTCAAGATTTATTCTGTCTTCTGCACTTAATAAAATTCCCTCTTCTAAAGAAAACTCTGGCAAAACAGACTTTTTCTATATGCTTTAAAGGAAAAAAAATTAGCTAGGTAAGATTATTTTGTGTATAAATGCTTATTTGAAACTACCACATCTAATCCTACTCATCTCTGTGTCCAAAATTCAGCTTAACAATTTTTCTTCAAGTACATGGAATATTTGGATGTTTAAAAATACTAAGGTTTTAATTTTATTTTGTACCTTATCTTTCTTGTTACAGAAGACCATATGTATCTTCTTTTCTATTAAATCACTAAACACTGTCCTTGAAAATATAGTGTTCCATCATGATGGATGTTTTATTTAAACCTTGCTATTCTATAAAACAACACTAGACAGGAATCCAAGATATTGCAAGCAGGAATTAAAACCTGCATTTAAGTTCTGTGTTCAATACCACCAAAATAAAAATGACTACTCACATGCATGAATTTGAGTGCATCTGTGAGACTTTACAGAATTAAACACTAAACTGGAAAGAGTTTGGTATTGCCTCCTGCATCCTGTTCAAACTGCTCTTACAGATTACATGCACTAGAAAGCACAGACCTTCCACTCACTCCCTTTCATAATCCCTCTGCCCCCACCCCCAAACTTCATACAATTTATTAATTTTACCTCTATGGCAACACTAGTTTCCTTATTCTTAAAAAGCTGGAGCTCCTCTAAACGCTGCTTGTCTTCATCTGACAAAACTGTGAATGTTTCTTCTGATGGGTCCTAATGCATATTCAGAAGGAAAAAAACAAACATCCAATAACCCTCGTGGAACAACTTTCTGTATATTAATGTTCTTGCTCAAGGAGCTTTAAGAAGCATAATCATTACCAAATCTTTACCTCAGAATTTACCTCATCATCCACTGGAACAGAAAAGTCATCTAAATGGCTCACACGTCCATCTTTGCCTATTTCATGGACAACAAAGTCCGAGTATCTGATAGGAAGAAACATGCATTACATTTGTAATAAAAATAAAAATCCCACATCACATCAGGTCCTTTCCCAAGAATCTGTTTGTTAGCAGAATTCACTGAAGAATTCTGAATTCACATAAGTCAATTCACATAAAAGAAACTTAAACCATGGGAAAGTAGTACCTATTCCCACCCCTCTGAAGGATACCATGAGAACACATATCTGAACACAGCAGACTTCTTTGCAGATCACCAAACACCTGCTGTAGTTATTCTGAGTCATTTTCTCACTAGCTTGCAGAAATCAGTAATGCATATCCTCAATCCCAGTCATTACTGACAATTAAGACTCTACTGCATTGCCACAGTGTGGACATGAATGCATTAACTCCATTGCTTCAAATAACCTGCAGGATAAAGTGCTACTTTTTAGTCATTTTAGGGAAGGCAGGACAAATTCATCTTTGTTCATATATTCAGAGAACATCATTCAAATAAAATTAGTCTGCATTCTCTATGACAGCAACAAAGAATTCGACATTTTTGATCGAGTCACTTATGTCCTGTAATAAAAACATGATTTTTAAGTAGCATTTGCTTGCAGTACAAAAAAGAAAAATAAAACAATTCTTATTCTACGAATGTTGAAAGATGAATGGAACTTCACCATGGGAATGTTTCTACTGTACCTTCTCCAAGCCCCCGTTTGCCCTCCCTCTGTGCAGCCGTACATCATATTGGTAGAATTCTTTCCTGAGGAGTGTTACGTATCCTCTCTCTTATTCTCTGTAGCTGTCTAGACATACTAGTGACTAGTACCATAAAAATGCCAGGACTGATTTAATAATAGGTGTTATAAAGTAGGATCAAAAAATAACCACAAGCCCACGAATTTTCTACCATCCGGCTACCTTCGGCCAATCAAAACTGGCAGATTTCCCAGAAGAAGATTCAGCATAGACTGTGTTCCCTAGTGAAGGATTATGCTAGCTGCTTAATGCTCCACACGTAAAGATTAAATATGTACATAATATGTACATATCACTTCATTATGTAAAATGATCTATATATTAAGCCAGTATTTAAAATTGGGGACTTTTCAGTGTGTAAACAAAGCATCCTTCAATGCTTTGCTAAGTCAGGGAAACAATGACTCCCACTTCAGGGAGTGTTTGTATTTGCATTCTGTTTTATTCAAAGATGTTTTTTAATTTAAAAAACCTAGAAGCTTCATTAAAAAAAAAAAGCTACTAAAACCCAAATATCTCACTAAATATATAATCTGTATATATAACAACTTCTGCACCCTGAATTACAGAATTTCCTTTTATGTTTTTCAAATTACATTAGAACTGATCAGGCAATAATTTAAAGCCTAATGGCCTATTTGGTAAAAAACGTGTTTAAAGACATGAGCACAAAATAGTCAGGGCAAAGCAAATAAGAACCAAAGAGGGATGGTTTCAACGCTGTTCTCCAGTGTTGTATGAGCAGTGAGGAGTGGTACAAAAGGTAGGCAGTACACCCAAGGTTATATGTATGCTGTATGCTGCTGCCAAAGCACAAGGCAAACAGCAAATGTCAGTGTAATCATGTATTTCTATTCATAACCAGCTTCCATATTCAGAGCTCCATTTGACAGGAAAATAAACAAAACCAACCCACAATCTACAAAAGTCCCAAATTAAACCTTTCTTTCAGTTGTAGCACTAGACAAAAAGTAATGAACCTCTCTAATGGCCACATATAATCCAGCTGCATCCTGCAAATCAGAAAAGGAAAATGGAGAACTAAAGCTGCGTTACACAAGGAGTTAACACACATAGCAAGACAAAGAGTTACCTCTCTTTTAAGATTCCAGAAAACCCCTTATGAGAGCTAACGAATTTAGTTATGCCAACATCGCTTTCTGTCAGTCCATGCTTCATCATGTCTGCAAAGCTCTCTGGATCTCCATCTTCATCACTGTCCTCTAGTTCTTCTTCTTCCTGCTCTTCGCTTTCCTCATTGGGAATTACTTCATTTTTCCTGTCCTCAGGTTGTTGCGTTACAGTCTCAATACTCTGCTCAGAGTCGTTCCCTGTCTTAGACTTCTCCAAGATCTTCTGTCTTTTGATTTCGTCTGCATTAGCCACATCATCCTCAGAACGAGGACGTTTCAAGGATACACTGTTTGTTTCTACAGTTTCCATGTTTAAGGCACAGTGTAGGACAGAAAGCCCTGAGGAAGAGGAAGAATGGTTTATTTCTTGTCTGCTTAAGAACAGTATCAATACATATTCTCTTCAATCCAAGGACTCTGCCCCCTGCAATGGTTCAGGAAAACTACATAACTTTCTGCATTTTTAAGTTAAACATATTCTGAAAAATATTCTGAACAGCTAGAGGCAATATATACTTGGGCAGAGAGAAGGGAGATGTTCGGGGTCCTCATACCCACCCAAGGCACCATGCATGCTGGGCTGCAGCAGAGCAGGATTCAGTACTGCACTGACCATTTACCACCATCGTCACTCTTGCCAGCCCGTACCAAAGCTGCATCCAGCCCTGTGCACACACAGGCTCCGCTGTCAAAGCAATGTAGTGCCCAAGAAACATTTTGTTACCAAGCCTTCTGTTAAACATGGCTATTCTCAATTATTCCCTTTTCTATCAAGATTCCATCTTGCAAGGACTGAGAGAGAATGGCTCGATTCCCCCAAATCTGAAATCTCATTGCTTCCTTTTCTATGTTCTAACACACACAATGCCACAGGGAACTCAAGGTTCAAGCTGCTTAATGCCAACTTCAAGGTGGCAGCAATTCAGCCCAAAAGATAAGAGGGATGAGATACCAAAATCATTTAATGAGTGGGACAAACAAAACAACAAGAAACTGAACTGATCTCTAAGAAGAACACGACTACTCACGCTGGTGGAACAAAGTTCTGACTCTTCCCTGGCAACCTGAGCTGCCACCTCTGTATCAGCAGAACTAGCACCTTCAGATCTGAAAAACAGAGGAAAACTAACTCTGAAAAAGTTTTAGTCAAAAACAAAGCAGACTATGAAAACATGTATGAATGCGATCATGACAGAAACCAGCTGTCCCTGACCCAAGTATCAGCAGTTGCACACAGCTACTCAGATGGACTCATTAGTAACAAATACAATGATGAACTGTTACCAACCTAGTGACACATTATTACTTTTTAGCAAGCTAGAGAAGAGAACTTTGGTTTTATTTCTATGTTTATGAAAGGAAGTTGGAGTTCCAACTAATTAGGCAGGGACAGGACCTTTCTTCCAGCATCGCCCAACTGGCACACCACCTGTACTGGGGATAAAGTGCAGGATTTGGTAGCAGGGGAAGAGGCCATCAACTGCCCTGTGCTGATGTGCCAGTTCTAACTGGAGCCATAAACCCACGGCCTGCCGTCCTCCAACTCATCAGATGAGCACACAGTGCCTCTGCTCCAGCTCATTTAGGAAAGGGAGGATCTACCAGTGGCAGAAATGCAAAAGAAAGCGCAGGTGGAGGCGCACGACAGTGTGCTAAAAAAGACAGAGGGAAGCATGGGGAAGGGGACAACCACTGGAGTTGGAGCTACTGTCTTGGAAAGAGGCTCTCCACACCAGAGCCAGGACACCCCTGATGGGACTGTGGCCTGTGGAGGTGCCCCCACTGTGACAGGGACATACCTATGGAGAGGCCCTCATGGGAAGAAATGGGAAAGGAATGAGCAGTAGAAAGAAACCTCCATGTACCAACCCCAACCTCTGGTACTACCACAGCCTTGTGCAAGGTTCAGAGCTTAACCTGAGGGGTTAAGCAGGGCAGGGGACGAAAGGAGTTCTCCCCAGGTGTTTGTTTAAGTGGTGGTTTTTCTTTGTATCTCATTAGCCAATCCGTAATTAAAAGTTTATGCTAACAAGTAATAAATTAAATTTCCCCATGTCAATTCAGTTTTGCCCACAACAGCCAAGTTTCTAAATTAATAAGATTCAGCTGTTACTGAGAAATTAGTCTAGGCATAAAGCAGTATTTCAGAGCTACGCACATCATCCTGTATTATTTGTCCAACCACTAGATAGCATATTCCATTTAATTTTAAGTGGTATGTTCTTAAAGGAAGCCTCATTACTAACTTGATAATCAGCATGTGCTGGGTTGCTAACTAATTGTTACCAGTAAGCTCTTGGCCACTGCTGACTTCATGGCCTGGACTTTCCATTGTAGAGATCACACACTTAGGGTAAAGAGCGAGAAGCAACTGTTTCAGAAACACCTGAAATGTTTTGCTCAAATAAAGAACTGAAAATGGATGCTACACAAATACATGAACAAAAGGGAAAGTAGGAGAGACTTATAAAAATTAGTGTATGCATGGCCTGACGAGTGACAAGACACACAGAAAAGCAAGCAGAACAATTAGCAAATCAGTGTACCTTCAAGATGACAGCATCAATTTTAGTGTAGCCACAAATAAAAACAAAAGTGCATAAAATCCTTCTTTAAAAAGGAAAAAAAATAAAATCATAGCCAAGAGAAGCAATTCACCATCATTCCCAGATTCTTCTCCTACGTACTGAGATCTACAGAGCCTGGGTTATAAAGCACTGAAGTGGAAAAAACTTCTGGATGGCTTGTGAATGTCTTCACATGGCAAACAAAACGGTGAAATCATTCGGCACAGTGAAATCCTCTGAGACACCTGCCAAACGTGGTAACAAGAGAAATCTCATGTTTCTAAAATAAAACTGTAATATCTAGTTATTGAATTGTACGAACTGTTAGATGAATTCAATGTTGGGCACAAATACTCCACATAACCGTCACATGCGGGCTATTCTCACAGCAGAGGAATGACTCACATACTACAAAGTACTGTCCTGTGCCAAACGGCAGCCATCATCTGGGATAATTTCTGCAGGATAATTATTTGAAGGAGCAAGTTGAAGTGAGCGGGGCACACACTGCCTCGCTTGTGCAGATTGCTGCTGAGAGGCACGTATTATTTTCTGACAGCTGCTCAACTGCCTCGGTCCTTTTCCCAACAAACAGGTGTTTCCACAAAAGCCAAAATCTGCATAAACAACAACTCCACAGCAATTTCAATGTTTTAGCAGAGACTGAATTTACTACTACAAATAAAAGGCTCGATTCTCCTCCCCAGTCGGGAGTGGTGTGGTACCTGCCAGGCAGGCACGGCGGGCCGGGGGGGGACACACAGTAAATAACAGAGCCGGAGCACGCCAGCGCTGGGCACGGAGCTGGCTCCTCATAAGATGAGGCACGTGGGATTAAAAGGCGACCGGAGAGAGGGCGCGATGATGCAGCAGCAGCAGCAGCGCCCGAAGGCCAACCCTCGGGGCGGGGGCAGCGGGCAGGGAGCGGGCCGGGAGGGCGGTGGGAGCCCCGCGGGCCGGGCCGGGCCGGGCCGGGCCGCAGCAGCGCTCGGGGCCCCGCGCCGGAAGAGCCGCTGCCAGCGCCGGGGCTGCCGGGGCAGGGCGGGGGGTCGGAGCAGGAGCAAGCGCTGCCGCGGGGTCCCGGCACAAGCGGGGGCGAAGCTGCCCCGGGGCGGATCCCCCCCCGGCCGGGAGCGGGACGGGCGGCCCCGCCGCGGAGCCCTGCGCGGCCGCGGCTGTCGGGGGAGGGCGCGGCTCCGCCCGCCGCCAGGCAGGAGCCGCGCAGGGGGAGCCACTTACCCGCACGCCGGCTCGGGAGGACGGGCCGGGCGTCAGCGCGGCGGGCAGGGAGCGAGGCAGGGAGGGAGGCGGAGGCGGCGGGGACGAGCCCGCCCCGGCCCCGCGTGTGCGGAGGCGGCCCCAGCCTGTGCCCGCCCCACGGGGTGCGCGGAGCCCGCGGGAGGAGGTGGTACCTGCCGAGGGGCTGCTCCTGCCCGCTCCTCCGTCCCCGGCTTCCTGCGGAGCGTCTGCGGGAACCAGGCGGGAATTCACGGGAGAACTGCAACTCTGCGGAAAAAAAAAGTTTAATTTCCGAAATGCGGCTGTAGCCAAACCAGGGAGCCGTGTACGAGAGATGGTGGCTTTCCTGAGCTCCCCTGGCGTCCGAAACACACTGCGCTGATTGAGCATTAGTTCCAGGGCGAGGGCATGTTCGACTACCGTTTCAACACCTACACAGTATCTATGCAAATCATGCTACCATTTTAAAGCTAAATAAAACCAGGCCAGATCTGTGCTACGAGTTTTTTCTGACACACTCAGAATGACATCTTCTACCCTCCTTTCTATTTTAAGCAGTGGTTCAAAGAATGTATTTTCATTAACTTCAACACGTAGATTTGTCCTTATTTTTAAGACCCTTTGTGTCATGTTCTAATCCTAGACTGCCTCAGACTTCCTCTTTGCCAGGCTATTAACACCAGTATTTAGTGTCTCATACTTCTCGTTCTTTAGTTGTATTCACACTCTTCTTACGTGATGAGACTTACAACTGCCATGCATATATGGGTAACTTATTTTCTCATCCCTTGTACTTGCCTTCCCCCTTGGAGTAGAATAAGAAAGTAACACAATGGGGTTGGATTTTAAAAATCCCAAGTACACATGCATTGCTCTATGAGTAGCTTATAAAAGACCCCCATGGAGGAAAAAAGGAAGGAGCAAAGATTTGTGGCTCTCCTTAGTTCTGAGCAGAGATGAATCCATAGGGATTTACTTTATAAAGCACTATGGGATCAAAGCTTTGTCTTTATCACAGAGCTTTAGTTTACACCCTGTCCACCCTTCACACCTGGAATTTAAATAACCTGCTAGATACCAGCAGGGGTATCAGGAATGGGTGTAGTGCGCTCCTGTGAACAGGTCAGTGGTGGATTGGAAACAGCAATGGACATTAGTGATAACATGGCAGATTATAGCACTTCTGGAGACTCTGGCGTCACTAGGGAAGCCAGACTAGGACTACTGTTGCCCAACTTGCAGGCTGTCTGGGTGGTAGGGGCAGCACAGAAAGAGCTATGTGTCATTTGAAGATTGCTCTTATATGGCAAATTGCTATGGCTCTGGTAAATTTAAAAGCAATTCCTTCACTTCTCCCAGGCAAAGACATCTCACTGAAAATGTCTGGCTGGAGGAAACCTTCAGCAGGACTTGTACCATGCATCAGTCCAATTTTTTTTGTCATGTAATTTTTTGCTTCTTTTATCTTTAGAGATAAAAATTTAGAGATGTGGGAGAAAGTCCCTAAGATACCTATTTTTTCTTCTCCAAATTCCTACATTCAGTACCTGCCTGTCTACAAAAGCCTTGTCAGTAATTAAGTAGCTTGTATGTTACAGCTGTGCTTGGTATGATAATTACCCTTCTGCTAGTTCTCCCTGTTGACTGTGTTCATGTACCATCCATTGCCATCAGCTCAGATAGAATTTGGAGTGGTATGAAGTACCTCATACACTGAAGAACCAGCATTTTGAAGGACCTGCAGGTGTTACCACAAGGTAAATAGCTAATATAGTCATTCCTCTGCATTTCCTGAATTTTCTAATATATTCAGCAAAGTTTATTACTACTTTCTCAATACCAGTAAGTATCCTCTGACACATTAAAGAACTGTTTGCCTACATCTGAGAATCTACAGACAAAATCCTTGAGACTATCCTTCCTATGGTTCAGGGGCTGGAAGAAGGGAATCTCTAGTTCGGTTTCTGAGACAAAACTGAGCCATTCTGGCAAGTAGAGACCATCAGTACTTAAAATATGGTTTACTCAGTCACCTTCTGTTACAGTCTATCTGTACAGGGTTTCCAAGTGTGAGCTGGCAAAGGGCATCACCACTTTCTCTTTCCATTAGTCAAGTGCTCCTTTTACGTACGGAACTATAGTGTAAAATGTAATAAGAAAACAATGATATGACTGCAACTTTAGCTTGATTCTCTTTCCTATGGTTGGTTTAACAATTAAAAAACCCTCTACTATAAATAGTCTAAAATACCTATTGCGTGGTATAATTTTAAAATTTTTTCAATCTGAATTAAAATGTATCACTATGTTCCCATAGCAACTTACTTTAACGTAAGTTAAAGGAAGTTTGTTTGGGGGGAAAAAAATATGACTGACCATAGTTATGGTTTCTAATAAGTTTATAATGTGTTCCTATTCTCAGGCTCCCCAGAAGGGAAAATCAGCATAGCACATCTTGGCAGATGGAAGCATAAATCTGGCAAGGAAGCGAACACAAGTGAGAAGCATGTTGAGTCAGTCTCCTCCAAAGTTGCTCGTTGAAAACCCAAAGGTACAAAGTTGACCTGTTCCCAGTCCATAGAAAAAAACCTAATAAAATAGAGCAGCAATAACTGTACTCACCCTTCTTCAGTTTTATGCCTCCCAGGAGCACACACAATCAGGCAGATAAATTATAATTTTACACCCCTTTGCCTCAGCTGCACTTAACTAGTCTGATTTTTACCTGTCACTAACAACATCACAGAGAATTAAAATGAAAGAACTATTAAAAGCCTAATGTATTTTTCATATGTAGGTTGTTTGCATTTCTAGTGCTTGTTTTGAAGCCTTGCATGAAGCAAAAAGTGGAGGTGATAATTCATTACCATCCAATATAAATATAAAAATACAATATTATGAAATAGGGAGGGGTTTTTTAAAATACATAATTTAATGCACAAGGTAATTTCAGTGAGAAGGTTCTTTGAAGAACGTTGAAAACAGTACTAAACCAAAAAGGTTTTCAGAGAACACAAATTACCAAGCTTTATAGCACTTTAACAGGCCATCATCTTTAGGTTGATTCTTCCCCTTTTCCCTTCACACATTCTGTTTTCAAATTATATGCTGCTTATTTTTCAAATTCATCTCTAAATCTCTTGGTTAATTAGTTGACAATAGAAGAAAGGTGGAAAAGCATCTTAGCTAGACAGACAAGGAGAATTTTGGGGAGACAGTGTTTTTTTTGACCAAGTCTGTCTCTGTAAAAAATTAATGATACAAAGGCAGTTGGAAACAAATCATCAGGTTCTGTGCCCTATAGGGCAATTTTAAATTAAGAATTTATGTGACTATGGAAGATTAAGTAAAACCTTAACCATAGGATCAGGAGGTAACTGAAACATATTCACTTTTTTAACCTTTGTTTCACTGTTAAGCATTTGATTCAGGGATGTTGTAAAGCTTTGCAGCAGTGTAGACAAAACAGGATGTTATCGCCCACAGATCAAGTATCTGAGTGGCAGCGTTCAATTTTTGCAAAGACAGTAAAGAGCAAGTGTTGCATGAAATAGGAATCTGAGCTGGGGGAATAACGACATATTTCTGCCTCCATTCACAATTATCTCATAAAGCCTTTAACCTCCAAGGGCTAAAAGACCTTTCTGTGTATTTGTGCATGGGAGGAGAACAGCTGGGACAGGACAGAGCCTGGAGTGTGAGCTGGTTGCTCCCACTGCACTTAGGGCCACAAGAGAGCCAGGATGGCAAGTGATGCCGAGTGGGACCTTCTCCTGCAGTAAAGCTGCTGTCTCACGTTTGGGAGGAAAAGAGGAAAGCTGCAAAGGTGAAGGGAGAAGATGAGCTATCCTGACAGCTCATGCTGTTTGAGTGCTGGCCTGTGGGGTAGAAGAGTGTGCTTTTTATATGCCTCCTCTCCTTGCCCTCTGTCACACTGGGTTATTTTGGCTGCATTTGATCACTGTTATTGGTGTTAAATTTTATTAAACTCCTGGTAAAATGCCCATTGTCCTCAGTACAACTGGATCTGGCCACTGAAAACACTTTAGAAATCTCAGCATTCATGTGAAAGGGTCACAGACATGAAACTGAAATGGATTATGGCAATACCTGGGGCATTTTTTTACTCATAGCAGTAAATAACTTTAAAATCTCCTTCCCCATCATCCATACAGAAAATCCTGGTAACTGAGTTTGGTTAACATCCAGGGTATAGGCACATTGTAGTATTCCTTCTTTACATGCCTAATTCTGCTTGTAGTTCACAGACAATAAAATCCAGAATACAGATAATCCTCAATTTTTCTATCACCCATCTGTTTCCTGCTGCCTGGAGATACTGTTGATCCTTCATTCACTCAGGGAGTTGTTCAAACTGATTAGCACTGGCAAAAGTAATCTCAGGGTCCTCTTGGCTACTTGAGAAAAAGAGCACAACAGAGTTCAGGCTACTGTCTAGAAGCAGTACAGAAAAGATTAATTATTTCAAATAGGTAATTGCCTAGGGACAATTTTTACCACACCCCCCACAAATTGCTCTAAGGTGAAAGAAGGTTTATGCAGACAAAGAGATCTGACTGGGGAGAAAATAATATTAGGATTTATTACTAGCAAAAATAAAAATTAAGCAACTACATCTACAACAATTCTAATTA
>JAWMRA010000041.1:12611766-12628264 GCA_035584735.1 Pseudotriccus pelzelni | reverse complement strand
CGGACAACAGCTCTTCCATTCTCTGCTGTCCCTTTAGGGTCACAAACTCAGCTGCACCAGCATCGATCCTTCTCTAGGATCACACAAATCTTACCCGAGCCGTTTTTGCTCCAGCGTAAGATCTCTCTCCATGGCTACAAATCACTTCAGGCTCTGCTTCATCTCAGGCCTCCCACGGAATCTCAGTTTCCTCATGTACTTCTTTGCTCCAGCATGAGTTCCTAAAGCTGCAAATGGAGTTGTCTCTGCTTCTCAGCAATGTCCCACAAGCAGCAGGGATTTTTAGATCTCAGTCTTTTTGCCCTGCTTAAGGGAGACAGAGAGAAGGAAGCGGGAGAAGAAGCAGTCTCCCCCCTTCACGGTTTTTCCTCTCTCTCCTGGCTTCCAGCTCTGACCGTGAAGACTTTACTATCTCTCTGGTTGGAATTCCTTCTTGTAACAGCCCGAGTTCTCCTTTACAGTTTTTTTTTCCTCACTCTGTTACACGTCTGGTCAGAGAGGCTTCAGTGCTGCTCCTGCCCCCGGCCCAGGGCCGGGGGAGCAGAGAGGCCTGGCCCCCACTTGGGGGCCTGCCACGTCTTCCCTCACGTGGCTGCTAATTTCTTCTACCCAAGCCTTCTCTTCCATTTTTTCTTGAAGATGTAATTAGCAAAGACGTCACCTAAACTCCTGATTGGCCTTTGTCCGGAAATTCATCCGGACAACTATTTCCAATCCCCAAGGAGGGGGACTTTTGCAAACCCATGACAGAATGTATTCCATCACAGTGTGCCATTTCACAACAGTTGAGGTGAGCATTCCCTGGGCCAGGGCATCAGTACTGGGAGCACACAAATAAGTTTCTCCTATGCAGGTGAGAAGGAGGCGAATCCTCTCCAGTACCTGCTTGGTGGTCAGCTGAGAACATGGAGTATGTTCTGAGAGCAACTTCCTTGACTGTATTTTTCAGTATACGAAATTACATTATTACTGTGAAATAAGTGCAGTGTTAGGGAGGATTCTGCTTTAAGTCTATGCTTGGCTGTGGGGCACAGTGAAAGCCATATAGTGGGCTGATACAGTGATTTGCCTGATTCTGTTTCTTCTGTCAGACACTTGCCATTGTTGCTGATAAAAACCGGGGGGGGAAGGATTCTGAAAAAGCACCAAGCGAAGTGACAGAATAGAATATTAGGTCTGTATTTCTGCTGCCAGATTGTCAGATGATCCATGGAGTTACTACACAAGCTTTAAAATATTGAAAGAGAATTCTAAATATAATTTTTAGTATCCAGATAGCCTCTGACTCTAATTAAGCTTTTCCCCAAAACGAGATGTTACAAGCAGACTTTTGGTAAAAAAGATTACTTCTACAGAAAGGCACCCAAAACCTGTGCTATTTGTGCTACTCTGTTTCTGTGGAAACTGCGTGTTGGAGTGGAATAGAAAAAATGAGGGGGGAGAGAATGAGAGGTGAAGTGTTTTTGGCTGAAGTCCCATTGGCCAGTCACAGTTTGAGCTGAGCTAAGTCAGACAAGCAAGCCCTCAGTGCTGATGTCCAGATAGTTTTCTTTCCTCCTCTCAACTAGCGGTGAGGGAGGAGTCTGGTTCAACAGACACCATTCCAAAAGTCACAGAATCACAGAGTATTCTGGGTTGGAAGAGACCCACAAGGTGTGGTTGCTTAAGCAATTAATCTGGATTTCCCCCTGATTTTTACTCATATCAAAGAGGTGATATTTACGGATATTTTATGCAACGATAGTTTTAGTCAATCAGGACGCAGCAGAGCAAGGTTTGCTCTGAACAGAGCCTTCCATTGACAGGCACGTTGCACAGTCTCTGCTCTTCTGAAAAGCACCATTGTGTCCTTCAAAGGACAGCCTCCTCTTCCAAGACTGAAAAGACACCTTTTCATCTTTCTAGGGCTTCCAACACATGCATGTTTTTGATCAACTGCTATGAAAGACAGACAGCCTTGACTAATAAACTCAGCTCCTTATTTTCTATTCCCTGATAACTGTTTCACTGACAGTCACACTGCTTTTTCCTAGAATAAAAACCTTTCTTTAATATCTAAATTAACATCTTAATATATTATGAATCTTTTCTGTTCTTGATCAATATTTGCCTGCTGCCTGTCAGTGTGGGTCAGGGTAAAAATCCTAACGTGATACAGTTGTGATTGATGGCCTTATTCTGTAGAAACAGAAAGTGCAGGGGTGGTCTGTTTCTACCACACGCACGAAAAAAATTACCAGGTTGACATTGCAGTCTGAGGCTCCAGGTTGGAGAGCCTGGCCATTTTCCTGTATATCCTCAGTGCATGCTGCTCCAGAAGGCCAAATGGAAACGTGTGGCACATCACATTATGTCCAAAGTTCAACAGAGAATTCGAAACTATTGCTGGAACAGACAAAGCAGTTTGCAAGAATGGAGATTCTGAAAAAAAAAGCTAACTAAGTTAACTAAGAAAATGACATTATCTTTTCAAATTTGGGTATAAGTGTGTACAGACCCAAGAATTTCAGAATAATTTCTTACAAACAGATGATAAAGGGAAGGGCCAAACTCACATGGGCAGTAGCTGTATATTTTGGGCCTCTGCATGGAGCAATGGACACCTTCTTCTTGCTTTGCTGCTGCTTCAGCTTCTTAGTAAGACATTAAAATCTATTCAAGTCTCTCTCTAATTTCTATGCATGGGAGTTAGCAGTCAAACATGAAGAGAGTTAACTCGCACAATCCAGGGAACCCTGCAGCCCTTTCCTTTTGTATGCCTGTAGTGTGTTGCACTGTGCATGAAAGCAGCAGGAAGAGAAAGGAGAAAAGAGCAGAAAAGCAAGTAGTTGGTACCAGGCACTGGTGCTGCCTTCGTTCTTTTGTGTATTAATGTTTTCATAAACTACAGCTGAGTTGCAGGTCAACCTAACTTTCTAGTTTTGTTTTATTTGTAAGCCATTCTGCATTTTAGAACAGTGTTTATTGTTTACAGTTGGCAGGTCTGACTGCACTCCTCTTTAGGTTACTCAGGCTTTGAGTTTGACAGCTTAAGAAATATCTGTTTGTTGAAGTGCTTTCTGCTGTTCACCCGTTTGTAATGAATAGGAAGTTCAGGCCACACAAAGACATTATGATACAGTCAGAACATGCCAGAAACACAATACACTGAAGCAACACTCCATTAACCCAAGTTAGGTAGTGCAGAAAAGTGATCACATTTATATCAATATATGCTTTAGGAGACAAATTAGCCTTTTATTCACTGTAATCCATAAAATTCTCCAGGCACAAAACAGAAGGCATTAATCAGCAGCTATTTGGCTCTAAACACCTCCCTACAATAGGGTCTGGAACTGTCCTTTACAAACTGAGAAAGAGTGAAAAACTCTTTCCAGTGCAGTATGAAAGTCCCATTTTAAACTCATGAAAGCCAAGATAGGTGAACAGCATTCACAGAAACACTGTGTCTCATTGCTGCACTGCAACATCACACAGCAGCCCTGTGTGGACAATTTGTACACAGAGACTTTACTGTGGACAGCACACTCCTCTGTGGACAGACTGTTCTTTCATAGGTCTATAAAGTTTTTGTGCCACTGTTAGTCATCACGGGTCTACAAATTCCACTCATTTTCTTGGTGTTAATTTTCTTGTTACAGAAATACGGTTGAGGATAGAGTGGCAATTACTACACGGATAATCTTGTTTATGTTGTATTTTCAATGCTTTCACTCTTGCTGACAACCATAAAGTCTAATAAATCATCAAAGCTTCGTAATGCATTTTGAAGCATCCCCCTAAACAGCTGTTCAATCACATACTTGCTTAAGTACAATCAGAAGAGATCTCTTAAAAAAAATCCATAGTAAGTGTATATTTCTACAAAATGCATTTGCGTAGTGTGTGAATAGAAACTGCATCCTCTGGCAGCACACATTATTTGCCATTGATCTGATACTGAGAAAAAAAATGCCCTACAACACACTGCAGACAGATTTTTAGAAGGGTTTTGCTCCAAGTAGGTTGAGGAAATCTGAATCAGCTCTGGGTAGTTCAAGGTCGCTAGCTCACAGTGCTGTACCCAAGTTCAAAGAATTTAGGTTCAGGATTTTTCATAACTTTTACAAAACCTTCAGCAATTACAAGGGCAAGTAGCTTGACTATGCCCCTGCTCAATAACAGCGCATTGATAAAGGCATGCTCAGTTTTGCTCAGCAAGACTTGCCACATAAACACACTCAACAAGCAGCTTGAGTCACTGCATGGCTGCAGTTGAAATGATGTGCCTTAAGCAAAGTTGCAAGTCAGACTAACAAATCCATGATTTTCTTTAAAGAACAAGATGCCAAATTCTGATCTGCCATTTTAAGACTAGGTGATTCACATAAGTGACAAAGAGACAGGTGTACTTTCCGAGCTAAGAACACTAACAAAAGATCTGTATTTATCTGACTTCAAATATATTTGGACACACTGGTAAAAATGTGAACAGACTTTGGACATTGGGAAGAATGCAGTTCAGCTAGTCCACAGGAGAGTAAATTAGAAGATCTGAACTCTGTGCAAATGAGAGAGTATTATCTTAAAACCATAACCTTGCAATTTTTCTTGCATCTCTCAATCAGAATCAAAGCATAAGGTTCAGTGTCCATTTAAAAATCTCTCTTACTTACAAATCACAATATGTTCATTAGCTGAAAATTATTTATCGGCAGATAGGTTTCATTAAAAACTACTTAGAAGGTGCTGACCTATGAAACCACTACTGTGTTTCTCAAGTCATAAAACCAATGTAGGTCATTTTTGGACAAATTTATGTTTAGTGTTCCCTACTCCTCCACCCATGATGCCACAAAAACATTCTTTCTCTTTTCTTCCTGTACTTCCTTCCAACACCCTCAGCTGCCTTCTGTATCTCAGATGCCTTTCTGCCACCCTGTTATTCCAGTATTTGTACATTACTCTGGATGCCGCCTTTGCCCTCTGTTTGCCCTTTCCCATCTTGTTGACCGGACCATGGCAGGAGAACGGGTTGACTCATTGATAAGGATGCAGCAACTCCTGCTAAATAAAGCCTCCTGGGTTCTCCTTCCTTTGCTGGCAAGGGGCACATTAGTAGTGTCTATACCCAGTATCCTTATGGTAACTTTGAGACTCCATAACTGGAAGACTAACCTACTGCCAGCTTCATTTGAAATTGGACAATTAATTAAAAATACATCAGATGGGGACTGACCGTTTATACAAATCTCATTTTCTTAGAAAATATGCTAAGAAATAATAATAAAAATCCTATTAAAATTAAAACAGGAGTAAAATAGCAATTGAAGTAGCTTTAGGAATGTTTCACGTGGATATTTTAACTAGTTTAGAGTATGAGATTTCTTGCACTCAGTACTCAGTGCAAATAAATAATTTTGCACTTCAGAAAAAAAGAACTTAAGAGGTTAAATGAGTTATGATGTGAATAAGTTATTTAGAGTTAAAACTCTATGAACTTAACTAAAAATTTCTGACATTTGTAAATGTTCTGGTGCTAAGGTTTCTTGGCATTTTAAAATGACTGTATTGAGAGCTGTAGTACTTATGCAGGGGAGAGCAATTTGACGTATATCTCTGTTTAGATTCCATACCTCTAGCCCTGCAAAAGGATGACTTTCCAATTTAATTAAATACTACTTGAATAAAAAACTGTGTCTGTGGTTAAGTGAGTGTCTGCTCTTCATTAATAGATGTCTTTGTTTTATTGTTTAGGAAACAAACATCAATGCAGCATGACAACAACATAAAAATTTTGAGACAGCTTTTTCGTAGCTTTCGGATATTGCAAACAGAAGTTGAGAGTTAGAGTACCATGACATTAATTAAATTAAACCTTCCTTAAAAGATTAATATTGTAAAAATAGAGATGTTTTAAAGTCCAAGTGCTTAAATATATGGGGTGAATTGTTGCTATATACAAACAGGAATTATTCCTTTATTCAGAGGTCAAGCCTAGGAAGCCCCCTACCACACGTAACTCTTAAGAAACAGGAAATTAATTATATAATACTCTAAGAAAAACTGGGAAAGAATCTGAGATATTTATGCACTTTTTTTTTTTTTAATCTATGCACTGTCTGCTGGGGAAGCATGATTAATCAGTGATTAAATTTAGGGGGGAAAAAAGGGGGATTATATGCACAGTATGCACAAGAAAGTAATCTAAAGCAGTCCAAACTCTCAAGTCCAGTCTCAACTGCAAAGTGTTGTGCTGCACAACATACCCAAACCCTGGTTCCTTAGTTCCTCCACAGAGCATAGCACAGCTGCCTTCTGGCCTCATGCCCCATTCTTATTCCACCCATCAACACCAGGTGGTGGAGAAGGTCAAACCTGGCTGGATTTCACTTCAGTGTAAACCTGAGAAATAGCTGGGGATTCTGGGTCCTGAATTTCAGATTGACTCAGTCATCTCCTGGCCAACAAGACTGTAATGTATTGCTACATGGCAGAGTGTAATTTGGGGTCTGAGATCACAGATATAGTTCTCAGCTCTGCAGATCCTGAGTAACTACAGATTGTAGTAACAAATTTAAGCTAATAGAACTTGTTGGTTTGCATTTACCCAGCACTGTAGCCTGCTAATTTTCTAGGTTACTTGTTCATTAATTCACTAATTTAGTGCAGAGTAACCACAGTTCACCAATAATGGGCTGCTCCTATAATACCCAGACTAGATCATTTAGAGCTAACACTGACTTGTTTATTCAAGTTGCACCTAGATCTCTGTCTGCAGTGAGCATTTAAAAAAATTTGGGAAAGCATGTCTGTTCCTGACAACAAAAAACTAAAATTACTGCAACGAAACTCTGAACTATTTCTTCTTAGAGAGAGGAAAAGTTAAGAGTTACACAAGGCCACTGATGTCCAAAAATAGGACAGGAGAGGAAGCATGGCTTACACTTTTATACCTTGCAATCTGTTCCTGAAAAAGTCATATTAGGAAATGTTCTTGAAGTCCCCTGCATAGTGATGTGGATAAATTAAAGTAATTTGGTATCCATCTCACCTGTTTTGCTGTGTGAACCTGAATTACAGCATGCGCAGTGTGATGCTATTTTGTGGCCCTGCACAATTCAGGACAACTTCTATTTTCATTTGTCTGCTTACTAATTTGCCATTTATCTCTTGAGTATGAGGGACCGTGCAGCAGTTTAAGTCCCTGTTTTCACATCACTTTCTCCATTTCATTTAAGCGATTCAAAAAGAGACTCTCTGGGACAGCTGTGTTTCAGCATGCTGTGACCTAGCTGGAGACATGCACAGCCTTCTAACAGTCCTCTGGGGTGAGCACAGCAAAAAAGAAAATTCTGGATGGCAAACTCTTACAGATAAACACTTCTTGTAAGTTTGAGAATGAAAGAATGAAGCAGGGAGTAACTCAATGCCAGAAAAAGAAAATTAAGTACATCTACTTGTTCATTCACGTTGGACAGCTTTTGAGGTTGCCCAATTGAGTTTGTCTCTGATTTGAGGCTGGGGCAAAAAGGGCTGTACCGTAAGAAATTCCTGCAGCAGAGGTAGAGAAGTGGTAACCAAGACCTGGAACAGGCCTCAAAAACAACAAAATGGACAGAGACCATGAATTTGCAGACTCACTTAGAAACAGAACTGATGACAAAGCCACTGGGTAAAACGTTTGTTCTTTGTTATGGATAGAATTACAGTGTCACCACAGTATAACCTGTGCAGGTATTAATTAGCAAGGGGGATAACAGATGGCATAATATGACTCTCCCTTTGGCCAAGGACAGGAGTTGTATCATCTCCTGTCTCCCTTTTCCTGCTTAGGACCCTTATTCAGTTGGGTATGTGCGCACACAATCCCATAAAAATTCCAACTGTTGAAAATTTACCTATGCAATTAGTGTTTTTCGGTAGGCATGGTTTAACTGGTAACTATTAAATTTACTGAAAGCTGATGCTTAGCAAGAACCAAGTGCCTTTTTGTCTCTGCCTACTGAACTCTGCGTCACGGAGATGCTAAACATTAAAGCAGTGTTTCAGTGTTCCAGGGAGTGTTTGTGCTAAGTCCCACTTGTACTAAGTGAAAAAAAAATTTTGTGTTTGCAGTGTTTGATCTCTTGTAACTTTTAGTTCACAGGGTGCTTTCTAGCCAAAAAAAGTAGGAATCAGATTTATTTTTTTAGCTAGCCTTGGGATCATAATTCAGGATCCTTTTAAATGTTCAATTGTGTGTTTTCCCTGTTCCTGCTTGCTGAGTCTTACAAATGACTGAAATTTGAGAAAATCACAGTGGTCAGTGAAAGTGTTGGAGAGAACACCCAGTATCTGTTTTACAGCTTACTGTCTCTTTCCATTCAGTGCTTTGCTAATGGCGCACCAGGCTATAATAGTCTTCTACCAGATAACAGGGGAAAGTTGTTTCTTCTTCCAGTCTGGGACCTCCAACTGATTAATATATTCTCATGGCACTGCTGTTTGAAACCATAACTGGTAAACATCCCTTTTATCTGACAGCCCCAGTCCCTCAGCAAGGGCCTCCCTAACATCACAATCTCTGTGTAAGAATGCATTAATATGAAATACTAGAGGCTCTGTAGCCTGGCAGCATGGGATACAACTGTTTCTGTGCAGAAAAAAGAGATGAAAAGAAAGCACAGTAAGCACATAAAATATTAATTTAAGGCTTAGAGTGATACAAAGTGTTACAGGGTGACTCTTTTTTCTTTCTTCTCTCTGTGGGCCAAATCAGACACACATTTGGTGAAAAGGACCCTGGTCCAGTGACAATTAAAAAAAAAAAACCAAACCAACAAAACCAAAACAACAAAGATTCAAGAATAACCTGCTGCAAATAAGCCTTGGACACTGCAGTGCCAAATGTGCCTCTTGAGTCCTACTGGAAAAGAAGCTGGGGAGAAGTGGTTGCCAGTAATTTAAAGAACAACTGGAAAGTTAGATAACACATTACAAAATCAAGTGCAGTTTCTTGAGTTGCTCTTTCTCCTGATGTCCAATAAGCTGCAGCACCCACGATTTTAGCAGGTTATATGTGATATACAGGGGACACATATTTCAAATAATCAGGTTCTTCAGCTGTCCAAGCAATTACAGATTTTAAGAGGTAACAATAAATCATATTAACTCCTGAAATGGAAGACCATCTGGACAGATGTAATTCTTTTACATGAAGACCAGGCTGGCTCTAGAGAAAAGGAGAATAGTATGCTGGCAATGCAGACTTCCATTACAATTGACATTACTTTCACTGCAAATAAGATATTTGCATATTTTATTATTTGCAGTATTCCCAGTACTATTTCATACAGTACTTTAATTTGTAACAGAATTCTTGATTTTGAACTATGTATTATTTTGGGGGAAAGAAAGGACAGGGAGCCTTATTCAAAATTTTTAACAGGGCAGACAAGATCATGTAGTTAGTCCTAGAACTGGAAAAGACTTTTAAGATGATCAAGGCCAACCATTGATGTTATAACCAGAACAGACTTAGATAAATTGGTACATCATCACATTTCCACATGGATTTCAACTACAATTCAAAGGAAGAGACAGAAAAGGCACAGTGTTCCCCTGGATTTTCAGTGATAAGAGGCATGCTGTGAGTGTATTGAGTTCACAGTATCATTTCTTGCTTCTGTCAACATGTCAACAGTCCAGAGCATTGTTCCAGTGAACGCAAATACTGCCAAGCATATTGTGATAAGCAAGTAGATTTGGGTGTATCCTACCATCAACTAATCAGATTCTTGTCATTCTGCTTTTTTTGCTGTTTTCTAAATTGTGTTCTTACTTTAGGAATAATGTATAATTTAGGACAGAGGAGGAGATTTTAGGAAATGGACTTACATGCCTATTGTAACTAGTGTTTGAAGGGAATAAAAGCCTTTATTTTCAAAACATGTTAACGTCAGGTATCTGAACAAAGAAGAAATCATTGTCCTACACTGGACTTCTTCCTCGCTGGACACTGAAATAACCATAGTCCTTTAGTTTTGTGGTTAATCCCTCTCTGTACTGGGGCAGCCCAGCTAGTAAGGAGCTGAGTGTTCTGTAAGATGGGTAAAAATCTTGCTGGCTTAGAGTTACTGTGAATAGATGGACATATTGTGTGAATGCAGTTTAACAGTGCAGTGATGTTAAAGGCCTGGCCTGAGTAAGTAGTGTAGTGAAGACATACTCTTTAGTGACAACATTTACATTCTTATTGTTTATGATACTAGTTTGCAGCTCTGAAGGCAAAAGCATGTGAATATTTCATACCACAGTCATTTGTGTTACTACAATGAATGACAAAGTGGGCGTAAAACATGATTAAATCAAACACCAAAAATCAAGCCCACGGAATTAATTTCTAAGAAACAATGCACAAGGCCAAATAGCAATAGACTAATCTCTGTGCTCTGAATGAACACAGCTGATTGCTTACACTATGTTTACTGTGATTTGATGTTATGCATCTTATAGTAGGAGCACAGGGAATTTCCCATGCCTAGAGGTGGATAATCAGTCCTTATTCAGTTCTTTGAAAGCAACGAGGTTCATTTATGAGTGTTCTTTGTGAAGGCTAACAAGGTTGGCTAACAAGTCAAGCCATTTCTGCTTTTATTTTTAACATTTACCTTTAACATTTTCTGCTTTTGAAAAATTCATGTTGCTGTTTTACATGGTAGAGGTGTGTTATATTCATATCCACATAGAATAAAACTGAATGGCTAGTTCACATATGTTATGAAACAGGCTGGTAGTGCCTATGACTATTGAAGCTGGCTGACATTTCGCTTTGTAATATCCAGTTACTGTTAACTTTTAAAACTTTAATCATATGGGATGAAATACCCATGCTGAGTAATGAAATAATTCAGACTTTTTAAAGAATGCTGTTTTGATAATAAAAAAGAATCCTGAGCTATTTTTTGGAAATGCCCCTCTAGCACTGTAGTTCCTTGGATCCAGCACGTAGTCAAGACTAATTAAGCAAAGCAGGCAAAGTTTTTAATGGCAAACAATAGAGTACTGATAACTGTAGCTGCTAAAGCATGTTGCCTGTGTGACTGAGCCATCCTTTACCGAATGGTTGCTTCCTACAAAGCAGGACAAGCTTACTCTGCTGTCAAGAGGCAGCTCTGGAAATATACCCAGACAAACTTGTTTGGCCAGTGCCTCTTTACTGGCCATTCTCCTCAAAGAAGTTTGTTTCAGACTGCATTGTAATCTGAAATTGTAAAGGAACCCTGGTCTTTACCCTGGTCTTACTTCAACCCTGGTCTTTACTGAGATGCAGTTGGGTAATGGCTGTTAATTTCCCCGGAAGGTGCTGGCGAGGGCGTTGTAGCGATGTCACACTGAAGGATGTGTGAAGAAAGGACATTTGGGGTACTACTGACATAACATGGCATCATCCTACTAGTCAGCTGGTGTCTGATTTTTCTGAAGGCTGTGAAAACATCTTGTATCAAGTAAAAGTACAGGGGAGGTTATGGAGAAGAAAGAAGCTTTATTCTTCTAGAGAAAATGAGTCAATTTCTTCCCCTTACATTGAGCTCACAGTTTGTCCCTTGTTATTTGCATTGTGATTACTGTTTGTGTAGTCCAAGTCAAGACAAAAGGAAACAGGGTAAGCCCTACATCTGGTTTCATATCCACATAGAATAAAACTGAATGGCTAGTTCACATATGTTATGAAACAGGCTGGTAGTGCCTATGACTATTGAAGCTGGCTGACATTTCGCTTTGTAATATCCAGTTACTGTTAACTTTTAAAACTTTAATCATATGGGATGAAATACCCATGCTGAGTAATGAAATAATTCAGACTTTTTAAAGAATGCTGTTTTGATAATAAAAAAGAATCCTGAGCTATTTTTTGGAAATGCCCCTCTCATCTCACTGGTTGGCAATCCCTACCTTTGAGTAGGAGGCTGAGATTTCATAGAAAGAGGCCTTAATATCAAAGATGTGTTATTGAAATTCCTATGAAAATTTGCTTAAATTTGGCCAAATTATGAGACTTTGTGAAACAGCATTTTGCACACGTTGGAGACATGTGAGAGTTTAATACTTAAGTCTCGAAATACTCCATGCTTACTTAGCAGAAAAATCTCTCACATGCATGGCCAGACTGCATAGCTGCCATTCAGAAAGAAATAGTAGGACTGAGTCCAAAACACTGCTGTATCACTGATGAAAAACTATAATTGCTTGTGTCGAGTTTGATAAGGAAAAACAGAAAGCAGTTGCTAATCTCTCAGTGATCCTCTCTTCCCTTGCTGACCTTTAATCAGCATGAAGGAAGAAATCATCCAATTTAAACTGAATAAAAAAAAGGCAATGGATTTGAAAAAGGAGATGATGGAGATAGAGATGAAAAGGGCAAGCTGGGTAAAGAGCTGGGAACCAGGAGAGGGGGCTAATGAAGAAATTTGAGACAAGGACCCAGGAAATAAACTGGAGGAAGTTTAGTTGAAGGGGTGTCTGGGAGCCTGCTGGAAGTAATGGGGGAAGCTAGAATGAGTCATTCTGAAATGTGAATACTTCAACACTAGAAGAAATATTTTCATAAAAACATTGACACAGTCTGTTTTAATCCTACTTCAGATCTGAGTTAAGTCATGCCAGTTCATGCCCTATTTTAGACTACATACAATATATATCTGGGTTGATGCAGCTATTTCTGGCCATAGGTGAGTCTTTAATTTCACATCAAATTGGTGTCAAACTGGTCTGCTTTGTCCTTTGTGTCTTTCTTCTTTTATTAGTAATCCAAATTAACTTGATAAACAAGAGTTCTGTACCACTGTAAACTGTGCAGCTGGCATGCACTGTACCATTTTATAGATGAAGAAAGTGAGTCAGGTGAGTAATGTATTTTGCTTTAGAAAGAGCACAATGAATCCATGAATGAGCCAGGAATCTAAACTCAGGAATTTCTGACTTGGTTTTTTTTGTTTGGTTGTTTTTTGGTTTTTTGGGGTTTTTTTGGGAAATCCCAGCTCATGCTTCCTGCTATTTTTATCTCATTACACTACCAAGGTAACAACCTTACTTTTCTTGTTTAACGTGTGCACTGCTCCCATTAATGTTAACTTGTTATACTCAAGCCCTGATGAGCCAACAGTCTTGACCTTATAAACAAACCCAGCGTGTTAGTTACTGTTTCTTAATACTTCCTATCTGTAACTTTGTTGTCTGTGTTGCTCAAAACCAAGCTGAGAATTGTCCTCTTTGCTTTGTTTACACACTAGAGGAGGAAAAAACCCACACTGGTAGACAGAAAATTCTTGAAGTGATTAAGTGAAGGACAGACTCATTGCCTGTATTCCTACAGGGGTGTGTCGTATTTAAAGAAACGGAATGGGGGTGGGAACTGAAGGAACAAGAGACAACCATGAAAGGCGAGAGGATGAGAAGACTGGACTTGCATATTAATGAGAGCTCTCCTTTAACTGGGAATTTCCTTTCACTACATTTTTCTTTTTTCTTTTTCCACCACCAATTGTTTTGTTGTGTTTTTTCTTCCTCTGCCTTCTGTGTTATTTCACGTTTGTTCCATTCTGAGCAAGAGCAGCACGGAGTTGGCTCACATCCTGATTTCTGAGAAGTGCAGTCCGGAGACCATACTACCACACAATGGGAAAAGCAGTGCTGAAAAGAAATCAGAGCAAACTTTTCTAAGATTCCTCTGCTGAAGGAAGAATTTTGGATTAGTCTCAGAAGCATGACAATATTATGTTTACAGGATTGCTGCTAGGTAGCTTTTTATTCTGTACAATTTGAAAAGATAGCGTGTTCTTTCTTGTGTCAGGGGCATATTTCAAAGCTAGGTTAAAAGTAACAAAACCAAACATCTGTGGGGTATCAAGTGGCTCATCCAAACTATGTTATAAACAGGTAAAAATGCCATTCCATAACTTGAAATTTAATTCTTCTTCTCCCCTGACGTTTGCACCTAAATTCACCTAAATCTGCTGTCATCCCTCCTTTCTGTATCGGTCATGTCACCTGAATCTCATAATGCCCCTCCCCAGAGTGAATGAGCTTTATGGAAATCAGTGCAACAAAACAGACACCTGTTCCCATATAGTGTTCAGAGAGAGACAGACAGAATCACATACATTCTGCCTCAGTCCACCCCTATGTTGTACACTGATTTTACAAATGCTGCCTTTTGCTATTTATCCTGTCTTCTCCCTTGACTCATCATTTCTTTTTGAAAAAATGAAGCTACATACAGGAGGAAGACATATATTTATATAAAGATGGGGAATTGCACCAAAACAAGTGGATTCAAATAAACAGAGTAGACTCATTCTTAACAACCGCATACCTGAAATTATTTCTGTAATTTTTTTTAAATTTCACTTGCTATTCATGTTCTCTAGGAGTTATTCTCTCAGGACTGAGAGATAAGGTGTTGGTTTTTGTGGTTGTGTTTTGTTCGTTTGTTTTCCCTGAAATACTCCTAGCCTCTGCTGACCTTAATTTACTCTCCAACCAGTTAACTGCGCATGGTAGACCTCTCTATATACATAGAGAGTGTCAGTGATTTTTTGGTGTTTCTGCATGAGCACGCTCTGAGTGACTCTTGGTGGGGTAGGAGAGGAACAAAACAACAAAATCCTGGAAGAACACAGACCCCAAATATGTGTCCATTAGAACTGAGTGTGTAGTATACACCCACCTGATCCTCACATAATTCCTTCTCTGTGTGCTCGCAGATCGTTCCCTTGCCCTGATTATGTTGCTGACATTATGCTCGTGAGGGAAATTCCTTCCTGACTCCAGAGCTGGTGAATTTATAATCCTGTTGATGTAAGCAAAGCTCCCTGTACTTCTAAGACCCGATTGTCCAATCAGTTCCACATATAAACCTCCTGTTGAAGTAAATAGAATCCCACACGAGTAGGACCCTGGAATGGTTTCTGCTCTAGAACCACAGCTACAAGGTAACTTTAAGGTAGCACTGTCCTGGCAAAGAAAACAGCAGTCTCACTGCCTTCTCCATTATCAGCTGCTTGGCTCTGTCATTTGCTACACAGGAATAAGTATTCATGCAGGGACACAATTTAACCAATGAAGTAAAAATTAGCCAGGAAACAATGAGTAAATAATCTGCTTTTTTAAACATTCAACTATTATTAATTTTCACAGATCTAAACTTGCTCAGCAGAAAGCCTTCAAAATTCCAGCACAGTGTTGTGTTGCCTAACCTATCACACTGAACTATCACTAGAAGACTAACCACAACAAGGGAGAAATGTCACATGCCAACATTGCACATTAATGGTAGTAGTTTATACTGGAAATGGTTTTTTCCTGTGTTCTTTTTGAGGAAGGATAGGACACAGAATATATTTCAATTTAAAAATACAGCTGGGGTGCCTCATGAGAGCTGCAGTTTAGAAACTTCATGGTCCTATTGTTTTCTGTTCACCAGGCTCTCTAGTCAGACAAAAAAAGTATTATACAGCCTCCTCTTTGGGTTGTCTAGCTTTATCCTTCTGTTCCTCTCCCTAAGCTGAACTAACCAGAACTAGGGATTGAATTTTCTGTCTAGTTGAAATCTCAATATCCAATTACTTAAGACCAGCAATTACTGTTAGTTCCCTTCACTCTCATAATGCCTTGACTGCAGCTGCTTTTAGATTTTCATCCTTATGGATTCTTTGTGTTGTCATTTAGGGAGGCAGTTTTGTCTCAAAATTTCATGACTGTTTCCTGTTGTCTTTTGCTACCATGCCTTGGAATTCCAGTCCCATGTGAAGATAAGCCAGAAAAGCCTCATGCTCATACTGGAGTTTTGGATATGACCCACATCACAGCTTGCACCAGGCATTAAGGTATAGACGGCACAACATTTCAGTCGTAACACTGTCAAGCATGGAGCCATGCTGCACACAGCACAGGTAAGAAGGGACAGTGTTCCATGAGTCATTACTCGGCCAAATCTGATAGTGCCTGGCACCGTGGACAACAAGACGTTGTTGTCAGGTTGGCTGGCAGGAAAAAAACAGTTGCCAAGAGTTGTCTGTCACGACAATCAAACAACTTAGCGAGAATCAGAATTAGGGAAATCTAATTTCCCTGGATTTGGCCATGAGGTTAATTGGTTCTGGCATCTCACCCCACACAGGTCTCGGGACGGGCTAAAGCCGATCTCGCCCCAGCTGCTGCCGAGGGGGCCGCCGGACACCTCTCTCCTCTGCCCTTCGCCACAGCGCCCGACGTGGCACAGCAACAGGGCGGACCGCTTCGCTGCTGCCGCCACAACCCAAAACTTGCCGGAATCCATTCCCACCGGGTCCGGCAGCCCCGCAAGGCCGCCCCTGAGCGGCACACGCAGCCCCGCGGCGAGACCGCCCCGTCCGCCCCTCAGGTGCGCCCGTCCCGCCGCCACCTGCCGCGCCCCGCCCCGCCCCGCCCCGCCCCGCCCCGCCCGCGCCTTTCCGGCCGCGGCCCCGCCGCGCCTGCGCAGCGGCGGCGCGGGGAG
>JAWMRA010000041.1:12600003-12611666 GCA_035584735.1 Pseudotriccus pelzelni | reverse complement strand
CGCGCCTGCGCAGCGGCGGCGCGGGGAGGGCGCGGGGCGGCGGTGCCGATGCTGCCGGACGGTGCTGGCGGCGGCGGCGGCACCGGGAAAGGGATCGGGAGCGGGAGCGGGGCCGGGAGCGGGACCGGGCGAGCCGGGGAGCGGCGCGCCCGCCCAGCAGCGGGCGGCGCGGGGCGATGAACTCGCGCAAAGGTACCGCGCTGTGCCGGGCGGGCAGGGGGGAAGCGAGCGGGGGGGAGGGTGGTCTGCGCTGCCGCCGCCGCCGCTCACGCCGGCTCCCGGCTGTTCTGTTCTCCCGGCAGTGCTGGCCCTGCAGGCCCGCAGGCGGCGGCCCAAGCAGTCCGCGGCGGCCGGCAGGAGAGACAAGCACTCGGCGCCCCACAAAAAGTGAGTACGGGGATCACCGACCCGCCGGGACGGAGCCTCCCCCCGGGACCCCTCCGCTGCCCGCCCGTCCCTCGCGCGTCCCTCCCGCCGCCCCGCGGCGCCCGTGCGGGCGGTCCCGGCCCCGCCGCTCCTCACACGGGGCTCTCGCCTCCGGCGGGACAGGCGGCGGCTCCCCCGGCCCCACACAGCCCCCGCCCGGGCCGGGCCCTCCAGGACCGTCCCCAGCCCGGGCGCCGGGCTCAGCATCCTGCGGGCCGGGCCGCTGGTGCCCCGTGGGAACCCGCGCCGGGCACTCCGGCTCCCAGAACCCCCGGGTTGTAGGGGACGTGCACAGCCCTCGTGTTCTTCTGGGTTCTCCCTCCAGTTCTCTCATCTTCGTGGTCTTCTTTCCCTGTGCTTTCTATTTCGAGGTTTCTTTCTGGCGGCGTTGTCCCATCTGTGGGCAGTCCTTTTCTCATCCTGCTCCGTACCATCAGATTATTTCCCCTTCCCAGATGTGTCTGATTGTCAGTGACAGAAGTTGTGGTCTGTTTTCCCCTTGCTTGTCTTCTGCTAGCCTTTCATATTCTTGTCACTGTCTGGTGGATTTTCTCATTCTCATGATACCTGTATCACTGAACCACGAAGGAACATTCTTCCACCTCTATAGTATTCGCGCTTCACTTTTTTTCTGGCTTTGGATTATTTAATTTTTTACTCCTTGTAGGATTACATGTGTCTGTCGCTAATTTTTACTGGATTTTGTTCAGTAGGACTTTATTAGTCACTCATTAAGTTGCCAATAGACGTCTTTGTTTCTGTTGTTTGGGGATCCAGTTTACCTGCTTTGGTTTGACAGGAAAACATACGTCCTGATGTCACTCATTCCCCTCTCCTAGTCCTTAGAACTGGGAAGTAGGGTATGGTGGATGGAGGGATATAGATGTGGTGAGGTAGAGACATTGCTATGTGCTGTGGCAAATATGGCAATTGATTCAAAAGGCAAAGTCTTTTCCTTTATGACTTCTAATAGAAGAAATAATAATACATCTGTGACTGTGAAGTGTTTGGGGTGTTTTTTTGTAGTTATGATTAATGGGCTTTTTCCCCCCCTTTTAAGATGGGTAAAGATAACGTATAATGAGTTGCTGGTGTAGCAGTGATCAGACTTTGATAGCTAACTTTTGTTCACATCCTGTTCCCCTACTGCTGTTTCCTCCAGCATTGTATGAAGGCTGCACTATGCTTTCAGTTGTTTGAATTTGAAGTTATTGCAATGGAAACAAATTTGCTGTGTAATGTATGTTGCAATTGATTCCCTTGTGTCATTTTGGAAATTCAGTTTGTAATATTTCATGAATTTGTTTTGGTACTTTGAAAATGGAAATAGGTTAAGTTTCATTTTAATTCTAGGTTCAGAATTATTTCTGTAGCTTTCAGTCTTAACCACAAGGTTATTAATAAACTTCTGTTCTGCTTAGGTGATAGAGCATTTAATACACTTCTTAGTGGGGCTGCTTTGGGATGTCTTGCTGAATGAGTTTCTTAAAAGTTTGCTTTCCCAGACACTTATTAAGCACAGATTGGGTACTCTTTGTGTTTGCTGAAGAAATTGGCTACTGTTAAGTCAGGCTGCACAGTCAGTAGCTGGCCATTTGCCTTCCTGAGTCGGCATTTCCAGATGCAATGCCCCAATCTGTTCAGTTGCCTCATGAAACAAGTGGTTTTGCTGCAGTAGACAAGAGCCATCACTTCATTTCTGCCATGTATGTTTTCTCTTCAAACTACTGTTATGCTCTGGAGACCTCCTACTCTTTTTTTGTGCTTCTTTATGAAGCTTTCTAGTTTTTAAGTCTCCTTGCATATGGCTGAATAGTTAAGAACCCCAAAGAAGGGTTAGCATCGGCCATTATTTCAGAAGACAATGTCAGCAAAAGTATCTCTTCTTGCTGTTCCTAGCTTTGCTTTAAATTCAACTGCTACAGCATACACTGGTGTTTTAGAGCCATATGGTATCTGTGATGCACATCAAATGCACAGTAGCTGCAAGTGAAAATGTTGATTGGAAGGGTGGAAATTCTATACTGCAAGTTCCCTGTAGTGTTCACTACGTGAAAATTGTGACTTATTTTTGAATCCAAAGCTGTTTTGTTTTTTTTTTAAACTGTGGTTCTTAGGAAGACTCTTCTCTGCCAGGTCATGGCTTTATGGAGCAACTTCCATTGTTGCTAGTAACAATGTACTTCAAAGGAACTGCAGGATTCCTCTTTTAGAATTGGCTAGGAGAGTTATATTGTATTGTGGGTTACTTACAGGCCTTTGTTTGAAGAGTATTAAGATGATGACACAAGAAGAAAAAATTATAGTACTCTTTAACACTGAATAGCTTTTTGTCTATTATGACTTGAATTGCTAAAGAAGGCTGTGAGATTGGTCCTGTAACTGCTCAGTTGCCCCCTAAGTCAAGGATGAGAACTGGTGGAGGTGAATCTGTATGTTTTGTGTAATAGGATGGAAAAATAAGAAAATAGAAGCTAAGTGTCTCATTCTGAAGAGAAAGCACTTGGTCTTAAGACTATATCTGTAATTGCATGCAATGATAAACTCTATTTGATATGGCCTTACTTTGAATTCAAACATCCAGGCTACTGAAATAGAGTAATATTCCACTTTAATAAGATAACAGCACTTAATTTTGGTTTTGATGGGATGGACTTGAATGTGGTGTGTGCAAACTACTTACGTATTTTTTGAGTTGGACAAAATCAGAATGGTTAATTTGGGTCCTCTGGGAATTATTTCTCCTTAAAGTGGAGATGTGCACTGAGAGAACTCTGAAGTAGCGTTTTTGACAGATGCCTGAGTCTGTTTAGAGGTAAATTTGCTTACGGATATACAAGTCTGTTTGCTGTCCTTTACTTAGCAGTAGGTAATGGGGCACTAAGCACTGGGGCCTGAGGTGTGTCTACCTTTTACGTTCAGCAGAATGGTAGGCTCTTCTTTGTATTCAGACTAGTACTGGCTTCAACTGGAACAAACTTCTATCTCAGATACTTTTTTTGCTTGACCTTATTTCCAAGCGAATATGACAAAAACCAAGTAAATACCCAGTGAGAGATTTGTCATCTTTAACACAGTAGCTGTACATTTTAAGCCAAAATTAAAAAAAGCATTCTGTGTGAAAAAATATTCAGGTGATGATGCGTGGACCTATGGAGAGAGGATTCTTTACTTCAGTACAAATGTATAAATCCAGATACCAAGACTGACTTTTCAGAATTCAGTTTTCTTGTGGAGTTTGTTTTTTGATTTTTGTCTTTAAGCAATACTTTAGAACAGGTGGTACAGACCACGTGGTACTACTTTGTAGTGGTTAAGAGTTTCTGTTCTGTGTCACGTTTCTGTTCTATGCAATTCCAGGTGACTGACTTCATGGACCCACAAGTATTGTAGTTATCCAGGTTTTAGATATATGACATTGCTGTGGAATCTTAAATGCGTGAAAATCATTCACTGCTTTTGTTTGTTAGCATTTCTGTATCACAGTGTTATTCAGGTTCTTTCAATAAGTGATTTTTTTTTTTTTTGAAAGCAGCATCCATTAGATAGTTCCTGTGCCCATGGTTATTGCCTGAATGTATTCTGTTCACTGACCAAAGGCTGCAGGTAGTCCTCTTGGGCTTTCTGTATGAGAATGGTCATAAACTATCACAGTCTGAGGTGGTCTTGTATTTTTGAAGAGGAGGTCTAGGATAGGTTCAGAAGGATAGAGTCCAAAGTTTTGCCAATATGCAGTGAAAGCAAATGAGGTGATCTCAGTTCTCTACAGAAGAAAGGGACAGGTCTGTTAAAAATGCAAATGTAACTGTATAGCGGTTGTATTCCTAATTGTTCCCTTTTATTACTAGTTCCTTCTGGCTTTGTATTCTAGCCTATATTTTAATAATCAATAACTAATTCTGTTCTAATTGCCTGTGGGGACTTCGGGAATGGTTCCTGTTTAACTAGGCTGTTTAAAAAAAAATCTTTTATTAATATTTGAAGGAACAAAAAATTGTCTCTCTGCCTGTCATTACAGTTTCAAATAGTCATATTTTTAAAATACTGTCAGTTTTATATATTTGAAGTGATAGCCCTTGCTTCCTGGTTTTCCTAGTAACACTTGTTTTTTTTTTTTTGATCTCCAAGACCCTTATCCTTGTTTTCTCATTTTCTGCTTTTAACCTGTTAACAATTATAGCATATTGTAAGAGAGGTGGTTCTGTTTGAAGCTGGCAGAGTTTTGACAGCAGTCTTTTTCCTGTGTCCACCTTTCTAGCCAGTAACATGCCTTTTAGGATGAGCTCTACCTTTGGAAACTATTGTGTTTGGATGGATCTCTGAAAATGTGCAGAGAAGGTATGGGGAGAAGTGGCTGGAAAAATAAGCATAGTATAATAAAGCACATCTTACAGAACAGAATTGCAGCTGTCTATGTCCGAGCCTAAGATAACCATAGAAAAACTGTCTGTGTTTAAAGGAAGACATTCTGAACAAGTCTTTTGGCTGGAAAAGGTGGTCTAAATTCCGAGATGAACCTCTGTAAAGGTAGTAACTTTTTTGCATTTTCTGTGTACTGCTTTTATTTTAAGTTACATGTTTGGAAATCCTATGATTTAAACACTGTATATGTCTAAATACCACATATTCTGGTGTTGTCTGGCAAAGCAGCTGGCAGACTTCTGACTTTTTTATTGATGTCCTGCATAATGAAGTCATGTGCTGCTAGGGAAGCCTCTTTGAGTGTTAATGCTAAAGGAATCTTATCTTGAGCTTGTTGGTTTAAGGCAAATCACTGAATAGACCCTGGTGAAATAATTCTTCTTGACAGGATTGGTGCCTCACTGTTTTTTCCTCAACTGAAGCTAGTCAATGAAAAGTCAATAATTTGAATGTAGGAGCTTAAAAGAATCAAGGGCTTGAGTTGCCTTGAGCTATTGTCAATGCTTAGTTTGCAGTTTTCTAAAATGGAAGGGAGAATTCCATAGTTAGAGGTCAATTATATTTTCCTATCCCTGAGGAAAAAAATTAATATCTCTACTGTTCTTGTCACAGTGATAAAGGTCAGAGCTGTCCAGCTACAGTATCTGTACCTTAAATTCTGATATTAAAATCAATTGTTTGCTACTTTTCAAACTGTACTAAAATTATATTTGGTTTGTATTTGTGTTGCTAAAGAAAACTCTCTCGGAACACCTTTTTTCCTTTTGCCTTGATCTGTTTCCCGTAATCTCACCTCTCACTCCAGTCATTTCTCTGTTTAATAATTGTTTGTCTCCTGCTTGCTGCCTTCCTGTTGTTGATCACCTGTATGTGATGTTACTCCTTCGTCACGGACTGAGAAGTATATGTTTGTACAAAACCATTATAGAGGAGGTTCTTAGGGCGTTGCGTGGAGTCTGGAGATGGGTATGATGGAAGTGCTGCTTCTGTGCTTTAAGAAGGATGAGACTGGACACTAGAACCACTGGTACTTTCTCAGTATGCTACTGTCAGTGCAATTTGATTTCCAAGTCCTGACAAGTAAGTTTGTCCTAATACAGAGTGACCCACTTGTGTAGTCATATCTAACGAATGTTTCTGGTACCCAGTGATATAATACTGGCCTAGGTGTGTGTTTGATCTAAATTAGCGTGGCAGCTCTTAGATTTTCAAGGTCACCTGAGCAGATCACTTGCAGCATCTGATAGTCTGCATAAGCCTGGCAGAATCTGTGAGCCTAGATCCAAACAGGGTGATCTGAGCTGTGGTGCTCCTGTACCTGGCTGAGGAAAGAGCCGTGAAATTGGAGTCAGCTACTAAATCCAAGTGCGCTGTGAATCAGTAGAGCTGTGTGTTTGAGAAGAGCTTTCTTGAACCCAAGAGCAGTAAGGTGATGATGATGTAGTGGAGAAGCATTCCAGGGAATGCAAGATACTGAAGGAATGGGCATGCCTGAAATGCTACTTTTTTTGTAGACTTTGATGCCATCTGCAGGTCTGAGTTTGATGCCAAAATGAGCCTGGGATTTAAAGCTGTGAATCTTAAGAATTCATATTATTTCCTCTGTTGCTCTGAACAAGTAACTTTGTTTTAAAGTTTTTGTTCTCATGCTTATGTAGTAGTTCAGTAGTTTACTTACCTGTGAAATAAGAGTTAGATGCCTGAGGAATTTTAAGCTTATTATTTCAACCTGCCATGTGCAAATGTCAATCACAGGATTATAGGCCATGCAAGGCTTCGGTGTGTAAGGGCTGGCTGGTAACTTTACATCTCTTTTGCAGAATAATAAGGAACAACAGACTGACAGAGTTGGAAGGCAACTGGTTAAAAGGGAAGCGTTGCTTTTAAGTTTTACTAATACACAGGTATCAGCATGCCATTTGACTGCTGCCAAATAACTCTGAGTTACAAACCAAACACATGGTGATTTGGTTAGAATGAGGCTGTCTGGGTCATTAAATGATTTTTCTTTTTAGCATAGCAGTCACAATTCAGCATTTTTATGAAAGAGGGAGCCCTGAGGAGATCAGAGGCTTAAGCTTTCTTTCAAGTTCTTTTTCCTGGTGTCACAAGGCAGAGTATGACAGATCCCTGTTGCCAGAATCTATTCCCAGGTGAATGTTGTAAAATTTTATCAGTGTCAGGGAAACTTGAGTAAGACCAGGAGCTTCATGATACTGTTATGAGTTCTAGCTCAAAAGAATGAAAATTATCTTGACAGATAATAGAGTCTGATTTTTTTTGTTTTAAGATAGTCTGCTGCTTCGGGTGACCTGTTTTGTGTATTGGTAGCATGGTGTTTCAGCACATGCTGGTGTCCAAATCCATGATACTGGTCCTAGACATTTAATCAAATTCTACTCAAATGCTCTTATAGCATTGCCCCTCTTTTTTAAATGTTAATTAGAGCTTTTAATTTATTTAATTTTTTTTTTTGTTTCCCAGAAATATTTGCTGTATAGCAACTTGTAAGTCTTGGATTGTGTCAGTGTTGTTGAGAAGCTGACACAGTGATTTTGGTAGTTGCTTCCAGCACTATGCATTTCACAGAGACACTCTTTAATCAGGAATGAGCAGTCCTGGGAACTGGGAGCTTTGTAATGAGCTGGGTATTGCTGTTTTGGGCAGACATATCTGGGCACATCAGCCAGTCAAGGCTCTTGGAGGAGCTGGGTGTGAAAACACAGTGTGTGAATCTCAAGTGGACTTAAAATGTGAGATAGAGTTATAAAGAACTGGGCTGAGCCTGCCACTATATTTTAAATCACCACGTGTCTGTTGTATAACTACTTTAGTCTTCAGGATGGATCAGTTACTTTTAAGTATTGCATTCTCATTGCTAAATCAAGTTTAGTAAATTCAGCATCTAAAGACTGAGTTGAAACTATTTATTCAATAGGCAATACCAACCCCAGTTGTCTAAAACAAGTGTTGATGAGAATTGATTAGCTTATCGAAAAATGTTGCTACAAAGCTTGACAAATTTTATTTATCCTGTTCTTATTACTGGGAATAGCGTAACAGTATTTTCTAATGTTTATTTCTGAAGCCAGAAAATCAGTTTTGTGTAATGAGAATATTTGTCTTGGGAATAAAGATGTTGTTCTTTTAAAGTGATCATTTTGGTCTAATTTTGTGTTTCCAAAATAAGTCTCACTAGTTTGTGTCTCACAGGGTGACATATCTTGTCCTAATTGTAGGGTTATGAAAACTTGAGATAACGTGTAAGTAGATCAGACTCCCTTCTCCTCCATTTGTACCTTCTCTGCAACACCTCCTTGTCTTAATCCTCATCTTGTGCTTTGCCAGGCTGGGGAAAAAACAGAATATTTTTAAAAGCTGCAGTTAAAAGAAACATTAAAATAAACCACTACTGAATATGCACATTGAAGCAAAACCACAGATTTATTTTGAAAATTTTGTTGTTTTCATTAGTTTTTCACATACATCAGTGTCTGGTGTGTGGAATTCATACTATGCATTGATCACTGGTGATTAACTTAGAATGCAGTTTGGATGGTAGAATTGGGACAGATCAATGGAGTACATTTATTTTGGGGGTAATATTTCATTGAGCCAGTTGCTTTTGTTTTAATTTTTGTTTGTTGTTAGAAATAAAGACACTTTTATGCAAAGTTTCGTCTATTTTGGGAGGACTCACAGGAGAGAAAGTGACAATCTAAGCTAATTGGGTGCAATGGTAAGTCTAATTGTAAGACACATTTGTGGCCATTATGTTCAAAGATAACAAGCTGTAAACTCAGTGTGAGTTTACCATACCAAGCAACTGAGCAACTACCAGATAATTTGATAGGGAAATATTGGTTGTTAATTTGATCCATCATTTTTTCTGGTAAATTAGATGTTTTTTTCCCTGTGAGTCCATTCAAAGACTTGACCAGCAGTTGCACATCTGCCCTGTGGGCTTTGCCACTTCTCTTTTGCTACTTTTTCAGTATCACAATCCCTGAATGTTGCTGACCTCCCTTGTAAGAAGGCCTTGAGCCTTCCATTTCATTTTGGTGGTTTGCATCTTTTTCCAGCTTCTCTGGCCTTGGATTCGCCACCACTAGTGCCCACCTTTATAACATTGCTGAGGACAAAGATAAGTGTGCCAGAGCTGCTTGGGGGTTGCAGGAAGACAAAAAAATGGATTCTGGAAATAAACAATACATAAAAGCTCATTACTTTGGAGGCAACAGGTCTGAAGTTTTAGAGAGTGCAATAATAAGAGTATGGTACAACCAAAGGTCATCACCCCCATTAGAAGAGCATGAGTGTGTTGAGGTTGTGAATTCAAAGTAGTTTAAAAAATGGAGAAGGAAAGTCACTTCCCGCCCCCCAGCCCCCAGAAGACTGTTGACCTTGGATGTAATAATTCTTATATGTCATCATTTATAAGTATGATTAGTTTTCTGATACTGCTTGTTTTTAGGACAGATTCCTTAAATACTGACATGGTATGACTGATCATGGGGAAGTTATAAGTAAAGTATCTTCAGATGCTGTAACTGAGTTCATTAATACAGCAGCAAACCAAACAAAAGTATTTTAATATTTTTATAGTAGGCTTTAATTCTGGCATATATTATGGTGGTTATTATGGTGGTACTGTGCTTATGGATGTGTTGTGAAGATCTGAAAACAATTAAAATTCTAGGCCTCTTGTAATGGCTTTGATATTCTGCCTTTGCAAATGAGGAAAAAGGAACTCAGTAACTTGGGGCGTATACATGTTAAAAGGAATAAATCAGTCTTCTAATTGTGCCACAATCAGAATCAAGCAATTTGATGTATTTGCATTGCTATGCTGTCTTATTTCCCACTTTAAAACATTTTAGGTAAATATGTCAGGCAGTAAAGTCGCTTTAGAAAAACTACGAAAAGGGTAAAAAAAAGTCCTCTCATGATGATTTTGACACCGAAAAGCTAATGACAGCAAATAATTACCTTTTCAGTTTATTTTGCAATGCAAAGATTGCTAAAAATCACTTCATCAGATTTCTTCAAAGAAGTGGGAATTTTTTCTGGAGGACATACATTTAAGCAGAAGAATGTGACTGAGTTTTTAAATTGGAAAGGTCCTTTACATATGCTGACAGTGTCTCTCTTAATTCCAAACAAGTATGTATGTGATTAATTATGGCAAAAACAGTGGGAATAATGCAAGAGTTAGCAAAAACTGGAAAGAGCAAACGAGATCACATGGGACCTCTGAGAGTGGCTCCTTAGCATCAGGACATGATGGACAAAGGGAAGAGAACATGCTTGTCCTGTTCGTTTATTCAGAGTGTTTTTAAGACGTAGGGATGTTCATATGCCAGGGCAAGGGAGATAAATGTGTGCCGGCTTCTTCCTAATTACAGTTCACAGCCCGAGGTAATAAGTTGAATTGAAACTGCGCGTGGTTTAAATTACTGTGTTAAACTCTGAACTGTGGTGCACCAGACACTGGCATGTTTGATTTAGCAATGATTCCCGCAAAGCAGCAATCTACAAAAGGAAGAAGTCTTAGCTCTCAGAGTCTGTTTTTCAAACCTTTTCTCAGTTTTTGTTCCATAGCAATATTTCAATTTTGATGCTGTAAAATTTACATTGGTAATAAAGGAGCTGTTTTAAAATAACATCGCAGAACTAAGAAAAAGATTTTATTGCTTTTCATTGTATCCTTAATAGTTTTTTTTTCTCCAAAGTTTGTGTCAGCTCTGCCAATATTTACTTTTGAGAAAGTGTGTATGTTATATTCATATTTTGTTGTTGATTTGCATTGGTATAGGTAATAAGTAATAGTTATGTGTGTGTATGTACATAAAATTTTGCCTTTACATAAGAAACTTTAATTTGGGAGTATTTAAATAGCCTTTGTACATAAAGTCCCTTAACAGTCTGCAGAAGTAATAGTTTCATATCGGGAATGATAATTCCTTAGTGTTCCAGGAGAGGCTGAAAACAAAGTAAAAAAATTGGTCCCCTCTCACTTCTTTATCCAGTATTATCACCTTTCTTCACTGGTTTGCTTCTTGTGGTGTTCTCATGAATGCATGACAACATTACAAGCGAGTGAAATAAAATGGAGCAAGCTGCCTTGCTTCTGTTTTAAGATTATGGTTTCCCTCAAACTGAATTATCATAGATAATGTGGAAATAAAACCTAACCAAAAATTAAAAGCATGTTAACCTCATTTCACAGCACAGAATTTAATTTGGGGTTTTATCAGCAGCAATGGAAAGCAGCAAAGCTTGGATTTGCTGCCCATAAATGTATATCCAGATTATCAGAATGAAAAGTCAGTGAGCATGTAGTGACATTGCCTTATCTAAGCAGATGCACATGGATATGGTGGTGGGTACTTGGAGGAAGAAAATACACAGGGCAGAGCCAGAGTAAGGGGACTATTACTTTAATAGAAGATGGAAAGACTGATTTACAATGTAGGGTTTCACTGAGGGGGAAAAAATGTGCATGCGCTCCAGTTGATGTGAGCAAACACCCAAAATGCTCAAGTAAGTCTGTGAAAATTGGAAATGGCAACTTAGTGAGGTGAATAGAACATGTCTCTGTGTGTATGTATATATAAATAAAATGGCTTGCTATTTCTCTTCCTAATAACTTCCTAATAAGTATCTTACTTAGAGGATGATAAATTCACTTAATTCTGAACTCACTGTTTCCTTTATGGAGGCTGGGAAGGAGGAAATCCAGAATCAGGGGGAAGGCCAACAAGGCCGACATCATCGTGGGTGTCTGTTACAGACCACCCAACCAGGATGATGAG
>JAWMRA010000041.1:12562401-12599903 GCA_035584735.1 Pseudotriccus pelzelni | reverse complement strand
AGTTGGATCAGGGGTTGGACTCGATGATCTTGGAGGTCTTTTCCAACCCAATCTATTCTATGATTCTGTGATTCTATGACTATTCTGGCTGTATGCTTTCTCAGCCTGAAGTTCTTCCCTGCCTATCTCCTGTGTTTGCAGCTGCTGAGGTATTTACTAGTGCAGCTCGGACCTGTGTGTTTTCCTCAGGCTAAATAGGTACTAATGGATCCATCTGTATCTGCTCATCCAGATCTTGGAGTCTCTTCTCACTGCTTTGTTGCATCCAGGTTTCAGAGAGGTTGCTATAGAGTCTGAAAGGTCCCATCAAATAATTATTGATAGTTGAGTTGCAGTGATAATAGTATTTTTTTCAAATTGCTTGAAGTCAAAATGATCCATGCTCAGACTTCGTAGTATCTGCTCTTTCTCAGGTGCTGTGCCTGCCCTGCTGGGGTGTATGGTTTCATTTGGAGAAGGGAGGGATATGGCCTGTCATCAGCTTCCTGGCCCCCACTGGGATGTATATGAGGTTGATGTTTGTAGCTTCTCCCTCCTGATTCTGAAATTCGAGTAATTTTTATGTGATTTTACAAGTTGTTTCTGTGCTGCCTTGTAAATCCATGTTGTATGTCAGGCCATCCAGATTTACTATATAATGGTGTATGTTAGATCAGTTTGGTGCGTGTTCTTTGCCCTCTGTGATGGCTTTGCCCAGCTCCCAGGCTGCAGTCCTGTGGCCAGCAGGTGACCATTGCTGAGGTGTTTATAGTCCCAAGTCTCTGTCATCCTGTGATTTTCTAGTCCTCTACAGTTGTTCCATATCTTTAATCCCTTATGCTGCATTTTATTCCAACACGTTAAATAGTTCATTTACAGAGAATAATTATTATTGCTGTGCTAGTTCCAGATATTACAGGTGCTACACTGCACAACTGCACAAAGCTAAGTGATAGCTGGAACTAAGTAGGTAAGTAATTTGGGCAGTAGGCTGTCGCTCTTCAATGCTAAAACAAATCTCCATGTGGGCCAAGACATGTTCAGACAGAGGCTGGTGAGTCCCAAGGCTTGTGTTATGAGCTTAACACAAAGCCTGTGGCCCGTTACAAAAACCAGCAACATCGGTTTTTATTGGTTCTACGGTCTTGCTTTGAGTGATCCCTAGTGAGGAGCAGTCACTGTTCTTTGTTCAGATAGCCTGGGTGCAAATATGCTGAATACATAAAACTGGTGCCATTCTCTGAACCTTGCTGCTGCTCAGGTGGTTTTTAAAGCTTGCAAGAGGCAGTTAGGAAGTGACCAGGCATAAATTTAGTGCTGATCTGGTGATGGCTGAGTGAAGGTGCATTCTGGACCTTTTTCCAGGAAGGTGGATGACCTTGGAATTCAAAAGTTGGTACTTCAATCAGCACATTTGAGAAAATATTTGCAGAAATTGTAAGCAGAAATTTTATCAGAGAAAGAGGTTCTTTCTGCACCTTTGAAAAATTGGAAGAGGGTTATCTTTGAGTTAAGGTTCCAATACAATTTGCTTTGTTTTTACAGAAGGTCTGGCTGTTTTATTAACATTTCAAATTATTTCCTTGCAGAGAACTGCAGCAAGAGCTAGTGGGAAAGTTCTCATTTGCAAATCAGCTTTGGAAAGACCTTTGAAGGTTGGATCTTGTTGAAGTAGTATCTTAAAATACTGGTGGTTTGCAGAGCAGCTTATGGTTTTATTTATATTTAGCATGTAGTTATTCAGTACCTCATTAGAAAATTGGTATTTCTTCTCTCAAAAGAACATTTGTACCTGCTGTCATGAAAGAAGCTCTAGGGCTTTTAGGTGTAAGAGGACAAAGCTATGTAGCATTGTGTGTTGAGTAGATATTTTAGCTAAAGTAGCTGTAAGGGCTTGGGTGCATTTTTCAAAGTATGGTCTTCATTATAGAAATACTTTGTGTTCTAACTTAGATCAGAAATGTCGCAGGAAATAATGGAGAGATCTTTTGAGTATTTTAGAGAATGATATTGTAAACAAAAGACCTTCTAGTCTGTATATCATTTCAAGGTTAAAGGAAAAAACCATTTTTTTTCTTTCCAGGCTGTGATATCAGTAGGTTTTTATATAAAATGTGTTAAAAAAAAAAAAGATGGTGTAATAATCAATCTATCTCTCTCTCTCTGTGTAAATATATATGGTTATGAGATGTGCTATAACAATACCAGTTAGATAAAGTTTAAAGCAGGTAATACCAATAAAGGAAAGTAAATGTAAAGCAGATAATTCAGTGTTGTTACATATTTTAGAATGCTGCATAAGTTAGAGAAGCTAGATTAAAAATTCTGGTCGTGTGTGCATTTAGATATCCATGATGATATCAAACATCTTCTGTATCTCACTGCCACAATAGTCATGGCTCTCTTTTGACGTGCTGTGAGTACTGTTCCCTATTCTTCACCACAAGTCCCAAGTGTGTTGACTTCTCATACCCTTGAAGTGGAGCCTCAGTCCCTGTACTCTCTCCCATTCTTCTGTGACCCTTCTTCAATAAATGTAGCCTTGTTTGTGAACCCTGTCCAGTGCCGTGCTGGACGTCCCTTGCTGAAGCTGATGGCCATCTCTGTGAGGATCTGAGCTTCTCCTGTAACTGCTGCCCAACCTTGTGTGATGTGCCAGCTGGGCAGCAAGTGTCGTGCTTGTGGTTACTGCTGTGGAGTTTCATATGGGCTCAGCTGGCAAACAGGCAAATAGGCCCTCAGCAGCTGGACAAGCCAGATGGAAATATGACAGCTGGACTACACTGACTTTGGGCAGTACTAATAGGGTTGGGTTTTTCTCAGAGAATCACAGAATCACCTTGGAAAAGACCTCTGAAATCATCAAGTCCAATCTATGACTGAACACCACCTTGTCAACTAGACCATGGGACTAAGTGCCATGTCCAGTCTTAAACACCTCCAGGAATGCTGACTCCACCACCTTCCTGGACAGCCCAATCAATGTCTAACCACCTTTTCCGTGAAGAAATTCTTCCTAATATCCAACCTAAACTTCCCCTGGCGCAGCTTAAGACTGTGTTCTCTTGTCCTGTCTCTACTTGCCTGGGAGCAGAGACCAACCCCCACCTGGCTACAACCTCCTCTCAGGTAGTTGTATAAGGTCTCCCCTGAGCCTCCTTTTCTCCAGCCTAAACAACCCCAGCTCCCTCAGCTGCTCCTCACAGGACTTGTGCTCCAGACCCTTCACTAGCTCCATTGCCCTTGTCTGGACACGCTCCCGCACCTCAATGTCTTTTGTGTAGTGAGGGATCCAGAACTGAACTCAGGACTCGAGGGGTGGCCTCACCAGTGCTGAGCACAGGAGAGTGATCACCTCCCCGGTCTTGTTGGCCACAGTATTCCTCATACAAGCCAGGATGCCTTTGTCTGTCTTGGCTACCTGGTCCCACTGCTGGCTCCTGTTTAGCCAGCTGTCGACCAGCACCTGCAGATCCTTTTCATCCAGGCTGCTTTCCAGACACTCTGCCCCAAGCCTGTAGCTCTGCATGGGGTTATTGTGGGCAAAGTGTAGGACTGGCACTTGATCTTGCTGAACCTCACACCGCTGGTCTCGGCCCAGCTATCCAGCCAGTTCAGCTGCCACAAAACTTGTAGAAATTTAATAGCTCAGAGGTTTCCATCCATGCTTTCAAAAATAATTGTATGTGTTCAAATTTGATTAGTTTTTTGCCTGCATGTTTTATTTTCAAGAGTACTAAATTCACCACTACTGAATGGTTTGGAAACAATATTGCCAACTGTTTGAAAATGTTAATTTGCCATTAAAATTTAATTAATATTTTTTTGTTAATTAGAAATAGAGACATAGATACAGAAAGTATTTAAATAACATAGTCTTTTCAGTCAGCTGTTACTAATGCTGCATAATAAGCACCTGTGTTTGCACAAGATGCCAAGATTAGCTGTAATCTGAACAAAGAGTAGGGTTATCTGTAATTGTAGGACTCTTATTTTGTGTGTATGTTGGTTTGAATCAGAATGAGCCAGTGTGTGCCCAAGTAGCCAAAAAGGCCAATGGCATCCTGGTTTGTATAAGCAGAAGTGTGTCTGTCATGGGTTTGCTTAGGGACAATTTTTACTACACTCCCCACAAATTGCTCCAAGGTGAGAGAAGGTTTATGCAGACTAAGAGACTTTTGCAAACCCATGACAGTGCCCAGCAGGAGCAGGGCAGTGACTGACCCCTTGTACTCAGCAGTGGAGGTCACAGCTCAAATCCTGAGTTCAGTTCTGGGCCCCTCACTACAATAAAGACATTGAGCAGCTGGAGCATGTCCAGACAAGGGCAATGGAGCTGGTGAAGGGTCTGGAGCACAAATCCTGTGAGGAGCAGCTGAAGGAGCTGGGGTTGTTTAGGCTGGAGAAAAGGAGGCTCAAGGGACACCTTATTGTTCTCTACAACTACCTGAGAGGAGGTTGTGGCCAAGTGGGCTCAGGTCTCTGCTCCCGGGTAACAATTGACAGACCAGAGGAAATATCCTCAAGTTGCACCAGGGGAGGCTTAGATTAGGTATTAGGAAAAATTTCTTCACTAAAAGGGTGGTCAGGCTGCCAAGAGAACAGGCTGCCCAGCAAAGGGATGGAATCACCATCCCTGGGAGTGTTCAGAAGGCATGTGGATGTGGCACTTGGGGGTGTGGTTTAGTTGTGAACACGGTGGTTGGAGTTGATGATCTTAGAGGTCTTTTCCAACCTAAACAATTTTAATAGTACGTGAAATAGCAATGAAAAAGCTGTATAAATACTAAGATCTTCTTGTCTGATTTGTTTATTTTCTTTTACAATTAAGCCAAACTTGCTGGCAGAAATGCTTTGAAAGTTGTTTTCCCTTATATTAGGACTTGTTCTGCATTCTATTTTCTGTGTTTAGGGTACTCAGATCATCTTGACATTGAACATATAACAGCAAACCTACAGTAAACTGAAGACCAGAGAGATGGGAAATATGTTCCAGTTTTCTATTTTGTATTCAAGAAAGTGAAAGAAGTAAGCTTTACAAATAGATTTCAGTAGTGGTACTTTTTCTGTGAAATTATGTGTTTGGAGAGTTATTCAATATTGGGTTATTAACATAAACCAAATTATTTTATCATACTGTTTTATTCTGCCCATAGAAATAATTTTAAGTAGGATATACTACCTAAGTCTATAAGTAGTCCTTGGAAATTTCCTTTGCTTTGGGTGGGAAGCGGTATTTGAGTTTTCTATACTGGGGAAAAACCGTATCTCGTGGATTTTCAGAAACTTGTTGTAGATGTTGATGTTCTCATGCTGGCTTCTATGATTATTTAATATTGTTCAAACAAGCCACTAGGTGGCAATATCAATTAAAAAAATTCCAAGACATGCAATTAAAGTTGTCATCTAAAATGGGACACTAAGCAGTAGGTTTGATTGAAGTGAAAACATTACAATTTGTCGTATGAAAAATTTTCTTGATGTAGGGAGGAGGGATTCTGCCAGAGCACTTGGTGTGGGTGATTGGTGACTGAGGACAGCTGGGTTGTATTTGTTTGGATACAGGGGAAACATGATTTTCACTGTCCTATGTCTGCAATATTTGTTATGCATTTTAGAACTATTATCATACTAGTTCTCAATGAAATTTGCTTTAACCTACCAGTCAGAATAAATTGGGTTGTGTGTGTGTGTTACTTGAGAAACAAATCCTCACTGGTGTGAACATTAAACATTTAAAACTAATTAATGTAAAATCAGTACGAATTTACTTATGGCTGTGGCTGAATTTCTGAAATATTTAATGTGTCTGTTATAAACAGACACTTGTTAATGGATGTGCTGATTGTATCTTCCTTGGTGTAGGTGCCACTGCACAGCACACAGGCTGGGTCTGTATGTGAGATAGGAGACTGAAGAGACTTGTCATTAAATAGCTTGTGAATGCAGCTTAGCACATACAGAAACTGTATCCTTGTGTCACAGGGCTTGTCTTGTCAGAGATATCCGGTCCTTTAATTTAGATATGTATATCCTGGGGGGTTTTTCAGCATGTTTATTGAGGAAGTTGTTGCTGGTGTTCCTGCTTAGGAAGTGTTTAAGCTTATATCGCTGTCCTGTTTGGGTTATTAATTTGGGAATACATACAATGAAATTGCTGGAAGGCAGTAACAGTGGCATTTCTGCCTGACTGCAGTTTTACTGGAGCTTCTGTCTGCCTGCTCCATCCTGCCCCTATCACTCCATGGTGCATTTTTGAAACATCTATGGAGTATGCTGTTCTTTTGTTAGGCTATCACACCCCAATTAAATCTATCTTCCTTCCTGCAACTTTAATTCTTTGGGGTTTATTCCCAATACTTTGTACTGTCAGTAATGGGTATGTCACTAACCCTGCTATGGTTCTTGGATATTTTTGAGGAGGTAGGGCTGTCTACCGCTTTAATACTCGGTCATTATTTTGTTAGGATTTATAGTCATTTTATCAGGCAGTGGCTAGAGGAACTAATTTCTATTGGAGTGATTTATGTTTTGCCTTTTTCTATCCTTTTTGTCTGCTGTGTATTAGGGTTTTGCAGTGACTGTGCTTCTCAGTCCTTATGTCATGCAATTTCTCCTGATCTGTGTCTGGTGGGGATGATAGAGCAGAAGCATTCCCTTGAAGTGCTGTTTTTCCAGTGGCGTTGAACATACTTAATTTCACAGTCTTTGTGCCCAGTGAACTCTGCCATAGACCAGACTGAAGTGCTTGTTAGAGAGGTTGTGAGTGGTGCTTCTCAAAGTCGGTGGTAGTGTTCCCTGAAGTTGCTATGTGGAGGTGTGTGAGGCCTAGGAAAATAAAGATCATGCCTGTTGAATTTTCTTTTGTTGTTTATTTCCTTGTTTGTTTTTCTTTTTTTACAGGTTTGATTTAACTTCAGTTCCTTTTCCATTTTCTTTTAAAGATAAGTAATTACCTCATACATGGTGGTAAAGTCACTGTAATGTGATTCTGTGCGTGCACTACCTCTGAAAGTGTAGATAGTTTGGTCTTGCTGCCTTACAGTAAACATTTAAACACTACTGGGACAAAAAGGAAATATTTCCAAAATTTTGTTTTGTGATAAGACCTATGCCTGTGGAGTCTGCTGCTATTAAGGTTTTTATTAAGTTTAATAATTTATAATTTATGCACTGTACTCTTAGAGGTTCATGGTTATGGCCTGGCTTAGGCATAAGGAGCAGTAAAGCCACATCAATTCTGTATCTGGGATAACAGAGCAGGGAATGCATAAATGCTAAAATTCGCTTAGGAGGGGGTCATGAGGCGAAATGAGTTGGGGGAATACTGTTAAAGGTTTTTAGACTCTGACCCAGAGTCCACAGCTGACTTTCTTGCAATATTTTTCCTCTTATTGGTATTCATTGTTACCTGTTTCTGTGGGTGAAATATCCTGGTTATGTTTGAGGTGGTCTATCTTAGTGTAATATATTAAGGTATGTTTTCTGTGATTGTGTCAATTTTGAATCCTGGTGGTATTTCTCCTGTTATTACAAAGAAACACTTATAATTTTCTTAGCTGTCCTTTTTCTTAGAGTGTGTTGTAGCCAAAAATAATGTTGTAATTTCTGCTTAACAGTTTTTCTTCCAGGTGTGGCATGTATCTGCGCAGTGGGTGTCCGTGCTCTTCTGGCAGTTTTGTTCCGAGAGCTTTGCTTTCTATGATGGTACGGTGTCTGTGTTACCACAGCCTTACTGTGTCTGAGCTTTTCCAAATGATTCTTCTGTAACAGTTTTCTAAACACTTTTCTGTGATTTCTCTGCCTTGTTGTTGCTCCCTTGCCACTTCTGGCAACTCCTGGTTCTATAGGAACCAGCACAGACATGACACAAACTGAACAATCCTTGTGCTTCAATGTCTGTCATGCTTTCCTTGTTGAGAATTTTTTTCTGATGTTTGAATGGTTCTTTGTTGGATTTTTTTTTTTTTTCTTCTGAGGGATCCCATTAAGGATGAGTCCTGAATGCCTTTGTTCCATAAAAGCTGGGTCTTCTGTTACTGACTTTAGCTGGGTTAATCACTAAGCAGGTCCCTGGTCACATTCATGTTGGGAGAGCTCTTTTTTCCTTTGGAAACAAGAATCCTCGAATAAGTTTAAAAAAGCCCCCCACAACAAAACCCAACAGATGGACTGCTTGAACTACCTGCCTCAGCAAGTATCCTCTCAGGATTGGTGCTCTGTAGTCAGCCCTGTGTTTTTGTCTAAGGGACATCAGAAAATGGGATGTTTTGTGGAGTGTCTGTTTTGTTGTTTTGTTTGTTTGTTTGTTTTTTCTGCCTTACATGGTACAAATGTAAGCTCTGTTAAATCTTTTCATCTAAGCCAATTCTACCATTTTTTGCAGTACTTTCCAGTTTAAGGTTTGGTTTTTTTTTTTCTATGCAAATAACAGTTTTGTTATTTTTCCCTTCTGCTTCTTGAAGATAGAGTAAATTCTGTTGGTGTGCACTCGATGTGTCTCCCAGTGATCCAGCAGAACAGGACCTGGTTTTGTGTCTGGCAGCAGTACAGCCCTGGGGAGCAGGGACTGCAGGCTGCCTCTGTGGTGAGGGAGATGGGGGTTCCTGGAGAGGAGGAGATCCTCTAAAGCAGTAGAGCTCGAACACTCAATATCCAAGCTAATTGATCCATTGTTTCTTTAAAATCACCAGAAGTGCTTAAAATAGTTTACTGCTTCTTCCTGTACCTGATGATTGGTGCTTAGGAGATGCTACCAGGATGTGCGTGTTTGTAGTCTCTGAAAAAAAAGAGAGTTTGTGGTTCATGTGTGTTCCAGTGGCCCCTTAACTGTGACCTGACAGGCAGGGAAAACAATTTGCAGTGACTTTGCAGAAATACGGTAAACACCAAGTTGACAGTAGGTGTTGGTGGTGGTCTGAGAAATTTTGAAGGATGGCAGTGGTCTATGCTCCAAAATCTTCTCAGTCCATCTGCTGCTTGTATGGATTTTAATTCCTCTTCAGTATTGCATGCTTTTGAGAAATGGGATCTGCAAAGCCTGCATCTATTTTTGGTAGCTGCAATACAAAAACAATTTTTTGTGTCTTATAGGACTGTTTTCCTTGTATTTTTTTTATTAGTATTTGAAAAAGAAAAGCAAATGCAATGCAGTTTGGCTGCAGGGAATTATATGGCTCTTTTAGTTAAATACTGAATATGAACTAAAATAGTGTCTCTATTTTGTTGTGCTTTTCTCCTGTTTCTGCTGTCTCAGCTTTTAATAGGGAAATTATTCAAGTAGCCTAGGCCCAAGATCTTGTCTTGAAAGATAACCAATTTATATGCTACACAATCTGTGTTCTCCTTAGATTAAAATTTGTTTCCATTTGTGTTCAAGTATTTATTTGTTTACAAGGTACGTGTTGAATTTTACTTAGTTTCTCTGGCAATAAAAGGTGACTGCTCTGTCAAACATGAGTGAAGTTTGACATATAAAGAGCTGTGTAAATGATAGGTAGTGTTTATGGGGTTGAAATTGAAATTTTACCTGGCAAAGCAGCTGGTTACCTGTGTACTGAAGAATGATCTGAACATGAAGGCAAACTGAAATGGTGTAGGGAAGTCAGTTCCACCATCACCAAAAAAAAGCTGCTTCTTTTAGCATTCTTTAGGCCATTTGAAAATTTTTTTTCTTTTCCTGTTTAATCTTTCCACCAAGGTTTAGCAGTCCTATGGGAGCAAGCAGAACATTGGCCATCAGTTAGTATTTCAACTCTAACTGCACACTTGGGTTGACTTTTTCCTGCTTCTGTTTCTATTGCAGGATAAAAAAAATCAGTCAAAAATGCATTATTTAAAATGTTACACTGAAGTAGATATTTAGTAGTTTGTTATTAGGATCACGGGGAGTATATAATAAAAATGTAACTGTCCTCGTTACTGCCATGATATAGTACACAGCCTGATTTTTCTCACTTGAAGAATGAGGAACTTACATAATATTCTACTTTGAGGTGGGTGAAAGGTCCCACTTCTTGTCCTGTTCAGATTTTCTGTGAGTGCTGGCCTCTTCTACAAGGAGGTTTTCTTTGAACAAAACTTTTTGTTCTTCAGTATAGAAACTACATTCTGTTTTGGTGGGTTTAAGAGCCAAGAGCACCCTGGCTTATGTTTTTGTCTAAAATAGTCTGTGAAGTAAAAGGGATCTCACTTCTTCATGCTGTGGTAGGTTTAAAATTCTATTCTAATTTGCTTTAAACAGCATCAGCTGATGTAACAAATCTCTGTTAGCGTGTTGAAGGTACTGTGATGAGCTTTACATGTTAATAAATCCCTTGATGTGCATATAAATCAGGCATAGACTGAAAATAGTAGTGAATGCTCAAATATCTATTTTTGTAGCTACTAAATACAGGTAGTATTCCAGAGAAGTCAAGAGAGCTTCAGGATCTTTCAGGGACCTAACTGGTTTTGGAAGCAAACTACCTTTTCAAGACTAGTCTGAAAACCAGATCAGAAAGAGAGAGATGCATGCAAATGCGTTGGATTTGCCTTCTGGGCAAAGAGTGTTGGATTAACACCCCTGGTTTGGGCAGGTGTCCTGTGCCAGGAAGGGGTATCAGAAGAGCATTGGAGAAGCTTGCAGTAACTGGAGTAAGAAGGTGGGTGGGGGAAAAAAGGTCCAAATCATAGGAAATCAGGATCCATTAATTATGCAATTTGATTATGACGGTGTTCTTGTGATTAGTTATTTTTGCAAGTATTTCTACACAGTTCAATTTAATTTATTTAGTGAATGTACTGAAAATCTTAGTATGTTAACAATTATAAAATTTAATTCAAATCAATCTTAATAAATATTATTAAATGTGAAAAGTAGTGTGGGAAGGAAGGGGAAAATGGTACTTCTGTCTTAATTAAATTGTGGGCACGATTACATTTTTACTAAAATCAAAGTAAATACTAATCAGAATTGTCAGTAAAAAGAAAAGCACTCCCAGATAACCTTGTTAACCCATTTCCTGCTGAAAGTGTGCTTTGTGCATAACACACTGTGGTTTTTTGTACTTCCCAAGGAATGAGGAAAATTGGAATTATGTTTTCTAGCAAAGTTAAGTTCCCTGTGTTACAATGCTCTTTATAGTCCTGGAGTTAATTTTTATATTTCAGTTAGGAGGTGTGGAAGCTATTGCATAATACAAATATGTAGTTTGAATATTCAAATGAGTTTTCTTGGAACATGAGATTTTTATGGTTTTCATATTCTGAGTGTGAAGCAGAATTGGTTTGAGAACTGCTTGGCACGTGTGATTTCAGTTAATATTGTTTGAAGAAATTCTGAGGCTTTTTTCCTTCATTCTTCAATCTAAAGAGAATTTAGGTGGTGACCCTGTTAAGTTGCAAGACCTTTTGCTAAAATTGAGGCTGACTTGTCAGGCATGAGATGCTGCTTTTTGGTTTGCACTGTATTTGCTATTTCATGAACAGAAGCCTTTTTTAGTAATACAGTTTACTAGTATGCAATTTTTAATGGATAATTTGAGTTTAACTTCTACAAAACCCTAGAAAAGAGCTTAGTTTGATCAGTAGTGGATCAGTAGCCACGCAGGGAATTTCTGGCCTAGAGTTTTGCTGTCTGGTTGTAGAACAGCTTTGGCTCACCTGTGCTGTGGCTTTGCCACGTGCTTGAGAGGGAGCTGCACTGTTGTGAAGGTTATTCTTATGCCGTGCTTGAGATCTGCTGCTTTGCAAAATGGCTTTTGTGTTCTGCAAACCTGGAACTCGCGTCTAACAGGCATTTGTGACTTGTGACTGCATTTTGTGACTCACTGTCAGGCTGTGGTGGAATGGCTGTAGAAAGCAAAGCTTACGGAAACCCTCATCACTGTGTTTTTAAAACGAAAACTTAAAGCAAGTATTAGGTGTTCCTATACCGGTTTATTTTTGACTTTAATCTACAAGTTTATCTGAATATCTTAACTGCAATGATCAGAAGTGTAGATTTGTCTTTACAGATGTGGTGTTTCAGGACTGCAGTATGTATGTTATGGTCTGTTTGGGATATAATTTCAAAGAGAGAGCCATAGGTATGAATTTTATGCTGTTCTTTAGCTTGATGTGGTATTATTTAACAATGCATAGAGAAATGCCTAGTGTGAGCGAAGCTAATATTATGTTATTTAAATTTTTGAATACCATTAGGATGATGTCATTGCCTTAGATGTGGCATTTTGCACTTGGCACTGAGGTGAAAAGCATGGAGTGGGCAGAATTGGTTGAAAGGCACATATTCAGTTGTGTGAGAAGAGCAATCAAAGTGCTAGTTAGTCTTACTACATCAAATTAAAACACCGCAAAATACAATGGGATGCAGCTTAATTTTAATACCAGAAGAACAGGGAGAGAAAGCTAATTTTACTTTAAATAAATTAGATCACTGAGGAGGCTGCTTGGGAATTATTTAAAAAAAGTAATCATATAAATTGGTATATTAAGTTTTTCTGGATCAGATTTTGGGGAATGAAGTTTTAAGCCAGGCATTAGGGCATTTATTCATATTTGTGAAAACTTCTATAGAAATATATACCCAAAGCAAGTAGGAATACTTAGCTACTTATATAGGCACTGATGGGAGAAAAAAAATCCAACTTGTAAAGGAAAACCTTGCAGTAGTTTATAGCAGGCTGAAACATGAGTAATTAAAATACTAAGTCATGGTGGATTATTCCAGCATGAGCCTACTTCTGAATTTGCTTCATTATTTGATTGTGCCGCTGCTGGTGATGAACTGAAATCAAGACCTTTGGTAATTTAATAAATCCGTATAAAGAGATGAATATGATGAGATTTATCATCTCAATGTTGTTGTGCTGATTTTTAGGTACTTGCAGCAATGCGTATCTTTGAATCAAGTGTTCTTGAATCACTGTTTGAAAGACATCAGTAAACCAGACTATTTTATTTTGCATGAGACCTACATTTAATTTTGTTTTGGACTCTTCATGTTGTTAATTTTTGATATTACTTGAAGCACATTGATATTCTAAATCGAACTAACCATTTTTTTTGTAATAACTTACACTGGGTAAATTCAAAGCCTTTAGCAAAGGTCACAGAGGAATATAACCTCAGATTCATGAAAGCTTCAGGCTCCTACTTTCAATTAAAGTGACATGCCAGAGGTCACTTGGAAAAGCATCTTTTAGGTAGACAAAGGAGACCTTTCATTCTCATCTCAGACATCAGCTGGTGGGGCTCTTCAAACAAATTCTTTGTTTATGTGCATCTCATTTACAGTTATTAAATTACCAAATGAAAGTTAAATAGTACTGTTGTAGGCACTCAGAATATTTGTACAGTCAAATTCTCCGTCAAAGCAGGAATTACTTGTCAGATCTAAAGCAGTTAAAAAATAAGAGGGTGGGTTGTGATGTTTTAAACAGGGCAAATGTTATTTCTTTTTTATGCCTTCAAGTGATGTATCTGTGTACTGACTGTCAGACTCATCTCTGGACTGACAAATCTTTTATATATCTTTTACTATACGTGTTTTAGAAATTATTTGCCGATTTTTTCCCTACTCTTGATACTTGTATTAGAGATGACTGAAGATGTTAGAAGTTCTTCTATATAGCAATATCTTAAAGTTAACTGTATGGTTATAAACCTGAAGCCCTAATACATCATAGGTGAAAACAAGCTTTTCCAGTGCTTTGGTAAGAAAACTAGCTAATAGCTTGTAAGTAAAGGATACATTCTTACAAATGTTCTCAAGGTGTTTAAATTTGGAGGAGTAATTGATTGGTACTCTCCCTTCCAAAGGAAAAAGATTTGGTTTGAACCTCATCACTTCAAAGCTTTATCTGAAGGGTTTCCTTGCTGGCATTGATTTCAGCTTTCAGAACACAGGCTGCTGGTATAAGGAAGAGTCAGTGATGTGAGGACTGCTTGGTGTTACACATGTGGCTGAAATTCCTTTGGCAAATGGTTATGAAATGTTTTAGAGCAGCTGCACTTTTACCTGCTCTTAGCTTCCTCCTGCCCCTCACTGTTACTTTGAAAAGGCAAAAATATGTAAAAGCCAAAACCATAATAAACTCTGAAGTGAATCAGCAGTTAGCAGTGCTAAGTTATCTGCACTCTTAGAAATTCTTCGTCCTATTTGTGGCTGAATTGGTCACAGAATCACAGAATGGGTCAGGTTGGAAGGGACCACAGTGAGTCATCTGGTCCAACCTCCCTGCTCAAGCAGTGTTGCCCTAGAGCACATTGAACAGAATTGCAGCGACACATTAGGCTGTCATAGTGTGTATAAGTTTCTTCTTTTGCATTGAGTGATGTCATTTTTTGTTTAATTTTTCTTCCCATACACGTATTGCGTTTTGCGGGAGTTGAAACCTGATGTAGTAACTTATCTTTCACATAATAAGCTCTGTAATTGTTTTCTGGTAATAGTGCTGAACATTGTGCTAGCTCACCGTCTGCCAGCTCTCCAACAGAGAAAATACTTTGGATTCTCTAAAATTGCCCTCTTAGTAGGTTTTATATTCTTTCATTTTTCTCCTTCTTGAAAGCAATTTTGGGCTGAGGGCTCTTGAAGCCCTGTTGGACATTTCTCACTCAGGCTATTTCATGAGCTCCCTCATCAGTATCAGCAGTTTTGAATGTTAAGATGTGTCTTTCCCATAAGAAGAAATACCTCAAGCACAAATCCAAGTCTGGGGATTGCTTGTGATATCTTAATTCAAACAGAATTATAATTCTTCTACATTATTGTATTCTTTGACTGTAATGATTTAAGGTACAACAGTCAATTTATTTAAGTGATTGCAAGAAGTATTGCTTTGAAAATGAATTCCCTTAGATGTGGCCCTGCATATTTTCATTATTGATCTTCAAATATCAAAGCATCATCCTGTGAAACCCTGTCCCATTAGATTTCAGAAGTTATATTTCTGCCTTTGTACTTACGTTCTTTATTTTTTAATGGGATGTAGGTTAAATACACTGGTCAGTTAAGAGCTCTTTGGAGAGGTAGGACATTCCAAGGTTCAGAGTTGTATGCAGACTAAACCATTAGAATCTACATAAATATTGCACACGTCCCTCAAACTTTGATATCTCTGACAGCCGCACTTAAAACTCAGTGGTTTGAGTAATTTTATTCTACGTTATTTTTCTTGCTTCTAGATTTAGCTTCATGGAACTTCTTTTAATTCAGAAAAGCAAGGACCTTGCATTATATTGTCGTGATGATACACACTCATCCGTGTGTTGATGACTATTGCAATTTGAAGTCTCCAGAGGCTCTTCTCAGTGAGCGGGTAGTGCTTATAACACTGATAATGCTACAAGATCATTACACTTAATTAACATAATTTCACTTAATTTAAAATAGAACTTCCTGCTCAAAAATGAGAAGGGAAGCAATTGATAGACAAGAAAGGTTTTGATCTTCGTTCATTAGCTAGTATTTGTTTATAGGAAATCATTAGGTATATGCCCTTCTATTTTTATGTGGTTGCAGGTAACCTTTCCCTCGCATGACTTGGCAAGCCACATGCAGTTAGAAATTCTGCATGCTAAGTTCGTCCTTGAAGTGGTATTCAGAGCCCTCTCAGGTACAGGAGTTTATTGTAACACTGGATGTTGAGAGTACATTCAGAGTGAAAGCTGTAGTGGGCAAAGGCTACTTTGGTTTGTGTAGTGTCAGTGAAGAATCCAGGGAAGGGAGCCGTGATCATCTTTTGGAGAGCTAGATGAGTGATTTAGCATCTTTTGTGGTTTGGAGCCAACTGTAGAAAGGAAATGTTTGCTGGTTGTATGACTGATAATAATTACTGGCAGTCAGTGACACTGTGCAGTTGCCCACTTCGTGATACACAAGTGTGTGATTCAAGAAAAGCGTGAGGATATAAATGGACTGTATCATCAGTCTCATATTGCTGCATACTTAGAGGCAAAGAGCAGGTATACAGAGGGTTAAATGTATGCACCAGTGTTTCAAAGGTTAGACAATAACACTGAGGTGTTCTACCATTAAGGCATGTAATTCAGTAAATAAAAAATTCAGTGGAGATTTAAGGAATTACACATTTATTTGAGAGATCAACATAGTTTTGTCATCTGAGTGAAGTCATACAACCAGTAACAGGAAGATATTTTAAAGTATATGGTTCAAGAAGACACAGTCATTCACTTCATAGTATTTTCATATTCCTGCTCTCAGAGGCATTGCAGCAAGATTATTACCAATCCCTTCTCCTTCGAATTATGTATTTTGCATAACAGTAATCCCATATGTTAAATAACATGGTGCTGCTAAAGATACTATATTGCAGATGAAATTGTTAGACTACGAGTTCATTTTATGTGAAGTTAGTATGGAATCGTGAAAGCTCTTAAAAAACAACAAAAAAACCCACCCCCAAAAATCAAAACCCCAAAAAACCCAAACTCTGCAGTGCTTGATGCTGTGCTGTGACCTAAGGTACAAACTGCAGAGGAGCATCTTAATTGAGGCTGGGAGCAATAAAATATATTTATATGCTAAAAGGCAGCTTCTCAAGTGGGTAGAACCAATTTATGCGAGAAAGAAAATATGTATGCGTTTTCCACCAACTTGATCACTGCAGGATCATCCCTTTGAGTCCTTCCCAGAAGAATTGTACAATGAATTCTGTTTCTTATTTTGACTGAAGTATCCTTTTAAAATTTCTTTATCAACATTCGCTGCTAAGCTGATCCAGCTTATTTTTCCCCCATTATCTGCACTTGCCCACTGTGTTCCTCCCTCATGTGCAAATCTGATTGCATCATCTGTCTCTTCATAGCTGTCAGCACTGTAAGCCTTGCCCACTCATTCCTTATCTCCTGTAAATGCTCCATTCTTCTTGCTGTGGTGTTCCTTTCCTATAAATACCCTTCATCACCAACATTTGTAGCTGCTGCACTCATCTTTTTCAACCTCCTTACCATTTCTGCCATCATACCCATAAGGAGTTGAGGGGATGATGGATATGGTTGGCAATTGCATTACTCTAATGGTAAATGTTGTCTATGCAGATGCATTTGTAAATGCTTTTATCTCCCCATGGCTGCCTTCTCTTCCCCCACGGTGTACTCCCTGTATTCTTAGGCTGTAAGCTCTTAATTCAGGAAAACAGTATTGTCTCTGTGTTTTTATATGGAACAATATGCTCTAACCCTAGCTGAGGGTGATGTAATGTAAACTCTGTATAAGAATACTTCATTATTACGTAAGATGTTCTGGATGGTGTAAATGGGATCCTCAGTGTTTTCTGTGAATTCTGTGTCTGATGGCAGTGTTGGAGCTAGAATATGGAAAACTGGAGTCTTAGTAGGCTTTGAGGTCTGCCACAAGTGCTTCGTGGCTATAACGTTGAAGGAGATGAAAATAAGGACTTGGCATGAAAGTGTGTCTTCAAAGGGCTTTAATACCATAATGTAGATATGTATTCAGAGCACGGTTATCCTGGCATTTCTTTGTAAAGGTACAAAAAGTACTTACTAATGTGCAAAGGAAAAAAAAAGTGATTTTAATTGGAAGGCAGTATAACAGCTCTCAAAAGGGAGACTTGTCTGGCATCTTCCCGACAGTTGGCACCCTCGGTAATCACTGGAAAAATGTGCATTTTGGATTTTGAATGAACTTTTGCTATAATGCTGTGTCAATAAACCACAAATGTATCCTGTTACTTATTGGGCACGATCGTATTTTTTTGAGGAAATGCCTACAGTGCAGCTGTCTCTGAGATGAGAGGAAAGCACTGCTTCAACAGCATCATCAGTGCCAAGTGTCTTCTGCAGCGTTTTGCTTACAAAGGGAGAGAAGGCACTATTATAATCAGCCTGCCTTGAGAAATGCCTCAGGAAAAAGATGGCTAATGATTTTTTTTTTGAACAGTGAAGCAGACTGCTAAGTAACAGGGATTACTAGAGGGATTTAAACGTGGACTGTAATAAAATACTGAATTCAACCCTTTTCCCACTCTGCCATACTAATGAAAGTTTTCATTGTTCTTCATCAAAGTGAGTCTTACAGGGCAGAACTCAGGTCAGTGATAAACATGTTCTCCTCTTCCAGAAAGCTGGATTAGCTCCATTGGTACAGCAGGGCTGAAATTGTTCTTGTCTTGGCATTGGAAATGTGTGGTGAAACCTGCTGTGACATCTTCAACCTGGAAAACACTGAACTGACCGAGGGTCAGGTGAATTGAAGTGCATTTTACTTAATCAGTAGCAACATTTTCAGGTAGCTGTGGGGTATGTCTTTGTGTTTTACAATGGAAAACACAGCTGTTCACCATGTTTGTTTTCTTAGCTCATACGTAAAAACTTACATATTCTTTTCATATTCAGTAGAAAGTTGCTGCTTTTTGAGCCAGTCACAACACTGCCACAGCCTAACAAAGCTATTTGGTAAAATGAACTCAACCTGATGGAAATTGCCATCTGGAAAAAAACCAAACCATTGTTTTTAATATGTATATTTTTTTTCCCCAGAATTTACTAATGGGTGGATCTTCATTTCTGGTGTTCACATATAATTTTGGCAGAAATGTGTCTCTAATTTTATACTGCTGTAACACACAATATATTTATATTCCACACAATATAAAGGAGACTAGTAGTCTAAAACAGTTTTCTCTGAACATATTCTCTCTGAGTGGATCTTAAGAGGTTAACATACAGCTTAAAATATATAGATAGGCTCTCTGGTGTACAAAAATAGTCTTAAGGACAAGGCAAAAAAAAAAAAAAAGGAATCCTTGACATGATTTAAGACCACATCCTCACAACTGAGTAAGGAAAGATGAGTAAAGGCCTGCTAGAGGGCTTAAACTGGGATTGTGGCTAATGACACCACATGTGAGTAAATACATGCAGATCACAGGTTTGCTCTTGGCATGTGTTAGAAGCTAATGTTATGCAGGGTTTTATCTGTCCTTGTAACCCCATAAGTGCGGTTATGCTTCAGTCTCATACTCATCTCAGTTTTATTACTCTTGCAAAACCCCTGTAACTGGCAAAGAGGGCCAAATTTTGGCTTCAAACATTTAGGACAAAATTTGTGAAATAAGCAGCAATCTGGAATATTTGATTGTGGTGGTTGTCCCATGGCAAGAGGGGGAAGGAAGATCCTCTTTCAGCAAACTGACGAAAGTGAGAACTTTGCATGACAAGCAGTTTTGAGAAGCCAGTTTAAGCCCAAAGCTCTTTCTTGATGAGAGAGCTTAACAGCAAAGAAATAGAACTCTAAACAGTTACAAAAAAATACATAAATGTTGCCCTGGCTTCACAAGCGAAGTAGTTTATAAAGGAAGCCCTCTTGACAGGGAAAAACAGGCTCTGCCCCAGTTGCACATACACCAGTGCTGTACAAGTAGGGCCAAATGGTCAAGGTAGGCACTTCTGGTACTTTGTGATGACTAAATGACTTGCAATGACTGAAAATCCCACACCTGTGTGAACCCTCTGCTATTTCAGGCTGTTTTGCAAAACACTGATTTCTCCATCTCGGAGGAGAAGTTAAAGGAAAAAAGGAGAGGAAAACAAATCATCCAGTCATCCTCCACTTGACTGGTTTTTGTGGGTTCTGTGCCAGAAATGCACAGAAAATAGTTGGAGTATGGTTGTATTTTATGTATGTATTTGTTTTTAAAATGTGGTTATCTCATTATCTGATGCAACTATGCTTGCTTGGACACTCAGTATGTGCATAGTGTTGTCAGGACTGTAAGTAGAAGTAATTTAAGCTGGCTGTGGTACCAATCTGTATGCATGGCAGTATGCAAGACATGAGCCAGCCCTCCCTGTGCCATCCCTAGACAGCATCTCGTTAGCTTCTTTGAAGATATTTCTGTGTTCTGACACTGCAGGTTAATTGGCAGAATAAAATCATTTATACTTTGTGACATAGTTTCATAATTAAAGGTAGCTACAATTTAGGTAATATTTTCACTTTAATGATCACACTTTTGGTTTGAATTTTAACTGTATCTTTATATTTTAAAATGTTGCATTATTTGCTTTAATAGGAACATTTTTATAATAAAAGTGATAAGTCAGAATCAAAAAACACCACGTGTCAGCACTCTGGGATAGATTTTGCTACACAGCAAAAGATGACATCTTTGTTGATTGACCTATTTCTCTTTTGCTTGTTACTTGGTCTGTGAAAGATTGTTTTATTCTATCATTCAGCTGCCTGCTAGTAGATTTGTTAAGTTAAAACCTTAGTTCAAAGAATGATTACAGAACTAAGTCTTCTATTGCTTAACTATTGTGTTCAGTCACTTTTCAACTGATGTTCGCTAAAATGTGCCCCACTATAAGATACTTCAGTCTTCCCAATGAGGATTCTGTTTCTTGGACCTGCTGTATGTCTAAAACCTTGTCTTCTGACAGGAATTCACATGTTCATTCATGCACTTATAGTGTGGTATTAGCTTAAAATTTTTATAAAAAGAATATAAAATGCACAACAGAGTTGAAAATGGTCAATAATGGTTGTTATCACTGTGGCAACATCCAGAGTCTTCCAGAGCCTGGCCCAGGCTGCAGAACACAGACCTGAGCAGTACCTGCTCTGGAGCACTCACACTCTGGAAACAGCAGAGTGGCTGTGTTGGTAGTTCTGTTGTACTGCTGACAGTAGAAATTTTAAATTTTCTAGGATAGTGAATAAAAATGCTGATTCTGCAATGGCCTTTACCCATCATCACAGGTTTAAAGAGTTTGGGGGATTTGAAGCATTATAGGGCTGAAAATGTTCTTATAGTCCTGTGTCTCTTAATCCACAAGTATATCTGCTTAGATATATCCCATTTAACTTTATCAGCCTGAGTGCAGTTACATCACTATTTATATTTACTTGTGCTGTTGTGCACTTCCTTGTTTATCTTGCCATAGTACTTTGAAAAAAACCAACAGCCTCTGTTACTTTGCATAAATACAAGAATGATAGTGAAGAAAATACAACAGAAATTTGTTTTTCCCTTTTAAAAATTATTTTTCTCAGCCAATATCTTTGTGCACTTTTCTTTTTTTTTTTTTTTTTTTTTTACCTTTTAGAAGTGCTTAGCTTTTTCTCTACTAATAATCATCCTGATTTGTTGTGCCTTTCCTGTCTTCCAACTTTATCATTTCCATGTTATTTTCTTTTTCAAGGAAGAATAAATGTTAATGTCATTGGCTTGCCTCTGTATAGGGGGATTTCTGTGCTAATGGAGCTATATTAGTACCTGTTCCTAACCTTTATCATATGTGGATTGCAATGAATAACAGTAATTTAAAAAGCATTTTTTGAACATCTGAGTAACCCCACTGTTCAACAAACTAAAAAAAACCCCAAAACATCAAAGCTGTAGCCTTCCTTGTTATACCTTATGGAAGGAAAGTGAATCAGTGTAATTAATACACGAAGAAAGGTGAAGTTAGATGATATTTTTATCCCATGTTAAATCACAACAGGAGCTAGTAACTAAATAGGTGAAGATTATATGCATTGAAACAACTACCTGAATCCATACAGTAAAGGTGGGATCTGCTTGACCTCATGTGGATGCCTTCAGTGTAGGCATCCACATCCCATCTGGTTACCCAGACTTTGTGGAGAGACACTGGCATTTGGGACAGTTCAGCCTGTTTGGGATTAGATTCGTAATGAGTTGAACTCTGTCCTGAGTTTGCCATTTTACCATAGGTGGGAAGATGATTTTGGTAACTCAGAGGAAGACACTAATAGGTAGAATTTATTTAATCTGTCTGAAAGTTAGTGGTTGAGAATTGTCATCGTGCCTCTTAAGTCCGTGGAACAAGTTAGTGTAGGAAAGCAATTTTTTCTCTCTTCAAAATAATGCTGATGTCCTCAATGATCTCCATAGTACTCTAGGGATTTATACACTGAAGATGCTGGGTTCGGTAGCTTTTAACTCTGTTCCAGCTAGATTTTTAAGAGGACCTTTGGACATAGCCAAGCATAACACAAAATGATCTAATTTATGCTTTTTATGTACTTCTTCTGGATCTGGCCTTTTCTTTATCTAGTCACCTTACGTGCTTTCTTGTGCAGGTAACAGAGGAATGAAATAATTGCAATAAATATCCTTGAGGGATAAAGCAATTCTGAATATTTTGTCACTGTCAATCACTTTCCTTGGTGATATTTCTAAGTGAAAATAAACCAGGGCAATGTTAAGCCTTGCCCTTTTTTTATTCTTGTTGGAGGAGTGCTTTGCTGACTCATGTTGATTGGAAGTTTTTCTAATTTTAACATAGCAATTTGGGGGTGTTGCATATTTAAGAAAAAAAAAAAGAGCAAACTCTTCTCCCCTCTCTTCTAGTAAAATAAGCATGAAAAATAACAGCAAAAAGTAATCAAAACTCTGAAAAATATCTAGTTTTTAAATGGACATTTTCCTTTCTGTGTCCACAGTGTCATTCTACTGCCTTATTCACAAGTTTTTCATGGGCGAAAGCTGAATTTCTAGTTTAAAAAAGCAGACGCTTCAGGTTCTCTGAATATACTTTGGTCTCTTAAAGTAAGTGTAAGTGGTACTCAATGTGTTCTATTTTCCAGTATAGAGGAATCTCCAAAACATGGGTTTAAATGTGAGGTGCTGGGTACAACTTGTGGACTTGTGACTTCGTCAGCTGCTCCTGTCATTGCGTAGTTGCTTGTTTGAGTAGAAGGAGGGGAGTGCAGGCTTGAGGTCTGTAGTAACGTCCTCGCTGTCATGTCCTTTTGTGGGAAAAGGAAGGATGTGTTATTTTACAGTATATATTCTGGGGTATTGTGTAGTCAGTGCATAGAAGAGCACACATCAATCTTCCTTTAAAATATTCAAAATGCTCTTGCTGTCCTTTTCCTTAACAACCTCACATTGGCTCACTTAAGTTGAACACATTTGCTGCATTCAGTGTTTTCCCTTACAAGATTTAGTCCTCATCTTTTTTTAGTTTGCTTTTCTTCCTACACTCTCCTGAGCTTTCTCATTCTCCTTTGTCTACTGTGTTCAGCTATCTATTTTCGCCTTGGCAACATATCTTTCTCCCTGTCAATTTTCCTCCCTTCTCCTTCTCCCAGAAATTTTGCTTTACTTTTCTCCTGCTTAGTTTTTCCTCTGCTTGCAGTGATTTCTGCTCATTTTATTTTGTTCCCTGTATTTCCCAGCAGTCTCTCTCCTCTCTTTCATCTCTTTCCCTCATGTAGTTATTAATTAACATTTGAAGGTAAATTGGTGATTCTTAGGACTTAACAAAATGGCATTGTTTAGAATCAACTTGTAAGATGGTGCCTTTTTCTGATGTTTATTCATTGCTTCTCATTATAAGTGTTAAATACCAGGAACAAATAAGATTATATAAACCTATTCATATTCCATGTTTCCTAAAAGTAGGGTGAAGTACTAATGGCATGTAAAAGTATATAATCTTTGAAGTGTTTTTTCCTTCCCTGTGAGGGAGCCAGATGATCATAGGTGGGATTTGTCTGGGCTAGACTTGCCAGTCCTGTTGAAACTTGAATGATCTGATTTTCGAGCACATATCTTCCGTGACTGTAAACTTGGATACTTTAGGCAATGGTGAGTAGGATAGTGAAACTAGAGGAGAATTCAGATAATTTAACTTCCATGCTCTTTCATCAGATTTTTAAATTTTATTTATAAAAAGGGAAATGGTCTAAGGATGGGATGCACACTTTCTCTGAGCCCTCAGCAAAACCTAAGATAGCAGGTCGAGTGTTACCTGCCAATCTGTTTCTTCTTCCCATTTTCTTTTTGTTCTTGATATCTTGATGATTATCTGCACTGGTCTGTTTTTAAAACAACATTTCTTTTAGTTCAGTAGGGGGTTTTTTTTTCTGAAAGATGTAACTGACACTGTTGGCAGTCTGTTCAACATTGTATATTGCTTAAATGTTGCTCCAGCAGCTGCCAAAATTAGGACTGTGTTGTTGAAAGCCTGTCTTGCCAACAGTGAAGTCTCTGCTCACGTATGCAGGAAAAGCCTGATATGTCCAGGAGTTCTGACATCCTGGTTTGAAGGTGCACCTGCTGGTTGTGGACACGTAGCAGTGATGTCATTTTCTGACTCACTGGCTGCAGCCACCACGGCTGGGGCCCGGATTGGAGTGGGATGGTGGGTAGGGGTGCAAGGGAGGAGAAGGCTGGGTAATGTCCTGCACTTGTAGTGGCATCACTCCATAAAATCTGCTTCATGCAATTGTGCAGAGGATGGGAGGTACCAGAGGGCCGTGAGGGGCTACTGGACGACATCACTACACATTTGGAGAGTGGAGGGTGATGACTCGCCACCTACATCACTGTGTCTTCACTGCAGAAGAAACTATTTGTAGCCAGCTTTTAGGCAAGACAATACCAGGTTTCTCATGTGATTGCTGAATAAGTGTTGGGGAAGTCAGATGGAGATGGGGAGAGGGTATGAAGAGAAAAAGGTAGAGCTAAAAAAAAATAACCTGGAAAATCTTAATGTTTAAGAGGTAGGCTTGCAGACCAGCAAAGCCCTCTCCTTATTTTTCATCAGCAATGGCTGCTGCTGCTGTAATGTGGATGAGATATTAACAAATGAAAAAAAGGCAAGCAGCAGAGATGTAAATAGCTTTACCAGTTGCAAGATCAGATCTCGTGTCTGGACAGACCTCTGCTTTTTATAAATTCCTCCATTGTTCCGGTTACTTTTAACTCATTTCTTTCCTATGGAAATATTTTGTCTCTAGCAGCCAGAATTTTTTCTGATCAGAAATTTTTTAAAATTTCTTATACTTACTCCTTTTCTCACATCTTGCACATATAGGTATTTCTCCAGATTCCTTTGCAATCCTTTATTGTTTTTGCATATGTAAAAGGTTGCTTTAAAAAAAATAATCATCATCCTATTTCTTCAAAGAACAGAGCAAAAGCAAAGCAAAGGGGTATTTTGACATGTATTTGCATGCCTGTATGTTTTACCTATAACATTAAAAATATTCCTAATGGAAGTCCTTCAGGACTAGAAAGCTTTCATAGCACTCCCTTAGCTGGAAGCACCCTGTATTTTTTCTTTCCATTTTTGTAAATATGGTATGTTCTTTTCCTATATATTCAATTATAGATATTCAATACATGTATATACTATACTGTAATTACATTCAGACTTCACAAAGACGGGCATTTGAAGAATTAAAGGTATTTCTGTTCCTTGCAAAAAAGGAAGTGTAAGTTGGCTGAGTGCCAAGTCATCAGTGTTGAGGTGTTTAACATTTGTATCTGTTTAAATAAATACTTTCCTGTGTTACTGCTACGTTCAGAGGGATAGGGAGAAGCCCAATAGAAAAATCACCACTTTCTCTTCATGTTGCTATGTAACTCCAGGGTGCACCGGCAATTAAAGAGTAAAAATGCTGTATATGAGGAAAACACTTGAAATACAATTAGAAGGTTCCTCCTTTTGTGGGCATTGCATGCATGTTTAAAATTTGTCAGTGGTACAATTTTATCTCCAGTAATAATTCTGAAATTTAATTTTTCTGTATTATAGCTGTACTAACAATACTGTTTCCAAAAGCTTGATGTTGGTTAAGATGTAGTTTAAGAAGAGGTAGATCCATTTACTTAACTAAAACCATAACTGAGAACCTTATTTGATCTCAGGTACAGTCATTGCATCTTTGCTGCTGTCGCTTGGTGTGTGTGTGTTACAAAGACGATTTCTTCCTGTGTGGTGTCTGGCTCTTTTTGCTTTCAGTGGCAGTGGGAAGGCAGATCCGTGTGTGACAGGCAGGGATGGTTGCAGTTAGTGCTTGTGCATTTCAGATGACTGGAATGTGGTGGTGGTTTCATGTTAAGCTCCCTCTGCCACTTGGGTGCTTGAGCTCAGAGAAAGCAAAGGTGTGTGCAGGTGCCATGATCCAAAGCCTTTTCCTTGCAGTAACTGACGTTGGGCTGGCACGCTCTAACAGGATTTCAGTGTTCTTCAAAGGTTTGTATTGGCCCTTAAGTTGTCCCTTCACCTGAAAACAAGCTGCCAAGAGCATACTGAAGGATGGATGACTGGTTGGATACAGAATTTTGAGGTTTTGTGTAGTATTGGGAAGGTCACTGAGACAAATCCTTAATATTCCATTCACTGGTGAGTGATACCCAGAGCCTGCACTGCACAGTGGATGTGGTCAGGCTTATTTACACAGGAGTTGTACTGTGTCCAAATATAGGAACTGGAGGTAAACCCAGGAGTATTGGATGTTATTTGGTGAGTGTGGCATGGCACAGCTGGCATCAGTATCTTGTTTTTGGCACTTTTAATGGTGGCTGAGGATGTTCTTCTTGCTCTTACTCCTTCTTCATGTGCAAAACACTTTTTGTTTCTCTCTTCTTCCCCTTGTCTCCTTCATTATAAACCATAAGGAACATCTTGTATGAAGTTTGACAGAGAGAATTGTGTAACCTGCCTGGTGTTCCTAAGAGTTGCACTTTGTGTACCGATCACCACATGGACCCATGTCCCTGTGGGGCACAAATCACTGCTACAGTGGAGAGGTTTTTGGCTTACTTTGTGCTTGGGATGACATGTGCTTCTCTGATGGAGCTTTTTCTGAGAACTGCTTGTACTCTTACGAGGCCAGAAAAGGTGAAACAAATCCTGTCTCATGCTCATGTTCTAGAGGAACTGAGCTGAGAACATCTCTTTGCACCCGAGAATTCAAGGAGTATAAGAGCCTGATGATCTGCTGGATAAGAAATGTCAAAAACCTTGCAAGAGTTTTTGGAAAAGCCAGTTACGTAGATAGCATGGTGATCACCACAATGTAAAAAATTATTGAAAAGCATTCAGTGAGTATCCTGTCAAAATATCTCAATTTAAAAATATTTCTACTGTAAGGATTTCTAACTGTAAATTTGTAACAAAAAGCAGAAAATATAAAGCAGCGAATGATAACAAGAAGTAAGATTTAGGAGAAATTCTAACCTGAAGTTTAAGGTTATAACACGTATTCAGTAATTGTGACCCAGTTTAATCCTTTTGGGTAAATCGTGTAGCCTCATCTCCTAGGAGAGGCAGGAATCTGTGTGGAAGATTTTATGAGTCATTGCTTCAGTCTTTATAAGGTAACATATGCTTGACTCAATCTGGATGAATAGAAACCTGCTTTTTCTTCAAGGCTGGAATTTAATTTCTCATTCTGCTACATTAGAGCAATTTATTTTTTTCTTGGATTTTGAAGAAAAAGCACATAACAAATGAGGGGAAAAGTAATAGTGGTTGAAAATATGAACAGCACTTCAGGCATTTAGGCAAATTATAGACCAGAAAGAAAATGCTATTATCAGAAGGATCCTAACACAGTAACAATTGTACACTAGATTGTAAAAGGAATAAATTAGAAATCAGAAATTACTCCTTTTGTCTAGTGAGTTAAGACGGTAAAGATATTAGAAGTGATGTAGTTTGAGAGTGTCTTAACACTCCATTATTTTGCTGGAAGTTGAGGTTTTTTCAACTTCAGCAGAAAATCTGTCCATGCACACTCAGCAAACCATTTGCCTTGCTCTAGACAAGGTTTGGAAAATACAGCTCATGACTTACTGTGTTTCAACTAAGAGTAATAACTTCTTAAATTACTCTGTCTCTAGCTACCTAATGTCCAAGTGTTTCCATATGGAGATGTTTTGTGCCTAGTAATAGAAAGCAATTGGCAACTGATTTTCAAGGACAGGAGGATACATTTTAACATACTTAAAATATTTTGGGTGGTTTTTTTTTTTTCTTTCCTCCAAATGGATAAACTCGTAGAAATAAGCTTTCTGTTTTCCAGCAGCTCCAAGAAACTTTCTCAACTATGTCCCTGTCCCCTCCAAACAAAACCTTTCTCGTGAAGGTTAAATACACTTAAATAATGAAGTTTGGTGTATAAGTAATTAGGGAATAACAAGCACAGTCATGTTTGGGGTTAACAGTGCTTTCTTTGGTGTGCTTTACTGGTATTTGATGTGACAAGTAGTTATGCAAAAGGAAGTTTAATTTTTTTTCACTTTGCAGAATGGCTTTTTGTACAACCACAGATTTTCAAACAAACTTTTGGCAGAGTTGGTTATTGGCCTGAGATGGGAGGAGAGAGGGAAAAGCAACAACTTGGTGCTGGGCATACATCTGGTACAGCGAATGCTGCCAGGCTCAGCAGAACTACCAGAATGAAGGATTCCTCTTACTGTCACCTTTTTGTTTCAGTAAGCACTTTATTAATGAGCTCTACAGTCTGGCAAAAGATCAAATGACAGATTATGTCAACAAGGCTTAGTTAAGTTACATGGGTGACTAAACGAAATTCAAATTCATTGTTAGGTTTAACTGTAATTCTGCTTTCTTGTGTTCATAACAGTTTGTAGAGTAATTGTAGCATATCGTAATGCTTTTCTTCTTAAATGCCTAATGCTTCCTCAAATTTATCTACAGACTTCCTTCAAAGATTTCCATTTATAATTTCATTCTAGAAAAAATTCTTCCCAGGTATTACTTATGTGTCTTATGTTATATATTTATATGTTTGGAAAGTACTGGTTGTATTGTGGATGTTCTCAAGCTTCTCATTTCTACTCTTGTGATCTGCAGTGTATGTTTCCTTTCCTGCCATGTTTCATTCCTTTCTGTAGCCTGTGTTTTTCAAGGTCTTCCTCATGGTGAAGATTCAGTGAAATGAAGTTTTTGAAATGATAGTACTGTTGTTGCTATTTTTCTTGAATAAAATACCATTTTAAAGTGAGTTCTCAGTGAATGATCTTCCATTTTCCTCTGCAAAAGCAAGACAATGGCTACTATTAAAGGTATATATCTGTCTTTCAGATGAGCTTTGGCCTCTATTCATGGTAAGGAGAACAGCGCTAAACAGGTAGCAGAGTCATTTGGATGAAAGATGTCTGTCTGTAAGAATTAGGGTAGATTTAACTCTTGGGTACTAACCGGGGATACTGAGCCATTTTGAAGGAAGGCAGGTTTTCCTCAGATTATTTTGTATAAGTATTACTTTTCAACTTCAGCTGAAGTATGGAAAACTCAGTTTGGAAGGATCACGGTGATATTACTATGAATATATTCTTTGAAAGTACCTGAGCAGATGATTCGAGTAGAGTTTTAAGTATATCAGAAATGTGAAAAAACAGTGTTTCTCAGTCTCTGAGATCACTAGAAGATCAGATGTAACCTATAGTTTCTTAAAGTGAAAGATTCAGCACTCTTAACATTGTCCATTTAATGTACCTGCAGGTACTGAGTAAATCCATCTTCCCCTTTATACAAGTGGAAGTGAATGATCCATCAACGCTGGTCACTTTTTAAACATCACCTCCTAAGGGCACAGGGGCAGGCAATTCCCAAGTGTGGGAAGTCAAGGAGGTGAGGCAGAAGGCCAGCTTGGCTCAACAGGTATCTTCTCTTGGAGATAATGCAAACAAGGAAGGTGTATGCCCAGTGCAAGCAAGGTCATGTGACGTGGGAAGAATTCAAAGATTCTGCTGCTGCTGCAGGGAGAAAATTCATGCAGCCATAGCTCAATTGGAGTTGAAGCTGCCAGAAATGTGGGCCACAATAAAAAGTTTTTTCAAATATATTAATGGCAATAGGCAATATAGAAATGTCATTGACACCTTACAGGATGAGGATGGTCACCTCACAAAGAGGAACAGAGACAAGGCAGAGCTGTTTAACACTTTCTTTGCCTCTGTCTTCAACATGGATGATGCACCAAAGGGATCTCAGTGCCCTGAGCTGGAGGACCATGACTGCGAGAAGGATCAACTACAACAAATTCAGTTGACCCTGAAACTGCATGAGATCTGCTGCTACAGCTGAATCCCTACAAATCTGTGGGGCTTGATGGGATTCATCCAAGAATCCTCAAAGAGCTGACAGATGTCATCACAAAGCCTCTTTCACTGATTTTTTGAGTGGTGTTGGGAATCCAGAGAGGCCCCAGCTGACTGGAAGCTGGCAAATGTCCTGATTTTCAAGGAGGAGGATCCTGGAAACTACAGGCCTGTCAGTCTCACCTCAATGTCTGGTAAAGTTATGGAGAAGATTATTCCAGAAAGTATTGCAAAACATCTAAAAGACAACACAGTCATTGGTCACAGCCAGCATGGCTTTGTGAGAGGAAAGTCCTGCTTATCAAACCTGATTTCCTTCCATGACAAGGTAACCCACCTTGTTGATCAAGGGAGGCCAGTGGATGTAATCTTTTTGGATTTCAGTAAAGTTTTCAATACTGTCTCTCACAGGGTCCTTCTGGAGAAAATGTCCAGCCCCCAGCTGGATAAACACATCATGTGCTGGGTGAGCAGTTGGCTCACGGGTCAAGCACAGAGGGTAATAGTGAATGGGGGAACATCAGACTGGTGACCTGTCACTGGTGGGGTTCCACAGGGCTCCATCTTGGGCCCTGTGCTCTTCAACATCTTCATAAATGAATGATTTGGACACAGGACTGGAAGGGACACTAAGCAGATTTGCAGATGACACAAAACTGGGAAAAGCTATTGACTACTGACTCCCTGGAAGGCAGGGAGGCCCTGCAGAGAGACTTTGTCTTGCCTCACATTAGAGGGCTGGGCAATCACCAGCCGTCTGAAGTTCAACAAGGAAAGGTGCTGGATTCTGCACCTGGGATGGGGCAACCCTGAATGTCTGTACAGGCTGGGAAATGAGATGCTGGAAAGCAGTGCCATGGAAAGGGACCTGGGGGTCCTGGTTGATGGCAAGTTGAATAGGAGTCAGCAGTGCCCTGGCAGCCAGGAGGGCCAGCCGTGTCCTGAGGGGCATCAATCAGAGCAGTAACTAAAACCTGACTCTTACAAAAATGTTTAAAATGCTGTGTATTTTGTTGTTACTGGCTTTTTCTTATACGTGCCTTTAGGAAAGGAGGCAGTTTGCTTTATCATTTTGAAGTAAACAGTTTCTTAAAATGGTGATTTTAATATTTCAAGTATAGCATAACCTTAAAAGTTCTATTGTAATTTCCTCATGCCCTGAGCAGAAATATTATTTATGATACTGAAGAGGAATAATACTAAAAATATTAACGTAATCTCCCCAACAGGAGATTGCAAACAGCTGGTTTTCTGTCACTTATTCTTCAGTGAGGCAGTCACTGGCTTGTGTTTCAGCATTGCTGTGAATGTTATGCATGAGAAACCTGAAGAAGTCTATAAAAAACCATACTTTTGTTTTTTTCCCCTCACTTCAAAAGCTTAGTAACATCTGGAAGAACAGTTTATTCTAGGGCAGTTATACTCTCTGTGCTTCCATACTACCCCATTTAGTATTCATATGTTTATCAAATTTAGGCTTGCTCTGTGTTTGTGCCATTTTGAAACCCCTGGTGCCAGAGCCTGCGATTCTATTTTAGAACTATTTATTTTAAAAATACATGATCTAAAACCCGGCAACAAGTGAACCTCTCAAGTTCTGTATAAATCTGCCTAATTTTGTTTAGTGGTACCCAGTGCCTCATCGGGAGAATCTTGTTTTATTGTTTTCTATACTTTAAAGCGTCACTTGTACAACAGTTGTCCAGAGCTTGAAACATCGATCTGTCCATGTAAAATCACGTTAGTGATACCAAAGTTCCTAATGCATTTCTTGACTTCAAGGCTGAAAATTTTCTTAGATTAGGTAATTTGATTAATTTGCTTTGTGTAATATTTCCAGATTGACGTGGGAAGCAGGATTATTTCTTTTAAGAGTAACACTGAAAGTAGTCAGCTTAGAGCAGGATAAGGGTTTTATAGGCAAATTGTAAGATCCAAGCAGCTGTAGCACCAATGTGATGTAAGTACGGAAAAGACAGTGGAGAATAGACTAGGATGGATATTGATAGGGAAAAAGATGTTTAAAGATAGAGTAGAAAAAAGACTAAAATCACCTCGAGCTTGTGTCCTAACATACATACCTACACAGAAGATGGAAGAAAAACCCTAAACCTGATCATAAACTTTGCGATCCGGTTAGACTAACAAAACACGTGGATGAGCCTACTTACTGATTAAAAAATAAGTATATTTTTCTTTCATCTGTAAAGTATAATATTTGTTTTAAAAAGAATGCATGGAAATTTGGGTGACAAGGGTTTACCCTGCAAAAAAATGAAGGTACTTCTGTTTGGCTGCCACTTCATCTCTTCCCTTACTCCCCAAAGGGGGGTGGGGAGAAGCTGTATTAGTTGAGTTCTGCAACAGTGGATCTCTGGCCTGGATAAATTTAATACATGCACCATCAGTAAGATATTTTAATCTTGACTGATGAACATGTTGTAGACCATTGAGATAATCTGTTTGCGGTAGACGTGATTAAATTTTTACTGAAACAGTGACTTCTGTCAGTTGACTTTGAAATTGTGGTGACTCTGATATCTGCCCATATGTCGTAGGGAACAGTTTGTGCAGTGTCATACACCTTGTCCGCACTTTTCCATCTGTTCTTGAGCAGCAGCTAGGGGTTTTTTTTCCTTTCTTTTCTTGTGGAGAGCTCTGTGTGTTTTTTATTGGTAAAAATAAATAAACAAAACTCCGGGCTAGTTCTGCTCCCCTGTTCTGTTTTCCAGATTATGTTTGTATTCCTCAGAGATTCCTAGTTCCCATATCTGATTTTTTTTTTCCACATTATTGAAATAAAAGGACTTCTCTTCTTTGTTTCTTCCCTTACCCTTTCTGAGGGGGTTTGTTCTAGAATCATTGTGGAAACTTCAGGTTTCTTGGAACCTTTCGCGTGATGCTTTCCAACAAATCCCCTTTGAGCTTGGAAACTTCCAGCCTCTCTTTGTAGAACTCCGCTCTCCATTTTTCTGAGCCTTTGGTCTCTTATTTTTTGACAAAGCAAATGATCTTTCTTGAAAAGATCCCTTCCTTTTTTAACTTAATGTGGTGTCTTTTTCTCTGGTCTAACACACAAGTCTGAACATCTCAGAGGAGACAAACATCTAGACTGAAAAAAACAATAATTCTGAGCACAGATCCCTCTAAATGGTTAGTTTCTGCTTTGTTTTGGTTTAAAAAAAATAAAAATCCTGATGATTATGAAGTCATTTTGGGCAGTGCAGAGCCTTTCTGTTTTTTGTTTTCATTCAATCACAGCTTGAATAGTATGGCTTTAGAGACTTAGTGTATCTGCTTTGCTCAGGCCTTGGCTGAGAGCCAGTTGTCTGCCACTCAATCTGTACAGAGTGCAAAATTACTCAAAGTGGGCTGATAAAGTACATGGAATGACTGAGGAGTTGGTGACAATGATACTGCCCAATAATGTATATAATAATTTATAAAAATAATTTATTGTTATTCTGTAACTGGAGAAATCAGTTGAATTAACCACTGCTTTGAGATTTGCAAGCACTAATTTTCATTCATCTTCATCTTTTTTTCAGCGAGTATTACAATCTATTCTTCTGGGTGTGGTTCTACTTACAGTGCTGGGTTTTTGTGGCCTCTGAAATTAGGACGGTACAAAAATCAGTGAGAACATAAGTGCTTGCTCACTAAGCAGAGGTTCACTGTACCTCCGGGTGCTGATCACTGCAATTATCTAATTAACTCATGAAAGCCATTAAAGGTGTGGTTCTTTGTCCTGAACAACCCAGCATTTACCTCTGTGCCACAGTGCTTGAAGATCTGCCAAATATGAAAGTGTTAGTTCTCTTTGTTACGTTGGAGGGTCTTGAACCAAGAGGCGTTCAGGAAGAGGTGCTGAATTCTAAAACTTTCCTTTTTCTTCTCTCTCTTTTTTTTTCTTTTTTGTTTTGGTTTTTTGTTTGTTTGTGGTTTTTTATTTGTTTTTTGTTACTTCGAGTTTAATAAATGTAAGTAATTTGCATTCTTCTGGACACAAAGGCTGCTTGAGTGGGTGGCACAGTAACCACAGATTGAAGGGGTTTTTTCTCTTTTTTTATTTGGACTTGAGATGCAATTTATATGTTCTAGTAAATTCTGTAAATGAGCCCAGATTTCTAGATATGTAAACTATAAAAAAATCAAAATAGCTGAAAATACTACTGTTTCTGCAGCCATTGGTCTCTTATGGCTTAAAGGCACTTAGTATAAAACTCATCTGTCTTATTTTGGGGATATTATTGTATCAGGACTAATAGTGATGGTATCAGCTTGACCTTGATGGGGCAGTATGGATGTGTAAAGGTACAGATTTGCTTTTAAAAATGAACAAAATGGGTCCACTTGCCAAAGTCTTAGATAGCAGAGACAAAAGATAGGTAAATCCCAAATAAGAAAATATTTCAAGTTGACAGAAGAGAAAAAGGGGAAAGAAAAGCTCCAAAACCTTGTGATGGAAGTTTTGTCAACTTGTGGAATGCTCATTAAAACACTAGAATTTTTTTCCCTTATGAAGTCTCATTTAAATTCTTCTTACAGCTATATTAAATATATCTTTGTTGCTACTTGGTTACCAAAAATAAAACTGTATTACGTGCTAAAATACCACAGGGAAGAAATGTTTTTGAATCTCTTGGAACATCTAGAAGCTTAAAGTTTGCAGTGAAGTAACCTATATTTTGGATTTTGTTTTTAACATTTGTAGGGTATTGTAAGTTTTAATTGTGATAATTTCTAGACATCCATTGAAAAGCCTATGTGGAGGTTTGTTATGGAATGGATCAGTTGATCACTTTATTTCAAACTGTGGATTTTGTTTTGGTATAAAGTTCTGCCTTGTTGATATCCATTTATATAATCAATTTTCAATTTTAACAGGGTTAAGCATCTTCAGAAGGAATTAAAAAAACTGTTGGATTATCAGATCAAGGAACATATTTATAGTCAGTCAGTGCCAAAGATCTGTGGTAGAGGAAATGAGCTTTAGTTTGCATTTCAAATTCTCAATTTTATCTCTCTCCAAAAGTGAGAGTAAGCAGTTGAGAGCACTGCCTTCTAACATTCCGTCATTGAAAAGGGTGGGGGAGGAAAAGCTGAGTACTAAAGGGATAAGTTTGCTCTACAAAGTTTTTGCAACCTTTGGTCTTCTCCATCCCACAAAACTTTCTGTGATGTAGCTTTTAGCTTTTAGTACTGACAACACAAATGTGTTATCACAATGGGTGATGAAAGCATCCTGTTCTTGTTGAACCATATTGGGTCAGCGTAAGACGAGAGAATCCATAAGGAATTGCAGGTGTGCTGGTCCTTAAAAAAAAAAAAGTAGACATACCCTCTTTTAACTTGTGTGATACGAAGTAATCTGTATTCAGAGACTTGTCACAGTAAGTGTTTTCTGAATTTTCTTAAAAGCAGTGTCTTTCTGAGAAATACTTTTGCAGTGTTCTGAATACCTGGTTGAGTCCTGCAGTAGATCTTTTTGATCATACTGAGCCACTGTTCTTTGGTCTATTTGATCTTGTGCACTGCCTTCATACTGTTTAAACATAAATGTGTTGGAAAATCCTGTGTTATGATAACCCTAATATTGCACTTGTTTAAAACAATAATTCAAATAAGTAGCAATATATCCAGTGCATTTTATAATTTGTTTGATTAACACCAATGTCCTATGTTGCATTACAAATCTGTTTTGAAATAACAGATGTCTGTAGAGTTGAAAATGAAGAGGTATTAAAGCTGTTTGTGGAGCCTTTGTGCCATACAGCATAGTTCCTAACATGTCAGAAGTTTTTTTACTGTAATATGAGTGGGTTTTTCAGTGACCAGGTGTTAGCCACCGTGTGGTTCTAAGTTATACTTAACAGCTATAGTTGGTTACAAAAGGAGATAATTTGATGTTAGGGGTGCTCACTGGTGTTTTATTGTAGATTGTTAGGTTGTTTTTTAATTGGAAAAAAACCCCAAACAGTACCTCAGGGAATTTAGTTGGTGCTGTCATTCCGTTTTGTGACCTGGAGAACTGAGGCACAGAGGGAAAGATACACGTGGCCTAAATGAGAACTGCTCCGGACCTTTGGGAGTGAGGTCCAAGAGACCAGAGCAGCAAACTTGTTCTTTAGCAGGCTGCAGTTCTGGAGCTGCCCAGAACCTGGGAGGTTTCCTAACTGCAGCCTGGACGTCCCTGCAGCAGCTGGACTTCTGCCTGGGTTGGGATGTGAGTGTGGGTATGCAGGGAAGTCTGCTGGTAGCTGTGACTGTAGGAGCTGCCTGGGATGGATAATGGTAAAGGAAGGTTTTTTATGGTCCTTGCAGTCACTCTGTGGAGCCAGTTGTGGACATACTGACATTTCACAGACTAGCGTTCAAAGATCTGAGAAGCATGTACTTTGGATCTGAGAACTAAGATACTTCTTGGAGTTTGCTCTGATCAGTATCCTTTGGGAAGAACAAGTGGCATATGCTTGATGAGGTAATGGTCACTGCTGGCTTGCAACCCTTCCACCAGAGCACGAGGGTGGTAAACTCATTCAAGCAGCGGTATTTTTGTAACTTTGGTTGAAAAAAAAAAATCTAGTTGTCTGGTTTCTCTTCTTCTGTTTTCAGAAATTTCTGAGGCTTTGTACCTGAGACATGTGTAAAGAGAGGAAGAGAGGTCAAATTGAAGCTCTTTCGTCATGGAATGTTTACTTCCAAATAGCTGATGCCTACTGTGGCTGTAAACAAGTGGACATAGTGTTGCACAGGTCTTACCAGTATTTCCATAGGTGGCACTATGGTCTCTGGCGAGCATAGGATCTTAAAATGATGCTCACATCCATGACATGGTTCTTTGCATTATTTTGGGTCACCAACCTCTTGACTCCAGACCTCCTGGTGAATTCACTTTTCATTAGTGTCTGTTCTGCTTCGACAGGATCTTGTGCACCGAGTGGCAGGGTGATCTCCCCTTGGTGAGAGCCACTGCGGGTGCCCGTGCCTGGGTGTGCTGCCAGGCGTTTTGGGGACAGGATACCAGCCCAGGCCTTACAGGTGCTGGATTGGTGATTACAGGATCGCAGAATATCCGGAGTTGGAAAGAACCCAAAAGGGTCCCAGAGTCCAACTCCTGGCCCTGTACAGGACCATCACAAGAGTCACACCATGTGCCCGAGAGCATTGTTCAAATTCTTCTTGAACTCTGTCAGGCTTGGTACTGTGAGCATTTCCTTGGGGAGCCTGTTCCAGTGCCCAGACACCCTATGGGTGGGTTAATAGGTATTAAAAAAAAAAAAGAAAAAAAGAAATGTTACTTTTCAAAGTATATTCAGAGGGCATTAGAGGCAGAGCAGTAAAACCCAAAATCCAGCTCTGCCTTCCATGTCTGGTTTCTCACCGGTGCGCGAAAGTAGCGATTCGATACCTCGTTCTTTGTGACAAAAACGATTCAAAGAGCCATATTTTTCGGGGCCTTTGATGTGCCAGGTTTTCGCGGGTGTGCGGCCCATCCCTGCGGGGTTGCGGGGCAGGCTCCCCGCACCGCGGGCCCTGCGTGCCCGCCTTTCCCCGCGGGCCGGCCGCCCCCCGCGCTCTCCCCCGCGCCGCGGCCGCCGGTGGTGCGGTCCCCGCGGCGCCCGCGCGGGCCTGGGCCCCCCCTGTCGTGCCCGGGGC
>JAWMRA010000041.1:12341089-12562301 GCA_035584735.1 Pseudotriccus pelzelni | reverse complement strand
GGCCGACAAAAGCGCGCAGGGAAGCGGCTCCCCCCGGAAGAGCGGCAGGGCGGGCGGCGCCGGTGGTGAACGTTTTCTGATTTTTCCAGAAATCAAGCAGAAGACTGAGCTGCTGATGTCAGTTAACTCTGAGAAGTCGTCCTCTCCAGAAAGGTACGGCCGCAATCCCCCTCCCGCCCGCATGAAACGCAGGGGCTTCTCCCTTCTCCTCCTCCTCCTCCTCCTCCGCGCTGCTGGCATTGTGCGCGTGCTGCATGCTGGATACCGCTCCGTGCCCGCCGCGCCGCGCCCGCTCCTCTGCCTTCGGCTGTCGTGCCTTTCTGCCGAGGTCTGTCGGTGCCGTCCCCCGGAGCCCGGCGGGCTGCAGCATGCGGATCCCGGCGGGGCGACCCCGCGCCCGCTCCTGGCACGCATCGCAAAGACCCCGCGGTTCCGACGGGCTCCTTCCAGCTTAGGGGGATAGGAAATAGAACTTGGCGAAGCGTTTCGTGTGGAAAAGGGAGTGTCCCTTGGAAAGTAGCTCAGGAATCGCAAATCCCCCAATTAGTCACATTCTGTAAGATAGATGTGATCCCCGTTCAAGTCTGTGCTAGGAAATGGAGCAGTCGCTGCATGCAGTAATGGTTCATGCCTGCAGGTAAGGACAAAATGACTCAGAAGTGTTTTTAAGGCAATTATTTTATCTGTCAGTCAGATTAGTACAATTTCAAGTAGCTGTTTCATTTTTAAAGAAATACTTAAGACGTACTAAATGAACATTTAAGTTTTCTGATGTGAAATAGCCTCCTGGGGATTATTTTGTTGATTTTAAATAATCCAGCCCTGCTTACTTCTGTTTTCCTTGCAAGTGAATTTTAGGAGATTTTTATTTTTGAAACTGCTTAAATCCGGAGAAGAATATCATATTTTTTCGCCCAAATTATTTACAGTAATGATTCTGGCTGTATGCAAACGACCCCCCAAATGTTCTATTTTTGCCGTTTTAATATTGGCCATTGGCAAAAGAAATATTGATTTTAGGCACTCAAAACGTGTGTTAGGCTGAAATTATTACCTAAAGTATATTTTATTGAATGGCTCAGTACAACGTGATAAGGCACTGAATGCTGTCTTGAGGAAACAGGCTAAAAGACATCTTTCAAAATGAACGAGTGCTGTGTGGCATGCATGGTTTTCAAAACCAAAACGAGCAATTTAATTTGATTTATAAGTCTATTTGTGTAATATACGAAGATGCAAACTACATTGCCTTTCACCAGCTGTAGTTATAACAAAATATCAGCAATGAGAGATACAGAAAATGGTGGGGGGGAATGGGATGTTAAGTCACCTCTCCAAAATGGAGAAATATAAGAAGAGCTTTGAGACAGGTTTTATTATTTATTTTTTTCAAAATGAAGAATGATGAGAGAAAATGTCAGTGTTTATTTGTTGACCTTTATCCCAGCCGTATGCCAAAAATTTTTAAATACAAGACTCATAAAATGGTGGTGATAACAGAGAGGATGATGGAGTGAAAATAGTAAAGGAAACAGGTGCTAACTTGATTTTTGGAAAGACTTTTGCTGGCATTGCTGTGGGGGAATTTGGTGTATAATACAGATATTTATCTTATCAGTATGAATTTTCTGCAGCACCCTACAGCTGATCAATGTGGTTTTGAGCAGAACATGCTCGTAGTTGAACTAATGGTAGTCCTAGACGAAAAGGTTCCTTGTAAAGGATCGTAACACAATTAGAAAAAGATGCATTTGTCTGAGATTCATTTGTAAACCAGTCATTAAAAAGTAAGATTTTTTTAAGACAGCGTGATGGGAATGAAGATAAAAATGTGAATATGATATATGCACATAGATTTCTTTTAAGGATTTGAATATGTGGTACTGTTCACCTGGAGACTGATTTGACATACCAGCTGCGTGGTCAATTATAAACAAAACCAACTTCATGTGTTATGGGAGATTTTTTTTTTTTAAAATAACCACATTCTTTTCACCTATCCAAAAATAGATTGAATTTTTTTGCAAGCTGTTATGAAACAGTGCTGTCTATCCTATTAGCCTCCAGTTCCGTTCAAGGCCCTTTGAAAATTGATGTGTAAGAATTTTAAAAAAAACTATAATTTGTAACGTTGAGTGTCTGAAGTGCTCAACTGTCCTCAATCTGCTCTGTAGAAAAATTGTAGTGTGTGCTCGTACCATACAGTCATGGGAATATGCACATTTTTGACAAACACAGAAATTCGTACTTGCGTATTTATTTATTTATTGCCAGTTTTTTTACCCTTGCTCCTAGTGGTTGGACTTTTTGAGAAGCTGGAGTTGTCTGTGTGGGAATGCTGGGTGGAAGGAAAGGGTCCATGGCTTGTTTCTCGTTTTCCACGCTAGCAGAGGCTGCTAGACAGCGCTTGCATAGCTGGAGGGGAGGTGCTCTGTGCACTTACAGAAACCCATGAAATGGGAATAGAGAAGCAGTGAGGGAGAAGCCCATTACTCGCCTCCTTCTTTGGTTGGTCTTTGTTTTTACAAGACAGTTTAGCGTTTGTAGGTTTTCCTGCTCATTTGGCAAATTCAACATGCTGTCACGTCCTAATGATGAGAAGGAAGCTGGAGTATAATGGATGGTTTGGCTGTTATGGAAGCTCAGCATTTTAGAAATCCTGCGGTGCTTTCTTAGGATAGTTGTTTGTTGTGTTTTTAAGAGGCTTTCAGGAGACATTAGCAAGAAAGATGAACCCTTTTGTTGAGGAACCTCTGAGATATTAAAGACATTGGCAACCTTGAAAAGTAAATGAATACAAACCTGAGACATTGTTCATAGATTCATCTTTCCTTTCCCCTTCTCCCTAGAAAAACTGTAGTTGCAGATGTGAGGGGATAAGATACCTGTTTTTTGGTGTGTTATGGGATATTTCATTAAGCTGACATGATCAGACAGCATCTATAAGACCTAAATTTCCGAGCAGTTAATGCTGCCCATGAATGTGTTAGGAGCCTGTGACAAAGTCCTTGTTCCTTGTTGATAAGGTAACCCGGGTAACTGCGGATGCGTGTGTGCACATGGACGGGTGGGGTGGATCAGGTAACCTGCTGCAGCTCCTGTCACTGAATTGATTTGTTTGGGTGCCTGAGCTTTAAGTAGACCATGGAAATGTGTTCCTACAACGTGCTCGTGGTGTGGTACACACCTGAGTTCTTTATCTAATTTAACTCCCCCACCCCCCATGTTCTTTACCTTTCACTGGAAGCTGTGTGAGGTTACTGGACCAAGCCTTGAAAATGTCACGAAGAAGCAAGTAGCAGCACCCAGACGGAGGAGAATGGTCTTTCAGGAGCCCTCCAAGAAAGCAAAAATACTTTGATTTCTGTTGTATGAGTTATGCCCTCATCTACAGTGTAGTGAACCCTTTGAGCTGCACAGATTTTCTTTTTTTGCCTTTTTAAGGGCTTTGTGGAACTGTTGTTAAGTTTCTGTTTCGTTTTGAGAAAAGTCAGTTCTTCACCCTGGATCACTTTCTATTCTTTAGCCTGCAAACCTAATGCATATAGTATTTTTCTTATTTATATTTTAGGACAGAGAACTAGGTATTTTTTAGGTCTGATTCTGAATTCTAAATTTATGTCATCTTTGCAATGCAGTTTGACTGTAGCGTGTTTACTGGTGAAGATGATTAGCAAGGCTGATGAGTCTCAAGTGTTTGACCTGCTCTTCTTCCCTCTCTCTGCAAAGCCTGCATACGCACATTTCTTTGAAATGAGTTTCTGCTTCAGTGTTTTCCAAAAAAATTAATAGCAGCCACTTCTAAGCAGTCTTAAAATAGGTAACTGGTGTGTGTATAATTCAATTTTTATGATTTTGAAGGGGTTTATAAATAACAGTAAAAGGAAGATGCTTTCAAAGGACAGCCAATTTTGTGTTAATCAATGTACAGAAGTATTTGGGGTGGGGTGGTTCAGGCAAGGTTAAAGGAATGGTGGTTTTGGTTTGGGTTTTTGGTGTTTTTTTTTAGCCTGAGGCTATGTATACCCTCTCTCTTTGTAATTTATCTTTGCGAAGCAAATTAATGTATTTCTCAGTGCTTTTATGTGGTTTCTTCATCAGATCACGCCAAGACTGCAGTCAGGGATAAAGGAGGAAGAAACATAAAATAATGAGGAGGAGGAGAAAAGATGGAGTCCGAGTAATGTCTGCTTCTTTTTCAAAAAGACCTAATGTTAGTTGTTAGAAGAGGCCCTGTAAAACAAGTTATGATGCTGAAAGATTCCTTCAGATTTAGGAACACGGGGGAATTTTTTTGATCTGCTTTTGTGTGTGGTTTTCTTTTTTTAATTTAATTTAATTGTGGAGGCGCTACATCTCCTAAGGCAGAAATGTAACTTGTGGTAAAATGTAGAGATAATGTTTAAGGTAGAAGAACCATCAGCTCACAACATTCAGGATAAGCTGGCATTGCCGTGTGTCAGATAAATGTTTTGGAAAAATTATTAGGTAATAGAGAATTATAGGATAATTATTCTATTATTTATGCAACTAACATTGAAACAAAAAATAATTATCAGAATAATGCAACTATTTCATCAGTTCCAGTAAATGTTAAACACATTTTCAAAATATATTATTTTCTTTAGCTCTCTCCCTGCTTTACGTATTCTTTTTTATAGGGTAAAAGAAATACTGCATAACTTCCATTTCAGGACAGTTCAAATTTGTTTTTAGTAGTCATACAACTATAACTTCTCTCTCTAGTTAAATATGTGGTAACAGTTATCAGTGTATATTTTTTCCCTCTTTCCCCCCCCCCCCCAAATTACAAGCTAACACTATTTGTTGTGTTTTATCTGAGAATTAGAAAGGAAATCATTCTATCTTAATGTGGGCCCTCAACTGTTTGGCAGGGAGACACTTTATTCCTCACCAACTCTGTTGGTACAGTGTGCTGTATAGCTGTCTTAGGCTAGGTGCTTAATTTTAAATTACAGGTCATACACCAAAATAAATCCTATGTTTTGTGTGTTTTTCATATTAAAGGTTTCACAGTCTCATTGGTTTAGCATGCAAGGCTTTTAAGGGAAGTATGAAAGGGATGTAGAGGCAAGGAATGCTGCAACGTGCCATTGTCCTTGTGTAGGAAAAAATGGAAATAGAAGCAGCCACTTGTGGAGCATCTTTTTCACTTGAGGTGATATTTTTAGGGGACATTGCACTCTTTTTAGAGCTGGTAGTGCCCCTATCAGTTTATCAATAGGCTTTGAAAAGATTGAGAATTTGAAGTGTATTTTGATTTTCAGTGAGAGACGTTGTTTATTTCTGTGTGTCTGGAATATCTGATATAAGTAAGAAAATTGTGTACTTTGATATTTAATCACAAATGAAATACGTCATTAGTATCCCTACTATCCAGATGGTCTGTGCAGTACTTTTTTTTTTCCCTATCATTAAGAATGTTACCTTGTGCAGGTTTTTGTGAGGCATTCTGATATACTTTCTGAAAACTGAAGATCTCATGTTTTGTCACTTCCCGTTGGAACTAAAATTAGAGAATTTTAAGAAAGAGAGAGATTGAAAGTTCTGAGGGGTTGTACAAGGTTTTCCTGTGTGAGAACTGACTCAAGCAATGCAGTGATGATTAGAACACAGTTATTTAATAGCTAAAAAAAAAAAGGGTACAAACATTTGAAAACTATGACTTGCACAATGTGCTTTCTAAGGTAAATATAAGTATTCTGATTCCGTTTCAGGGTAAAATGTCAGGATAAAAAATAACAGGTTGTTTTAAGCAAAGCCTTTTGTATTAGAAATTCAGTCCGTTTCATGACTTGAAACTTTTTACCTGATCACTGCCTTAGTCATGCCTTCACTAAAATGTCCACTCCAGGCCCCTAGACAGATGATATGGGAAAGTTACCTGATAGATGGCATAAAAAAATGTGTAACTATGCCCAGTGATTGCATTTCTGTTGTCGCTGTGCTGTCTTACGGGATAAATTAATTTGTGCTTTTCTGCCTCTTCACATTATATACACATTCATATTATATACTTAAAAATCAATGATAAAATATTTAGACATTCTGATAATTCAGTACATTTATTGTGTTGTGATATGTGTATTTTCATTGATCTGCAATTGATGTAGTCACCAAGGCATGGTAGCAACAGATTAAGCAAATGGATGCCAATTTAAGCATTCCATTTTGTTGCATATTTTGTGTATTATAAACGTAATATCAGGAAATTGTGGCATCTCTCAGCTTCTGACTTGATGTGAATCCTGCCACACAGTTTGGAGGATATCCAAACTTTCCAGTTGACTGCAAAGTACCATTTCTGTCCAAAGGGTATTATGAGCAGAAGGTCTTTTACTAGTTCTGTCTTCAGGAATTTTACACTCCTGAGCCAGTATCTGCCCAAGGTGCTTCTGTATTTTCTTCAAAACTCACCTTTAGTCTTGGGTAAACTGACAAAATCTAAAAAGCCACTGTTACCTTAAAAACATCTGAAATTTATGTCATCTAGGATGCCTGCCAAAGTCATGCTGATATTTGTGACTAGATGGATAGTGAATTACTATTTCCTTTCCTTTTGCTTCCTTCTCTTTCTCTCCTTTTTTTCTTCAAAGCTCCAGTTATGAAACAACCGTGCAGCTCCAAGCTTTGCCTGTTGTATGTGCTACAAATGAAGGAATTCCAGTTATTTACCAAGTTTGTCTACACTGCTTTCTTTGTCTGATTATAGCTTTAGGTCAGTCAGACTGGTTGATGCTTTGATTGCTTCTCTTTCTTGACTGGACAGTGTTCAAAACCAGAACCACATCCCATGTAGATGTACTATTTGTATGAAATTTTGGCCTTTGTGTTTAATAGGATGTTCAGAAGGCACTTTAAATAACCTCTCTGTACTGATAAAAGTGTCCTCATTCTGTTTTAATGTCTGCTAAAACGACAAATGACTGTAAATTGGTACCCTCATTTACTAAAAAATTGTATTCCCTTAATATGTTGTGAAACATCTGTATTTTAGTGTTGTGATGGTTAATCTTGAAGATTTCTCTTCCAAAACTTGGAGCATAATTCTGTGGAAAGGAGGAGAATTTCTTAAACCTACTTCTTGTTTGGTAAAAGGTCATTGGAGAAACATGAAACTGTGTAAGAATTCAGTGCCTTGTTTTAATGAAGCAACTTCCAATGCTCACATCTACTGGGATGTTCACAGCCTTCCCAAGAAGGCAAGGACTTGTCCTTTCTTCTGTTGCTTGGTACTGTTGTGCATGGTGAGAGTGAGTATCTTTTCTGTGGGCAAAGAAGGTCCTATTAATGCAGAAACTACGTGTCTGTACTGTGTTGTTAAAGCTAAAGTTCTGGCAGAAACTGGAAGAATTGTTTTCGTCATTAACACTGCTAGAAAGAGACAGTATTATTTTCTTTTGTAACTGCTGTGTCGGAATATCCAGCAATGATTTTTTGTGGAGGTAGAAAGGCGATCTGAAATTCCTATGGATTTCAGTGGACAGCAGTTCTGTTAGTCTGTATCCAGCATCAGGACCTGCAGATTCTCCTTGTCTGTCATCTTCAGCTGCTGTAGCCACTGTCCACAAAAGCATTCAGTTCCTGCCGTGCCCACATACCAGTGCATCCACCTCTGTTTATTTCATGCCATGAACTAGAATGGAAGATGTTTGGAATTAGCTCAGCTCTTTATGAATCCTTCTATAAAAGGATTACCTTACCCCTAGGAGACCACGTGTGGTGGTTTCCTCTGAGTGGTGCTTTGTCATCCCCGGTATGACAGTGTAAAGCCTTTCTGACAGATCCTGTTGCATATGTGACAAGAATCAGGAATTTCCACTGCTGCTCAGTGTCCTAGCTATGAGAAGTGCCTGCTTCCGAGAAGACTAGTACAGCTTTGGTCCAAGACTTCCCTAATATATTAAAAAGGTGATCAATTACAGTGATTCTAAAGTACGTTTTTCTCAGTTAAAACCTTTCATTCTGCTATAAATAAGAGTACAAACAGTCTTCATGGACTTAGATAGAAGTCTCACTTGGTTCCTTTCCAGGTAATTAATGTTTCAGAGTATTAGTCTAGAAAGCCAACTAAAAAGAGATACAGCCTTCCTCAGAACGCTTTCACAACAGAAGTGAAATAATAGAGAACTTACGAAGAAATTATTGGTGATCAAGGAAAAACCTCTTTCTCACAAGTACTCTTAGTATCTCTGGATGGCTTACTGAAATGGTGAATTAGTTTAGATCCCATTCCTTGGGCACCCCAACTGAAGTATGGTGGCAGAGAGTGCTTTTTTTGTTTGTTTGTTTTGTGCAGACCGCTAATACTTAAAGGTGTTGTTGCTTTTTATGGAAACCTGTTTACAGGTTTCTCCAAGGCAAACTTACTAAAAATGTTCCTGTAGTTTCATTTACCTTGTTTCACTTGTATTTTTGCTTTATTTATGTTATTCTTCTGTTGCTGTACAGTGGAATCCTGACTTGAAAAGAAAACAGACAGGAAAGGACTGGTCAAGATTCTTTTCCAACGTGTTTAGCACACAGGAATTTCAAGGACTATTAAAAGAACCAGAGGTCATCCAGCTGAAGTAGAGCGGTGTCCAAGAATGCCAATACAATTTTTGACTATCATTTAAATACTCAGGGGTTTACAAAATACCATAGCAAAACTGCATGGAGTGTGTTCCAGTAGATGTCAGGACAGCTAAAGCAGTCTAGTAAAAGACTTAACACTACTGTAGACTCAAATCTAAGGCAGATTTAGACTTGTCGCCTTCCAAGTGTCACTGATAGCTTTGCTAAGGAACTTGCTAAAGGTATGTGTCCTTTTAGCCATGCCAGTTGTTCGAGGTAGCCAAACATGGAGGGCTCTGGGTCCCAGGGGCAGTACCTCCTGTCACAGCTAAATGGGTAAGTGCAGGACTGCTGTAGCTGTGTGTCCCCAGGGCCGGGCAGGAAGGAGCACTGTTCCCAGGAGGGGCGTGTGCATGCACGCATACAGGAAATGCATGTGCTGCTGGCCACACAGAGACTCAAACCAGTGCTGTTATTGGCACCCGCATAAACACTCACAGAGCATTCAAGTAAGAACTGCATGGACAGCCGCTTTCTTTTCCTTCTTTCCAGCTCCTCACAGAGCAAGTCCACTGGTGGAATTTTCACAGAAACACACGTGTGCCCTGTGGGTACCCCCAGTAACTGGTCTTAAATGGTCTATGTAGTGGCTGAAGCCTTGACCACTGGTGTCCCCTAGTTACTGGCACCATGAGCCCCTGAGGTTTGTGCCAGAAACTCCAGTTGCTGGCACTTGGACTTCATCTGCTTGCTGGCCAGTCTGGCTTGAAGTTGACTTGAGTTCGCATGTACACACCCCAAATAGAAAGTGTATCCACAAAGACTGCAGATACTGGGTTTGATGACAGTATAGGATAGACTGTCCTGATTAAGGGCAGGGCTTAGTCAGGTAAGTGCACTGACCAGCCACTCACTTGCACTGGACGTGCCCCATTTATCCTTTCTTCCAGCTGTTTTCCTGTATTTATTTCTCCTTTATCTATCTTTATACCTGTCTTTCTCCACTTCTGATGTTTCTCCTAAACAATATCATGGTAAGTTTTACACAATTCTGAAATGTTCTTCCTCCCTGCATCCCATAAGAAATCCCATACCCCTTAAGACAGTAACCTTTAGTTTTCAAGGTGTTTTCTGGGGAGACAGTTTCCTCCTTGACTCATCTTGGTGGGTTTCACACCGGGGGAATATGGTCTAATTGATGGTCGTGGGAGTAGCTGATTCACATGCTGCATTTTCACAGTTGAGGTTGTTAAAGTTTACCTGTTGTTTTTCTGCTGATCCTTGCTGAATCTGTTTCTATTATGATTAGCTTTTAATGAGATAACCTAACACTGGTCTCCCAGGGGCCTGGTAGCACCTGTCAAAACTGGATCTAGGCCTGTTTGGATTTTTGGCCTTCTGATGCGGGCATCCAAAAGATTGACATCAGCTGAGGATACAAAATGCACCAATGCTTTGCTATTACTTCTCAGTCTCTTGGAAGCTTATATAGAGTTTTGTCGACTCCTTAACTCCAGTTTATAGATCTGTATTTCTGGAAAGGAAAAGTGAGGTATCTGCTTACCATGTGATAGATGCATACTCTGTGCTTTGGACTTGGAGCTGTTGGATGTGTTGGGCTGACACATCTAATGAAGGCGAAGCTCAGCAGTGACCAGAAGCAACTAATGCTGCTTACTCTGCTGAAGTGGTATCTGTGCTTGTTGCAAAACCCACTTGAGGTAATACAGCACAGATAATGCATAATAATGGTAAGCAGCTCTGGAGCCTAAACCATCTCAGACTGGACATCCTGCCTCTCTGCATTCTGGTTCAGTTAAGAGCTGTCTGTTAATAGCAGTCAGAAAGTGTGAGTTTAAGAAAAGGCAAAAAGCAATCATATTACTCTCCTTCTAAACAAGGTTATGTCTCCAAGGTAGACTGCAAGGCCAGTTCATTTGACCTGCAAGCATCAAGAGGTTGCTCAATTCCTGGTGCAAGGTAGCTGAGCAGGCAAAAACCACAGAGCCATGATGTGTGTTAGCCAATATCTGGCTATCTGACATCTGTAACCAGAAAACTTGGCGTGTATTATTTCTACTCTCAGAGCCCAGGAGATAGGTAAGACCTGAGGCTTTGACACGTTGCTTCTCTCTGAAAGAGAAATAGATTATGTGATTCAAAGATCATGAGATTTTGTGTGTGTCTGTATGTGCAGTGCTGTTTATTTACACAAAACATGTAAGCAGAGCTCTATTTGCTTGAGCAGAGTAGAAACAAAGTGCAACAAGCAGCTATTTTGCTGATGTTTTTAAGTCTGCCTGTCTAACAAGCGCTGTACTAAAAAAACTCCCCTTAAAATTCCAAAAAACAACACCCAAAAACCCCACGCAACTCTCTCCTGGAATCACAGGCACAGCATTTTTTGCTGTTTTTTTCCCCCTGCTTTTTCAGCTGTTGTGTAAAAGACCTAATGTTCCTTTTTTACTGAGACTGAAAGGAGGGTATTCAGCCCAACCATCAGCCTTGATTGCAGCCAAATACCAAATGCTTTAGAGAGCAGCTTGGTCACAGACATTAATTTTTTAGAATAGCAATGCCATACCTAACATATAACTTTTATGAAAAGTCTTTATGCCCACTGTAATACCTTTATTAACTTTCTGGACACTGTTCTCAGGTCATGTTGTGTGGTATGTGAGGACTCCTGCCCTTTACTGCAAATAGCTCTTGTCAGACCTTTCCCGTGGACAGGTGTGATCTGCTTTAAGATCTCTCTTCCAAGGCTTCTGCCAGGTTTTCACTGGATTTCTCTAAGGCAAGAGTGTTTAGATTTAGTCCGGGTTTTAGTTGTAGCTTTTCCCCTCCCTTTCTAAATGATTGCTTTTCTTCTAGAAAGCCTGACTAGGTTATTGCCTGGTGTTTCATCGCTCTGCTCGGTTGGTCTAAGTCTGTATGAGTCATCTGGAGCTGACGTACATACTGTCTTCCTTGACTCCCGAAGGCTTCTGAGACTAACTTCTTGGCTCTCTAAACTACTTCTGAGACCTTGTTTTGTCCATAAGTAGCACTTCATGTGTGTACTGTTGCCTGCAAAATGTAATCTGAGATTGATTTGCAGGTGAGTTTTATGTGCAGATAATACAATAGGAGGTTTATTCTAGAGCTTTACCTTTACCTTCCAGCCCTGTCTTCATTCTTCTTGTCCCTCTTTTTGTTTAGGTGCCATTTGCTCACTATCTTCTGTCATCAGCTTTTGTTACCTCATATCTTAGATTTTGTGCTGGTTATTCGAACATTAATTTAAAGTACTGATGCATTGAAAGAGATATTGTACATATGAAATGAGACATGAATATACAACAGGACTTCACTTCTGCATATATATATATATTTGATAATTCAGTTATCAGCTTGTAATGGTTAGGGTTCACAAGAGAAATAATAGAATTTATTGTGATATAACAAAAAAGTGCTCTAAGTATACACTGAAGGATGGAAATGCTGCGAGGCTTAAATTATATTTAACATTGCAGAGGAGGGACTCTGTGCTTTCATCCAGGTTGTTGATGAGTAAGTTGAACAACGCTGGACCCACTGACCCCTGAGGAACACCACTGGCTACAGGCCTTCAGCTAAACTCTGCCCCTGATCACAGCTCTGCCATCCAGCCAGCTCTCAGTCCACCTCACTGTCCACTCATCTAACCCACACTTCCTGAGCTTTCCTATGAGAATGTTGTGGGAGTCAGTGCCAAAAGCCTTGCAGAAGTCAAGGTAGGCAAAATCCACTGCCTCTGCCCTCATCAACCCAGCCAGGCCTGCCATCCTGGGAGGGTATCAGATCAGTCATGCCTGACTTCCCTTGGTGAATCCATGCTGACTTCTCCTGATAACCTTTTTTTCCTTCAGACACTTAGAGATGCTCTAGATACTTGGTGCACAAGGATTTACTTGTAAGATACTGTGTTTTTGTTAGGATAGGCACATTACAGTAATTAGTGGGCTACAGCTATTTTTATTCAACTGTACACCTTGGTATTTATACTGTGCATAGGAAGGTATTGATCTATCTAATTTTATTTTTTGTTCCCTAGTAATCTAGTGGTTTTTTAATCTTCCGTATTAAGTCTTCCAGAGTTGGAAATCAGAACTTTGTAATTTAAAATATAAGGGAAGATTGGAAGTCTCCAAGTTTCTTTCTGGTTATTTTTGGCATATTTGTTGCTGTTGTTAGCATTCAGCTGTATAATTCCACAGCAATGAAAAAGTCTGCTTTCAATTACAATGTTATTTCACAGAAGGTAATAGAAATTACTGAAACTATGTGAAATACAGACCAGGTGCCTTGGACCAGGTTGGAGGATTTAAATTGCTGTTGTGTAAAGGGTGTGGATGATGTCAACAAAGTGTCAGTGGAGGTGATTTGTTCTGAGTAAATTGCTAACTGGATAGGAAGGTGTGAACTTGAGAGTTTTAAGTTGATTTGACTTAAAAATGTGAATCACTAGGAAGCGTGAAATACACTAGGTTAAACGGAGGGGGGAAATGAAATACAGGGGAGAAGAGTAATATTTCATGGAATCGTAAAGTGCTTTGGTTTGCATTTCCTTCCACTCCCTGCCATGGGCAGGGACACCTCCCACTAGACCAGATTGCTCAAAACCCCATCCAAATTGGCCTTGAACACTTTCAGGGATGGGGCATCCACAGCTTCTCTGAGCAACCTGTTCCAGTTCTTCACAGTGAATAATTTCTTAATGTAAACCTGCTTTCCTTTTTGAAGCTATTCCCCCCTCTCCTGTCACTATGTGCCCTTGTACAAAGTCCTGCTCCTGCTCTCTTGTACGTTTAGGTACTGGAAGCTACTCTAAGGTCTCCCCAAAGCCTTCTTTTCTTTAGGCTAAACAACTCCAGCTCTCTCAGCCTGTCTTCACAGCACACATGCTCCAGCTCTCTGATGATCTTTTTGGCCCCCTCTGGACTCAATCCAGCAGGCTGATGTTCTTACATTGGGGTCCCTGGATCTGGATACAATACTTCAGGTGGCAATATAGTAGTGGAGTGGAGGGGCAAAATCACCTCCCTTGACCTGCTGGCCATGGTGCTTTTGATGCAGCCCAGGATACATCTGGCTTTCTGGGCTGCAGGTGCACATTGCTGGGTTGTGTCCAGCCTCCCATCCACCAGCATCCCCAAGTCCTTCCCTCCAGGGCTGCCCTCAGTTCATTCTCTGCCCAGCCTGTATTTGTGCTTGGGATTGCCCTGGCCCAGGTGCAGCACTTTGCACTTGGCCTTGAATTCCACGAGGTTCTCACAGACCCACCTCTCGGGCCTGCCATGGTCCCTAACCCTTCCTTCCAGTGTGTTGACCACATACAAAGTTTGATGTCAACAGCAAACTTGCTGAGGGTGCACTCAGTCCATGTTTCTGAAAAGGTGTTAAACAACACCGGTCCCAGTACCAGCCCCTGAGGAACACCAGTCCTCACTGGGCTCCACTAGGACATTGATCAGTTGACCACAACTCTTTGAGTGCATCCAGGCAATTCGTTATCCATTGAATGGTCCATCTGTCAAATCCATGTCTCTCTAGAGACAAGGATGTTATGTGGGATAGTGCCAAATGCTTTCTACAGGTCCAAGTAGATGATGTGAGTCATTTTACTATTGCAATAAATATTTAGTTGGTCAGTATCTATTTTCTTAGTTTTATGGGCTTTCTGCTAGTTAAGTTTGACAAATATGTCTAGATATTACTAATTACTCTTCCAGAGTTGCTGACATTACTAGTTTAATTTTTCCAAAATCCGTTGAATATACTTACTGTGTTTTGCGTAAGTCACATTGTGCCTTGCACAGGGTTTCTTTTTTATCTTGTGGTTTGTGTTTTTTGTGGTGTTTTTTTTTTTGTTTTTTTTTTTTTTTTTTAAAAGTTTTAATCAATTGCTGTTGTTTTGCATACCTCAGAACAGTCCAAGCTCTTGTTGATCTGGAATCTGTAAACACAATTAAGATGATGGCGGTGTTATGGTGTAATTAGATTTGTTAACAATATAAACACAAAGGGAGTGTTTTATTCACAGGAGATGCTAACATTTCTTTAATTGTGTAATTGTGATGTGTCTATTTTAAAGTTTTCTTTCAAGTGATTTGATTTTTCTTAAAGACTTAGCAATTCTTAGTGTGAAAGTTGCATATATAGGTTTCTTCCAAACAAAGATGGAGATACGTGGTATGTATATGCTCTGAAGAGAAGGATTTTTTTCCCCAGTTTTTGCTTTTTAGAAGGAATGATATTTCAGTTTCTAGAAATCACTTAATGGGTTCCTGTAAAACGAAGTGTAAAGGCACATGTAAATGCAGTATATCCTTAAAATGTTGTTATGTGATTAACTGAGCTCAGTATTTCTTGTCTTTTTCAAAAAAAAAAAAAATTCACCTGATCTTCTCTTGCACTTCTTTTAAGTCGTTCTTAACACCTCAGCATTGTTTTGGTGATGTTTTATCTTGTCCCTGATTGTTGTACTTGCAAGTTTGCAAACATTAAAGCATTAGCTAAAAGAAACAGATACTGACTGAGGGTGGCCAAACTCTGCTTTCAATGGGCATTATTAATTAATGCCCACATTGATTGAAAGTACCTATTTCCATCTTCTACTCTTGTTTCTAGCTCACTTTTACCTAGGCTGATGATTAGAACATCCCTGCCCGAGGAAAGCTTTGATGTATCTCCCTCCAGGACTCATCAGTACCTGTATTTATTTGGATTGTCCTTAGGGTTTTAAACAGAGCACCAGAAGTCATTACTGTCTCTCAGGATCTGACTGTGTTGTGGCTGAAGTGATGCCAGTCTGTGACAGGCAAAGCAAAAGGCCTGTATTTCGTTATCAAATGCTGTTGTATTGGTGCTGCTTTAAAAAACCATTTTGATCTTTCTTGAGACCAGTGTCATTTTTATTTCTCCATGTTGTATGAGGTTATGGATCAGAGAGGAACTAAGGCGTGGTTGTGATGATCCTTTATTGGTTTTAACGTACTTTGATTTACCTTTTGATAAAGCTTATGCTTTCTTGGAATTTTTTGATGCTACAAGAGGAAGCAGCAGTTGCTCCCTGTGTGTCTGCGCACCCGTACCGAGCTGAGCAGGACTACTGTGACAGTGCTGCTGTCCTCCTTGGACCTGTGTAGGATTATTAGGGAATCAGCCTCTGGTAGAACTGGGATTAATGATTAATTAAATGGTATTAGTTCATTTGCTTTCCTACAGGAAAGCTGATTTCTGGCACAGAAAGAAGTATCTAGAGAGCTAGTGATATCTGCCAGTGTCCTGGCTGTTTTCTAGGTAGTTCCTGGATTTCCGGTGGGCAAATCCTGTAACAGGATTTTGGTACTGGTGACATGACAGGCTTACCCAGATTCCTTATGCTTCTCACTGAACTACAAGGGATAAATACCTATTGGGTATGGTTCTGTGAGGAGGGCTGACTTCAGCCCAAGGGTTTTGCAGCTGAGTGGTCCTGCCACAGCTTTCCTCATTAGCACCAGCCTTCCTGAAGTCCCCTCTGCCCCCACAAGTTTTCCATCACAATGAGCTGAGCTAGTTCCCTGGGGTATCAGGTGAGTGCCAGACCTGCATGCTGGATGGAAGCAGAACATTCATGTTTAGGTTTCAAAACCTGGAGCTCTCTTGTGATTGTTCTAAGTCAGCCCTAGCACTTCACCATTATTTTGTGGACTTTTTTTTATTGTAGTCCCCACCTTTATAGTTGCAGTCTTTCAGCATACTGAGTAATCAAGAGTTTATGAATAGTTCCACAGAACTGAGTTATTTAGTAATTCTTCAATGTCAGCCTGCTATGTAGGCAGACATTTCTTTCATCTTAATGATTGGATAGTGAGATTTTCACCTTAGCATACTGTGTGGGTATTTTTGGCTTTAATGTATATTAAAGTGAAAAAGCAGTAAGAAAAACCATGAAGTATTCTGGGGCATATGGTTCCCACCCAGGAATTACAAAGTCAGACGCTACGTGAAGGTTGATGTGGAAGAAGAACTCAGCCACAAAACACAGGCTCACTTGGTCTTGAAGATTCTTATCACCTGATTCCTTCCAATTTGAGGGGAATGAAAGACTTGCCTGGTTTTTTTTCCCCCTGTATCCTGGTTGTCTGATAGGAACATCAGGAGCATTACGTTTTATCACCTTTCTCCAAAAATGTCTAGGATAGCTGACTATCCTTGCATTTTGATGGTTTCTGTTTTTACAGTCTCTTTTCAGGATTAGATAATCCAGCATCTTTCTTATCTTCTAATTCACAAATCAGTAGCACCCTGTGTGGTACAAGGCATTTAATTTCTTGTCTCAACAGTGGAACTGCTAGGCCTTTAACGCATTCTGTTTCTGTTTGACAAAGTTTTGACAATATAGGCATTGGTATTTAAAAAAAACTGTGTAAGGTGGAACAGTGCCATCACTGTTTGGGGACACATTGCATATTTGGGGAACACTAATTATAATCCTCCAGAACAGGGACTTCATTCTTGAAAGGGGAAGTGTGGAGGAATGGGATGTTAACATCTATGGTCCCAAGTTGGCTGTGGAAGTCAAGTGGGATTTTCACTGTCAGTTTGGTTTACCTGTAGGTTAGTTACTAATGTAGCATTTTGACCTACTGAGGTTGCATGTCCAGCACATCTGTCTATCATTGCCTCTGTATTTCTGAAAAGGAAAATATTGCTGAGGCTAGAATTGGCAATCCTGTTGGAATTCATATCAAATAACGTGTTTGCAGTGTAACATGTTCCTGAGTGCATGGTATCAAATAGTTATTTGCAGAATGAGAAAAGGTGTTCCCATCCATAATCAATACTATAGCTCTTTTAAACCAGTCTTGGAATGAAACATTTTTCTAAATTCTAACCCTAGTTCAACAGTAACACTTCAGAAAAGTTTTCTGAATTGGAAGGGAAAGAAATCCACCAAAATACCCTAGAGAATTATCTTACATATGTTTTTGCCCCTTTCAGTGATCTGCTTACATGAGTGAGCTGCAGATCTAAATGCCATTAAAGTCTCATCTGAAACGTGAAAGTACCCATTATAGACCATAACAACTGTTTTAAGTTCACTGTGTCCAAAATGTTACAGTTTTGTTGCAGGAAAGATGTTTAAGTTTAAAGTTAGAACAGTACATAGCTAGATCACGCTAGTATGAGACGACATTTGATCTAAGGTTTAGTAACCACAGGAGACAGGCCTGCCTTGTTGATGGTCCTGTATGGAGGTAGAAGAATATTTGCAATTCACTGAGCCTTTGACAAGGTGACTTAGGAGGGTGATGGCATTTGCTCTCTCTGGAACAGTTTGAAAGGAGGGACCTTCAAATATCAGTGACTAAAAATATTGCACGATTTGGTTTCATTCTGAGAAGAAAGGCAACACCTGGGAAGGGAACCCTGTTAATATAGTAAAAAGTAAGAGCTTTCTACCTCTAGGAAGCATTTCAGCTCAAAGTGATATAACGTATAACATATAATAACTATAATTATAAAATTTTCACTCATTTATATACCCCCAACATCGTTCAAGTCACTATCTGTTAGAAAAATGCTTTGTTTTTTTGTTATCATCATTTACAATACATTTAGAATGTCAAATTAATCAGGTCAGCAAGGCTTAGTTAAGCCTACATGGAATTCTAATGATTTTTCAATACAAGGCCATCCACACTGCACAGATTGAGAATATGAGAAGATTTGTTTGTGTGTATGTATATACATCTCGCTATATATCTGTTTGTTTCAGTATTGTTATAGGAGAAATGCTGGGGTGAATCACCCAGCTCACCTGGGTGTTCTTTGTAAGAAGTCCATAATGAACCACGTGTATTTACCCTTCAAGACATTTGTACTGTGTTACTGCACAGTTTTTAAGGTCTTCTGTAAAATTTCACAGAGAAGATATTTCATATTGAAAACACACAACAAGGCCACAGTTTCACAGTTGGCTTAAGCCTACATTTAAAGTCTTACCTTGTCCCCAGCACTTGCTTCTTCTGTTTGTCTTTAGTACTGGCAGTGGTGCTTCTGATGAACTCAGCTGGATCGAGGTTTGATCAGCCTGAAAATTGCCACAGGGGGAGGGAGGAGGTTTTCATCTGGATTAGGGAGCTACATGGCATAGTGGGTGTGAACACAAACGCAGGCAGAGGAAATGCCTGGAATTAAGCAGAACACAGGAATGTTCCTGTCACTCATCAAATTGGATGCAAGTGAGCTGTGCGGATTCTAAAGCGATAATTCCTGTAAATATTGCTCAGAAGATACAGTAAATAACAGCAAATCTAGGAGCTCATTACCAGTGAAATAACTGATCCATCCTCTGTGCAGTCTTGTCCACATCATCTTATTCCTGCATTTCACTGACTTTGCAACTTGCCCGTTATGCTTCAGCTTGTTAGAACAGCTTCCAAAAGATGTGACTAAATGCATGCTGGAGCTGGTGCAGAGGGCAGGGCTGTATCCCTGTGACTGCTGAGAGGAGCAATCTCCCTCTTTCACGGCAACAGCGAGTTCAGGTTGATCTTGTATGTGTGACTAAACCACAGACTCACTGTCAGCCCCAGGAATGGAAGAAGGGGAGATTGGTTTTCTGCCACCAAGAACTGGAAGGAAGGGAAGGTGATTTATTCCTTTTTCTGCTCTGCTGTTGTTTATTCTGTGCCCTATCTTGTATCAGTTCCATCACTCGTGGCTGTTCTTTGCACTTGTGAGACAAGAAAGTTGGCTTTGCTTTGGGGGATATTTTTGTGAATTTAGCAGGAGAGGAGGCAAGTGAAAAAAATTGCAGTAGGTAGTGTGACTTCCTGCTGTTGTAATGTTAACTAATTAAGCTGATTTGTTCTGGATAGTAAAATGGGGGGATTGTTGAAAAATTTCAGAAAAAAACCACTACAAGAGGGAAATAATGTACATAAAAGTGTAAGAAATGTAAAATGAAGTTCATGGGGGAAAAATTTTCACATCTGCCTATGGGACTTGCTATAATTATTGTCAGTGGAGTACTGGATCTGCAGAAGTCACAGGTCAGTGCTGTAATGGACGATGTTAGGAGGATGTTAGGGACTGTCAGGAAAGGAAATAATCATCAGTGGATGAATAAGCACTGTCTTGAGCCTTAAATATGGTTCTCATCTCAGAAAGAATACAATAATTGATTAAGAGAAATTATGTGGAAAATATAGAATGGTGAGTGACATGAAAAGAGTAAATAAGAAATATTTTTTCACTGTTTCTTCCCAGAGAGGAAGGTTGCAGGCAGTTTCTGAACAAACGAAAAGGAAATTATTCTTCAGATGTGGTCAGTTAAGAGTGTAGAAGTTCTTGCCACAGGATGTTAATGTTAAACTTTGATCAGTTCAAGAGGCGACTGAGCAAGTTTTTAGAAAAGTACTTCACTGAAGCCTGATAAATACAGAGATTTTATTTGTGGCCTCTATAGCAAATTATTGCAGACTGGGCCAGTGTTTGGCTGTTGTTTGATCATTCCTGTACTCTTCCCAAGATACCCACTTTCAGCCACTCTCAGGAATGGGATAATGGACAAGATACATGCAACTTTAATGTGACTCACTGTGACTGTTCTGCTAGCAGAACTCAAAAGTGGATTGTCAAGATAAATTTTGTTTTTGAAAAGGTTTAAGTTGTAACATGAAAATGGCCCAAGTAAATCTGGACTTTTCCTGCTGAGCACTAATAGACCATACACGGCACTGATAATTTTTGAATTCTTCAGGTGAGAACAATACTTCTTTGAAGGTAAAACTATACAACTGTTGATTATTATATCTCTACAAATAGAATAACTGTTGTGCTGTTTTGTATTAAAATCGTAGAATGTAGGTTAAATCACATATCCAAGTATTAAGTGCTGCAAATTTGTGTAAAGTTCTTAAAGAACTTGGTCAGTGTAGATCACTGAATAAAGTCTTGTGTCTATACATAAGAAAAAATGAACATGTGTTTGTTTGGAAGTGATCAGTAGTACATAGTAAAAATCACAAACTTGGTATTCTTTTTCTAGAAAGTATTTCTGTCATAGTCCTTACTGTGCAGACTGTTTTGAAACGGGGAACAGTAAATTGTTGAAAACATTTCAGGTGCTAAGCAAAAGGCCATAACTATTCTCTCCCTAGTTATTATTAATTTGAACTTGCCATATACAGGATAAAGAAGAAATGAACTTGTACCTTATTTTTGAAATGTATACAGAAGTTATGAAGGTGTTCTGAACTATTCTCCTCCTACTCTCAAGAATGTTTTTGATACTCTCATCCAGATCTGTACATCTTTTAAATAGAATTCCTAGTCTGGTATCTTCTCTGTTTTGTATGAGTCAGATGTGCATTAGTAGTTCTCACTGTTTTAATTAAAGTGGCAGAGTTGTTGAATCCTTTTCAAGGCAGCCTGAGGTGGAAGGGACAAAACAGAATAAAACCTCACATCTCATCTTGATTCTTAGGTTAATCATCCAAACTGTCTCTAAAGTCATAATAGCATCATTGTTTTAACCACCTACAGGATGTTCTAACATTGATGGTAGTTTTATGCCTAAGGTAAGAACAAGCAAGAAAAATACTTCAATTCCAAAAGGAAAATGTTCAACTTTTCGAGCTTTGTAAAGAACTTGTAAATGTAGGGTGTGTAACCCTACATCTTCCTGTTTTCTAAAGTTATTCTTTTTGGGGGAGCATATGGGGTTTTTTGTGGTTTTTTTTAAGCAACCAACTGGTAAGCAAGTGCAAGACAATTTTTGGTGGCAGTAGTAATGCGATTACAGTATCTGTGAGATAGATGAAAGGTCATGGGGTTCATGCAAAAGTGGACAAACTTTTTCAGTACTTGCCTGTTTTTGTGGTTGCTTTATGTGTGCATGGTATACATTTTATATGTATTTTTATAGAAATAGAAGGACTGGAAGTACATACAAAATCAGTGAAGTAATGGCACTGTGTTGGAGTCGTCCTCTAACGTAGAGAACCAAAGCCAGAACTTTTTATTGTGAGAAGAATGTTAATTCTTGGAAAATTTCAGTTCTGTTGTCTTCCTTATTTGAACAATTACTGAATTTAACCTCAGGGCTTAATGGCTTTAGGTTGCCATCCTGATTTTAAGTTGGTTTAAAAATTCAAAACTTAAAAAATTTAACAGTTCTCCTTTAGTCTTAATCCAGTCTTTTGCATCTGTTACAGTTGAGAAATTTCAAGCTACTCTATAGCCTGTTCCTACAGAAAAATGGGGTCCATTTTAAGTCTAAATAGATTCAACTTTCCTGTTTTCTTAACTAGTGTACAAATTCCGTTCTCTGGTCCTTGCATGTGGTAGCTGGCATCACATTCATCTTGTTATTTGTGTGTGCATCAGATCTCTCTTGATTTCCCAGCTTAGTTTCACTCTCACTCACAGAAATTTGACTAAAGCCTTTCAAGTTAACTTCAGCGTTTGTTTGCCATAGCACTGCCGTAACATTTTTGCTTGCAACCACACAGTAATTTATTTACTGAAAGCTACAGGCCACATTCACTGATACTGTATTTGTCCAGAGCTTTAGCAATGCTTTAAAATGCTGAAAATCACTCTTGTATGAATATACGTTACACCTCTGCCTTTTTTGTAGCAAAATGAGAAGGCACTTTTATAAGGATAGTTGTGAAGTTTTGACACTGACACTTGGACAACCTAATTATATTTTTGCATGGAAAGCATTGGTTTATTCTACTCACTTCTCTCTTCTGAAATGCCTCATAAAATTTCTTAACATGGAAAAAAAAGTTTTTAATACTCTGTATACTTCCTTTCTTAAAAAAATATGTAGTATTAATGCAAGTAATTTTTAGGGTCTGTAAAGACAAAACTAGTATCTAAAAAAATGATGATGCTGATGTAACTTCATAAATGCTTTCTTGGACCCAGACTTGTTTGGGAGTCTGGGTTTGAAAGATACATAGATGAGACATAGCATAGCTAACTGAAAGAAGGTCTCTGTGAGGTTTTGTAGAAATCACTATGCAAAGCTGTGTTATTTGGCATGTCCCTGACTTTGGGAATTGTGTGTATGCCAGCTGTGCCTCTTGCATTCCTTCTCTGTGCTTAATAGATACAAAGATACGAGCTTACTTTTATTCCTTTTCTCTGGCAAAGGAAGTCAAAAGTGTAGTAGAAGTGGGAAAGTCAGTTGTAATTAGAAACTAGAAAGAAACATTAAGCAAGTCTTTGCCTTGCATGTTACATGCATTTTTTTCTCGTGTGGATTTTTATAGACTTATTAATGCCTTGTAGACTGCTGAGAATTAAGAGTTCCCTTTCACCACTGGGTACGTGTAGCACATGCTGCCTGAATATTACACCCACTTGTCCATGTTTTTTAAACACTTTTTAAAAATCTGAATGACAGTTCATGAGCAGTGCTGAAGAGTAAGATTGTACTCAGCCAGACCCATTTGCAATTTTGAAGGCAGATGGTGTGACTTTGGATTGAGGGTACTGTGTAAGTTGTGTAACTCGGGACTGCAGTTTCTTCCTTTTGCAAGAAGGGAGAAAAAAAATCCTCATAAAATTTAATTCACAATTTAATTCATTGTGTCTCATTAGACTCTTTTTCTCACAGAATTCAAGGTTATTTTTAGCTTAGTTTTTACACAGACTGTTCTACAGTGTTGTTACAAAGAGCCTTCTTTCTTAATCAGTCCGTTGACTGTCAGGCCCTGCAAGTGATCCTCAGTTTTAACAAGAACTCTTTGATTTTGGAGAGAGTGTAATATATTGCCAAGTGACTTAAACTCCAGGCTTTGTTTGATATTAGTGTGCATTCAGTAATTGTATCAGTGTCCAGAAAATGCAATGATCCGGTTTCTTATGAGAACATTTTTTTTAATCTAAGTATAAAATGAGCCTGAGTTGGATGCCTTCACATTATATTTCTTTGCTATGGCAGTGTTTGTCCCCTCATTTCTTAATTTAAGAAGGGAAAGAATCCATAATACAAGCAGTACGTCCTTGAAAAAGCCCTCAGCTTTTTATGTTCAAAGGTGGCATCTCCACATTTCTGCTAAAGCTCCCTGGTTGTGCTAAGGCTGCCAATATTTTTAGTGGTCTGACCTTACTGTGTGGGTAGAGATGTAATGACAGGCCTTGAGGGCACTGCGGGGTGCAGTGGGGTGACCCCCTCCCTGTGCCAGCGGAGTGGAGGCCAGGCAGGCTGTGCCTTCGTACCCCAGGAGAGCTGTGCCTGGAGCTGGCCGTGCTCATCAGTGTGTAGGGACCCAGTACCAGAGAGGAGCGTGCAGCTCCCACCCTGTGGGAAGTCAGTGGTTGTGCTGGGGAGCAGGAAATGCAGCTCAGTGAAGTTCCGAGTGCAGGATGGAAGCCTGGCAGCCAGCCTGGTGGAGAGGCCTTCCTGTAGTGACCATGGCATTGTTCTGGAATGGTTGGCACTGAGGAGGTGCTGACAGGCACCTCATGGAGAAATGGAGATGAAGTCAAATCTGTGAGCCTTTATCTGAACATTTCTGTGTTGTGTGTGCGGAAAGGTTGTTAGAACTACACCTGTCTCGTCCATCATCTGGGTGGATACAGGGATATCAAGAGAGTGGCTTTCTGAAATAACTTTTTACAATGTTAATATTATGGAAAACCTTAAGCTTTTCTTTACAGTGAACGTGTCTTTGGGCTTAGAGCCTTTTCCTCAGCTCTAACAGGAACCAGTTTATTGTCAGTTTTGTTGAGCAACTCTGAGCCTGAATGCTGACCTGCTTCTCATTCCCAATATCAAGATCTATTTATTAACAGATTGTTGCCGTTCATATCTTTAGGCCACTACAACTTTAACACCACCATGGTGCACTTGAAGATGAAGACTGAGTCCTATAACAGAGGATGAGTGACTTTGTTTTGTGTTTTGAGGTTAGGCTGTCCTTTTAGAACTTTTCATAAAATATTTCTTCATCCTACCATTCAGGATAACTTGTCCTTTTTTAAATTATCTAATTATTTGCAGTGCTTCCAAATTATTGTGGATCAGGTGGGAAGAGTAAAGAAGATAAAAGTTTAAGAGCTGTTTGTGTTAGATTGTTGAGTTAGATTGAAGTCTTTTTGAAGTATAGCCTATCGTGACTTTTGAAGTTAAGCTGGCAGAAGACTGTGGCCACATCTATAAGCCTTCAGGGTGGATTAGACCCTATTTTCAGACATGTTTTGATTTAACTACAGTCCCTATCCTGGAAGGATTGAGGGCAGATTCTGCTGTTTTGAAAGCAAACTTCTAAAACTGTCACTTGCTGTTCTATTCATACACTCTTGCAGCAGTAGTTTTTAAAATTTCTTGTCTTTTTTGCATGCTTATTTTAGAAGGCTAGTTCTGCAAAACATGGCCTCCTTTGGTTTGAACTGGTTATTGAGCTGTAAAAATGGGATATGCAGAGTGTAGTTCTAAGAAAATATTTTTAATTAGTTAGTTCCTATTTTCCATTTTATTTTTTTCATTATCTTGATGTAGAGGAAAAACATGGAACACTTTGTTTGTAGCTGCATTCTCTCACTGTAGCCACATTCTCTCTTTTTGATCTTAAGCATTTAACTTCTTGCAGGGGAATTAGTCCAGTTTTTATAGTCAGTTTTGCAGCAATATACTTAACTGACACTATCACTGTGTTATTTTAATTTATTTATGGTGATTTTTAGCTTGTAGACGATGAAGTTATTAGTTTTACTTATGCTCATTGCAATTGTACAGTAAGGAAAAAACTTCTGTGAAGTTTCAAGTTTAGGTCATTTGAGTGTAGTTCCTAATCATTATTTGATCTGAGATGGAAGTAAGCAGACAGAAAAACTGTTGTTTTCTTTTCAGCCATAGGCTAAATAAAAGTACTGTGTTTCTAGTACCTGCACTTTTAGGTAGGTTGCTTGGTAAATCTGAGGGTTTTAGCAAGGGTTTTAACAGTTTAGGCACTCTGTTAATTTTTAGAATTGGTCCTTCCCATGAGTGAATTACTACCCATTAGTGAATTTCTTCCACTGTCTTTGAAAGAGCCGCATAATTCAAGTTAAAACCTCAAAACTTTAGAGTATTGCAGGCATTGTAGGGCTTTCTGTAAGTCTATATCCATAAACCTTTTTTAGGCATGGAATCATATACTTGGTTATTTAGCCTTGCAGAACTGTCAGAAGCTGAGAAAAAAACGTGTAGCAATTCCTTTCACATACATTGCCACGACAGTGTTCTGTTCTGCATTAAAAACAAGTGTGGCCTTGCAGGCCTCACCCCTTCCCGTGTTTCTGTCCTGGCTCCTCCACCTCTGGGAATGGAGACAGGGCAGTTGCAGCTGCCTTTCAGGTGACAGCTCAATTTACAGTGCATATGTGAGTAGGAGAATGCTGTAGTTGAGCTCTCTCTGAGGTGTAGTCACATGTACCACTAAAAATATGTGCATCCAAGTTCTCATGTTTTCAATAATGCTGTTTTGTTTCACTGTGTAGTCTGTCCACACGTTTTGCACTGCACATGAATTGCAATGCAAGTTACTGCCATGTTTTTGTAAAGCTGTAGCAGCAGTTTCGCTCACATTGTTTCTGATCCCCGAGAACTCCTTTAACCTGAATAAAAATCTGTTGCAAAATTTTGTCATCTGCAAAATCAATATGATTATCTTTTGCTTTTGTTACATCTGACAGAACTGTGCTAAAAAGTGTCTGGAGCTTAGAAATCATGTGGTGGCTGTGTATCAAATCTGTTTTTTGAAAAGGACACTCCCCTCCCCCCCTGCAAAATTATGTATCTTTTGAAGCATCTGTGTTGTGTTGTGTGTGCCTGTTCCTTTGCTTGTACTTGTCTTTATTCTTGACGTTTTCATTTTGTTGCGGTACCCAGAGTGATACTGCATTCAGATCCTTCCTTTACATAGCAGAGTTGAGGGTTTTAAGAACCATGTTTTGCAAATTTTTCATAGGCCATTGTTGAGAAACAATAAATAAATAAAATTGTAAAGGTAGGGTCTCCTATGCAGTCATTGTTGAACTCAATGGATATTGAAAAAGTGGAGGCTGTGTTTCCTGAGGCAGTTTATCACTGTTTAGAGTTTATTAAATTTTCACTCAAGGAATTTACGCCTGATATGCACCGTTGTTGTTTGTTTGTTTTTTTATTTACATGCTCTGATGCAAGTGCAGGGAATGTCTCTGATAGGTAATGTAGGTGCAACCATTAACCTGAGCGATGGAAAAGCAGGAGATAGGATGCTGCAAGGGGCAAGTGCCTTGGCCATCTTGGCAACCAGTGAGTCTGTTCTCTAGCTCTGAATCAGCAGCATCACAATAAAGGTGTTCAGAGAATCCGTAATGCTGTAGAAAATGCCAAAGGAGAACCTCTGCTGCTGGTGACAGGGACGGGGGCTACTCTCCTGTGGCCCTTTTCACTGCTGACATGGCACCCTTGCTCCTCTGTTTTCACTGCCTGAATCTGTGACATGGACGAATTAATATCGAATTCCCAGTTACATTTAATTCTATAAAAGTAATTTTGTATGTATTGTAACACTGTTCAGCGAACCAAGTATTTATGTAACTTAACACGCCTATACCTTGCAAAAGGTGACTGCTTAATTAACTTCTGACACTTTGTGAGCAAGGTTGTGGTTTCCTTTCACGGGGACAGTGTATCACTTAACTAAGTACTAAACACTTACCATAGATAAATGCCTGAAATAAAGGTTAAAAAAGGAGCAGCAGAGGCTGAAAGGGCAAAACAGTGTAGGGGTTTTTGCCCCTCAGCTGAGGCAAAATCTTTGTACTTACACACTCCTATTGTATGATCTTCACTCTTGAACCAAAAGCCTTTCTCGGGATGAAGGCCGTGGAAGCTGCAGTTCTCCATCACAGTTCAAACCCGGGCAAGAAAACAGGAGCTAAGTCACATTTCTGACGTCTCTGTTTTCCTTTAATTGATCTAAACATTTAGCAGAGTCAGAAAATATACAGGAAATAAGTGAATGTGTCTTCCTGTTTATATGTGCTGACTGTTTTCTGCTCTGGCTGGGCTGGGTCAGCTGAAGGCTCTGTGCGGAGAGGCTGGAGTGAGCAAAGCCTTGAAGATCAGCAGGAAAGTTTCCCTTCACCTGTCTTGTGTTTTATTCTACAGATTGGGGGAAAAAAAATCCACTAAGCACCCACAGACCTTAAAACCCACTTTATAATAACAATTTTGCTTCTGGTCACTGAAGATCTGAATATTGGACAATATCTTTTGAAATAATTTCAACTACACGTAATTAATTGAGTGCGTGTTAGCATATAAGATAGTGTGGTGCTATTTCCAGTGGGATCTCATCATAAGACAAATAACTTTCAAGTGAAGTCCGAGCAAACTTCTTGAGGTTTACAATGAAATTTAAGTGCGAACTAGTATTTTATATTTAAAAAGCAGTTTTCACTTAAGGATTCATTCCTGTTTGTTTACTTGTATTTATTACAGTGGTGTTATCCTTTTGCCTAGTAGATGTTAAAATTCCTGACAGCATTGACAAATGTGTATGTTGTTCATGTGCAGTGGAAGGTACTCCTTTTGTGGAAGGTACAGCTGAGAATGCTGTTGAATGTCAGACTATTTGAACAACGATCCCTCTGATCCTAGAGTTCTCAGTTGCACAAAGGAGCAGCTGCTTTCAAACTAGAATTGTTTCATTATTCATTTTTATAGATCTTAATGATTCATAAAGATAATCTGCTTTTTATTTAATGATAGGCATAGGTAAATAACAGACTCTCAGAGAATAGCAGTTTGTACAGGAAATAGTGAAGGGGAAAATTACTTTGTTATGTTACTGGATTAAGTTGCAGCTTGCTGCTATTTTGTAGGGTATTTTTATTTGAATATATTCTGATCAACTGAAAATTAATAAATAATGGTAAAGTCAGGCCTCCTTGCAATCATAATAAATAAAAATAAAACATGTTACACTGCAAAACCAAAACTTTTCAATATATTGTCTTGCTACAAACATGTGGAAGACTTCTACTAGTTTATAAATTGCCTGAAGCGACTGCAATCTTCTCTAGACTGCTTAGTGAAAATCTGCTCTAAGCTTGGAGCTTTCTGGCCTGCACTGGTTCTGGGCTTCTGCAAACAGATAACAGCAAAGCCCATGTGATTAATTTTAAAGTTGTTCTTGATTACCTTTACCTCTTGTCGCTATGATAGTTTTAGCGCAGTTGTTTTCAGAGAAGGGTTGTTCTTTCTGATCAAAACTTACTTTTGTAACATGTTTGGTTCATTTTATTAATGTTCTGGGAGTGTAAACAGTTATCAATGAAATATGTACATAGTCCTGCTTCTCAGCTGTTATAATTTCACCCAAAAAAGAGGCAAGATTATTTGTATTGAATTTTATTAATTTATTAATTTATTAATGTAGAACTCATTATCCATTCAAAATGAAGTACCTATTTTTACTACTCACCTAATTTGTGAATTGCCTCTTTTTTTCTGCCATTGTTGTAGACAGAGTTGAAGTCAACTAGGTTTCTAATTGTCTCCTCACCTTTCTCAATTGGATAGGTACATTTTATCCTCCTGGCATACGGCTTTATAATTGCAGTGATGAACACCATTCTCCTCCTTTAGTTTAGTCTGTAGTAACTAATATTTTCATATCGATACTTTCTTCCTGTCAGGGACAATTATTTCTTCTTTAAACTTGAATTCCTGTGAGTGTGATGACTATTTTGAAACCCCAGGTTTTACTCATAAATTGCATATGTTCTTTTCAAGAGAGGTGACACCTGAATAGTATCTTTGAGCCAAAGATAAAATTATCTTAGAGAATATGTCTTTTCTGCATTATTTTGCGAAATGTATGTTTTACGGGGCTGTCTGGTGTTAACTAAAGCAGAGCAGGAAACTTCGTGTATGACTTTGCTAAATATTTTTAATTTCAGGTCTCTTTACAATTCCAGAATCTTATTTACTTAAAATTCATGAGATACATAATTATTTTTATATAAAATGATATTTTAAAAGGAAATGTCATTTCCTTTTAGAGCTACTGATTAATCTACTTCTATTTAAAGATCTAAATAACTCTTACCACACACTCTCATTAGGAAATAATTAGACAGTTCTGGAGAGTCGCAGTTTTATCAGCCAGTCATAGACCTAGCATGTTAAAAGCAAGAAAAAGAACTGCAATCAAAACTAGTTCTTTGTTTTCCAGAAGGTATAAAAAAACTTATTTTAGTTATCTTATTTGGTGGAACATTTGCATTTCTTCTTTTTTATCTTGGTCGTTCTTGGTCAAAAAAGCAGATCAAACCTAGTTTGCTGTATTCATACCAGCATGTTGGATGCCAAAATTCAGCCTTAATAAATGTTGAAGTGACGCGCATTGAAAAATAATTATAACTTTTCATATAAAATAATGGATTCGGAGGTGATAGTATTTTTTTAGGGAACTACCGTTTAAATAGGTGTTTCATAAAAGCATCAGCTTTGTTCAGTAGTGATAAAAAGAGGCAAACACATGATTAGGAACAAAGAAGGGGACAACACAGTAGAAAATGCCATTATATCAAAATATAAGCTCTTCACACGTCACCTGTGAAATGTTGTGTATAAAGGGTACAGCATGACAGGGTTCAGGGAAGAGTGAAGGGGAGGATCTTCCATTATGGAGCAGATTTCCTGGGAGGAGAGACAAAATTGAGTAGGACTCTTCAAGTTTGAAAAACAGATGGCAGAGGGTGTACAGTAGATGTCTCTAAACCTGTGTGCCAGGGAGGGGGTGACTGCGGAATGAGTGTTCACAGGCTTTCGGGACAAGAATCAAAGCATGTCTGTTGAAGCTCTGAGATGGCAGATACAGCACAAACAGGAGATGATCATCTTTTGGGAAAGGTATGCTCTGGAATTTCATGCTATACTATACAGATGCTAGAAGTTTCCATTTGCTCAAGAGGGAACTGGATAAATAGATTTATGGAATAAACATCAGGTGGGAGTTACTAAATAGACAGGAATCCTGTCATGTGGCCTCTGAGCTGCCTTTTAGTGGAGACCAGGGAACTGCTTATGGAAGGAAGGATTCCTGTGTGCTTAGTTTGCTCTTATGCTTTTCCTTTGACGTGTGCACGTGGCTGTATATATTTCTAAATATAGGTTATTGGCCTGTGTGGATCTTTGCCCTGTCCTAGAATAGCTCTTCTAATTTCATTGTGCTCAAGTTCTTGCATCTTCTCCTTCTTCAATGGATTTCTGTCTCAGGATGATTCGTTCTCGTCAATGTTTACAACTTTAAAACATTTTATTTGGGAAAAAAAGGCTGTATGGGTGAGAAAGAGGGTTAGACTTGACTTTACTAATAGACTTTGGGTATTGGCTTTATGGCATAGGAAGGAACTAGATACTTGAAGTAAAAATTGCTTCAAATTGTTCAAATTACTGCAGATTAGTAATTTGAATCAGCCTTTGAGAGTCTTCCCCAGGCTGTCTACATGTGGAGAATGTGTGTGTGCCTTTGTGTCTCCCACTCTTATATTTCTAGTCAGAAATTCTTGCAGACAAAAAATAATTGCTTAAGACCAGTAGTTCTTTTCAAAACATGTTACCTTTGAAAAAGTGTTCTGAGAAAGTCTAAAAGAGGTGAGGAAATTAGACTTAGTTTTTTTTATTCTATATGTAACAGTCTGCAGCATTTACCACCCCTTTAAATAGACTTGAAAGGTATTTTCCGTTCTGTCACTTTACAGTAAGCTGCCTAATAAAGTTGTTACGGTGTTGAAAAGGTTTTCTGAGCATTGGCCAGTGGATTTGTTTGCTCTTTAGAAGTTTGAATGTGTCTCTTGATTTCATGTCTGGTGTTGAAAGCTGAGCACTGGCACAGGTTAGTTGCTCAGAGAAGTGGTGAAGTCTCCATCCTTGGAGATATTCCAAGTAAGCCATCTGGACATGGTTCTGGACAGCTGGCTCTAGGTGGTCTTGCTGAAGCAGCAAGGATGTTGGACTAGAAGACTTCCAGAGGTCCCTTCTATGATTCTGGGCATCCACAGCTTGTATTCAGGAAAAACAAAAACAAAACTAAAAAAACAACAAACCCAAACCAGAATTGTAGGCAGTGTTTTTATGGCAATTATTTTTACAGGAAAAGATTTTTAAAGGGGGCAGGAGTGGGGAGAAAAGTAAGACAAGCCTTCCTATTAGAAGAAGGGGAATACTGAAGTTAGGTTTGCTTTCCTTTGTTTCAGATTGTGTTACAAAAAAACCCTTTGTAGACTTTTATTGTGGCTTTTTGGGAGTAAGGCAGAGGGGTTGCCTTACGCTTAAAGGAATGAGATAAATTATAATTTTTTCATAGCACAATTCCAGAACACATGATTTTATTTACTTAGGAAGTATGGAGCTTGTCTGTCTTTTTGATTGAAAACAAGAGGGAGAAAAGAATATACTAAATTCCACATATGTGTGCATTTCCTATGCTATGAATTTAAGGCTAGTAATATAAATATGCTTTGAATGTCTGATAGAAACAGTCTGAGAATTCTGTAAGCTGCTTCAGCCAGTCTGCAGGCCTCCAATGAAATGATAAATGTTGTATATGTGTTCTCTGTTGCATATTATATAAATACTATTTAAGCTCATTTCCTGCTTACACGGAACCTGTGCTGGCAGTAGGAATCAGGGCTAGTTTCTATGGCAACGTGGTGCCACTGAGAGAAAGGCTGATGCTGTGCTGTGGTTGGTATTTTTATGCAAGGGAAGAGATGCAGACCTACATTTTTAGACAGGAAATGTATTTCAAGGCACAAAAACATTTTAACAATTTTTATAAATCTGTGGAAAAAGTAAATCCGTGTAACAATGGAAATTGAAACCTATTGTCTGCTGTTTGCAACAGAAAATTAACTTTTATTTTTATCTGGCATTACAGAAAGCACTGTTAAATATAAACACAGTTATTACTGCTGTATTTACATGGAAATAGCAAGGAGACTTCTGTACTAAGGACAAAGGAAGTTCTGTACTGAGGCAAAACAGACTGAATTTTGGCTTAGTCTCCTGGCCTTTTCATTCTAGTTTTCGCATTCTGAACTCTTTTAAAATAATTTTCACAAAGGTCTTTGAGATCTTACAGAAAAATATTTTCTTTTTTTTTAAAATGACAGTTCTGTTGCTTAGATTTTTCTTTATTTTCTCGGAGTTTCCAAAAGATAATCATTGCTTGTTTGTTATTTCAACCACCTGTTATCTTTCAGTGGTACTTAGTATACATTTTCTTACTTTTGGCATGGTTTTAGGGATGGGGGGAGCTCTGAGACTGACTCCTGTGTTCCCCTCACCCCATCACAGAGAGTGATGAGGGAGTCAGACCTCTTGTGCCCCTTATTTGCTGAAGACTGTCCAGTAGTTCTGCACAATTACTCCTCCCTGTTTATTTTTACTTCCTCTTCATATATTTTGTGTCCTCACTGTTCTTTCAAGAAATTATTGGAGCTGATGCACAGATTCCCAAAGGGGAATTCAGATGAAATTGGAAGAATGATGGACATTATTTTACGAACTGCCTTTGCAAACTTGTGAAGATTGCAGATAAGGATAGCCTGAGCCATCAGTTGGTGTGTGGTGAGGTAAAGAAAGTGAAGCTTGTGTTTAAAATAAACAATAAGAGGCTGCTTCTTTATTTCTGGAGAATTGTATCTACATTGATGCGGTCTTCAGGTATTTTCCTTTATTATTAATGAAAAAGAAAGAGTGAGAGAAGTATGTCTTGAAGGTATTGGGGAGCTTTCTATAAACACTAGATCTTCTTTTGGGTACTAAGAGTCATTAAGGGAAGGGATTTCTTAAGCCTGTGGTTTCTCTTTGATGGGACTAGGGTGAAGCTTTGCTCATTTTGAGTGTTGAGTAGGTGGTTGAGTCACCATCCCTGGAGGTGTTATAAAGCTGTGTAGATGTGGTGGTTTAGGGACATGACTTAGTGGTGGACTGGGCAGTGCTGGGTTAATGGTTGGACTTGATGATCTTAAAGGCCTTTTGTGACCTAAACATTTATATGCTCTCTTTGCACTTCCCTGTGCCTCCAACATGCAAAGTACTTGCTCCACCTCGATGAAGTGGGATGTTCTGAGAAGTCAGAACCTTCTGAGAAGATGAACTGAGCTGGAAGCAGTATTCTTTAGAAGTGTGAAGGGCTCTCAGTGAATCATCATCTTTCTTTTCCAACCCTGGCACTATACAGTTAGTCTATGTCTGATGTTGCCTAGCAGCAATTCATCAAATGTCTAAAGGGAACTGATTTATCCTAGCTGGGACTTTTGTAGAAATCCAAGTAGATGAAATGTTCATGGAGGAATATTAGCCTCTTCCTATGTCTGGCACCCACACTATCAATCAGGATTAAGCTCAAAGGCATTTTGCAGCTGTCCATGGCTTGGCTGCCTTGTCATGCTGATGATTCAAAGACGTCTCATTTTATAGTGGAAAATCTCCATCCCATCCTGCAATCAGCATGTGTTTCAGCTGTCATCTCTTCAGAGGTTTAGCAAATCAAAACTCTCAGTGATAGCCTGTACTCAGTGGCATTGACTGCATACATTCATTTTCGTTTAGGACAAGAAAACCAACTTTTGCAGGAACTATAGATAGATAAGGTGAGATGAGCCTGGTATGCTTTCAGTTCCTCTCAGCTTCTTTTCTTGAAACACAGTGATTCAACCCTGAGTTTCCTTCAGCTCTTTTTCCTCCGTTATTGGGTAGTCTGTGTAGCTTCTTGAAGATTTCTCAGGCATGTCCGATTACTGAGCCAATGGCAGAGTACACTTTAGCAGCCTTTGGCACGGACTCAGGAGAAGTCATGGCAGTACATTGCAAACATATGTAGTGTGTCAGAGTTCTAGCTCCAGTCAGATCAGAAGCTTTGTTGCCAAAATAATACCTTAACACTTCCATTTTCAGCAGAGGTAAACTTGCCATGTTCTTCGGACCTTGGTTTCTGCTTGAAATCTCTCGCAGGTTTGAAGTCATGGTGTCACCATCCTTTACTGTCGTTAGGATTCAGCACCAGAGTACTTCTGATCTTTACTGTTTCATGCCAGTTACCCTGGACATTTGACTTTTGAAACCTTGAATAGGAAAGCTCTTCAGTTTTTCAGACAGCTCCGTGTGGTGGTCAGGTGCAGCAGACACCACTGTCCTTCCCTGAGGAATCCTGAGAGGGGTTACCCTTGGAAAAGAGGTGAACTGAAAGCTGTAGCCTCACAGAAGTGATAGCTGCTGTCCACTTCTTGCTGGAGACTGGGTCCAGAATTCACCTTTACAAGATGAGGTTCCTTTCCTGGGCCGTTCAGTTTATTGACCTGGTAGGGGAAGCTTCATTCACAGTGTTCTGGCATCAAGGCATAGGATATGGAAAGACCTCACCCTAGAAGGCAGGCGCATCTTTAAGAGTTGCATCTTCTCTAGCAGGGAGAGGGTTTGTCTGGGATACCAGGACAGCTGGGATTCCTTGAGTGCTTTTCCACCACTGATGACACTCTGTCTTGCTCTTAGAAATAGGAATATTCCAATAAGTGAGTCATCCAGCATCCATGCTGTGAGGTAAAGCATGCCAAGGCTGGGATGAGTCAGATGGTCTGATAACCCTTATTTTCAGACTTGCTGACACAAAAGAGATTCTGAAAATCTCATCATGAATTGTCACAGTATTTGGTATCCAAAAGTGCCTCATCCAAGCCAGCTGGACAGGGCTCTATAATGCTGGGATGACTTCCCTAACTCTCCTGAAACAGCTGCTGCTTGTTGAAGATCCTGTTAGATGAAAGACCTTTCACTTGCAAGCTTCAGAAATAGTGGAAAGCTTCAAAATGGGCTCTACAAGCTACAGGACAAATGGTTGATGGGAATAAGGAACAGAAGGGCATTTCCCTGGAAACACCTAGAAAAGCCAAGGGGACATGGAGGAATCCTAGGGACAGAGAGTGACGACCTTTTCATTGAGGGAACATGTGACAGGAGAGCATGCTGAATGCAAAGGTTTTTGGAAACATATTGTTCAGACTCTTGAATGAAATAAAACACACTGTGTTCTGTAAGGTGGTTGGGCAAGAGATCAACTGTCAGTTTTGCATTAAGAAGTATAAAAAGTGAAAAAAGTATTCAAAGCTCTAGGTACTTTTTAACCCAGGGAACTTGGGTTTTCTTCTAGATCAGTTTATCAAAATTATCCAAATAAAAAGGCAGAAGAGAAAGGGTTAAAACCAGCTGCTCATTATTTTCTGTATTTGGGTGAGAATGCATTTTTGTGAAAACACATACCTAATTTTTCCATTTGCTCACTTCTGACTGTGGCTGGACTCAGCAGTCTCTTTGCTGCTTTTACTTACTTCTGTTGGGAAAATTGATGCTTAAATTAACATGAAAGAGTAATATACAGAGAGAAACTCAAAGAAGGCATTTCGTTTATTGCACTTATGGCCATGTATACACAAAATGGAAGAATTTTGGGAACTGATGAACACTAGCAAAATGTTTTTGAATAAAAGCCATCTTTGCAACTTACAACTAATAATTAAGGTTAAAAGTTTAAAATTGTTTTTGTTATTTACTGACGCAGCAGTGCAAGCATGGGTACTTTCATAAAATGCTAGTAGGAATTGTGAAGAGATTTGTTAAAATATAGAGGAGAGATATTCCTGGCAGTTGGAAGTTTGGGAGGAGGGTTGTGTCTTTTTAGGAAGATTGAGATCAATCCTTTGTTTTGTAAGAGAGCCTTTTAGTGAAAAGGAGTTAGGATTCTTACTGTAAAGAGTTCATGTAAAGTGCTTATTCCAGCTTCTTGAAAGGGAGGTTAACAAGGTACAGGTTTGGTATCAGTAGAGTTCCAGCTGGTGCAATCAGAATTTTTCACTGCAGCGATGGTTTGTGTTTGCTGCAGACAGAGAAGGTTCTCTAATTGCTGTCTTAGTCATGGAACCTTGTTGCTTCAGGCTCTGTTTTTTTGGCCTGCCAGTTACATCCCTCAGTGTTTGTCCCATCCAGAATGCCTGTAGAATTGAGTTCCAGATATAATCCACAGCATGATGCATTTGCACTAACATGGCTCTTCTAAACATTAACTAAGCATGGATATGAAAAATACCTTTTTGCCCTAGATGATCACTTGCAGTCAGGATGGCATTCTGCTGTGGTGTTTTTGGGGTCAAAAAAAGGGCAAGAGGTCCTCTGCTGGTGACTGCATTTGTTATTAAGTGAAGGGTTACAATTTCGCTGTTTCTATGAAATCTTTTCTACTAGGTTGTTAAATAGGTAAAAAGGAGTGGGAAGCCCTGCACTTGTTGATTTATTTTGGTTCATGTTGCTTAAGATCATCACAGTTTTCTTCACATGGTTTCTAACCCATATAAGTAGAAGATATACTTCCTTGTAGTATGTGTATATGTATATTACCTCTAAGTGAGTTGCTGTATTGTGAAGAAGACTAAATCCCATATATGTTAATGGAGTTATTATTTCATATTTAAGTCCGTATTTGATCTCAAAGGGTCAGTGACTTAAGGGGTTTTGATGCCAAATTAAGTTAAATCGGGTAGCTTTTCCAGAGGCAGATAGGGCTGTTGGAGAGCAGAGGGTGCTTCTTCCCCCTCTCCTTCAGGAGCTGAGAATTTGTTGCTAGTGGCAATTCTGGGGTACAGTGGCAACTCTAGCATGCTGAAGCAACAACAGCATGTTTTCGGAATATATCTTAGTAATAGAAAGACTAGAGATGCTATAATTTAACGTGCTAAAGAGAAAGGCAAAAGTTAAACACTACAACACAATATGCCGAAAAGAAGGTCAAAAAGTATTTTCCGTTTTTACTGTTGTGAGTCATTCTGTTAAAAGTAATCCATCACACAGCCGTAGTGAGAGGAAGAAGTCAAAATAGGGGCCATTTCTGTTACTGCCTGCCAGTGTTTTCTGTCGGGTCATCTTAATGGTCAGAAGTGGAGGTGCCTGCACACAGAGGGAGGAAGGAATCATGCAGCGTGAGAAGGGACTCTTGTTGCAAGATGATTTGAGGAAGGCGAAGCTTCACGTGTGGTTTACGAGACTGGCTTGTTTTTTAATTAGGTTTTTATCATTGCATTGGAGTGATATTCCTTATCTGACTGACTTCAGGTGGAGGTTTCGTTTTGACATGTTAGGATACATGTGTAAGAAACCGTATTTTCCACTGATCAATACATAGTCCATGGATTTATGACAGTTGTGTTTCTCTTCTTTGGCTCTTTGGAATTTGTCAATATTTTTTAGCAAAAGCTCTTGTGGGAGCTACTGACGAGGCTTGGGTGTTGCCAGAGCAGCAGTAGGAGATTGAAACACAGTGAAACCATCCCCGTGCCTATAAAATACAGTCCCCAGGGAGTGCAAGAAACCACGGTGGGCAAACAAGGTGCGAGGAAAGGCTCCTCTCTATAGGAGGTCATTCCACTGGCTGAGTGAAAGATTCAAGTACCTGCAACCCAGGAACTGGGCAGCAGTTTGTGATGTCTGAGACAGCTGACAGAGGTAGTGGACAGACTCAGTAGCTGGTGCAGAAGGGCACATGGGGCACCTTCATCCCCAGTCTTTGTAGTGAACACTTGCTCAGTACGGTCTGGTCACACTGCAGAACTTGTTCACCGGTAGCTGCTGGAGTCACTGCATCAGCCTCTGTGTCAGAGCCTCCACCTCAGACAGAGCTGATGGGAGATGTAGCTCTTCAGGTTCAGGTTGCCAAGAGTGCCTGATGCCTCTCTGTGAAGCTGGGGCTGACAGAAGGTGTGTTGTTGCTGAGAAAGTGTGTCACTGGGTCAAGGACTTATGGGAGGAGTTAAGCAGGCTGTGCAGGATTCGTGAAAATCAGAGAGAGATCGAGTGAGAGATGTTCTCAGAGACCCTACAGTCTCAGGACTCAACCTCCCATTACAATGGAGATGCAGGTGCGCTCTGTACCATGTCAAGCAGTAAGTCAAAAGTCTGTTTGATACAAAGGCTTGAAGCTGGTCACTGTCCATACAAGGTCAATTGGAGTTGAAGCTGGCCAGCACTGTGGGGGACATTAAAAAGAGCTCTTTTAAACACAGAAATGGCAAAAGGCAGTGCAGAAATAACACAGACCTGTTATATGATTACGGTGGTCACCTCACAAACAGAGACATAGACAAGGCAGAGATATTTAGTTCTTTCTTTGCTTTGTTCTCCAACACTGATGATGGGCTAAGGGGGTGCCAGTGTCCTGAGCTGGAGGACCATGGCTGTGAGAATGATCGGCTCCCAGCTGACCCTGAACTTTTGTGGGATCTGCAGCTGCAATAAGTTTATGGGGCCTGATCGGATTCAGACAAGAATCCTCAAAGAGCTGGCTGATGTCATTGCAAGAGTTCTCTCAATGATTTTTGAATGATCTTGGGAATCTGGAGAGGTCCCAGTTAACCATCTGGTCAATGTTGTCCCAGTTTTTGAGAAGGGCAAGAAGGATGGCCCTGGAAACTACAGGCCTGTCAACCTCACTTTAGTGACTGGCAAAGTTATGGAGATGATTCTGGAAGTTACTAAAAAACCACCTGGAAGTCAACACAGTCATCGGTCACAGCCAGCATGGCTTCATGAGGGAAAAGTCCTGCTTGTCAAACTTAATTTCCTTTTAAGGCAAGGTAACCCACCTCATTGATCAAGGGAAGCCAGTGGATGTAATCTTCTTGGATTTCAGTAAAGCTTTCAGTACTGTCTCTGCTTCTGGACAAAATGTCCAGCACATAGCTGGAAGAACACGCCATGTGGTAGGTGAGCCATTGGCTCACAGGTCGGGCGCAAAGGGTTTTAGCAAATGGGGTGACTTCAAACTGGCAGCTGGTCACTAGTGAGGTTCTGCAGGGCTTTGTTTTAGGCTCTTCAACATCTTTATGAATGACCTGGGCACAGGACTCAAAGGAATACTAAGTTTGCTGATGATACTGAACTGGGAGGAGCTGTTGACTCCCTTGAGGGCAGAGAGGTCCTGCAGGGAGAGCTTGACAAAGTAAAGGGCTGGGCAGTCGCCGGCCGTAGGAAGTTTAACAACAGCAAGTGCCGGATTCTGCACCTGGGATGGGGCAACCCTGGATTTACATACAGACTGGGGAATGAGAGGCTGGAGAGCAGCACCACGGAACAGGACCTGGGGGTCCTGGTTGATGGCAAGTTGAATATGAGCCAGCAGTGCCCTGGCAGCCAGGAGGGCCAACCCTGTCCTGGGGGGCATCAGGCAAAGCATCACCAGCCGGGCAAGGGAGGGGATTGTCCTGCTCTGCTCTGCACTGGAACGGCCTCACCTTCAGTGCTGGGTGCAGTTTTGGGCACTGCAATATAAGAAGGGTATAAAGCTATTAAAAAATGTCCAAAGGAGGGCAGTGAAGATGGTGAAGAGTCTAGAGGGGGAAGCCTTAGAAGAAGAGGCTGAGGTGACTTGTTCTGCTCAGCGTGGAGAAGAGGGGACTGAGAGGAGACCTCATTGAAGTCTTCAGCATCCTCACAAGGGGAAGCAGAGGGACAGGTGCTGATCTCTTCACTCTTATGACCAGTGACAGGACTGGATGAAATGGCATGAAACTAAGTCAGGGGAGCTTTAGGTTGGATATTAGGAAAAGGTTCTTCAGCCAGAGGGTAGTTGGAGCTGGGGTTTGAGGCACTGGAACCCTGGGGAAGTGGTTACAGCAGACAGGCTTGGCCTTGTCTGAATTCAAGAAGAGTTAGGACATTTCTGTCAGGCACATGGTGTGATTCTGGGGGCTGTCCTGTGAAGGGCCAAGAGTTGGACTGGATGATGCTGGCTGGTCCATTCCAACTCAATATATTTGAAGAGTTTAACATTTTCAGCCTTTATAATGCTTTACTGGTGACTAGAAATATGGGTAAGGTGCAAGCTGCTGAGTGTATATCTACATATTTTCTTTTTGTGTTGCCAGCTGGGTCTGTATGGGGTTTTTTTTTAACTGTTGACTTTTTTCCCTCTGCAAGTCTGTAATGGATGACTCGTCTGGAGAGTAAAACTCTGCAAAAAAACCCAGTATTTGAGGAGGAAAACATATTACCTTGGCAAGTTCAAGACTGAGGCTTCCTGGATAGAATTGGTTTCAGGTTTACTGTCTTAAGAACATTTTAACAGAACTGCATGTGTTTGAGAACAAAATTTCATAGGGGACTCACTTTCAGAGCTTGAAATCTGTTACTTCTGGGAACTTGGTGTAACTCAGTGTCAGAGAAAGGCCATAAGAGCTGCCTCCTAAACTTAGCAGACTTTGCTGCTTTGTCCTAGATGTGATTTGATGTAAGAGTAGGCTGCTCCTGGGTCCCCTCAGCTCTGCCTCTGGCCGTGTGTTCTTCCTGTGATGCCGGGCTGGGGCGGTAGCACAGTAAGACTGCAGTATTTGCTGCGTGAAATGGCATTTATTTATAGTACCCGCTGTTTGGAACGGAAGAAGGCAGAGTTCCTTGCCATTTTACTTGGACTTTGAGTGTGCATTCAAGCCCAAGGTGGCCTGCAAAACGTTAATAAGCAAGATGGGAATGAAAAATTCATTCCCTGCATTGCTGTTTGAGGTCACAAGAGCTACTGTGTCTTAGCCTGCTCCGTTCCAGGAGGGGTTTTCACTGGTGCTTCTATTAGTGTTTGATGATAGGATGGTATCTTTCCAAGGAATTTTAACGTTCCCAGGGGAATGATAAATTTGTTTAATAAAGACCAGATGTAGAAACTGTTTCAGTCATGTGACATGTCAGCACTCTCACTTTTTATACGTAAGTTTTCTAGAATTGGAGATTGTAGTACAGTTTTGCATTAGAATAAGAACACACATAGTGATTTTCATGTAAAGAAAAGGTATCTCTGGAAGTTCACATTAACAATTTCTTGGAGTTAGTTAAAAACATATCTCCTTATGCTCTGTTTCCTTCTGGATTTATAAACTTTGTTTCTAAAAGCAGTAAGATGACTTCTGGCATAATTAAAAATAATTATTAAATCACAAATAATTGATCATAGCTATTTTAAAATTATTCAGAATTATAACCTATTTAAAATCTTACTTGAAATATGCAACATCATTTTGTTCCTTGAGCAAGAACTTCAGAGTTGTTTTGATCTTTCTTCTGTTTTTGTTGCTTGTTTTATGTGTGTGTGGATTTATTTAGAAAGCCTCCATTTAAGGCTGCCTCCGGTTCAAAGAGCTCACTGTTACAAAGCACCTGTCTAATTAAGCTAAATTTGCATTTGGGAAAAAAGAGCAGGCAAGAGTTAGTTCAGCTCGTAAAGCAGACACCATTTGAACAGAGGAGAAAAAGTTCCAAATAGCTGAGTGTTTGTAATAATTAATAACAGCTGGAGAAACTTGCGTTTAGAGATTTCAGATTTTAAACTCTGCAGCATCTGCAAGCCTCGCCCAGGAGCATGAAAGATTCTGCCTTCTGGAGCTGGAGAAAAGCATAGCTGGAGCTCCTTCCCTATAGACCCACACCCACTTGTAGATTTCGAAAAGCTCACATCTCTCAGGAGCCTTACAGCACATTCCTTCTGATGCTCACTCTCCCCCTTGCTTCCTCTTTTTACCTCTTCAAATTGAAATTCCCTGAAGAGCCTCTGTGGACATGGCAGGAGTTTAATAACATTGTTAGAATATAGTTTATTCTATATTTTATTTAATTAAATATATGAAGTCATTTAACCTAACTTTAATTGCATTTTCTGTTAGCAAAACAATGTCTCTGTGCTCATCTGAAAATCTGAAGGGAAGTTTTGTTTTCCCCTCGGATTGAGGTAGTTCCTAGCTTAATCTGACCAATTTTTGTCTCCCTCCCAATTTTTTTTTTGGTTTGACACAGTCTGTTTTCCTAAAAGTAGAAGAATCGGTTGCAGGTTTTAGCTGCTTTGGATGTAAAGCTTTGTTTACCTAAAATTAGTCCCCATGTGTGCAGTGCAGTGTTCACAGAGAAGGACTCCTGCTGGTACACGCCTGTTCCCCGTGGGGAACATGAGGATTCTTTCAGGTAATCTTGTTGTATAGAGCAATAGCCTGCAATACATCCTTATCCATTACGTGATAATAAAAGCATATTTTTTGTCTATGTGAGTTTTGGATAAAGAGGCCTGAAGTCTGTTTTGGTTCTGTTGAGGAAGAGGAAGGAATGTCCAAAGATGAGGTGTCTGCACAAGCACAGGCCCAAGGTGCTTCTCTGTTCCCTCTGGCCAGGAGCAGTTGCCTGGGGAAGAGCACAGGGTTGGGCCCCCACGTGCTGAACACTGTTCCAAATCCAGCGCTCTCAGGCTGAGCGGCTTCCGGAGTCCAAGGGGTTTTTGCATTGGCTGTTGGCTGATCTTTCTTCCGTGAGCCCTATTTTCTGAGCCCTATTTGAATCTGACTTCTCTTATCCACGATATCTGAGAAGGAAAGGTGGCTTTAGTTTTTAACGTCTTGCTGCATGACTATTTTTTTTTCTTCCCGTTTTATGTCAACTTGGCTCAGTCTGTGTGGGGAGAGGCAGTGGACAGCTATTTACTATTTGCTTTCTCTGTGCCTCTCAAGATTTTGTAGCTCTCTGCTGTCTCTTTTCCTGGCTGAAGAGTTTTGGTATGTTCAGATGCTTCCCATATGGAAGGCATTTTGTGATTTTAATCGCTCTCACTACTCTTGTTTTACCTTTTCCAAACAGAAGAATAGCAAGTGACCCCAACAACATCAACAACAAAAAAACTGAACTGTTCTTCCTGAACCTCTCATGGTATTATTTTCCCAGAATTTCGAGGTTTTAATGTTAGGGAAATTGCTTTTACTCTTGGCTGTTCCCCAGTGGGAACATGAAGCAACATGTTGATGATGGAGAACAGTAAAATTAAGTTGTCAGTAATTTTATGTTTCATAACAGTGGGCAGTTGATTTTTTGTAAGACTCCATGCAGGGTTTTGACGTATTTTGCTTCAAGTTCACTGTAGAAGAGAAACGCTTCAACTTTCCTTTTGTCTTTTCACTAAGCATCTCCTCTAAGGGCAGGTTAAAAATAGGATTTAATTGTATTTTGATTGGCCTTTGCTGTAAATTTATTTTTTCCATTTCCAGTATTTAAAAGACAAAACATGCTGGTTAGTGTTTGCTAATTTTTTTGTGATGTTTCTTTCAAGACAGTTATGAGGTTTGTCATTGTAGCCTGTGGAGATGGTCAGTTCTCTGCATACCTGCTGGCAGAATACTGTGAGTCTAGAAATGGTGTGTCATCTTCTTCTATTAATTAAGTGTTTATGCTTGGATGGTGATGAATGACCTAATGGTGGTAGACCACAGAGAACCAAGTGATTACTTCAGAATGCAAGGAAAACAAATTTAATATTTATCTCTGCATGCATGTGTTACCTAATGCATATTATTACATAACAACATTTTAGGAATAAGAAAGAGTAATAACTTGAAATAACACAGCTGTTGAATAGCTTGTTGTGTTATGATAGTATTTCACAATTGTATTTCTGAAAGGGAAATGGACGTTACATACATATTTATTACTCACAGCTTTCTTAAGGCTGGATTTTTAGTATAAACGATGTTTGGAAGTCCACTTAAAAGAAGAAATAATTCACATTTTCACAAACTCTGTACTGGAAAAAATGAAATCTAAGCTGAATAAAATACGTATTCATGCCATAAACTGCAAATGAAGACACTGTAGGAGCATTCATCATAGCTTATCTTTGCAGTTCAGTGAAGGGGATACTAAGAAGTGGCAGAACTGGAGTTCTCTCATTGACTCATGTCCTACCTAAAACTGTGTATTGGCAGAAGAGCAAGATTGGTGCTGCCAGGATGAGTTATTCCACTTGGAGGCAGAAATTAAGCAGCCAAGTCCAGTGTTGAAAACTTGATCTTTACTTAGACCCCAGAAAAGTAGCAGTAAGCAAAATGAAAGAACAATAAGAATCTCTTGATAAGAATCCTGAACTGAAGGAAAAAAACAGCAAAATAAACCAGGAGTGCAGAATTAGCAGTCAAGCTGATACAACTCAGCAGCATTTCTTTCCTTCACTCTTCTTTCTGTACTAATACTTGATTTTTTCAAAAGGTGCACACAAAGCTAAAAGGGCAAATCAAAGATTTTCCTCGGTTTAAAGCAGTGTTTTATTTTTTTCAGATAAAAATCATAAATAATTCCAGAAGGAAATAAGGTAATACCTTTCCTTCCTTCCTGATGTGCACAAAGGAGAATAAGAAAACACTCCTGAATACCAAAATCAACTAGGATTGCAGACAGGAAAAAAATAACCCTTTTGCAAACCAAAATCAAATACAGTAGCTTGAGAAAGACTCAGAAGCAACCCTGTCTTCTTAACCTATTTCCTCAGGAATAAATATAGTTGTTTTGTTGTTTTTTTTTTTAGAAATCTAGTGTTGTACACTTCCTTTCTCTCTCATAGGGAGGTGCTTGGTATGACTTGATGTTTATTTGAAAATGAGTGACAAAATGTTTGAATGTCGATTCCAGACATGCTTCTGATTCTCTTTAAAATATTGCTTTTATTGTCTGAAGAAATAGAGCAAGTAGTTGTTATCTTAAAAGGCAAAAATAGGCACAATTTCAACAGGTTTTTGAACTTACAACCCCTGTACTGCATTGCCCTAGTCTACCCTGGCCTTTTCTGTAGTTTTGCCATCTCATGGGGCCAAAATAACATGGATACTTGTGGTCAGAATAAAGTAAAACGATGGTACAGCAAGGAGTCCAGGCACTGTGTTTTCTGGCACACAGTCCTTTCAGGTACACTGATGAAGTGCAGGCTGTTTTACTGCACATTCTCCTGCTTGCTCATGGAATCATTTCGGCTGGAAAATACCCTTAAGGTCTTTAATTTTTAAGTGTTCTTAGTTCTTGATCTGTGTATCCAAAGTGGTCTCGTGCCCAGCAGATCAGGTTTTAAGGTTTGTAATTATAGATCCTTATGCGATAATTTGAGTAAAGATTCCTGCCAACATCAGACCAGGCATTGGTGGTGTCAGTTTGCTGACACCATGAAACCAGGCTGTTGGAGGGCCAGAAATCTGGTTTGTAATAAGTGTAACTGGTCAGAGAATCTGCTGCACCTTCCATTTGTGGTTTGCTTTCCTTGCTATGTACCATATAGGGACGTCTGTTGGGAGCCAAACACGAAGGCAAAAAACTAGCATAATTTGTGTAAGTAGGAGCATGTGCAGTTGTATTTATTGTTTATCCTACAAATGGATCCCTTCTCTTTCTTCTATTCTGTCCAAAGCTTCATGTGGTTTAAAATTACGTAAATTTATTTATTTGGTTAGATTTCTCATCATAACTTAGTTCAAAATACTCCTTTTTACATCTAACTATTTATTGACTGATGAATTTTATTATCTGAGAGGGGTAGCAGGCACACAAATTTGGAGTGTATGCAACTTTCAGTGATGTCCATTAAAGCAAAGGCATAACAGCAGCTGCTGTCCAGGTGGTGAATGTTGCCAGTGGAATTTATTTATGACCAACTGTGTTCTCTTTGACGCCAAATGCTCCATCTTCAACAACTGCAATGTTTAAAGAGAAAAAGGGGGAATTATGAGGAAGAGGACTTAGGAGTGGGATAAACATAAATGCAGATTTTACTCATGATCAGGGAAGTATATTTTTGGTTTTTTTTTATCATATGATTGTCAGAATACTGTTAATATGCTCATTTTCAGACATGTTAGATGTGAAGTAAATATAAATGTAAGCAGCTTTTATGGTACAGATGCTTTAAATTACTTTGCAAATGTATTTGGCAAGCATATATTTTTTATTTGTAAAAAGTATGAATACAAAACATAACATCAACCTGTTTGGAGAAGTCTTTCTTAACTAATTGACAAACAGGTACACTTCAACGCTGGACTTAAGTGTTTTGAAAATACTCAGTTTTAAAATGTGAGTAGTTTATAGGTGTCCAAAAATACCAAGTACAGCCTTGCTTGGAATAGGATATAAAATATAAAATATATTCACTTCTTTGGTTGTTTTTATTCTAAATTGGAGCTGCAAGACTGAAGAACATCTCTTGGCTGGTGGTGTTGGGCTTTGGTGTTTGGTTTTCTTTGGGGTGTTTTATTTTGCACGTCTTAAAGCATATGGTATATGTGGCACCTTAAAGCGTATGTTCTGGGAGTGCATCGTAGGCTACTTAGGAAGATTAATTTTTTTTCTCTCACCTTCTGATAGCTCTCTTCAGTACTTTGTGTACTGATACAGCTCCATAGTCTTGGCAGCAGTTATGGATGGGGAGAAGTGCATTAAGGTTTGAGTCAGTGTCCCTTGAAGATTGTTTCTTGCTCTGTATTAGTGAGATCTTTCTTACTTCAGCTAGCAGGCAGGAGCTTTGCAGTAACTTGATACTCTTTGAAAAGTATTTCTTCTCAGTTGTGCTCAAGAAGATGGGTCTGACCTCTCATTTGCTTGTCAGGAGTTTTAAAAGCTTGTCAGTATCCTGTTATAAACTTTATGTATCTTTTCCCAGCTGTTCCAGTGAGCAAGTCCAAATTCACTTGAGACCTGCTTTTGGTTTGGTCAGGTGCCTCTCTGCCCACGCCTCCCTGTGGTCCTGTGGGGGATATGAAAGATGGCAGTGAGGGCATGAGATGCTTCACTGGTATAACCCAAAGCATTTCTTCGCCCCCTCTGGAGGGCTGGGTGACCCCCGTGAGGAAGCTCTTTACCAAGTGTGGTCTCTCTTCTGTTTTCAGGCCAGAGCCTCAACAGAAAGCTCCCTCTGCACCTCCACCTCCACCCCCGCCCCCACCTCCGCCCCTGCCGGAGCCCACCCCGCCAGAGCCCGAGGAGGAGATTTTGGGGTCCGACGATGAGGAGCAAGAGGATCCCGCAGATTACTGTAAAGGTGTGTGCAGTTCACCCCTGCCCGTGAGGGTGAACATTGCAGGGCCAGTCTCAGTTATGGTTCTTGGGGGGGTTGTACAGAGCTGGTCTTTAATTATGGAATTTTTTTATACTAGAATTAGGAACAGCTACTTATTTCAGGTCCAGATGCATAATTGTCTTCGGCTTTAGTTTTTACTTAGCCATAGCTTTATATGTTTTGTAATAAATATACAAATACCACATTCCTCCTGATGTCCTAGTTAAAAGAATAGAGAAGAAACTTTTCTTGACTGATGTGAATTGTAAGAGTAACAAAAACACCCCAACTAAGACAAACAGCCCCTCTCACTCCAAAAAGTTCTAAAATGTCTTGATGCCTTTAACAACATTACCTACATTTATTTTGTAAACTGTATATTTTTTCCTTTTTTTCTCACCTGCACTGTCCTGAGATGCTTCTTTTCCACATGCTGTATTTCACAGCCCTCAGCATTGTCTGAGGCCCTCTACATCTTCATTTTATCTCAACTTCCTTAACTTTTGTATTGGCTATATTAACTTTTTTTAGTATTGTTAAATGCGCAAAAGTCCGACTGCAGTACAATAGTGTTGATACTTTATTTTAATGTCACTGCTAAAGTTGTACGTCTGTTCCCATTAGGGTAAAATGTATACTGTACTTACATGAAAAACCGTAAATAACAGTCTATCAACTCTGGGTTTTCTATCATTGTACATTTCAAGAATATGAATATACTTCAGGAAACATTAAAGTTTTATCGCTTCGGATTAATGCTTTTGAACAGCCAAAAAGCACTCTATGCACTCTGACTATATCTGGTGTTCTGTATTCCCCATACCAAGAAATGCTCCCTATGTCAAATATGATAAAGTCTTACTTAATCAGGAGTTTCTGGGTAAGCCTGGAGATGTGCTATTTTAAGCCTGGAACAAGTGTTTTGTATTTTCAGATTTAACAGTGGAAAGCGACTATTTCATTTTGGTGTAAAGGTTTTATTAATATATGATATTTCAAATGTGTAAGTGGCTTATAAATGCCAATAGTGAAAGCTAAACCAAATAAACTCCAACTAAATGTTGAAGTCTGCAGGAGGGAAAAGAAAAATGTGTCACTAAAGCATGCTGAGGCATTTTGTTTTGGTTTTTTCCTATTATTTTTGTTAAAACACATTTGCTCCTTAAGATAACTCTCTTGGTATCTCTAACATCTTCCATCAGTGAGTAAGGATTTGTTTAAACATCTGTTTACTTGTAAAGTCTGTATTTCCTTGAGATTAAGCATTTCAAGGCCCCAACTTAATTCTTTCCTGAAATAGGGACTGTGTTGAATTTCAAACAATCCATTGTTGTCTGTGTTCCAGTATCTCTTGCAAAATGCCACCATCTGCAGAAGCCAGATCACAAAACAAAAAAATAGCCTGAAGTTGACAGCCTGCTTATGAGTTACCTATTTAACTAGATCAGGTCAGGAGTGAGATCTGTATACTTTTAAAACCTGTTATACTAAGAATACTTGCAGGCTCCCTGAAAAATTACATGCATAAAGGTTCTTCAAAATTTTTCTGATCCTGAAGCTTTGAATTTTTTTAAGTATATTAAAGATAATTCAAGCTTTGGTTCATTTGGGATGTGATGATTGTTATTTGTTTCTAGGAGAGCAGTGTTTTTGTTGTTCTGGTGGATGATTTACCTGTTTTCTGACCCTAATTTTCTGTAAGAGTGAGCAGTGCATTTCCTTCTTTTAGTCTGCTGGGGTTCAACTGATGGTAGGCTCACTAAGGATCTGAATTGAATGGGATTGGGATGATCTGGGTCAATAGAGATTTTCTGTTTGTATATTTTATATTCAATTTAGGGAATGAATAAGTTATTTGGTTAAAAATTCTGGGGATGGCGTGTAAATACATTATTTCCATTATTTTTGAGAGATGTTGTATTAGTTTGAATATCTTTTTCTGTTTTGGGTAGCCTGATCTGTATTTACAGGGTGGTAGATAAAGATTTGGAAATTATTATTTATTACGGGAGTGTCTCTTTTATTCCTAATTTTGTCTTCAAAATGGCAGCCTTTCTGTGTGTTTGAGCGAAGCTCAGAGCATACTTGATCTCTTCTCAACCCCAGTCTGAAATTTCATAGGAGGGCAATTTTGATGCGTATAATTAATTTTTTAAGTGAATTCAACATATGACCTGTTCACTTCCCGTTGAGTGTTTTTGTTACTAATTCTATTTTTAAGGGCATGTTACTGTGTGCTGGGCTTGTAACATGGTGGTTGGTAAATAGCCACAGTAGTATTTTCAATCAGGAAGTTGGATCTGTTTGAATTAGCACCTGATGTGGAAGAGTCCACTTAGAGCCATCTGTGTAAAGCAGACTAACCTCTGTTCCCCGGAGGCTTCCTTCAAATCTGTGACGTTCCTTCTGTTTGTGTCGCTGAATTTATGTTAAATGCTCCTCAAATATTTATTTGGGTAAGGAATGGAAATAGCAAAATTCCAACTACATAATTTTTCAAGGGGTACTTAGACAATGAAGCAAGTTTTTCTTCTTCTATATAAAGCCTTGAAACACTTGGTGATTTTTTTCAAGAGCCTGTTGTGTCATGGATGTAACTGGAATTTTTTGCTTCTCTGATCGTCTTCCTTGCCCCCTGGAGATGTCTCCCATTCATCCCACTCACAAAGGGAATAATTCCCTATACAAACATACAACGAGCCAGCTACAATTACCAATACATTCAGGAGGCGTTCAGGAATAATGACCTCATTTTTCTGACCCTCTTTCTTGTGTGCATGTAGCTAGCTAGCTCTGAGAGAGACTTTTTTTTCCCCTATGTGTGCTGCAGTGAATGCAACAGGTTTTTTTTGTTGTTACATTATCAGCAGTGCCACTTACACATTGTATATTTTCCAATGCCTGTATTGTTTTTGGAAAAGCACATAATTTTTCCCAAATAGTTAATTTTGCACAGATGCTTTTGTGTTACTGTGTTTAGAAATACTTTCTGTATCATGAAGAACTGAAATAACTCCATTCACTACATTCAAGATGACAGCAGTTTTTAAGTGCACATGTTGCTGATACGAATGATCAGGGAGCAAAGTGTACAGGAGTGGTAACTGATTATTTCCAAAACTGCTCCTGTTGTGGCTTAGGACAGTGGAAAGTATCTTCTGAAATATATATACTCAGAGAATATGCTACCACCGTTGGCATCTGTCACATATGCTGGTGTATTGCTATAATTAGTTATTACAGTGGTGTGGGGACCAAAATAACGTGAGTTTTACATATATAGTATTGTTATACTTGCAACACACAGAGTTTACTAAAATAACTGATCAACCTTCAGTTTGTTGATTTGACTTTGGTGTCTTTGTTTGATTTCCTCTGTATGGTGTTTTCTGTCCGTGATGGGAAGAAATTATCAAAAGTTTCTGATTACTTTGAAGCACAAGTATGCCAAAAGCTGCCTTACAAGGCACTTGTTTGCTTAAACTGTTCTTAGAAACATGTTTTTAGCTGTACTTAAAGTCTTCATCGTTGAGTGTTATGCTGGTAACATGTTAAAAAAGCTTCGGACGTTGTTTTGTATACTTGAAGGCCCACTTAACATCCTTCTGTGCAAAAGACTGCATGAACTGTGAATGCTTTACATCTGAAGTCATATAACTGTTAGAGAATGACTTAATGGAGCTAGATGTTTAGGAAAATTGTCAAGTGTTCCAGAAATAGTTGTATTGTTGAATTTTGAAATCTGTTTGCAAACCATAGAAAGGTGTTAAAACTAGGTGTTAAAATAACTTTTTTTTTAAATTCTGTTTGCAAAGGGAAGATTATTATACAGAGGATAATGTTCCATACTTCACACTGTTTTCACGCAATGATAAATGCAGCAAAAACTCAGATCAGAAGAAATGATCCTGTGATGGTGAATTACGTGGAAATCACTTACACAAATTTTGCTATCAGGTCATCAGACCTGATTCATTTCACAAATGAAAACCTTTTCAGTAATGGAAAGGTAGAATTTCTCTATGTTGTCTTAACCTTCCACTCTATGACTTAATAATGCTGGATAGATTTTTATGGAAAAAAATTTACCAAGTAATAATATTTTGTTTGTTTGTTTTAAAACAGTTAATAGCTGTCTTAAATAACGATTATATTTATCCAGATTGTTAAATATCTTCATCAGCTGTTAGCAGAAGGATGGTTAAAAGGCAAATTAAAATTTAGATTTTTCTATCAGTGTGGATTCACATATGTGTGTTTATTCAGCAAAATTTCTCTAATAATGAAATTGCAATAGACTTGGCCTTCATATGTGGCTGATAGTGTTTCTTTTTGCAAATGGACTGCATAATAGTCAACACTTACTCTCAATAAGTGTTACTCTCCTGGAGAGTAAAACAGGTGAGGTGTTCCAAAAATGATCTGGCTTTTTCTTTGGAAATAAGGAGCTGTCTTTACTGAGGTTGGCACAGTAAGAGGTATCTTTTTAGGTTGCTAGGTGAGTTGCCCTGGCAGCTTTCATGAACATTTGCTTCCCAATGATGGAGGAGTGGGGAGTTCTTCCCCCGAGGGCAGTCCTGAGACTTAATCTTAGTCTGGATCCCTGTGTCTCAGTCCTCCTGTAATGCCTTGTACTGTTTCTGAACCAGGGCCTTCTTTTTCCTTTGCACTTTTTTATCTGTGAATGTCGGTGTCTGTATACCTAACGATTTGTGAAATGAAACGTGGTGTGTGATAGTAAATAGGACACTTCTCAGGGGTTAAAAGTATAAAGGTTATTCTCATATCAGGGTCTTCCTAGATTTGTGCGGAATCCTCATGGAAAAGCTGTAACTTCCTCACCTTAGTGCTGGGCCAAGGGAGCTGAGGCTGCCCCGTTCGTGCCGCCTGTGCACCCCAGGCTCGTTTTGGTGCCCGGGGGGCAGGCAGGGGGCAGGTCGGCGCTCCAGAGCCGGGACTTGCACTGCCCTTCTGAAAATGCTGTCGCTCGGCTCAGACCTGCCCTGCCAAGGCAGACACTTGTGATTGCTGCTTCCCTGCTGCTCTGGCTGAGCTGTCGGAGGCTCTGGCAGTGGGATCCTGTGTGGGAGCCTGGGCAGCCAAAGCTGTATTGGATGGGTCAGCTTTGGTTGGAGCTGTGAGCGAGCCTCCGAGTGTCTGCTGTTTCCTAAGCTTGAAGTTACACCTTAGCATACATAGATCAAAGCTGTGTGTGTTTTAGAGCTTGTTAGACATACCAGCATCTAACACAATACTTTATTTAAGCTTTATCCTTTTGTTGAATATGTAATCTGTATAATTCTGTTGTACAGTTGTGTTAAATTTATTAATCTGCTCTGGAAGCATTTGAGAGAAGTTCATAAATAAGTCCTTGAGCTTCTGTTAAGGCGGAAGATGTTATTAGCAGGAAAAAGATATAAATATATCCAGAATTGACATCACTGTTCCACAGATAAAAGGAGATAAGTGAGACATCTCTTTCAAATCCAAGGAATTAAGTTATAAATTCACATTGTTGTCTTAACTGGGTACCACTTCTAACAAGATTTTCAGGGGATTTCAAAACAAATATAGCAACTTAGATTGCATTATGAGGTTCTCCTGATTCCAAATGGAATAGTCAATAATGGAGGATCTTGCCAAAGGACAGCTGGGCATGACATCGTGAAGGACCAGAAAGACACAAAGAAGTGATTCCTTGACAGCTGCTCTGAGTCTGCTGCTGGTGATGGCCTGGAGAGTTCACAGTGCAGCTTTATTACTTGTTTGCAATTTAGGCAGAATTGAGGATGTTACTGTTGGTGTGTTAAGGTCTGAATAAAAATCTTGTGTGATCTCTGGCTTCCCTGTTTTTATCTGGGAGGAGAAATGCCTCTTAAGACTCAAAGGAAATGAAAGGCTTCATTACACCTCCTCACGCTGTCTAGAAACCTGAGCTCCAGCCTGCTCTGTCCTGTTGGCCTTTCTGTCTCAAGGGGCTTTGGAGGACCTGTGTAGTGGTTTAAGTTAGGATTGCAGACTGTAGTAATTAAAGAGCGTTTCAGACAAAGCCCAGAGCTGCCGGCTCTCTCTTCCTCACTGTAAAACCCTCAGACATGAGAAAAATGCATTGCTGCTGTGGGTCACAAGCCAAACAGAAGAGCAGCAATAAGGTCTGCATTGTTCTTAACGTTTTCTCAGGAAGTATTTTATTGCTGCTGTTATTACTAGAAAGCAAATGGGAATTAAAACAATCTCTGTTGAGATTCTGCAATCATCCAAAGTATGTTGATTGGAGAAGCTTCAAATATGATAAAGAAATAATGTAGATCTCTTCTGTACTGTCTGTGAAGTGGAAGATAAGCCTGAGGAAATACAGAACTGATGGTAATATTACCATAAATAAAAGCCATAAGAGAGAAGGGTGAATAAACTCTACAGAAGTTACAGGACATGAGTTTTTTCCCTCCAGGCCAAGCAAGGCAAGATTTTTGACATTAAAGTTTTCTTTAGATTTCCTATTTATAGTACAGGACAATGTGAAGAGGAAAATTTATGCTACAAGAATGACTTGAAAACCTGGGAATTATTGTTTGTTTTCTGAATATTCTTTTTCTACTCATTTTTTCATGAAAGGAGGCTATCATCCAGTGAAAATTGGTGATCTTTTCAATGGCCGATATCATGTTATTAGAAAGTTAGGATGGGGACACTTCTCTACAGTCTGGCTATGCTGGGATATGCAGTAAGAAAACTATTTATTTCCATACACTTTTTTTCGTAATATGTTACTTTATTTTGTCTGCAGTAACTTTTGTTTTATGTGCATGGTAAAGTTATGTAAATGTTTGCTATCATTGTATACAGAGAGATGACTACAGTCATATTTTGATAAGGGTATAGTTTATAAAAGTTTATAAAGCTCTCAGAATAAATATAATTCTATTTTCTTTGACAAATTAGCTTTGCTTGTTGGATTCTCATGTTGTCTTGAACATGCGAGAATAAGCTAATGTTTTTATTTCTGTTGTATCTTTAATAAAAAAATATACCTTGATTAAATGATAGAATGTGTAAGCAGATTCCTCTTTTAAAGACATTAGCACCAAGGCAACAAAATATTCAATAAATTAGGCTTTTAATAATACTATTAAAAGTTCTTCTTAAGTGTAATTTCAGTATTTTCTGACAGAATACATTAGACTATGAAGTATTCTATTTAAAATTTCCCAACCTTCAAAACATGTTTTTATTAGCTCAGAGCATGTGTTGAAAATGTTTCTGTTCTTTTCAAGGGGAAAAAGGTTTGTTGCAATGAAAGTTGTAAAAAGTGCCCAGCATTATACAGAGACAGCCTTGGATGAAATAAAGTTGCTCAAATGTGTAAGTACCACTCTTGCAATACAGTGTTCAATACCAATAAAAATAGTAATAATGAATCTAACTAATTAGTATTTTAAAGTGAATTTTTCCCTAAAATGTCAATGTTTGCATTATTGGTTTAGGTTCGTGAAAGTGACCCTAATGACCCCAACAAGGACATGGTTGTACAGCTAATCGATGACTTCAAAATTTCTGGAATGAATGGAATTCATATCCTTTTGAAAACACGGCATCTTCCTTAAAAATGGTCTGTTGACATAAGTAAGCATTTAGCTCTGGACTTCTTCTAGTTAGCCGTACTTTAAATATGTAAAGTAGAAACAGCGAAATACAAGTAGGTGCAAAGGGTAGTCCAGTGTGTAGTGCACTCCCTGCAGTGAAAGTAGCTTAGCTTTTCTAAACACAATGCAAAATTTTAAAAAAAAAAATCACATGAATCCTGTCATGGTGTGGTAAAACTACAGATAGTTTGCTTTAAAACTAGAGTTTTAATGAAAACATTTGTAGTAACTGAAGCTTACAAGAAATACTGTTTTGTTCTGGACTGATGAGAAAGTGTCATTGTCATGAAGAAGCTGGTTTCTGTTTTCTTGTGGGAAGTGTGAGGATGTGGAGGTTCTTGTTCATGTGATCATCTTTGGCCGGGTGTTAACCTTGTTTTTGGCAAAGATTGTAAAGCTTTACCTTCAAATGCTTCTTTTAGAAAGAAAGCTGGGGCAGGGGAATGGAGAGAGACGAGTAAAATATGACTGAATATTGTTCTTGGGGAAAATTTTGGGTCCATGAATAGCTTTGATTTTAGAATTGAGCCAAACTGAGCGATCCTTGCTAATTACGTATTTTGGCAGTTTATTATATTACTGTGCTTTCATTTACTGTTATAGCTGGTATTTATGTGGATGCTTGTTGAGTTTTGGAGCCCTAATAGCTGACCTCATTGTTCCTGGTGTCATACCACCAGAGACAGTTCTTCCTCTAGAGAGCTTCATCCTGCATTCTGGTGATGTGCCTTCAATCTTCAGCAGATCAGATTAAGGTGGCTTTCACCAGCTCTCGTCTTCTAGGAGAGGAATGTAGGTGACTTGTCAGTAAATCTGAATGCTCACTAGAAAGCATCCTTCCAGAGAAAAGCGTGCAGCAGTTTTCATCTCATTCATCTGTCTCCTGACATTAGTTATGGGGCCTTTGGGTTTGTGGTGAGTGAGAAGGAGAGTGTGGGGTCAGGTATTCTCAGTTATAGACTGGTGTCTTACCTCCTTTTCCTTTTTCCCATTTTGATTTGTTCTGTGGTTGTTTTAGTGGTCAGCTGCCATGGTAGAAAGGTGCTTAAGTGTAAGTGAAGTTAGGATAGTCTGCTTTTGTCCCCTGGGTTTTATCATCAAATTAGAAAGAATTAAAATAAACCATACAGTTGCTAGTAGTCATTTCAAACTGAATATAAATGGTGATCGAAGAAACTGCTTAACACAGTGAGGCAAAGAACCCTGGGTCAAGTTTCTTGATGCAGTTGTTGTGCTACCAGAATATAGGTTTAATTTATGAGTTTAGATGCTTATGAAGAAGTATTTTATAAATATCTGTATTTTGTCTAGCTGTTCACAAAAATATGATGCGGCCAAGGCACTTTAGGTCTTCAGCTGACAGCTGTACCATTGAAAAATAATTAAAGTTATTTTTAGAAATCACAAATTTCGATTTACTGTTTTTGTTGTAAAACACTAATATGAAATATGGAATAAGAAAATGCATTCATAACTATACATAGAAACAACTCTTACCTGTTTATCAGAGCAGTTTCCCAGTAATGGTCTTAAATTCTTGCTAAGATTCACATGTCTATACAACTGTATTAAAGGTGAGAACTGTTTCTAAGTGTGAAGAGTAGATTTTGTTAGTGGCAATATTTTGAGAGCACATCCAAACTTGTGTCTTTTTGAAAAATAGCACTTATATTGACAAAGCCAAAAGAGATCATGTGCTAAGGGTTCAGGTAGCTTTGTATCAGCAGGTTAAAATCGGACACCTGATGTTGATTTGTTCTATTACAGTTTTTATGTTGAAAACTGTGGCAGTATAGAAGTTTTATTGTGGAAGGCAAGTTCTCTTGCCTTACTGAGAAGTAGATTTTCCAGAAAAGTACCAGTATACAGGATGGGCTGATACTGGACTCAAATCTGAATTGCAGCTGTCTGAAGTCTGTCAGTGACTGCCAATGAAAACAGGATACCAAGTATCCTACGCATCCTGAGTTATTTGAGCAGTGGTTGGTTGCATTGATTATTTGATCAACTCCTTTTTATCTTCTACGGAAAATAATCTTTGGTGCATGTTCTCTTGGGAGGGAGCAGGTAATTGATTTTAACGTGTTGCCGCTGTTTACATTTTTAAAATGCCATATCAGTGCTGCATTAGTGTCATTGAGTTGAACAGGTTGAGAGGAATAGAGTAATTTAAGATTTTTAACATGGTCTGCTGTTTCCAGCTTCCTTTGGGCAAGTCACTAAAGATCTGTTCCTTGACTATAAATTAAAACAACATATGCTTCTTAGAGGCTTAATGATTGGTTATGGATTACATTTAAAAGTTAAAGCAAGACAGAAGAGTGGTGGGTGAATCCTTTGGATGGCTAATACCACGAAATGTCATGGAGCTTCCAAACAGGGAAAATTGTCAAGAACTGTGTAGAACAGAGCTGGGAATGTGCAGAGCCATTGGTCTGCACTGTGTGTCTGCAAACAGTCATCTTTCTCCTAGGAGCTGTAATAAGTGTTTATATACAGAGGAATTTTAATAATGTGTGTTATGCTCCATTAGACTGAAAATTTTTTAGTTACTTGCATATTTTAAAAATATGGCAGTATGGCAGTAACGATTTTTTTCATGAAATAACAGAATTCCAGAACTTGGGGCACTTTGTTTTCAGTAAGTGTAGAATATTGTGTTTGTTTGCACTGGATATTTATTAGAGCCGTAATAAAGGTTCATTTGGGTGTCACATTTTTTAAAGGAAAACTTCAGATAATCATATAATGGAACAAGCATTTGGAGAGACAAGTGAAACAATAAGGAAGGAAACATTCCCACATAACCAGTCATTATAATGATTGTAATAAATGTACCTCCAAAGAATACACAGCATTAATTAAATGCCGTGGCACTTAAACTCTTCCAGTCCAGAAGCAGCTGAAATACTTCCTGAAGTCTTCTGTGTTGGTACTAGAGCCTTATTTCATTTAGCTTAACTATCCTTTAACCCTCACCTAAATGCTCTGGTAACGTGTGTTTGTAGATAGATAGTTACAGGTAGGATTTGAGTCAAGAAGGAACAGCTCTCAGTACTTAAGCCTGTCAGCTGGTTAATGTTATGTTTGCTCTCCCTTTTGTTGCTTTGCTTTGTTTCCCCCTTTCAGACATCCCCCATGCTGCTTTGAAGAGCATTCCACAAGAGGCATGTCCACTGAGTGGGTTTATTTTGGACGTTTTGGACCTGCTCACCTGTCAGGATGTTGATGCTGTAGGAAGATCCAAGGGCTTGCAAGGCTGGTTTCCTAATAGCTAATGCATAGGTTTTCCCAAACTCTTGGTTGTGGACAGTCCGGCTTACAGCTAATGTTTGTGAGACTGGGATAGTAAATCAGACAACAGTGACATCTTCACATGCCTGCTCCCAACACTGAGCCTGCTCTGTGTCTTCTCCCCATTCCAGTTGTCTCTCCAGTACTGAGTGTGCCTTGACTTTGTCAGAGTTTTCCCAGCAAAATGTTGCCATCTTTTTTCAGGTAGACATCACTTTTCTTTCTTGTGACCTTCGCTCTTTTTGTCTGCCTCTGCCATTACTCTTACATCTTACTTCTTGGTGCTCTCCCATTTCAGTCATTCACTTCCCTACCCTGCTTTTTGTTCTGGTTACTGGCAAGGCTTAACACTTCTGTAAGTGTAAGGAACGGCAGGAATGTGCACTGAAGAGTCTGCAGCAGCAGTGGTCTGAAGTACCGTGGGTGGGTGTCCTAAATTTCATTTCTGAATGTTGCAGTGTCTTGCCTTTATGAAATCTGTGTTGCTGTAGCTTTGCAACTTCCCTGCGTGGGCTCAGTTAATCAGCCCTGCGGGGCTGATGTGCTCTGCTCATCCTTTATGAAGGCTGGGTGCTCTGCTAGTGACTGCTGTTCATTGTGGGGTACAGGAACTAAGACTGTTTCCTCTTCTGAATGAACAGAGTTTTATAATGTTCTAAGTAGACCTGATAGGTGTGATTGGGAAATGACTGTTGTACTCTAATACAGGAATTCAGGAACATGAAGTGAGATGAAGTTAGCAGCAGTTTTGTTACAGATCTTCCCAAGGTGCTTTGACCAGTCTTGAGACCTTTTACCTTTGGTCTAATTTCAGTCTAGGGAATGTGGATCTGAAAACTGGAGTTAGCTCTGTGCGTGTCAGTAGGTACTTGAGAAGAATGTAAATGATAAACTTGACAAGGTAAGTCTCATTTTGACACAAGTTAAGATGGTGACTCAAGATCATTGCCAGTACTCCAGTTAAGAAAACTTAGAGAACTTAGGTAAGGTTTCTCCGCTAACAGTGTAGTTTCATATGAATGGTCTCTGAGATAGTTCAGCTTAATTAATTGAGGTTTTCCTGTAGTATCCATCCATTAATTAATTTTCTGTTATTTTTATTACATTATTCTTTGCAAGGTTATAGTATCGTATAGTTAAGATTTTAGCATCCTGTCTGATTTCCAGGGACATTAAGGTCATTCCCAGTTCATGTCTGAGGGTTAATTCTGTACAGTCAAACTGTATAACTTCTTGCCAGAGTGTTGTGGTTGGTAAAAGTTAAAACTAGCTTTAGTATATGAAGATTTTCTCAACAGAAGGATAATCTACCTGGGTATATAAGCGTAGAATCGCTTAACTGAGGAAGCCTTTGAACCACAAATTACAGGAAATTCCTGCACCTTGGTTTTCCTAATACTCTTCCTTTATAATCTACTGTTGACCTCTGTCAGTGGCCAATAGTAAATGCTGGGTCACATTAAACTTTTTGGCTTTGTAGTTTGTAAGAGACCCATTGTTGTCAAGTGATTCTTAATTGAGCCTAATAAAGATTTTTAGTATGGTTCGTTTTCTAAAACACTGTTATTGCACACTTCTGTTATTAAAACCTCCTACGCAGATAATTTAAAATTTGTTAGAAATTAAAGATAATAGGCCAGGTCAGTACTTTTAAGTGTTTCAAAGAGAACGAAAATTAATTAGTTACTTTTTTACAGTTACTTATTTAATTGTTCATCCCAGTGCTGTTGTTAACAAGTAGAAATAATGGATGAGATTTGCGTAATTAAAATGTTTTATTTTAATTTGTTCTGCAGTTGGGCACTGGTTTTGTATGTGTTTATATATAATTGAGACAAGATGCCAAAGCATATACCATGCTCTGCTCATTTCAGGGGGAACTGTTTTCCCTCTAAAACGGTGATGATCGCTGTAGCCAGTACACAAGCAAACGTTTGTGTTGATCTCATCAACAAGTTTATTTGGAAATTATCCTTAATTAAATCCCAGATGTCTGTATGGTCTTTGAAGTACTTGGACATCATCTTCTAAAATGGATAATCAAGTCCAACTATCAAGGCCTTCCTATCCGTTGTGTAAAAAGTATAATTCGACAGGTAAGATTTGTTAATGATCAGGTTTATTTAGTAATTAGGTTTACTTGTTGAATTTAATTAGGTTTTCCCACCATTGTTAATAATTTGAAGGCTAGAATTATGATATTTGAACTGAACTCTTACTAGTTAATATCTAAGGTAAGATAATTTTATTGGTAATCTCAGGGGTTTGCAAGAGCATCTTTTTGGGTAGCCTACACTTCTGTGTGCTGGTGGGTTTTTGGGCAGTTATGTTTTTTTAATCAAGGTTTTCCACTGATAAAGGAGTTTCTGGAGCTGCTTTAGAAAATCAAAAGTTGAAGCAATGAGTTTTTCTTCATGGATGTAAGGATATTCATATTAAATTGCAGTTTTGGTTGACATGTAATGCTTTTTAAATATATCATCAGAACTATGGGAAATAATACATTATGATGAGGAGGAGGATGAAGAAAAAAGTGGATCTCTCTGAAAAATAGATTATAAATGAAAACAAGCTATTCTTTGAAAAATTGCTGTTCATCTCTAAGTTTTTGTACAGTCAGAGTTTTAAAAAGATAAAACCAGAACATTTCACTGGGAAGCGCTCTTTCAAAATATGTTCTTTTGCTATGCTATGAAAATCAAGTTGCTGAGAGGTGATTGTAAGGAGAAGTACTGTTTTCACAAGGAAAAAGCATATATCATAGAATCATTTAGGTTGGAAAAGGCCTTAAAGATCATCGGTTCCAACTGTTAACCCAGCACTGCCAAGTCCACAACTAAACCATGTCCCCAGGTGCCACATCTACACATCCTTTAAATACCTCCAGGAGTGGTGATCCCACCACTTTGCTGGGCAGCCTGTTCCAGTGCTTGACAACCCTTTCAGTGAAGAAATTTTTCCTAATATCTGATCAGAACTTCCCCTGGCTCAAATCAAGGACATTTCCTCTGGTCTTATTGGTTCTTACGTGGGAGAAGAGAGTGACCCTCACCTGCTTACAACCCCCTTTCAGGGAGTTACAGAGAGCGATGAAGTCCCCCCTCAGCCTCGTTTTTTTACAGATTTCGCCTCCTTCAGCTGCTCCTTATCACACTTGTGCTTCAGACCCTTCATCAGCTCCTCTGCCCTTCTCTGGACATGCTTCAGCACTTCAGAGCCTTTCTTCTAGTGAGGGGCCCAGAACTGGACCCAGGAATTCTGGTGTGGCCTCACCAGTGCCAAGTACGGAGGGACAGTCAGTGTCCTGGTCCAGCTGGCCACACTACTGCTGGTACAGGCCAGGATGCCTTTGGCCATCTTGCACACGCTGCTGGCTCCTGTTCAGCCATCTGTCGACCAGCACCCCCAGGTCCTTTCCCTCTGGGCAGCTTTCCAGCCACTCTGCCCCCAGCCCGTAGCACTGCAGGAGGTTGTTGGGACTGAAGTGCAGGACCCAGCACTTGGCCTTGTTGAACCTCACACAACTGGCCTTGGCCCACTGATCCAGCCTGTCCAGATCCCTCTGCAGAGCCTTCCTGCCCTCCAGCAGATCAGCACACTCCCCCAGCTTGGTGTCATCCTGCAGACTGACTGAGGGTGCACTCAATCCCCTCATCCAGGTCGTTGATAAAGATATTAAACAGGAATGGCCAACACGGAACCCTGGGAAACACCACTGGTGACCAGCCATCATCTGGATGTAAATCCATTCACCACCACTCTCTGGGCCCATCTATCCATCCATCCATCCATCCATCCATCCATCCATCCATCCATCCATCCATCCATCCATCCATCCATCCATCCAGGGTTTTACCCAGGAAACAGCCCCCCTCCAAGCCAATGAGCCCAGTACCCTTTGGTGAATCCCATCTGGCCTCAGACCTGTGTGTGTCTAAGGAATGTAGCAGATCACTGACCATTTCCCCTTGGATTATGGGGGCTCCCTGTCCCTGTGTCCCAGCTGAGGGGGCTGGGTCCCCAGAGAACAGCTGATTTGACCATTGAAGGACAAGGTGAAGAAAGCGTGAAGTACCTTAGCCTTTTCCTCATCCATTGTCATTGTGTTTTCCCCCCACATCCCAAAAAGGATGGAGATTCTCCTTAGCCCTCCTTTGTGAGCTTAAATGCTTAAATCTGCTGTAGGATGGGCCAGGGTCAGAGAGGAGTCCAACAGGGGTGACATCCTGGTATGTATCCCCTGCAGGCTGCCAGTTTCAGAAGTAGCATATTTAGACAACTGGAATAAGCTAGTTCTTTTGGGGGACTTTTAACCACCTTGCTGTCTGCTTTGTGAGGTACGTGCACTCAAGGAAGTTTCTGGAGTGTGCGAAGGACAAGTTTGTAGCATGGGGTGAGCTGCGTATCAGCAAGGAAACAAGCTGGAGATGCACCTTGCTGGACTGGTTATGAATAGAATAAACGAGTTGAAAATGTGATGACTGATGTCAAGCTTGGCATGAGGGGCTGTGGCAGACAAGCTGAACGTGAGTCAGTGGTGGGCTCCTGTGATGGCCAGAGGTAACCTTGTAGTAGGCCAAATTAGCAGGAGTGTAGGCAGCAGAATAAGGAATCTATTTCAGTTCTTTAGGACTGTTCAGTTTTGGGTTCCAAGTGTAAGAAACTGGCTTAATGAAGTGAATATAGTGAAAGGCAATGAAGAGGGTGAGCAGCATATGATGAATGAAAGGTGTTGGGGGAACTGGTTTGGTTGGTTTCAAGAAGAAAAGACTGTTAAAAGGGGAAGCTTTTCATGTCCTCAGCACAGATAGAGAAAATGGAGCCAAACTTCTCTTTTCAGTACACAGAGGTAAGACAAGAAGCAGTGTATATGAGTTACAGAAAGAGAAATTCTTTGTAGTGAGGGTAGTCAGGCATTGGAACAGGCTGTCTACAATGTTTTGCATTCTGCATTTTGGGAGGTAATTGGAAATGAACTGGATCAAGACTCTGAGCAGGCTGGTCTGATCTTGATGTTAAATACGATTTTGAAGCTTTATAACTTAAATGGTGAGGGTTTGAATGGCACAGTCTTCCAATCTGAATTGCTCTGTGAATGTAAGAAAAGGTAAAAGTTCCAAGTAATTCAATCACTTCATACCGGAGAAAAGAGGAACAGCTTAGTCCTGGAAGATTAAAAGCTTCAATTTTTGTGAGACTGGAATTAACAGTTTGAATTAGTGAGAGTGGCATTGTCTGGTAAGGCTTCCAGGTTGTTCATGTCAGTAAAGATAATCTAGATCCTTATTCTTTCTTCTGCTTGGACAAGACGTGTGCTACACACGTTCTGAAAACTAATTTGTAAAAGTTGAATATGAAACAATTCAATTACTTCACTGGTGTTACTGTCCATCAAACAATTTTGTTTTAGAAAGTTCTATAATTTCATGGTAAAATGGAAAATTATGTTTTTACACTATGATTAGGAAATACCTTTTTTCCAATTTTTGAGTACTTTTGAGCATTGGGATAAAACTTGCTTTATTTTAAAATGCAGATGAGAGTTGAGTTTCTTAATAAGAAATTTAATGGCTGTTTCAAGCAGCTTTTTTAAAAATGCTTTTGTAATTAGGTACTTCAAGGTCTAGATTACCTCCACAGCAAGTGCAAGATCATTCATACGGATATAAAGCCAGAAAATATTTTGATGTGCGTGGACGATGCCTATGTGCGCAGAATGGCTGCTGAGGCAACCGAGTGGCAGAAAGCTGGTGCTCCTCCGCCCTCTGGCTCAGCAGGTAAGACCGTGTATTTAAATGCAGTGTAGTAAAGTTCCATCAGTGTGTTACTGCTAACGGTATTTTGTTCAATGAAAATTAACATTTTAAGTAATGGCGTGAGAAAAATCAATGTCTGGTTAATTCTTTTTCCTGCTCTGGAAACCATCAGAGAAATGCTTTCTTCCTGGTGTTGCATGGTCAAGTTCTCAGGGTCCCCAGATACAGAAGAAGATTTATTGGTACAAACTTACTCTCATCCTACCCTCACACGCTTTAATGCCTGGGTTTTAGTCGCACTGGAAGCTTGCATCTCTACTAGTGACAATAATTAGTAATCTTATTTAAATTATGTCTCGTTCCATTTCAAATTCATCAGTGTCCTTGTTGAAATTATCTGCCTTCTTGTCAGTTATAGCTGATTCTCAAGATGCAATAAAAAGTTTTGGATTCATAGTTTTTCACCCTTGAAAATGGAAGGTATTGCACCTGACTGACCTCGTGATACGCCCTTCTTCCTAGGGGTGTAAAATGCTCTGTGCTGAACTTGCCAAGAGCTTGGATAGGAACTGTACATTATGTTTAGCTAGGAGAAACCAAGGTGAAGAGGCTCACAGCAATCAGTAAAGATTAACAGGGAGGAAATGTGGCTTTTCTAGTGATCTTTGGTACTATGGTTGCTGTTGATTTGCCAGTTGAGCACATCAGTTTTTTCAGGAGAAATTATCATCTTTGTAATATTGTCAGAAAATATATCACAGATTAAAATCTCTGGGCTATAATAAAAATGCCTGCTGTATCAGGGACAAACACAGTGGTCAGAATCTGTTTCACAGCATTATATATTGTTAGATGCAAAATCTTATAAATTGTGAGTATGTTCTATTGAATTTTACAGAATGTGTAATCACAGCTAAAAATTATATGTTATTAGCGCGGGAAGTAACTTGATTTTGTTCATGCAGCCTTTATATTTCTTCTTGACATTAAAACAAATAGTATTTTAAGGAATAGACTGATGGGATTCTTATCACACTTTGTTCTTATCAAATTGCAATTAAATAGATGGCTTTCCACACAGCAGCTGAAGATGTGTTTTCTTGACAGCATTTCCAAGAATAGGTTCTGCATAATTTCTCTTCTTAGAGCAGTGATAGTGCTCAGGTTTTTAAGAATATTTTTGAAAGCCTTGCCCTTTCAGGGGCATACAAGCAGGTTTTTCCCTGAACTTACCTCAGGATCTGAACCTATAAAGTCACTGTGTTTTATTTTGCGTTTGTTAATTGCCAGATGCCTGTCACCTGAAGAAGTTCATGAAAAGTTCTTCTGCCCTGTTTACTTGCTCTTTCTCACTTCCACTTTGCTTCTGTCTCCCATATTAGGTTGTTTCTACTGGTTTTGGTTATTGGTGGGAGGGTTTATGTGGCTTGTATTGCTGTTTTTACAGTCAGTATTGTGATCTCATCAGACCTGGTCACTGATGGGATCCTTCCCAGAGGTGCTGAGGAGGAGGCCCTGCTGGAAGTGCTTTTTCTGTGATGATGTACTTTTTGCCTTAGGCACTTCTTGCCTCCAGCCCTAGCAGTCAAACTGCCTTGTTTCAGAATAAAGCAAACATGAATATTTGGCTTTTCTATGGAGTACACCGCAGTTGTATCTTTGCTGATATTCCCTGAACTATTTAAATGTGTCTATACCTGCTCAGTCAGCTGACTGCATACATTTAATCTGTGACAACTCTGCAGTCATTTGGTGTTTTCTGTCCACTCTTTACAGATTCAGACTTTCCTTTCTGACTTTCATAAGCTCTCCACCAACCACAACACACTGAATACAAATTGCTCCTGGCTCCTTCCAGTTCCAGGTGTTCTAGTGGAGACATCAAATGATTTCAGGCAACACTTATAAAGAGTAAAAAATCTGGCTAGCAAAGAAATCACTGCCTTGTTTAGTTAAGAATATTTTTACATGATTTCTACTACTTTTTGCTTTCATTAAAGAGTTGTTTTTGTAAAAATATGCCTTTATTTTATTTATAATTTCTTTTTTCTTTTTAGTGAGTACAGCTCCACAACAAAAGCCTGTAAGTACTGTTATGTAATTCAAATTAACTCTTATTTTCTGCGTGTCTGCGGGTATTAATAGCTATTAGACTGTTATAGTCTGTACCTTCTTTAAAAGCTTCCTTTGAATAAAGCTTTTATCTTTCAAGGAACGCTTTTCTTTTCATGTCTCTGGCCTTACCAGTTTTAAGCACAGTATTTCTCTGATGGAAACTCTCTCAGACATGCAGTTCTATAGCTGTGTCAAAGGAAGTTAAGCATTGCCATTTTCATCTCTTGAGGAATAATCCATTCGTTCAAATCCTGACAAAAATGGGTGCACGCACTAAATATCGTGCATTGCAGATAGCTGAAAGGCATCAAGGCCTTAATCATCAAGGTCTTAAAAGAGAGGGAGTTTTATGAGGTTTGAAAGATCTTTTTGCCATGTGCATGTAGCAAATAACTAATGGTAATACGGCTGTTTAGAAATACTTATGGTCAAACCTGCTTTCTGTGTGTACAGAACGTACATAATTTCAATGGCCATACAACATGGATGAAAATTAACAGAACTGTCGAATTAATTGTCTTGTTTTGACTATCCCGTGGCTTCTTTTGAAGATAACAGGATCTACAGATAAACCTTTGAGAAAATAATTATATAAGCATTTCTTGCTGTGTTATCTGAACAATGAATGAAAACTGGATAGATCTCATTTATCAAATAGTAAAAATAGAAGTCATAATTAAGTTAAAATGTAAAAAAGTGTTTCAATTCTAGCTCAAATGTGTTAATTTTTCATTTCCTTACTGTTGTACCTGAGTTTTTCAATGCTTATGTTACATAAAATGTGAAACTTCATAATGGCCATCTGTTGTTTGTGACTCGTATGTTATATTATTCCCAGAAGGGAACAATAAAAATGCTTTCCTTTCACAGGGAAATAGCCAAACAACACAGGATTTGTTTAAAATTTGTCACTGTTTTCAGTCTCTTTGGTTTTCATGTGCCTTTTTTCTAAGCATTCTTTTGCTGGTCATTACCTGCATTGCACAGAGGGGAAGTTATGTATTAAATTTATATGCAAATAACTAATATGATGGCAGATTATCTTCCACATAAAGTATCATATGTTAATCTAGATTGACATTTAAGGTTATTGTGCCTATTTGAGGTTATAAGATGATAGGAATTTTACTGGGGCATCTTAGATGTATTTTGCTCATGTAGCTAATAAACAACCATGTAAAAACATGATTAACTATGTAAAATTGGCTTTTTGCCTCATATAACCTTCATCATTCCTGATTTGAAGTAAAATGGAAAAAGTGGTATAATTACTGTATTAATTGCCATCTAGTATTTTTTTAAAAAATCATACTGCAGTAATAATACTGCAATTGAGTTTGGTTTTGAGATGCCTTGAGAATAATTGATAAGTTGGGGGTTTTTTATTATTATTAATTTTTAAGGTTGGAAAAATATCCAAAAACAAAAAGAAAAAGCTGAAGAAAAAACAGAAGAGACAAGCTGAGCTGCTAGAAAAACGCCTGCAGGAAATAGAAGAACTAGAGCGGGAAGCCGAAAGGAAAAAAATAGAAGAAAATGTAACCTCAGCTGTACCATCAAATGAACAAGAAGATGAGTACCACCCAGAGGTGAAACTAAAAACAGCTGATATAGAAGAGGTAGTAGATGAAGAACCTGGAAATGATGATGGTTAGTATTACCTGCTTTTATTGACCCTGAGTTTTACTGTTTCAGTCAGGAAGGTAATTGTGCAGTGTTGCATCTGGTGCTAAGAACAAAATCTTCAAACTGTCCTAAACCATTAAGTTTAATTTTCTCCTGTAGGTAAAATTGTAACTACAAAGCCTAAAAAGGTAAAGAAAAATGAAACCTCCTACAGAAGTGAAGAAAACCATCAATAGCAGTCTATAGCTATCAAATACCACAAAAGAACATGTAGAAAATTTGACAGTCAGTTGTCATAGTGCATTGAGTGGAATAACTGCATATCCTGGCGAAGCAGAAGAAAAATAGGATGCATTTGTGTTCTCTAACATTAATGTAGTAGTTGGAATCATTGTTGCTTTCCTCTTCTTGCACTGCTTGTTTGACTGATCTGTGAACTAATAATGATTGCAGCTTCTCCACTAAAGTTTTTGAGATGTCTTGTTAAAATTCCTGTTTAGTCACAGTGAGTTGGACCATAACTGTTATGTCCAGCTCCATTCTGGCTTCCCTCATTTTTTTTGTCAGCTCTTCAGTCCTGATGAAGATTTAACTACTGAGACTGTAGTTCGATTTGGTCTGGTTTTGCTCTTCTCTTACTGGGAATTTTCCTGCTTCTATGATGACTCCCTGATTGACACAGGTTGAGTTGTAGATTTATAAAGCTTGCCTTCAAGGTCTCATACATCTTCCCTTCATAGCATTATTCTTTTCTGAATTGTTTCCTCCTGAATCACTTCCCATTCTCTATTTTTCCAACAGCCTTATTAGTTCTTTCTTTTGCCTTTAATTTAGATTCTCAGGTCATTGTGTGTTTCAGTGATACTCAGTGTTTTCTTGTATGATGTGTCAGAAGTCAAGTAGTTAAAAATGGTGAATGCCTGATTTCAGTCTGGTTTATTGATGTATGGTCTAATGTGTTGCTCACTGAAATTTTTCAGGTGAAGCAGAAGATCAAGATGAAAAAGAAGACACAGAGAAGGAAAACACTGAAAAGGATGACGACGTTGAGCAGGATCTTGTCAACACTGACTCTACAGACCCTAAGTGGATAGAATCCCCCAAAACAAATGGCCATATTGTGAACGGCCCATTCCTATTGGAACAACAGATTGAAGATGAAGATGAGGAAGAGGAAGAATGTCCAAATGCAGAGGAGTATAATCTTGATGAGCCAAATGCAAAAAGCGATTACTCTTACAGCAGCTCCTATGAACAGTTTAATGGTGAATTGCCAAATGGACGTCATAAAATACCAGAGTCACAGTTCTCTGAATTTTCAGCTTCAGTGTTCTCTGGGGCTCTAGAGTCTGTAGCTTGTGGTTCTGCTGTTTCTGAAGGATCAACTGTAACAGAAAGAGAGGAGAGCAGCCCATCTCATGACAGGAGCAGAACGGTTTCAGCTTCAAGCACTGGGGATTTGCCAAAAAGTAAGTGTTCCTCTTAGTGACTTCTGTCTAGTAACATGAGTGTGTTAAATTAAATAAAACAGTCAGATAAGTGGAATACAAAGGCAGTGGTTAGGTTAAGAAAAAATTGTTCAAGTAAACTGGATGATTTTTCTTGCAGAACTGTGAATTATGTTTTTTTCTGCTCTAGAACTTGTTTTTTAATACAGATAAATTATTGTAGATGGAATGTTTGCATTGACAAGTCAGTCTGGACAGGAAAGAGAAAAGGAAATTGGTAGTTGCAAGTAAGCATCATTCCCATAGTTTAAAGTTAGAAGGTGATCATGAGATCACGTAACCTGACTTCCTTTTATAACAAGTCAGTAATACACCGTCTCTTAAGCCCAGTAACCTTTATGTTTGGCTTAAAACATTTTTTTTCCGAAGAAATACCTGCTGTTGATTTGGACAAATGAAATGTTAAAAATCTAGTGTGGCTGAAGTGTGTTCTACTGCTTGGTACTCTGAATTGTTTCAGAAGAATTGTAGCAAGTTTGAATTTGTCTGGCTGCAGCTTCTCTCTGTTACTTCTTGTCAGATCTTCTCTCAGGCATATTGAATAATTCTGTAATATGCTGTGTTTTCCCTCATTAGTGGTTCTTTCTGTGTCAAACAGTTCCTCTCTTAACCTTTTAAAACTCACCAGGGCATGTTGCCAACCGTCAACTCATTATGCCTCTTCTGTATTCAGCCTCGGTTTGGGCATTTAAATTCTGGCCATCAGAACTGCTCTGGTCCAAAACTTTTGCCTGTAAATCCTGTTTATTTGAAGATGTGGAAAGTGAAATCTCTGTGTCATTGTGAAGAGCTGGATTTTTGCCACTGAATGAAATAGCTTCAGGGTATTACACATAGGTCTTATTTATAGTGCCCGTGGCTAAATGATAAATATATGGGTTTCAACTTTAATAAAGAAAATACTGAGAGACTGAATCTGTAAGCGGATAGAAGAAAATGAGATAGCTTAGGGAGAAGATCACCAAGCCTGCCATCAACATTGTCACAGATGAAGTTACTAAATTTAAATAGAACTATATTGAAAAATGCAGCCAAGTGTATTTCTTGGTTGAAGACTTTATGAGAGTAATTCGCTCAGTTTATTACAGAGTCAGACAGGTAAGGTAAGAAATGTGAAATAAAATACAACTGAGCAGAGCTGTATTTCTGGAAGATGCTAAGATCCAGGAAAATGAGGCTTCCAGTCTATCTCCTTACACTCTGAAGTCCCTGGAACAGTATACAGGAGGTTCCTAGATGCCTGGTAGTTTCTTCATTTGTTCTGCTGGCTGTATTTAGGCAGAAAGGCTCTACTGCTGTTTTCCTGGGGTGATGTGTAAAATCCTCATGCCTCTAGGGAGTAAAGCCAGTTTTGTCATCGTGGAAGCAGCTTATCTCCATAGCTGGAGAAACAAACCTACTTTATTCCTCGTTGATGTTATCTCATCAGGTCACACACCTTTCATGCAAAGAAAGTGCAAAGACAATAACTCCAGCAATAGCTCACTTCTTCTGCAGAAAGAGGAAAAGCTGAATGTTATGAATATGAATGGCATCAACAATAATGTTGGGTTAAACAGTAACAAAGCATATGAAGGTATTGAGAAAGAAGAAGCATACAAGAGTTACAGGCTATTCAGTATTTTAAATGGTGCTACTTTTTCACTATAACTTCGGTGCCCTGTTCTTGTACTGAAGTAGACTTAATTCATGTCCAGGCATTGCTATACATTAGTAAGTGACATGGTCTCATCTTATTTTTGGGGGGTACTTGCCTTATTTGGTGCATAGACCAAGTTATGTTCAGTGGGTGAGCAGTTTTCATCTGTTTAAAGTTTTCACTGCAGGACCAAATGCCCTGAAGATAGATCTGTAATTTCCTCATGACTCTCCTCCTCCTTCCAGTGTTTGAATGTTTACTAAGTGCACTGTCACGCTGAGACTGTGAGAATTAAGGTGATATTTCTGAGGTTTTACAGAACCAGGACACAGAAGTGCTCGCTGATTTTGTGCTTAGGTTCTTCGGATGCTGTTTTGCAAGTACTTACTAAAAGGTATATTCCTTCTGACTTCACTGTCAGTTGTGAATGATCTGTGTCAAATTCAGGATCCAAGAATTCATCTCTCAGAAGATACAGGACATAAATATCATAAGTTCCTAAGAAAAGCGCAGAAGTATAGGCACTTGCCTGTTACCTGCTCTGTTAGAAGAAAGTTGAAGAAAGTTGTTTTCTAATGTCATATTCAGATATTCTACTCATGAGGCTTTCCCCCTCCACCTTCATTCCACTTTCTTGACTGCAGTCCTTCACCTTCAGCAAGATGTGTGGGAAGGATTTATCTAGCACTCTTTTTTTTTCTTTTTTTTTTTCAAAGACTGTGAACTGAGAAAGGTCCTGTTATTTCTTGACTAATGCATGTGATAGTGTTAAAAAAAATTAGGCTGCACTGTGCAGCATGCTTGTAAGGGAAGGCTTTAATATTCAGCTCACTAGTCTCAGTAGTTCCTTTTAGGTATTTTACTTCTATGCCCTATGTTGGTGCTTTTTATAAACCTGAGTCTCGGACTCCATTCCAGCTTTTTTAGAGGACTGTTTGCTGAGGTCACTACCCCTTCTGTCTTCTGCTATTTAGTCCTGTATTTTCATTCTTTCTCTTCCCTGGGGGACCCTGCGACTTTCTTTTCTGGTTGGCCAGTATTCAGTGCTCTGATGACCGAGTCAGGCTTCCTGTGCCAGCAGTTGAAGATCCTCACCTGATTTCAGTCACTCCTGGCTCCCCATTAGGACATCCAGTGTTTTTTCTTATTGCCTCCTATATTTTCCTTGTCGAATTCTTACACCAGTTTAACAGATCATTAGAATCACAAGTGCTTCTGGATCCACTACCTCTTTCTTATCTTAGCATTGATTTCCAATTTAGTCTTTGTAGCTCAGGGACAAGGAAACTGAGACCAGCTCTCTGCTGCTCTGTGGTTTGTGGTACCTGGTTCTGTCTTCCACCTTCAAGTCATCTGCTTTCTTTCTGATGCAGTTTAGGAACTAGCAGGTGACATGCCAAAACAAAGAGAAGCAGCACCTCCACTGGTCTGTGTAGAGGCTGTCGGTGTCCCAGGAGGCAAGATTAATTCCTTTGAAGTTCTGCCTTTTCAGTCTGGATCATACTCGATGAAGATAAGACCTTCAGAGAACTTGGATTCACTGCTGAATTAATTGTGAAAAGGGTGACAGTCCCCAGGCTCTCAAATCAGCCAGGTTTTGGTGGCTCTTTTTCCCCTTGGGGCAGATTGAAAAAAAAAAAATCCAGATAAATTTTATTTACTTTAGCCAGGCATGGAAGTGCAGGGTTTATTTTCTCAACCAAACTGTTCTGAGAACATGTCTTTCATGTGGAGTTCTTGGAGTCTGAGTTTTAACATTTTCTGTCTGAATTTTGTGTCAGTATGCACTGGTTTTGCCTAGAAGCTGCTCTGGATATTCTAATAATAGTTGTTTGGTAGTTAAAGAATGCAAAAAATGTGCACTTCAAGTGTATAAGGATATTTAGAAAACAAGGTAAGAAATCCTATAATGTTGCTTTAATTTCTTGGAACATTCAGCAGATTATTTTGATGTCCCAGTGTATGACAACACTGGATGAAGTGTCAAGGCAAAACTGTGTAGAGATAATGAATTGTACACTCGAAATATTAACTATTCTGCATTTTGCTTGTGTTAGCAAAAACTCGTGCTGCTGACTTACTGGTGAATCCACTGGACCCAAGAAATGCAGATAAAATTAGAGTTAAAATTGCTGACCTGGGAAATGCTTGCTGGGTGGTAAGTGTAACTACACTCTTTTAGCTGCTCACTGTTCAGAACAGCCCTTTTTGTTGTCCTTTTTTCCCATTAATGTGGTTCTTTCTGTTTTAGCACAAACACTTCACAGAAGACATCCAGACAAGACAATATAGATCCATAGAGGTTTTAATAGGAGCAGGTTACAGTACACCTGCTGATATCTGGAGTACAGCATGTATGGTAAGAACAATACAATGTGCATTTTACAGGAGTAAACCTCCTAAGAACTGGTTTGTTTATTTAGTGAGGAAACCGGGTGGGGATGCTTTTGACATTTTGACACAAATACATTATCATGAATTATGTTGTATCAGGTAGCTGCTGCTGAGTTCTTCCCTCTATCTCAGTTTCTCAAGCTTTCTTAATCAAAAGGAAGTATTTTGGAGAACATTTCTAATTTTCATGTGATGCACTTTAAACTGGTAGTCAAAAACATGCAAGTTTAGAGGGAAATAGATGTATATTTTAAATTACAAAATGTAACTGAAATAGTACAACTGCATATTTCCTTCCAGTCTTAGAATCTGTGCTACTGTTTGCTGTGTTTACATTCTTTTCTCTTGTGTCAAGTAGCAAAACAGTGAAATACTTTAAATTCTTGCCAAGTGCAGTGAAAACATGGATCAGATCAGGCTTGCAAGTCACAGGTTTAGGTTCTAAACTTTGAAGAGAAGGAATTTAGTTTATTAGTGTAAAATATATGGTAACATTCTGTAGAATTAGTTTTAATATGGGAACTGAGATGACAGATTTTTAAAAATCTTTAGAGAGCAGGAAAAGTGAAAACTTAATCATGCAACTTTTTGAAACACTCTTGTTTGTAGTATCTCTTCGAGGACGAGTAAGCCACATGCATCATCTCGTTAAAACTCGTGTGTATTTCCAAAAAATACATTAAAAATACCTTTGTCTATTTTAAAAGTGAAAACTTAATCAAATCTTTATATTTTACAAATACATGTCTGAAAAGAGTAAGTGTGTGAGGAGGAGGAGGAGAAAACTCAAATACTAGACACAGTTTGCAGGCGTGGGTGATGAGAAGAATTGCACAGCTTAGAGGGAGAGGAGGAGGAGGATTGAAAGGAACATAAAATCCTACGTATTATAAGCTCAGCAGGCCATGTGTTGGAAGTAACTAACCCATAAGTGAAATTAAAAAGTATGTTTTCTCTGGAGTTGAATACTAGCTTTTGCTTTAGTACACAGAAAAAAAAAGATCCATTTCCAAATTTACTCTTCCATTTGGGGACAAAATGTAGACGTTTTATATTACATTGAAAACAAAGCATAGAAAATGTTCCACAGTTGTGTTCCTTAATGATTCTTCTCTTAACTACAAAATCATTATAGAATCTTTTGTTCCTGTTACCTGATACTTTGTAAACCTCAGTTGAACTTGATAAACTTTTATGATATTATATCCCATATTCATGTTTCTTCATGTTTATTCATGTACCTTCCCTTGCTAATTTTATATACACTCTTGTAGCTAAAGACACATAAAAATGGCTGAAATCTGTCTAGGATTGTGTCTAAAGGTAGTGGGGTACTTAACAGCAATGTCATACCTGGGGAATAAAATATTCTTAAAATACCTGGGATTGCTCAGCCTCTTTCACTTTCTCTTCCATGTTATATAAGCAGTACTGCTTTCTTCAAACTCAGGGGAAAAAAAGCCTAAAGCATCATTGCCCCTGGAGGTGTCTTAACTCAGATTCACAATTAAGTATGAAATACTTTAACCAGGAAATTATATTTCTTGGTTTTTTTGTTATGTAGGTTTTCAAGATAGCTGAGCATTTGAGACAGAAGCGCTTTAATTCTTCTTCTGACATAGACTTTGGTTTTTTCCCCCCTCAAAAAATGCAGTAGAAATTTTATACACTTACAGCACTGACACAGAGTTGTTGAATTCAGTTGTCATCGTTGTATAGTTGTCTGAAAAACCGAGAGCAGGCTCTCAAGCTGCACCCAAAAAATTCAGCATTTTAAACCTCCCAGAATCTGCTTTCATTCCTGTGTGGCTGAGAAAATGGGTCAGAGCACTGTGAACACTGATCCTGTATCAGATGAAAACCAGCTCTGTGGTAGGGATTGCCTTGAAAACCTTAATAGCTCTTTCTGCAGAGGACTTGTAACAGAGATTAACAGCCAGTGAAACATTCCTGATGTGGAACTGCAGACTCCCAAATAACTTATTTAGGCTGTCTTTGGTAATTATGGTTTTAATCTCCCCAGTCCCTAGAGCAGTCAAGGACTGTGAAGTACCAAAGTGTTGTAATGCCACTACAAACTTGCTTTCTCAGGTTTGGTTTCCCTGTTGTACTTAGTTGTGGTTTAGAAAATGCCCTTCTAGGTTACCTTGCTCTTTTTCATACTTAATTCACTTTGTTCCGTAATTTTTACTGTTACATGTGTTTTCAGAAGGATTGTCTGCTGAACCAGGAGGTGTTTCTTTTCAGCCAAAATGCAGCTCAGATACCCCATTAGCCATGTTGTCCAAGATTGCCAGAGGACAAAGAGAGGACTTTGTCATGTTTCTTTGCTTGTACAAGTCCAGAGTCATTAAGGACATTTTTGGAAGCAGTACTATGCAAAGTCAGTGATCCAGCAGTGTAACAAATTTAGTGTCCATAGGGTTTCTGTGTCAGAGATTTATGTGTGCGTAGAACACACATTCCATCATCAATCTTTTTATGTGTCCTGGATTTTATGAAGGAGGACTTGGAATGCATGGTACCAGGATTCACCTGGGATCTTAACTTGGTCTTGTGCTTTATGGATCTCCACTTGAGCCTCAGGTTTTCATTGCCTTGGGCTTGCTAATGAAATAGTCTTGCTCGTTGGGAATAGCATTGATGAAGAGAAGCAAAGCTGCTGGTTCTTGTCTTGGCTTGTATTTATGGCATAAAGTGTGGTAAGTGGAGTGCAGAGGTTGTGTTTTATCACAACAGCAGCAGGCTGTCCTTTTTTCATCATTCCATTTGCCTGTCAGTTTTACATAATCTTCAGTAATGAGGATGGAAATGATGTTTTTAAATGGGCCTTAGGCATGCAAAACATCCGTGTTCCTGTGTGCACAGCAGCTTCCAGAATTCCTTATGAATCTTGCTTTTGGGACGTGCTATGTCATGTCTGTGTGGAGCGGGTTCCTTACCTGGCCTCTGCTGGTAAGGGTCAGCTTTGTCTAGGCATGAACTCCATGGTTTCAGTGCAGCTTCCAGGAAAGGATAGTCTGTTTTATTTGTATTGTCTTTAGTATGTGAGTAGCCAGAGTTTCTGCTCAGGAGTACTTGTGCTGGAAGCTGACTTAATCGGGGACATGGAACGACTCCTCCCAAACAGCACAAGAGCGCAAAATAACTCAGTGCTGATAACCCTCCAGTGCTGTTTCTTTCGTGTTCTGTCAGTGAATAAGCAGCATTGTTAGCCAGCAGCCTCTGAGCTGAATCTTCTAATTTTAGATGGTTTGATGTGGCCCAGTTCTTATGCCCCAAACTTCTTCAAATCAGATTTAAAGGATGAACATGAGTATCCCCAGGCCAGTTCCAGTCCTCTGCTCAGGTGATCTGAGTCTCAGAGCCTTTAAGAAAAACTAAATTAAAAAAAAAAAAAGGAAGAGGGGGAAAAAAAAAGAGGATGATACATATCTTTGGAAGCTTATGATGCACAAAGTGCTGGGGAGCTAATGAAAGAGGTTAGATGTCAGTGGACTTTTCCAGACCACGAGAGAGCTGTTCACTTGTTCTGTGCTCTGAAAAAAGCATGCAAAAAAATGTAACTTATATTTTTCCCTAGACTTTGGTGACCTCAGGCTGAGTGGTTGTTGCTGTCATTTTCTGGAGGTTAATAAATTTTGCTAGGGAAAATTGTACAGTGCTCTTGTATTTTTCTTTTAACAATGTGGCCTATTTAAGTGGAATACCCAGCTGCTCTCATTGAAAGCTAGACACTGGGACTGTCTCTCCATATTTATTAAGTCCCAGAAAATGTTCCCTTGCTGTACTAAGCCCTAATTTAATTCTGCCAATGGGGAGGTGCATCTCTGTTTCACCCCCAAAAAGGAATAGATTTGGAGCCAGCAGTACCTTTGACAGGATTGAAACCACTCTTGATGATTTAATTTTATCAGGCTGAATTTCCACATTTGCAGTATTGAGAGGGTTGCTTTCTGTGGAGCAGAAACTGAACAGACACCGCATGATTTAGCATTTCCTAAATCCCAGAAAACATGGGACGCAGTACTCCACTGCTGCTGCCAAGAAATCCTGGCAAGATGAGGGAGTTAGTACTGGCAGACGGCATCCCTTTGTATTGCTCCTGGAAATGACTGCAAGCACCACAATTCCACCACATTCCCTTGTTTATGCTCTGGATTGGAGACAGGAAAAACACCTGAAGTGATGAGTCTCATCATGACTTTTGTTGTTCATTATGTGCACTCTTGTTTGAGCTGCAGGGAGGAGATGCCTTTCTCACAAGCTGGGACATGAACAAGATACGTTTTTAACACTTTTCTGAGGTGGCTTTTGTGGAGAGTTGTGATTCCTGCAATATCTTGTTTTTACAAATAAGAACTAGCAAATAGATCATAGCTGCAGATCAGCAGGAAGTCAGGGAAGGTGAAAATTGTACTTGGTGTTTTGTCTACCCAAAGGGAATATAGATGATGAAAGAAAACACTACTGAGTGTGAGGGGAAGGGGATGGGCAAAAAGCTTTCAAAATGAGGGAGGTGCTACTACAAGCAAGCAAGGAAGGAAGCTTACAGTGGTGGGTTTTTAAATGAGCATTTCTGTTTGTGTGAGAGAACTCGGAGGAGCAGAATGAAGAATTAGCAGGATATAGTAACTTAGGATGCTAAAATTAAACCTACGTGTAAGTGCTTGTAGGTAACTGGGGGCTTGTGCCCCCAGTTTACTTCTTTGTCCTCTAACGTGGGGCGGAGAGGTACCTGTCCTTAACTACTCTTACTGTGTTGTAAGCAGGGAAAAATGATCATGTCTCCATGGGATCATGAGTATCATCGTGCTAGTATGTGTGAGTGGCACATACCAAAGGTGTGATGACAAGCCTTAGCCTGCACAGAGGCAGTAGTTTGAGGAAAAATGGAAAATCAAAAATGTGGGTTTGAGAGGAAAAAAACCTGGAGTCGTTATGCACATATTTTTCAGTAGGCAGATACAGTACAGAATGCTGTTATTAATCACTATACACCCTTTTTGAAGGTGGTGGGTGGACAACCTGAAACATTTAACAGAAAATGATTTTCCAGAGAAGCTGACTTTCCAAAGCAACCACTTTGGAATGTGCACGATTCTGAGACAGGAGTATGGCAAATAAAGGAACCCTGTTTCCTTTCCAAGCATCCCATGCAAGTCTCTGTGTTGCGTACCTGGCCTTCCTTACCAAGCACTAACCATGCAAAGTGCCTTTCATATTCTTTCCATTGCCTGGCTCTTCAGAGGGAGACGTCCATGAGAGAACAAACTGTCAGGAGGTGTGCGTGTCTCAGAAAGCTTTTTGCTCTTCTTTCCATGCTCCCACTTACCTGTGGAACAGCATTCTTAAAACCAAGCCTGTTTTCAAAGCAGTTACAGTCATCTCATTCACGTCTCTTCATTTCAGCTGGGGCAGAGGAACTCTGGCCAAGAGCCGGATCTCATCTGTCAGAATAATAATTCTGGCCTATAGCTGTTGTCCTTTTTCAGTTGGAGCTTCAATTTAGGGAAGCGGATGCAGTCCAAGTGAATTGTTCTTCTAGTCCTCTCCCAGGCAGCTTTCCCTAGGCATACATCCATTTTTCAATCACCAGATTGAGTACACAGCTGTCACACAGTGAAAAAGTAGCTATTTCCAATTGTGTGATTAGACATGGATCCATAGTATGCAACAGTGATGCCAACAGTTCAGTAGTGCCGTAGGTTCATACACAATCGTGTGGCAGGAAAGAAACAGAGCCTCTCCAGAGCCTATAAAACAGCAGTGTGACCATATATATGAAAGGTTCTCCGTCTGCAGATGGAGAAGAGCAGTTTACGTGGTTTTTTGTGGTAAGCAGGAATTGCCAGTACGGTCAGTAAGGATGGATGATTGCCTTGGGCTTCTGTGCCATATGTTGAGTGTGCTGCATCTCATTTTTTTAATCTCCATATAATAAATGAAATGCTGGCTTCTGTTGAGGTAAATGTCAACATTAAGTAAAAAACATCATGGTATTTCAACGTTGGAATTTCTGTCAAGAAACTAGTTTGTATAAATTAATACTTTCAAAGGGAAGGTAAGTAAATATGGTTAATCTGTATTTGTAGCATCATGAAAAATATAGCCATATTTAGGTTTAAAGAGATTTCTAGTAATCTGCCTTTTTCTTGAACCAGGCTTGACATGAAAATTAGATGATTTTCAGAGATCATTAGATGATTTTAAGAGCCTCATCCAGTTAGGGGTACATACCTGTCAGGATAGCATTTCCATAGCCTTTCTAAGCAGCCTGTCCCAGTACTCAGCCCATGTTGCCAAAGAATTTTTTTTTTGCTTGTATTTGATTGGAGTTTCCCGTCTCACAGCTCTTGTCTGCTCCTTGTTGTCCTTTCATCGGGAAGAGTGTATCTTGGTCTTCTCTGTTGTTGCCTCCAGGCAGTGGAGTGCAGCAACCGAAATCCCTTCTCCTCCCCTTTTTTCCAACCTGAGCACACCCAGCCACACCAGCCTCCCATCCTACATCCCCTGCTCAGGACACCTAAGGCCAGGTCTCCCTGGCCTCTCTCCAGTTTGACAGGCTCACCCTCGTGCTGGTGGCCCCACACTGGTCACAGGTCTGCGGGTGCACGTGTGAGTGCTGAGGAGAGGGGTGGTCCCTTGTCCCGAGGGCTGCTGTCAGGATTGTGACACAGCTCTGGGCTCACCCTGGGGGTCTCGGCCTCCTGATGCCATCACAGTGATTTCCCTTATGGGGGCTGGGTGGTTGTATTACCTACACCTGGGTGTAAAGTGTGAGTGAGGACTGGGAGTGACTAGGAAGTCCAGAGCCAGTGCATGGCCAAAACTGTGGCTGTGAGTAAGCAGTGCCAGAGAGCTGCTCTTCCAGCAGCACTGACCTTCTAGTGGGGTGGGCTTTCGGTGCTCCGTGCCTTTGGACGGGGGTTTGAAGAGCAGAAGCACCCTGACTGATACAATCCAGAGGTGTCATTGTCCTTCTTACAGCTATGTATGTGTTTGTTATTGTATTTTTAATGCTGATTCTTTATGATAAAAACCTAGGTCTGGGTTTTATTCTTTTTTAAATGAGGGTCAGTTAATTTCATGTATCTTGAGCCGCGTAGCCAGTCCGTCCTGCAAATATCTCAGAACGTGTTACCAGGTTGCCACAGATGAAACTGTGGGACATTTTTCTCCATGAATACTAAGAATTATTACAAATATTTATCCCAACACCTGTCTCCAGGCTGTCCCTGTGTGCATCTGAGTTGGAAGCTTTTTTGTTCTCAGTGCAGAGTCCTTTAGGGAGTCAGGAAATAAATGCGAGGTGCTGTGGCTCCAGCTCTTCCTGGGATAGTCAGAGCTATACACAAAAGAATAAAAAGAAGCAGCATAATTTTGAAAAGCTTTAGTTTCTCTTCAGCAAGAGGGTGGTATAAAATCCCAAGTCTACGAGAGTTTGCAGCTCTTGTGATACACAAACAGATCTAAAATTCAGAGTATCACAGCGATGTTACTTCTTGTGCTCCTCCATGAACAGTTTTTACAGTCTTTCAATTTAATCTTTTTAGTCCCACGCAGACATATGAAGCTATTAATACTTCATTTTTTGGGGCAGAAACTGTATTCTTGTGGAGTCTACCTTTGTGGCTAAATTCAGCTACATTTTTGTTGTTCTCTGGGAATCTGTTACGGCAGTGAGATTCTTGATGTGCTCGGAAATCAGCCCCATCGGCGTGTGTTCTCCTAGGAAAGCTGCTCCCTGAGATACGGAGGGGACACTTGGATCTTCTCAGGCTCATGTTCAAGAGAATGACAATGTTCTCTGTGTTGTGTTTAGAGTCTCTCCCAGTGATGTCTTCTGGCTACTGGTAAAATTTATTTCAGTTTAGAAATCTGGTATTTTATGAAGTCCTTCTGACTTTCTGCAGCTGTAAAATGAAAACTGTCAATGTTGAGCTAAGAGTAGAATAAAAGAAAAAGTGAATGACTGTTTATTAAGGGATAGTGACTTTAGAAATTAAAGGCCCATTCATAGGATCAACAGAAACATCAACAAGGGGGCGTCCTTGTTTTCTTGGCTGCTCTGTGTGATTGCAGTGAATTACATTGGCTGTAGGCCACTTGGATGACACTGCAGTTCACAGCTTGAAAAAGCAAGTACCCATAAATAGGCTAAATTTACAGGTGATTTAACAACTCCAGATTATAAATTGGAACAGAAAACTGTCTATTTTCAGGAGACAGATATTTTGTAGTAAATGTTCTAACAGAATGAAATCCCATCCTAGAACTGTGCCAGGAAGTTCTCCCTGATTTTTGGAATGGTTTTCTGGATCAGATGTTTTCCCAGGTCTTGGACATGGAAAATATTTTAGTGTTTAAACCACCTGGAAAAAATTAGATTCCTGTAGCTTCTTGGGCAATTGCTGAGCCAGAGCTGAAAGAGAATAGTTTAACAAATTAAACTAGAGGAATCCACGTTGGTACACAAGCAGGGGCTCTCATAGGTACTTCAGTGCTTTGTAGCTTTTCATATTCGTTGCACCCCTAAAGAGAAACTTAGGTTTGCCCTTTCGTGGCACAGGGTTTTTATCCCATTGAAGCATTGCCATGGCCTGGAGGGATCAAATGTCATGGTGTCTGCTGTGGTTCCCTATCAGTGTCAGTCTCACTGTTTACCCCATCACTGCAGTATTTACGTTGACTTCTGATTCAACAAAAATACTTTAAAAAAAATTGTTCTGGAATTTGAGTCTTCAAAGAAGCTTACCCTGTTTGCTAATTTCAGGTGGTTAATTATAGCTATAAATGGAATTTGTTTGTGATTCAGCCTTTTTTACTTCAGTCTCCAGCGTGCAATCTGGCAGGTAAATAGCCTTCAGATACATGTGTAGCTCTTATTATATACTTAGAAACACCTGTGAGGCTCATTAGCTCACACAATCCTCACACCATCACCAGACAACACATCGGTACGTAAGGCCTCGTTTAACGTGTTGCCAGGCCTGCAGCCCCAGGCTGAGCGTGGGGCTCTCCAGAGCCCGGGTTCCTGCTGTCCTTGCACTGCAGGAATGATGGGCCCCAGGTAAGGTGGTCCCTCTCCTCAGCCTTAGATCCAGCCGTAGGCCTTGAGCTTTGAATGTGAATTCCCTCTCGGTCCTGACACAGCTGTGATGTTTTGCTGACATCAAACCCATTTTTTCTGAAATACCATAACTATGTCTGTTGTGTTATAGGCGTTTGAACTGGCGACTGGAGATTATTTGTTTGAACCACACTCTGGTGAAGACTATTCCAGGGATGAAGGTAGGAATCTTTTGAGACACAATAAGTTTCTGCATATTTTCATACTCCTCTTCTTAAATTTCCAGTGAGCTTACAGTGGGGTTAAGTTTTGTGTTTGAGTAGAACTGTTCATACACATTGTTTTCAGAATATAAATATGATTTTTTTTCTTTTTAGTTTTAAGTTCCACCACTAGCAATGGGTGGGCAAAAAGTCCCTTCTGCAGATATTCATCTACTTAACAACTGCCTGAAGGAATTAAACTGCCCTTCTTGTAAGACTGCATATGTGTGGAAACCTGATTGAAAATAACAACATTTTAGTTTAGAAAAGAAACGACAAATCTGAACTTGATAGTATTTCCTCTTTATAAGAGTGACACTGGAATAATGTTTACATTGTGTATTCTTATTTGAATTAGGCAATTACTAATTTTATTTTTTTTTAAATCAGAGTTAACTCCTGCTTCCATCTGTATACCTGTCCATTTTCATGCTTGTTCGCTTGTAAATGCTCTTTGCAGTGGTAATGTGGGCATCATTCATTGTTCCTAAATGCTACTAATGATGCCAGAGCTGTGCTGATCCTGGAAACCTCTGCATGGATTTGCTGCAAACATTGTTGATTTGAAACTATTTCTGATTTTTTACTAATTCCAGTTTCTTTCCTCTTCTTTTTTATCCCATCCTTTCCCTGCCCCTTCCACTCCCGTATCCTTTTTTTCTCTCCCTCATAGACCACATAGCACACATCATAGAGCTGCTAGGCAATATCCCAAGGCACTTTGCTCTATCTGGAAAATATTCTCGGGAATTCTTCAATCGCAGAGGTAGTACCTCTTCTTTTTGAAAGGTGCCGTGATGCAGACAGAAGTGGAATTGCTGTTGCTGGTTGTAGCACATCCCAGTGAGGAGCATTTCCTGAAATCACACAACAGCATTTTCTTTTTGAAAAGCAAAATGGGCAGGAATCTCTGACAGATTTTTTTATTTTTTTTTATGGCCACATGTTCTGAAAAATCACTATTGGTACATTTTAAATTACGTGGCAAAACTTGTTTGTGGCAGCTGATACTCAAACGTTGTTTTGAGAAGGAAGTTTTGCTGAAAGCATCTTTCCAAAGTAGCCACTGAGCAAGCAGTGTGCAACGTGTGGTTTTCACCAGGATCAATCTATTTCTGTCTGTACCGGGCCAGTGTTAGTGTGTGCATGCAATGTACTGATTAAACTGTTGTATGTTTCTGTTTTGCTGGCAATGTTCTCCAATGCAGACCACATAGCATTGATCATTGAACTGCTGGGAAAAATCCCTCGAAAATACGCTATGTTGGGGAAATATTCCAAGGAGTTTTTCACCAAAAAAGGTAACGGTATTTATGCAACACTAATTTAAAGCATAATGCTATCCAAAAGGAGAGTATGTTCGTTTATGGGTACTGAAGAAATATATCCATTTAAATGGAGAGCTCTTATTGAAGAAGAATTTCGGTGTAAACTTGGCTTTCTGAGAAAAGCCACAATTTGCAGTATTCCATTTAAAATTCATTTTGGGAAGTACTCAACAAAGTGTGGATGTTAAAAAGTGTCTGTGTGAATCTGTTGTCTGATGTTGGTGCAAATGTGAGGACTCTCTGCGTAGCTTGTAACATGATGGACAATCCTCTCTCAGCAACTTTGGGTCACACGTGGTGGTCCAGCAGGTGCTACTGGTAAGAAATAACAGAGGTGGGAAGGGAATACCCGGGCAGTGGACACTTGGCTGCGTGCAGTTGGTCTCATGGGAGACATGAGGTCTCAGGGCACATGAGGGAACGTGGTGATGCCTCAAGTGTGTTTTGTCCCCTCAGTGTATGAGACAGCACTGTGCTATATCGAGGGACAGGGGGTGTCCGAAGCATCCTCTCACGTGGTTGGGGCTGTCAGCTGCAGCTGCCGAGTGCTTTCCTGCTGGACAGGATTCCCTCTAGGCCCGCGACTCCACAGGCCTGAGCGCAGCTCGTCGGCAGGGCTGGCTCCGACCGACCAGTGGCGTGGGACGTGTGGGGTGCGGGGGGCTGAGGGGCAGCGCCGGCTGCAGCAGCTCGGGGTCGTGAGGCAGGACACGGACCAGTGATTCGTCCTCCCTTGTAGGAGAGCTGCCTGTTCTGTGCGTGGCTATTTCTGGCCCGGCAGGGACCTCTGCAGCCTTGGTGTCCTCAGGGAGGCTGTCGATGGCGTTAGGCACAGCGCAGAGAAGGGCAGCGGTGATGATCCAGGAGGGAGCAACTGCCCTTCGGGGGAGTCTTGAGGTGCCTGGGGCTTTTTAGTGTGGATTGGAGAAGGCTGCTGGAGGAATTGCTGAGGTTGATGTAACTGGGAATTCAGTGGATAAGCTGAAGACAGAGCTGCTGTTTGCCAGCACCCACCGTGTTAGAGGTGGGGGAAACCCAGCGAAATTTAGAGGGGGTGGCTTTAAAACAAGCACTTCCCTGTTCAGCAGACAGTGAGCTTCAGGATGTGCCACAGGGGGCAGAGAGAGAGGCTGTATCAGCAGGCTTAAAACAATCTCCTTTAACTGAGATGAACAAACTGAAGGCCCACAGGCACCCCCAGACAAGGAATGCAGCTGCCAGAGTGAGGCAGGGCCTGCAGAAGGGCTCCTCTGCCAGCCCTCATTTCCCCTTCCTGTTTGCCAGAGGCTGCAACTAAATTAGAAAGACCTCCCCCCAGCCTGACCCTCCCTTAAAATGTATCTCATGTTCCTAATTTTCACCTTACAGCAGATGGGTTGGCATTTTCTAGTGATGTAAACTAAACAGAACCGTAAAATGACCTCACAGTTATCCGGTAACTGGAGGGTTGGCAGTGCACAGAAGAGGGCAGTTTGTAAAATTCCTGTGGAGAGTTTCTCCTGCTTCCATGAGCATCTCCAACTGCAGACTGTCACTGTTGTCCTCTAGGGCCTGAACTTCGGTGACATTCCTCGGAGGCACTGAGGGTGCCTCTTAAATGCCAGAGGGTGGGATTTAAGCACCTTAAAAGGACTGGGTTCACCCACCACAGAAAACATAAGTGCAAGTTTGCTATGCAAGATTAAGTGGACTCAATCCCACCTTTTCTACTCAAACCAGAAAAATCTCAAATGCAAGACGAAGGACTAATAGCCCAAGCTGCATTTTCTGATCATCCCAGTTACTCTGCTATTGCAGGCTGGGAAAACTGGAGTGCTTTGTGGAGGAAGAAGAAGGTGGCAGGTTTCCTGCTCACTTGAGCATCTTTTCTTTGAATCGGGCACCAGGTATCCTTTTCCCTGGCCATCCCAGTACTGCCAGCCTCTAGTGCCCCCAGGAGGGATTTGCATGTGGTGGGCTGGCAGATAGGCCAGCAAGCTGATGCATTTTGTATTCATCTGCTTGTGGCCTGAGCGCTGGAGATCAGAAGCCCTGTGGCACAGGCATGAGGCTCTTCAGAGAATTTCTCTTTGTGGTGTACAGGTGGGCTCAAAAAACTTGCTGTAGGCCCCTGTTTTGAAAACATCAGCCATGATTTTTGCTCCTGTCCATAAGTTTGATCTCAGAGAGAATCTTTAAGCATCTGAGTTGAGCCACTGAAGTCACAGGCACAAAAAGAAGAAGGTGTTAGCAACTAATGAGTTTACAGGATCGAGTCCCTTCTCAGTAACTGACTGAAGCAGTTTGTGACATTCAAACTGGAGGGTGCATTTTAAAAAGGAAAAGCATTTGCAAGTCACTTCTTAGTCACTATAACACAAATGCTCACTTACTTTTTATAGGGTCTCATCTCGATTGAGCCCAGTAATAATTCCAGGGTGTCCTCTTCTCCATGGAAAATAGCTTCCATGTCTTTATGGAAGCTATTTTGACTGTAAAAATGATTAATACGTTTTAGCATTAAAACTTGAAACACATTTTTCTTCTTATATTTGCTAAACCTGTGCAAGGTGCTGGCTTTGCCCGTTGAAAGATGTAACAGTGAGAAGTACTGCTGTTCATTTACTATCCTGGAAGGGAAGGGGAGGGCTCTCCTCCACCTCCCTCGCTTCCATCTGCTGTACTGGGGGGCCTTTCCAGCAGCCCTTGTGTTAGTTCTGGGAACCATGTCGTATGTACACAGCAGCAGAATGCAGCCCACTGCTGCTTCCCCAGTCCTTCACGTCATCCATGTCTTACTGTTCAATAATCCGTCCTCCTCTTGCCTGGTGGCACATCTTAAATTTGTCTTTGGCAAATTTCATAGACTAGTTCTTGGGTTTTGTGTTATCGTCAGCAGAGAGAGCTTTAAATAGCATCTCCCCCAGGTCCTTCAGAAATTTTTTTAGTGATTTCCTTCTGACTTAACATTGCACTTCTGAGAGGGATCATTGCTGCCTCCGCTTTGGCAACAGGGGTTTTACAGCTCTGACAACTCCCTTGTCCTCTGCAGATTATTTCCTGTGTGCTTCACTATAAAAATCTAAATAAAGAGCTTCTGCTAGGAAGATCTCACTTCATTACATTTTTAGCATTTCTTTGAAAATTCATGGTAATGCCCTGAATAGGGATGGTGTCAGACCGGTGGGGCCTGTGCTTTTAATTTCTCCCTTACATACAGGTACAGGCTTGCTCTCCTCACCCTACCTGGTACAAGCCTCATTAAATAGATGCAAGTACGTGCTGGCAGACACCTCCATTTTCTGTGCTCTCTCTCCTGCTTTAGGACGGAAATGAGAAGGACCCACCACATGAAAATTAATTCTTAGGGGTTTTGTGTCGACCTCAGCTGTGTTAACTGTCTTTTACTTACCCTATTTTGATTCCATGGTCAGTCAGCATCATGATCCTTATTGAAAACTGAAGCACTGGTTTAATTTGTGGCCCCCACACAGATAATTTTTACGCTATCCTACCTTCTTAAATACTTTTACGATTTTCACAGAATTTCTTGTGGAAAACTTCAGTCCACAGTGTTAAAATAGTTTCTTCCTCAGCAGAAAAACCCTACAGAATATTGTGCTGGTCTTAGTGTGAGCATTTACAAAATAAGGAGTATTCAAACAGCATGAACTTGCCTTCTGCAGTGATGCCAGGAGCCTCATCATGCAGTCTTACCTTAACCAAATCTGAGGGAGGAAGGATGCTGGAAACAATGTAATGGGAATGCAGAGATGAAGACAGTGCTGCATGGGAACACACCCCCTCCCCCAGAGATAGCCCAGTTGGTTAAATGATTGCGACAACCCTTGCAATGAATGCTGTCAGCTGGGGAAGCCGGCGACACAGCCTGGTTTTGTTTCTTTTTAGAAATTTTTCGCTTGCACTCAATAACAAGTCACTGTTTTCTATCGCTTTTAGGCAGTATTTGAGTCTATGCTTACATAATTTACTGCCTGTTCTTATAAGTAGCCATCAGTACACACTTTTGGAAACCTTCCAAAAGGTAAGATTTTCAGCAGTTAAGTTTCAGAGCTGCACAAGGATTTGAAGGGCTGAGAGTGAGCCTGGAAATGAACATGCTGCTCTGAGATGTGCTGTCCTTCCTGTACGTTCATACTGTGGGACAGTTGTGGGCCCAGAGTGGAGCCTTTCTGAGTTTGACTGGTGGGTACTGACAGACACATTTGTGCTGTAAATGTTCAGACATAGAACAGGAGAACACAGCCTCTGCTTACAGTCCTCTCTCAGAAACCCTCCTGCCCTGTGAGATGGAAAGAGGACAGTGGGCCAGCTGTGGGTAGCACAACATGAGTTTCTCTTACCAGCAGGATTTTTGTTCACTTGCAAATGATGGATCATTTGCACACTTGCTCTTTTGGGGACCTTGTGACAGGGGCTGGAGAGCTGTCCCATCCTGTAGGGCCTTCTGCTGAGGGCTGAGCCAGCAGAAATGTGGCCTGCTGAGCCTTTGGGGTTTTGTTCCGTTGCACTGAGATGCTCAGCCTCTTGGGCAGTCTGACACAGGTTTCTTCTCCTGCCCTGAACTTCTCTAGCCACGGGGATGTACAGAAATTCTGACTGTGAGCAGATGTCTGATGGCATTTATGGGCAGTAGGTTACAGCCAGGAACAACCACCAAGCTGGCAGACCACCTTGCTTAAATATAGTATGGCCTGCATGCCCCCTTACAATGAGCTTGTGAAGCTGTGGAGGGGCCACGTTCAGCCTCCTATTGTGGGGGAGACCCCATCACTCTCCTCAGCAGTTCAGGGGACATTGCAAAAGCACCACAGGGGTCTCAAGTTTTTTGCCGTGTCATGGACTGTCTGGCTCAGACATATGCCTGGGAAGGAGGGAGATGGCCACGGGTTGCCTTAAGAGTATAAAAATTTGGCAGAAAACAACTGCCCTTGTGTTCCATCTGGTCCTCGGAGATCAGAGGGCTGGGTGCAGCTGGGCTTCCTTACTGCTTAGAACAGGTCAGGGGCTCTTAAGTCTGGTTGTGTTCATTAAGAACTTTCACAAATGCAGATTTGTGACTAGTGTAGTTTATTGAAGCAACAGGCTGTAGGTTCTCATGAGATTGCTGGTGGTAAATGTACTAGATCTACAAAATGTAAGTGTATAGCTAGCACTGTGTACAAGTGTTCCTGGGTGTGCTCCAACACAGTCAGAAGCGCAAATCTTACTAGACAGGCATCTCTGCTTTGGGACAGAGAGATGAGAGAGCCCGTTGACTCATCTCATCCTCTTCAGAGAAGATTTCAAATGTCAGATTGATCCTTTTGGTAGAAGTGGAGGTGAGACCACAGTCAAATTCCACATTACTGCCATCATAAATGGTAGGGGGGCAGCCACGTCATATGCAAACAAGAGATATCAAGAGCCTCGATTACAAAGGCTCTGGGTCTTGAGGTGACACCTCAGTCCCTCTTCCACCCATCTGATTGCAGCAATAAGGGTCATCTGGCCTCATAACCGGGTAATCCATGGTAATCCCTTCATCACGTACCTCGTGGCCCATCTCATGGATTTAGGCCTCATTCCTAGGAGTGAAGGAGCAGGAAACTGAATTCAGAGTCCTCCCCATCGTGCCAGATGAGCTGTGGGTAGACCTGGGTAGTACTGCTGGTTTGAATGGCAGGCGGGTTCTCACCTCTGCTTTGGTCTGAGACACATTGCCAGGTTGGCCAGATGTGCAATTCCCCCCCCTCTGTGAGAACTCAGATCCTGCAGCTGCTGCCACCACTTGTCTCAGTGGCTGGTTGAAGGAGAAGTGGGCGGCAGCAGCAGCTGCTTCCTTCTCACAAAGGATTCAGACCGAGCCTCCCAGGGGTGTTTACCTAAAAGACGGAGCAGAATCCCTTGAGTGCCAAACCTCCCTGCTCAGCTTGGTTAGGAATGAATCGCTGCTCTGCTGCATTGTTGGCAAATGCCGTGGAGCAAGGCAGGGACCTGTGTTTCTGAGACCTGTGTCTTGGGATCGGAGCAGATTTTGTAAAACTTGGGTTCACTGGCGGATGAAGAAGGAAAGGCCCGCAGTGTTCTTTGCCCAAGGTGTGAGCCTGTGTGTGAGTCTGTGTGTGTGGGAGCGGAGACAGCAGGAAGCATCAGTGGAGTCTGGGTGTCTGCTGTAGGAACGGTTTCTTGGTTTTGACATCGGACATACTCGTCTCCTGTGAGGACCTCAAGCTTGCTGTGTGCTGTCCTTCGTCAACAATGATTCTCAGCCTGGTCAAGGTGCTGTGAATGCAGAGTGGGAGAAAAACGAAACAGGGATTAGTCACTAACAGGGATAATGAGGTGTTTTCCTAATGCTATTCATCTTTCTGTTTGCAGGAGAACTCCGACACATTACCAAGCTGAAACCTTGGAGTCTTTTTGATGTGCTTGTGGAGAAGTACGGTTGGCCTCATGAAGATGCTGCACAGTTTACAGATTTCCTGATCCCCATGCTAGAAATGGTCCCAGAGAAACGCGCTTCAGCTGGAGAATGCCTCAGGCATCCGTGGCTGAATTCTTAGCAGAATCTCCCAGCTGTTAAAAAAAAAAAGCCAGCAACCACTTCCAATGCGTTGGACCTAAATGGTGACTGTCACAAAATCTTTAGCAGGATCACACGTGAGCTGGCTTCAATCCTCAGACCTTTATTTTGCTTGAGGTACTGTTTGACATTTTGCTTTTTGTGCACTGTGTTCTTGGGGAAGGGTAGTCTTTTTGTCTTCAGCTAGTAGTTTACTCACCCACTTTCTTCAGAAAACACTTAACGTGTCTTTAAGCATTGTTTCTTGTGTTGTGTGGCATTCAGATGTCAGATTTTTGAACAAAGGAAACTTCCCCCCATGTGTTTTGGCAAGTTTTGTAACTATTTATGAAAAAAAAAAATATTTTAGCTGATGCATATTATATAATTTACGAGTGTAAGAAATTTATCAAGTCAGAACTGAGTTACAGCGAGGAATTGTACAATTTTATCTTCTGGCAAAGGGACATCATTCTTGTATTATAGTGTATGTAAATGCACCCTGTAAATGTTTATTTCCATTTAAATATGGGACTGGGGACTCAATTTCAGAGTAAAGCAACTTAAGTTTTAGAGAGCTTTATAGCAAACCAATTGCATGTAGTGGACTTTAAACTGCTTTAAGGAATTGTGTAAACTTTCTATTCTGTAGCAGTTCCCGTTCATTGGATTTTAAACAAAGTGGCTCTGGTTTACAGGATTTCATTCCCCAAACGGCACTTTAAAGGAAGGCTAGACTTCTTTCTAATAAAGTATGCATTATCATTTAGCACTCCCTTTTAGAACTTTTGCCTATTTTAAGTGCTTTTAAGAAAAGAAAAATAGCAATTTCCCTACAATGTGATAGTGAAGACATGGTACCATATGGTGTTGCCTTTTTATAAGCACTGTAAGTTGTACTATACCTTAAGAAAAAGAAAAAAAATTAAAAGTAGAGCATGAGAACCACTCTCTGTGTAGAATTACTGATCTTTTATAATAAAAGTGTGTGCTTGGCATCAGTTAAGGAAGGATAGCTGCAAATATTTACAGGGCAGTGGGTAAAATAATCCAAGAAGCGAGATCATGCTCATTCCATTCATAGCTTTACATGTTCCTAAAACAAATTGCACTAGCTTTATTCTTTCCCATCCGTAGACATACGACTGCCCGTTGTAAGTTGCACGCAACAATTACGTGTTTCCTAGGAAAGGCTGCATAGGCTGAAGCTTATAGGCAATACAGATGTTAGAATGTACAGTATGGAGGTGTGTTTGGGCCTCTTTTAGAAGTCAGTGGGATGAATGTAAGCTTACTCCTGATCTTCATGTAACTACGGTGCCACTTTTTTTCTTGACTTTGTCCATATGAAATTTATTCACATGCCTTTGCAATAACTAGATTGTGAGAAGATAGCCCCATGCTGTAACAATAACCAGTTGTTTGAGGTGCTTGCAGTTGTCTAATTAAAGTGTTTTGTTTTTTCAGACAGTGTTGCTGGTCATTGGAATCTTTGCCTAGCCAGGACTCAGCTGCTGTGCTGGAGGGGTGGGGGGTGTGGGTGGCGTAGCCTGGCCAGAGAAATGCAGCTTCCTGGGTTCGTTTAGGAAATACCTCCCCTGGTGTCAGTCAGAGCAGCCCCAGAGGCCCTGTGGCAGGAGGGGCTGGGAGTGGCTGCTGGGTGAAACAAAACACAACAAGAGTCTTTCCTATCAGCTGTTTAACTCCTGTCACAAGCGAAGGGCTGGGGCAGCCACTCCTCCAGAGAACTGCCAAGGCCCCGAGGTGGGAGAAACTCATGTGGTGTTGAGGCCCTGACAGCAGTTGGGTTTCAGGACCTTGACCCCCATCCCTGGAACTGCTTTTAATGGCTGCAAGGACAACATTGGTGAGAAGGATGATGCCACAATGGACTCGAATTGGAAGTAAAAATTATGTTCAACTTCACAGCCAGCCTGGCCCCTGTAGTTAGAAACACGCCCGCTGCTGCAAGTTAGAAACGTGTTCTTGAATACTCAGAAAATGCTGGCACTGGATTAAAGTGCCCCAGGTCAAGCCAAGGCAGGCAAGTGAGCACAACAGGCACAGCTCTCCCCTCTGGCCTTGCCATGGCACTGCAGAAGCGCTTGGGGCACTGAGGCTGAGTCCCACTGCACCCCAGTGCAGCAGCTCCTTGTGCTGCACCAAGACCTTGCCCTGCACAGTGTGTGCTTTACACTCAAAATGATGATGTCACTTTATGGAAGTGTGGAAGCAGGAGCAGACAACCAGTTTTAAATAGTGGGCTTGAAAGGCTGATGTATACTTTTTTCAAAATCAGTGATGAGCAACTACTAGCTGGAGTGGGTTCAGTTTTTTTGCTGGCCTAATCCTGTCCTACTTCAGGCTAATGCAAAACATAGTGCACTTCCCCCAGTCTGTGTTCTGCAGAGCCAGCAGGTATTCAGGAAAGCATTTCTATGCGTGATTTTAACTAGTAAGATTAATTAGAGGCAAGTCAGAATTTAAAGTGGCCCCAGTTTCTGTCTACAGGTTAAAAAGAATTACCACTTTTTTCAGTGAGTAGGAGCAGCCACTTCCCCTCCTATCCCGTTTCAGCTTTCCTCCCACACTGGTTCTCCTCTCTGGTTCTGAGGTGGAGCCACTGAGGACCGTCCTGTTATGTGAGCAGAATTGAGAGCAGTTACTGCCGAGATAGAAGGACGCCGTCACTCACCCCTTACAGAATAACCGCACCCATAAGCACAACCGCAGCTGCTGCTCTTCCGCCACAGGAATAAACCACTGCCCTTAAAAAACCAAACTGCTACATGGTCTGTAACATTCTGTGCCCCCTTACAGCATCACGCTCAGCTCCCCAGAGTCTGCACCAACAGCAAGGCCTGAAGAGCTACCAGAAGGGAAATAGGAACTCCAATGTACTACAGCTGCAGGTGGCTCCAGGTCTGTAACCAAGGTCAGAACACAACACCCTGTACCACGTCACTGCCCCCGTAACACCAGTAAACTGACCCAAGGCCCTGCTCTGCTTGGGGGATTCTTCCTCAACCTCCTCTCCTCCAGCCTGTTCCACATCTGTCTGTGCTACAGAAGTAAAGCCACAGCTGCAAACTGCAGGGAAGTGAACAGCCTCACAGGAGAGCAGAGAGGGCGTTCCACAGACCTAAGGCCACTTCCCTGCTGACATACAACCCTTTCAGGACAAGTAGTTAAAACTGACATAATTGTGATTTATTAACATGAATTAAAATGCCCAACCAGTGCTGCAATGTGACAGTATATTAAAAAAAAATTAAAGATCATATACTGTACTACTTTCACAAAGATCACACTTTTTTTTTTTGCAAAAGACTTATTATATACAGTACTATATCAAATGAAAGAAGCTTTAAGCAACTTTACAAGCGAAAGAAATACAGTATTTACAGCACTCGTCAGACATTAGAAACAGTCTATACATTAAATTACAATTTCTGCAAATAACTGATGAAACAAAAAGCCATGTCCACACCAAAACTATAAAAATCTGTATTGCATTGTTTCCTATCTCTATGCACACAAAAAACTGTTGACAGAAGAAAATGAAAAAAAAAAATTGTTAGTGCCATCACTTAGCCTGTGTACTTATTTAATTACATATGTATAAAAGTAATATAGAAAACTTTCACTAAATGAATTTAACTGCAACAATAAAATTTTAAACATTATGCAGCATCAAACCTACTGCCAGAAAAAACAGCTGGAATGTCCACTTACAAAATAAAAAGAAATACCTAATACTGGCTTAACAGCACATTTTCAGGAATTTTAAAAAGCAAAAAATGGAAAGGATACAATGGAAGAGCACTGGTGTTTGCTTTTATACAAAGTATCATGTACAAGCTTTAAAAAGTACCTTGAATAGGTACATATTAAATATACAGAGTTTATATTACAGAACATTTTAAAAATGTTTATAACTAAAGGGATCTGTTTTAATGCCACCCTGACCCATGGTAATTGTTCTGAAAAGTGGGCGGCACCTGTGCTCTGTGGATGGGGATCTGTCCCGGCACCGGCGAGGCCTGCTGCTGCCCTTGCACTCCGTGGGGAAGGGTCACGGAGCCGGGGTGAGGGCAGAACCCGGAAGCAGTAGGTGTTGCAATACTGTTTGGTCCTTGAGGTTGGATGTGAGGACCCTGACCAGGGAGTGGGCAATGAGGTCCTGTGCCAGCAGGCTGATGTTGAGGTCCAGGTCCTAACGTCGTGTGATGTGGGGCTTGCGAGGAATAGGAGGACACGCTTGTGTGAGCGTTTGAAGGGAAATGGGGGGGTCCTTGGTGAGAGGGGTGGTGTAACCCTTGTGCTGACGCCGGGTGGTGGCCCGAGCCGATGACGTTGGAGGGAGGGGGCGGAGGGGGGGGAGGTGCCGAGTTGACAACATGCTGGTGTTGTGCTTGCAAACCTTGGTGTCCCGTTGAAGGATGGGGAGGTTGGTGGTGGGGCAGAGGACCTGGTGGCGGAGGTGGTGGTGGCAAATGGTGACCAGCAGCTTGAGAATGAATGTGCGATCCGGGAGCCACAGCCATGGCATGGACTGGACCGACGACATGTGCTACAGAGTGCTGCTGATGAGTACTTTGCTGCTGGACAAGGTGAGGCCCTGGAGCAGGCGGCGGCGGAGGCGGCGGCGGAGCAGCAGATGCCGATGCCTGGTGATGAATACTGGGGTTCTGAGACGGCAAAAAATGCCCTGCAGCTACGTGGTGTCCCGGCACTGTTTGCTGACCTGCAGTGCCAGGAAGTGCTTGATTTGGTCCAGATGAAAACACAGTCTGTTGGGGTATGCTGCCCTTCAGCTGGCTGTAGCTCTGAAAGTTTCCAGAGGGCTGCTGGCTTTGATAGTAAGTGGAAGAAGGGGGTGGAGGGGGTGGGGGAGGTGGCGCACTGCTGTTCAAATTTTGTTGGTTAAACTGGCTGTAAGAAGCTGAGGATTGTCCTGATGTTGTCTGAGTGAACAGGGGCCCGCTCGCCTGTGGCTGATTACTGGGCTGAAGGGTCGGTGCTGCCGGATAGAAGGTTCGGTGTGTTTCCCTCTGGGGTGTTCCAACTTGAGGTGACTGTGGATGATGAGGTCTGTATGGAGATCCCAACTGCTGTGAGTGAGGCTTTGGTGACAGATAACCGTGCTGCACAGGCGCGTGAGGGGTCGAAGACTTGGGAGGATTTTCTACGTGAGGCGAAGGGGGGCAATGCAGCTTCAAAGGTGCGGAAGGCAACTTCTGTGAATGTGAGAGTTGCTCGGCAGAACTGCGCAGATGTGACTGAGATGGATGATTCTTTGAAAGTGCTTGGACGTTGTTTGTCAGCTGCTTTTGTTGCAGCTCAGATTTGGGATGGTTCGCACATTCGGTCTCGGGTGCATTAGCTGCAGTTTCCCAGTGCGAATCTGGTTTTGTGGGTGCTTTCCCAAGTGACGGCGTTGAAACTACAGGATTCGGTGAAGAGGGCTGGAATGAAAAGAAGGTCAAGTCAGTGCTAAACATTCAAGATGTTCAACCATGTAGGCAGCAGAGAGACCAGAAGATCTCGGAATACCCTCCCCGATTGCAAAAAAAAAAGCATCAAGGTGCAGGATAAGAAAACATGATGTAAGAAAAACATGAACAACAGAAAGATTAAGCTTAGAAAGACATTATTTTTAGCAAGTATGTGTCAATAATTCTTCAAAGACTAGTAATTGTATTTTAAAGCTGTAACAGAAATATGACCCATCAGATCGAAGTCTAGATCTGTTCTGTGTTAAAAGTTTTGGATTTCTGAATCTGAAAGAAGTCATTCCAGAGAAGACCATTTACAAAAATAAAACCATTTTTAGAGCGATTTAACTTTTTAAAGCTGAGGTAGTGCAAGCAAGCAGACTAAACATTACAACCTGAATTACTTCATTTAATATGGCACAGGCAACCACTCAACATCCTCCTCTGTATTATCAGTGCCCTGACTGACAAACAGTGCCAAACCCTGGCACGACAAGGGCAGCCTCCCGTTAAGGGTAAATCACGTCCTTGCTGTTGGTTCTGAGTGCCAGTTCTTCAGCACTCACCCCTCAGAACACCACTGACACAATCTCTTCTCTGTCTAAATGCAAGATCATCTATAAATAGGTACAGATACTGAAGGAACAGCACACAAACCGACTTTTCAGTGCGTATGGATAAATATTCTTACAAGTGTTTACCTGTGTGAAATTACTGCACAGATAGATGAGCATGTATGTATGTAACCTAAGTAGTAAACAAGAAGATTAACATTTTTAAAGATAAATCACAGATGTATATGGCTATTACTATGCTTATTGTGCAAACACTGTGCATTACCTTGCTTGCTTTTGACGGACTCTTACAAGTCCTTTGTGAAGTATCTGGGGACGGACATTCAGAAGTTGGCTCCGGATTTTCAGCATCAGGCTCTACAGAAATAAAGCAGAGATAAATATCAAAGTGGGAAAATCAAATCTTTCGCAGAGATCACTAAGCTCTTTATATGTGACTTTAAAAGAGCTATTAAAGCTGTTACAAGAGACTAATCAAGTGTCATACAAGGTCATCTGCTTACTGACCTTCCATAAATTCAGTCAAAGAAGGGACCTTAAGCTGCAACTGGGAAATGAGATTTGAATGAGATGGAGACTGACCATGAGACGGTGAGCATGGCCTACAAGGTGATTCTCCCCCTACAGATGAAGCAGACCCAAACACAGGATTAGAATGATTACAGACTACCATGGGGGAACTGGTCAGATTTATACACCATCAACATGATAAATCAACTCACCACTGTCCTTGTCTTTCCTATGATCACTGAGAAGTAAAGCTCTCTGATAACTCCGTTCTCTCACTTGTTCCACAGAGGTTGATGCAGTCCTGCCAGAGAGAAACACAGTTTAAATTCAAGATGTACATCCATGGACCAAATTTAGGAGAATGTATATGCAAATACAGAGTCAGAGAGTTTAGAGTGCTGGCTGCACGAAACAACCAAATAACTGGTTGTATACATAAGGAATATTATTAGTTAAGTGGTTTGTGTCTGTTTTCTCCCACTTCAAATCAACTGATTTCCTGCAACTCTGTTACATTACAGGGAGTGGTAATTCCTCTCCATAAGGGAATGCCTGTAGATCTGTGGGATTTTTGTTCCCTGAGCAACTGAAAAGTGAGAAGATAAAGGTCACAGGTACTGGTTCCTAGCGTCCATTTTTAGAAAACTGTATTCCAAAACTGCAAACAATCATCTTTCTTTGTTGTTAAGAATCTGCTCTTTAACAGTGGATCCAGAATTGTAAATAGCACACTACTACAAATATATCTCTGTTTAAGCTTCTACATTTACTTGCCAGGTAGTGGGTATGCAATGACAGTCAGATCTCTCTTACAGTTGGTTACATCTCACAATCACAACCCCATAAAGAACATCATAAATAACAGCACTCCACAAAACCCTGCTTTCCTTTATGGCAAGGACATATGGCATTATTCCATGATACTGGTGCATTGAAATAAATTTTGGTGCTGCTGTGCAGGGTTACTGCTAAATCCTAGTAGTTAATTCTCCCCTATTTAGCCTGTTTCCACATCCTTTGATTACAATATAGTGCAGCGTCTCCTGCACAGTGAACTTACAGCCACTTTTGACCGGAATGCTGAAGACTGCACTAGACATTCTTCTCCCTTCAAGTGGCTCTACAAAATCCTTCTGGAATAGCTTCTAGACTAGCTGGAGTGTGTGAGCAGAAGGATGTTCAACTTCTTAGCCCATGTTCCTCCCCAACATAGTTAGGCCTTCACTACAGCATGAAGAGCATCTGCAGGGTTTATTTTGCACTAACATTTTGAAGACAGTGTCATCACAGCTGACCATCTATTTTAAGGCTACCAAAACCACAGTGAAAACTATGTCAGTGTTTTATACAGAGTGAAGTCACTCCATCTCATCCCCATCCATACTCCATCTCTCCTCAGGATTTTTGGTTGTTAGGAGTACCTGGCACGGCATCCAACTGACCATATGGTCTGCAAACAAGGGAACCATTTAACCATCCCGAGCAACACTGCCAGTGTCACCACACGCTCCCTCCCTGAGCAGGAGCCCTGGCTGGGCTGCAGCCCTGCACGTGGCAACTGAGCTACAGGAAACATCCCACACGTGTTCCAGCCACATGACTGAAACACAGACCTCCTAAGGTCTTCCAGAAGCTTTTGCTAATCAATACAGATTATTCTCCTGGTCCACCCTCTTCCCCTACAGTACTTTTGGAAAGGTTTGAGATTTAATGTGAAAACATTCTCTTCAGTCCACAGACAAAGGAGTGGAAATACAAGGACACAAATGCTCAAATTAATACCTCTTTTGCTCTGAAAAAAAAAAAAAAAAGTAAAGCAGAATTAAAATAATTTAACCACTGTCTTATAGGTAATTTTTCATATATTTTAATCTTTATGATGTATCTTCTATATTTCTGAGGAAAGAGATGAGACAACTCCACTAATCTGAAAGGACTTCCAGTCAATGATCTGCCACTGCACCCTTAACGGAAACTAATGTGAAAAGGGAAAGACTTGGATTTAAGTACATAATTCTTCTAATTATGTAGTCCCACAGTTTTGTGGCTTACCACTGAACTTCTGGTTCATTCTTCTCACTGGAGGAAGATTCCTTAATTGCACAGTTGTTGCCAGTGTCCTCTGGAGCTGCATTATAAACAGTAGCTGGCAGTGGTAAAGGCAGGCTTGCAGTGTTATCTGTTTGCTCCCCATTTTCACCGCTGTTGTTATACCCATCATTAGCACCATTGTTACTACTTGTATTTCCTCCACCAGCAGCATGAGGAGATACAGTAACCAGGGGGAAGTTGTCTGTCTTTGAGCCACTTTTCCGAGCTTCTCGTTGTCTCTTGCGGTATTCTAACAAGGACACCTAAGGAGCAAGAAAACCCAGAGAACAAACATTAGAAGGGAAGTTGTACCCACTTCACTTCGTAGTTTCAATTAAATGAATTATTTTAGTAAGACATACCATTTAACTGGTTCTAAAAGAAAATGGGGGGAGGTTAATTTCACCACATCTGCAGTGAATTTAGAGAGCTACTAAAAACTGTAAAGATGATATAAAAAGCTTCTGCCAAGAGAACAAGTATGTATTCTGCCTCAGGGAAGAAAGAAGCAGATGACAAAAGTCAGTAAAGAGTCCACCTGTGGTTGTAGCTATAAGGGACAGTTTCTCCTGGAACGGCAGCATTAGTAAGAGTATACTGATACACTAAAGCTAATTTCAAGAGGTCACATCCTGTATGAAAAACACTACCCTTTTCTTTCATTCTGCTGCATATATCAAAGCTCTTCACACATTTTTCTTAACCCACAAAATTTGCAACTTAAATTTTCATTCTTTTCCCAGAATTTATTTTGAATTTGTCTTTACTGCATGCTAAAAGAGGGTGGCTAAGAACATAGTTTTAAGCTAATTCTAATTTTATTACCAAAAATAGTAACACATGAAAAATGATTTCTATTTGATATATATGTATGTAAAATCCCTAAGCAGACCTTCCACAGAACAGAAGTTTAAACAGTAAGTTGTCAGCAGTGAGAAAAATATATGTTCCAATATTTTCACTTACAAATTTTCAGGATTTGAAGCAAAGAGCTCAAATACTGACCTTCAGACTTACTTTATTTCAGAAATTACACTAGTTTGGTGAAAATGACATTTAAAGTCTATAAATTCTCCGAGTTATCAACAACCTACTCTGAACCATCCAACATGCAAACCAAGAAACTAACGTGCAATAATGAAAAAAATTCATGTTTAACCAGCTTAGTCCTCAATGAAAGCGATCATCCATTTTTACACAGAGAGAAAAGCACGGCAGCCTGCTTTGTTTGCAGTCCTAAGGGTTTTTCTTTGTTTGCTTTCAAACAGATCTCAATCCGTTTGAGACTCAACCACGTGTCAGGGTAAGAACAGTTAAAAGTACCTGATTTTTCATAAAAATATTCAGGTTAAGAACTGATCTTGCTTTCAAACAATTTTATATTTTCACATCATGTGACAGAGATCCTATGCAGTGTGGCCATTATATACAGGATTGTACTGAAAAGGGTAAAACTTGTGCAATGGTGAGAGAAAACAGTGAAAAAAATGTCCACAAAAACATGAAAAAACCTCCTTCAAAGACCTGCCCTAGGATATTCTTGCCTCATGCGATCTCAGGAAAAAGGCTTCTATTTATTTCCTACAAAACTGCTCAATTCTCACCTTTTACCTTCGGTGAGATCTAGCCCACCACCTCCTTTTTTTATACTGTCAAAGGTTGCAAATTTTTTTGTGTGCATCCTTGGAAATCCTAAAACCCATTCCTTCAGGGATACAGATGCAATTCTCTCTGGTTGCTTCTTTAAACTGAAAATTTTAGATTTGGGGATTCAGGGGTGTCAGGCAGCCACACCTTTCTTTTATTCAGGGATTAGTGTAGCAGAAGTGTCACCTCATCAGTGACAACGTGGAAGAATCATTGTCAGCAAGAGAAGGCGAGAGGATTTCTGAAGCACAAAGTGCTGCTGGGATTTGTGAAGACCAATTTAGCCTTCAGACAAAGAAGAATGTGAAGTTACAGAAATTTTGGCTTCTGTTTTCTTTTTGGGTTTGCCAAAACAGCAGGGGTACAGTATTACACACCGGATCCATAAAATTCTCAGGACCTTGACCAGGTAAGAACAGAGCTACTACCAATCTTGCTCTGTTTATGCCTCAGCTGGAAGCAAAGTAAACAAAAACCCAGTTCTGCTGGAAAACTACTGAAGGGAGAATCCCAAGTGCTCCCCCAGCAGGATGCTCCCTGCCCAGCGGGGAGAAGGCACATACAAGGGGCTGTAAAGTGACCAAAAAACCAAAACCCCATCGTGCATGTGTGTACACACAGAGAAAATGTCCCCACCCCCCTCACCCCTACTTCCGTAAAGAAAATAAATCACATCTTTCAAACGAGAAAGATTCCTACAGTCTTTGATGAGACAGGACAGGCACGTTGTTGCACTGGAAATCACTGCATTACATGTCTGTTGTTCTTCCTGCAAAGGGACTCTCACCTGACACTGCAATGCAATCTAAGAGCTATGCAGAGCAACTTCCAATGCTGGTTCGAGTTGCCCACGACCACAGCACTTACCCACAAGAACTGTTTCACGAGAGTAGCAAATTTAAATTGCACTTATTTTTCAAACACAGTACTTGATAAAAAACTCCCAAACCAACAATCACATTAAGTCAAGAAAAATATTCCTTGAAACTAAATATTTCAGTGCGGTTCTGACTTTAAAGGCAGAGTACCCTAAATCTGTTAGTGCAGTTTTTTGCAGTAATTCATAACAGATATATATCATGTACACACATATATCATCTCTATGATGCTAGTATATATCCTGTATAATAGAACAGTGTAACACCAGATGGCATAAGCAACCATTTTAAAACCTGAAAAGCAATTTATTGAGCAATTAATTTAAGACTCATATGAAATAGAAGTTAATTTGTATCTATTACTTGGAAAAAAATAAATTTACTGATAGCTGTACGCCTTCATTATTTCCCCTCAAAAATGTCTACTACAACTGTAGCACGTAAAGACAAGCCACCAGGTGGTTTCTATTACATTAGAGCTCTCTCTGTTATAGAAATATCATTAGCAGTTGATGAAAGGCAGACCAAATGATTCTTAAAATTATAACCTTTTTCTTTTGTGGAGGATTCTGGGGTGTGCAATTTCCATCCATCAAATTGTCGTTATTGACAGTCCTTCCAAAGCCAGGTGCAATTCCATCTTCTGAAGTACAAAAAACAGATGCTTCCATGAACATGCCTCTTCCATCATCTTGAATCGGGCACTTGGACTCGCTTATTCTGAATCCACCTCCTACCTCCAACTGATGTGAAGGGGTCAAGTCCCTCAAATTAGAATTCATTGAGAAATTTACACCTGTCCTGTCAGGACTTTTTACCCAGGAAGAATAAATTGTGCCCCGTCCACAATGAGCAGTTTCTAGTTGGCTGTTTGCATCAGTCCTATCATGTGTGGGGGCTTCCAGGTTTTTATGCAGTGCACTTTGCTCAATTACTTCGAGTCCCAGCTGGAGGTCTGACACAGATTCCATTTCTCCAGTGCACTGCCGTGTGACATCAGTCCTATTCCTCGGACTAGAATATCCAATAGTCTTTATTTCTTGCAGGCCCATTTCTGTCAGGTTGGAATTTCTGAAAGAATTCAGTGCTAGAATCGATGCTCTGTCATAACCCTGTGTGAAGAAAACACGCGTCAACTATTTTTTCACACTCCATCAAAACTGCAACTACTCTGACAACCAGCAGTGCCTCTAAGCAGGATTAAAGGCCTTAAAGTATCATGAATTTACCTCTTCTAAGAAAAAATTCTACAGCCAGACACTTATTTCTACTATTCCCATGTATTAGGTTAAAGCGTTTTAAGCAAATGCACATTAACCAAAGTAAAAAAAAAACATTATTTGCCAGCTTTTATTTTTTGACTGGCAGAAGAAGGAGGGCAGTGCCAACAGCAGCAAGTCCCCGGACAGGAAGCTACAAAGCACTTGCTTCAACTCAACATACAAGAGATTCTCCTCAATGTCAAAACACTTATTTCAAAGAGGGAGCAGGAAAAGTTTTTCTGAGACACTTGAATTTTGACACAAAGCAGGACACATGCATTCTGCACTCTGGGAGTACCCAGGCACAGTCCAACAGCACTTGCTGCTTCTCAACTAATCCACCGAAGCCCATTTACTACCTTTCTGCTCTGCTCTCTCACTCTGAGCATAACTGGGATCAACAAAAACAATTAAGAGATGCTGGTAACAAGGAGAAATGTTAATCTGAATCTAACTACATCCTGGAAAGCAAAGTGTTCTTTTTCTGCTCTTGTCTGGAAATTACAGTAGTTACTCCCTTCCATTACAGTCATCAGGAGTTTCAAGTGATACAGAAAAAGAAAGAAACCAGCTTAAAATAGAGAATGTAACAAGTAAAGTGGGAATAAAAAGCATTAAGCAATTAACCTATAGGGAATTTACCCTTTACATCCTGAGAATCTTGCAATGGCTGGTGAACAGCATTTACTAAGAACAGTGCAGCCATACAGGTGAAATCAAGATACCCTTCACAGGTATCTTGGGCTTTTCCTTACCTCTTGACTGTAAGCTCGCCTTTTTATTTCTGGGGAACTGTCAGGTGAGGAAATATTCTAAATAAATAAGAAGAAATTGCAAGTCAATTTATTTTTTACCCTGGAGAAATAAAAATCCCCCCCTCTGTAGGAGGAGTACAAATACCGATTTTACACTTGAATGTCTACACAACATTCTCTGAACACGTTAAAATTCTTTATAAATCTCACCTCAAAGTGCATGGTATTTCCATGTATACATGGAGTTACAGGAGTAACTGGCGAATATATGGGTTTGTAACCATTTCTACAAGCTTCATCTTCTGTTTTTACCCTAGGAGGAGTAGCAAACAAGGATGGCTCGGAGGCAGTGATGTCAGCATGGGTTGGCGTGGCATAGGGAGAAGGAGTAGGTGTGGAAGTTTCTGAGAATGCAGACTCCAACAGCTGATACAGTCTTCGCTTTTTGAGTGGTGTGGTTAGATCTGTGTGTTAAAATTAGAAAAAAGTTGGAAGATATCTAGATACAGCAATCACTTACAGTTGTCACTTTATGTAATGAAATTACGAATTCCACATTAAAAAAATTGTATGGTTACAAAAAAACTCTTAAGGGCAGGCTTCCTAAAAGATGAACTTTTAACAGCCTACAGACTTCCTGAAAAATAAACTCTTTAACAGCCTACAGATATATCAGTAACTGAAGTTTGTGTGTTAAGATGCTGGGAAGAACTGTCTGTGTCTCCAGAAAAGAGAAAGTCAACTTTATGCATTTTCAAGACTGTTCAGCTAAAAAGTGGAGATTCCCAGTTCAGGAGTGTAAAAAGGAATCATGTGACAGGTTCCATATCCTTATGGAAGTGTGTTTAGTTTTTAGTGTCTTCCCATTGTCTGTTATGCCTACGAGATTACACAGCTTTTCCCCTGTGTGCTACTGAGTTTTAGAGGAATCTAAATATACAGAACAGCATGGAAAGTAATTTAACACCTGACCTCTGAATACTAACAGTCAAAACCATCAGTCTCTTGTTGACTGTAAATGCCTTGAAATATGGTGGTTTCTTATCTAGTATACATTAAAGGGGGGGGGAATCCCAAGCCCTATGCAATGAAGCATTTCTTTCAAAGAAAGTACCATCCCTTTAAAAAGCACAGTTCTCCACATTCAGCTACTTTGATATAACTCTTCTGCAGTGTACTAGTAAAAGTTTCACACCTGTTAAGGAACAGCTGTCATTCAGTAATAAAGGACTTTTATGTTCACCGTTGATGGCTGGACTTCTAGATCTCTCTTGTGATGGTGAATTAAATCTATCAATCATTGTTGAATTTTCTTCTTCCAAAGCCTGCTTCAACCAACGCTGTAAGACAACAAGTTCACATTAGTGACTTAGAAGTTTAAAGATGAACATTTCAAAACACATAACACCACTGAAATGGTCTGCCAACCAACTTTTTTTCTGCCTAAATTTATGCTCGCAAAAAAGATTTCTTTTTAATTAATATGGGATAGGAAACCATAACGAAGGGAAGCATTACCTTCTTACAAGAGCCAGTAATGTTTTCCACAGGTTCTTTTTTCCTCCTCTTTTCTGAAAGGAATGGTGAAGTAAAACGAATATAGTGCTTTGGAGTTGAATAAACATGTGGACTGTAAGTGAGACCAGGTAAAGAATTCAGCTGAGTAGCCAGAACTTCAGGGTCTGTAGTTATGCGTAGAGGCCTCTCTGGTAGACTGTCTGTAGGTTTCCCTGCTTTATCACTCTTTTCACTTAACCATTCACTGACCAAGTGCTAAACAGAGAGAGAGAAAAAAATTACTGTTTTATGAGGGTTTTATTAGTGGCATTTAAAATTTTTTTAGTCTAATTATTCATCTAGTCAACTATTACACAAATCAGAAACAGTGTCCAGGCTGCGGGTTTAAAAATACACAGCAAGAATAAGGTCAGTTTCAGTGAAATAATGGGGACAGCAGAAGAAATCAGTATAGACTTGTTTACATACCAATTTGGGGCATTTCGGTTTGGTTATTTTTTGTAAACTACACTTATTTCTTCTGAATTTAATTCTCACTGAACATACTATACAAGTGCCTGCATCAATTGCACTTAAGAATGTCAGTTTAGTAACAGAACTCCAAAGCAAATTCCAAACTTGTGCCTGAGCACCTAGGCTGAGGAGAAATAGTGTAACATTAATAAACTTAAACTCCTCATCAGATTTCTGTACTGTCAGGACTGTGCCTCAGTCAACATCTCAGGCACGTGCCTTGAACATGAATCATCAACTGTAGTTGTATTAAATTATAATATATGAACTAAGGCACACTGGTCAAAAAAGGGTATTCTTTCCTCGGTAGTTCAGTGTTTTTAAAAAACATGCCAGTGGATGTGAGTTTCTGCTAACAGAAACTAACCTCCTAAATTTGGATTCAAAACTAAGGACATGCAAAAATAGCACACTGAATAATATTATTGTGATAGGAAGGCTTTAACACAGATTATCATAATACATTTCAGTTACTTGTCTTTTACAAACCTATTTATATTTAAATTTTAAAGCAAGACTTTCTCTGCACTTAGGGTACACTGAGTGCAGTGTGATGAGACATTTCACAGATATTCATCCTTAATACTGTGAAATGGCAAAAAAGTGCAGTAAAATTCAAACTTGGGAAATCTTTGTTCCTTCCTGCTATGAAACACACAAGAAAGGAAGTCTTCCCTCTCATCAGAATTTAATAGTGATGCAATAAGCAGTGTTAAAGAATGACTCAGGTGCCTTTTGAAAATAACAGAAACCTAAGGTATGTTTGGGGGCTTAAGATAAAACCATCTTGAAATTGTTATTGTTCACCTGAAAAGTTCCACCCTATGACTTCCTTCCCCTACCCCTCCACTATATAAAATTTTCAGAACTTCTTGTAAATCATGCTAAGAACACTTTTTAATGCAGTCTGTAGAATTTCAAAGCAGAGTTTTACTGCTTTATTTGCATTTGCAAATTTAAGATTTTTGAGTGTCTTTAAATACTGTGCCATTTAGAAGTTTTTTGCAATGTAATCCAATAAAAAAAATTAAAAACAAAGCACTAAAGAATTATCCCTCCAAACATGCACATAAATTTTGGGTGTTTAAACCCATTCACTTCAGAACAGACATCTGAGAAGTACTAGAAGTTAATTATTTCCTTGGAGATATTCTCTTTGCTATCTGAAGCATACAATGAACAAAGGAAGGAAAAGCAACTTATTTCCTTGGGTTTTTATTTAAATTAACAGCTTTAAGTATGTTTCGGTTATGTGTAGTCTTTCAATTCATTTAGAAAACATCTTGTTCCAAACTTGCCCTGAAAGATGTATTTTAGAAATCTCTTAAAATCCAAAAAAATTCTACCAAAGGATGTGGCAAATTTTAATCTATTACCGGTGACTGGCTATACAATGGTGATTTTTAAAGAATTGAGTCAACGTTAAAAAAACCAAAACCAAGCAGTTGCATACTGATGAAGCAGTCTGTAATTGTTTAAAACTCTGTTAAAGTCCAGTCTCTTCCCCCTAACTCTCAAGACACATACCTTCTTTGTTTTAGGATACTTAGTAGGGCATTTACTAAGTGCTGGAGCTTCTGTTTCAGTAACCATTTCTGTAACAACAGTTTCTGTTTCAGGCTCAGCTACCAGTGCAGCATTCTCAGTTTCATTATGTTGGGAAGTTACTTCCACGTCAGGAGAAGACGGCTGGATATCTGAACACATGCTGACAGTTCTGTGCCGCCTGCGCTGCTGGCCAATGTGAGTTCTACTCCGTGAGAAGCTTTTCCTCTGTTTAGCTCTATTAACTTTGGCTGGGGTAGGCTTGGTGGCAGTTTCTTCTTTTGCAGGTTCCTGGTACAAAACAGAAGTCTAGTAAACAAATCTCACACGCATTTAGAGCTACCTATCTTTCTTAGATGAAAATGTCAGTTCCCTCTTCTTTTACAGGTCCAAAAAGCCAAAATTTTTGTTGTCAGAACTACAATACTTCAGAGATAGCATTTCTCTCCTTAAAGACAAATGACAAGATTTCAAGTATTTTCCTCCTGAGCACTTGCAGAGTACTCACACACACCAGTCAGATCAGGACAGACTTGTGTAAGAACTGACACACCACACTAATTTATCTGTAAGCTCAAAATCAAATGCTTACATCATGATGTCTTTCAGTCCAGTATTCCTTCTGCAACGTATAATTCACTAGGTGTGCAGCATTGTCACAAAAGGTACTTAACAGAATGCTGACAGGAACTGTTCAGGGAAACAACCTGAACTGAGAACCTATAGGAGTATTTGCAAAGTAAGAAGCAACAACAGAGTAAAAAACTGTTTATAAGACAGTAAGTATCATCTGCAAGAACTCAGAAAAAAATACACTTTAATAACCCCTTTCCTTTAAAACAACAGAAAGGATTATAGTGTGCTCCTGGATAAACCACCAAAGAAGCAAAGTGTTCTCCACTGGTTATAGACAATGCCTAAGGAAGGCCCCCTCCTGTGGCTAAAGTCAACATCAGTAAATGCTTCTATCCTGAACTTCAAAGACAGACTTCAAACCACAGCTGGGGGGTGTGTGCATCTCTACATAAATTAATGTAACTGAAATTCCTCATTAAGTAATTCCATATGTGTCTTATTGGGAAAAAAATTTAGGAGCTAATGTCGTCAAAGAACCACCTAGATTTTGGTCAAATATATTTTAATTCAAAGGGGGGGGGAATTCATACATCTTGAAGTGCAGTTCGACATCTAAACTGACAAAATATGCCATGTTAAAAGCTAGATTTAAAATAAAGTTCCAGATAACTAACTACCTGAATAAACTCAGCATCATTGAGAATCTGTGCTTCCTTGCATTCCGATTTAACCTCAGTTTTTGCTGTGCTGATTCTTTCCAATGCCTGTTCTCTTCTTTTTTCTCGTTTTTCTAGTCTGGCAAAAGCTTGTAGGATAGCTTCCATTTTCCGTTCTTCTCTTGTCTGATGGATTTAACAATAATCATGATCAATGTCAGTCATTAGCTTTCATGCACATGAATATATAATTAAATACTCTCCCCCTATTTTTTAAAGTACTTCAAAACATGTTAAACGTATGCTGACATGAAGATCAAGTTCAGCAGAATTCTGCTCAGGTTAAAGGGAGATGTTAAAATCACTACAATTACTACACGCTCCTGTATAAAGGTCTGCATTCATACCAAGCCTGACAAACAAGAGAGTTCTGCTTGAGATTTAAGAATGTGCTAAACATTTCTGAATGCCTAACAAAAAACCCCCACATTTTTAAATGGTACTTCTTGTAACACTGTTCTACCAACCTCTAAACGTCAGGATTTCTGGGGCTTTTTAAGTTGGGAACTCAAATAGAATAGGCAAAAATATTGATTCTTGGCACTATCTCTAAAAATGACCACCACAAATAGCAGGCAATAATAAAGAGCAAATAATTAAATCTAAGAGAGACACTGCAGAAATCATCTAAAGGCAGGAAAAATGTTACATATAAGTGAAGATAAAAGCCGGTTTTTGTCAGAAAGCAGTGATCAACCCAGATGAAATGTTCTCAAATAGCAACTCTTGCATTTTAAGGCTAAGTTCATGTAAGGATCTGACTTCACACATACTCGGATTCTACACGCCTACAAAAAGGCAGCAATTAGCATGCGAATAGCAGGTGTCACTAAGCCTTAGTGATGACTTTAGGCAGCTACTTGCTTCCCAACTTACCATCTTCCTTTTCCTTTCTGCAATCTGCTCCTCTGATTCCATTTCTACTTCATTGCTAATGGGAGTTTTTTCTTCTATATCATCAATAAAATCTGGCTCCTGAAAGATGGAAACGACTGTTTTACACAAGCTCTACTCCTCTTGCAAACCAGGGCAAACAGAACCAGCTACACAGAACTAAGACTCCTCAGATCATTACATCAAAAGTAATGTTAAATAGGTATCTTTAATAGCTGCTCTGCAAAGTAAGTTAGTAATTTAGGTGTCACAGATCTCTTCCAACAGCTCTTTCAAATGGATATATTAAAAGAAAGACTAATCTAAAATGTACCATCATGGCACATTACCAGGTGGCTTTACCACAATATCTGCCCATTATCCAGTATTCAGCTTCAGCTGGGAGGAGTAAGGTATATTTGGAATTAAACACGGAGTTGCAGAGTTCTATTAAACACGGAGCTGCATTCAATATTCCTGGGCTGGAGTTTTGTTACAGGAGCAGGGCTACTTATCGCCACATTTAAAACATTCTGCTCCTAAGTAACAGAGGCAACTAATCAAAAGGCACTTCAGGATGAACTGACCTCCTGAAAGCACTACGTGAGGCATTCACACTAGAGAGACACAAAGAAATTCAGAGGCAAAAAGTTAACAGTGGTTTGGGAACCAACATATTTTTAAATACAATCAAATACTAAGGAAAACTGAGAACAGTATATATAAAATTCTGAACAGCTTATCCACCATTCTGATTTTTGATAAATCTCCATATCCCTTGTCAGTGACTTGTTAAAATTCCTTTAGGAGCTACAAAAGCAGAGTATGTGTGTTTAAAAGGTTTTATGTCTGAGCATCTTTGTGTCCATACCTGATTATTAGAAATGGACAGCCTGAGGGGAGAGAGCTTTCTCTGCTTATTATCTGTGATTTTCATTTTGGTGGCTGCTCCTTCACAGTCCAATGTGATGTTCTGATTTTGAGTCTCCTTTTCTCTTGAAACATCTTTCTCCTTCTTTCCCTTTTTCCTTCTGGTTTCATATCCAGTATTGATGTTTTCTGTAGGCTCAGAACGTCTGAGAACTGGACATTCAGGATTTTCTTTGAGGCAAGCACAATCCACTTTGTATTTACTGCAAGTAATTAAACGCAAGAAGGTGTATTTGATTAGGCTGTACAGTAATGAGACCTAAATCACATAAGCTGATGTGTTTCACATTAAACATCTGTAATGCAAACCAACCACATTAAAAAGCAGGTGACTCAAGTTTTCACCATGATATACAATATTGCTGTAATTCAAAAATCTTATGTGCTGGTTAACTGGTTGGTTGCCACAAAGAATTCTTTTAAATTGAGGTTAGTATTTGCTTGGAAGACAGAAGACATCTAAAACCTGAGTGTAATCCTAGGTGGAAATACAACCACCACAAAATGAACAGATGCAAGAAAGGCAGACAGTTCTTTATGCCGAGACAGACACACTTTACAGAACAAGCACACTAAACTCAAGAGTCACTTGCACAATTTCAAGCTGCACTTGGATACACAAGAAATGTTATTAAAACACATTCAGCTGACAGAGCTGTCAGCTCTAAGTACTAAACACAGCTACAATGTATTTTTAAAAGTATAAATAACAAACCTTCAAAAAACTATCAACTAGATAGCTGATAATCAAGTTGATAATCAATCAGGTTCTCTTCATGTGAGGCATCACAGAGTTATATAAATGTTCATTTTGTAAAAGACCTTAGAGATTATCTACTTCCAAATCCCCTGCCATGGGCAGGGATGCCACTCACTTGCTCAGGACCCCATCCAACCTGGGTCTGAACACATTCTTTTAGTTTAGATTAGATATTAGGAAGAAATTCTTGGCTGTGAGGGTGACGAGGCACCGGAACATATTGTCCAGAGAGGCTGGTGGATTCCCCGTCCCTGGAAGTGTGTTCAAGGCCAGGCTGGATGGGGCTCTGAGTTACTTGGTCTAGTGCGAGGTGTCCAAGACAGGAGGACTGGAACTGGATGATCTTTAAGATCCCTTCCAACCCAAACTGTTCTATCATTCTATGATCTTTTAGTTGAAAACCAGTCTATATCACTATCTGCCCAAGTAAAAAGTCCCTCTCCCCCTCTTTTTTTTTTAAGCCCTCTTTAAGAACTGGAATGCTGCAATGAGGTCTCCCCTGATACTTCTCTTCCCCAGGCTGAACACACCCAGCTCTCTCAGCCCTGTCTTCACAGGAGAGGTGCTCAGACCTCGGACCATCTTTGTGGCCCTCCTCTGGATCCGCTCCAACAGGTTCACAACTTTCTTGTACCAAGGACTCCCAACGTGGATGCAGTACTCCAGGTGGGATCTCACAAACACAGCAGAGGGGGAGAATCACTTCTCTCAACCTCCTTGTCACACTTTTTGATGCTGCCCAGGTTGCAGTTGGCTTTCTGGGCTGCAGGCACATGCTGCTGGCTCACGTCCAGCTTTTCATCTGTAAGAACCTACAAGTTCTTCTCTGCAGGACTGCTCTCAACGAGTTCTTCTCCCAGTTTGTACTGAGATTGCCCCAATCCAGGTGCAGGGAGACTTGCCAAACTTCAGGAGGTTCATGTGGTTTCAATGCACAAGTCTGTCATGCCCCCCCTGGATGGCATCCTGTCCTTCTGTTGTATCAACTGCACCACTCAGCTTCCAGTCATCTGCAAACTTGCTGAGGGTGCACTTATCTCACTGTCTGTGTCACTGATAAAGATATTAAAGAGGGATGCAGAACAATTTTTATAAGTGCCAGGTACCCTGAGGTGATTAATACAGGTAGTACTCTATGGTCACATTAGTTCAGGTCAGGTAACAAAGGCATGTCTACACAGCACTGTATCCAAGTTGGCTTAGGAGCAGACCACATAAGTGCAGTAATAAAAATACAGAAGAAACTCTGCCCACAGACACACTGTTCACTGTAAATACAGTGCCTGAGGAGCCTTGTGTTATTAAAGCATGCAAGAAAGTAAAAGACACAAAACCAAAGCCATTCTGAATTCCAAAGTAACCAAATGAGCACCTGATGTATTTTAGAACATTATTCTCAAATACTTACCAATTTCCATAATCAAAATCAAATGCTATGGTAATCTCTGCTCCCTTTGGAATGTTATGGATGGAGTAAATATAAAGATGAATTGTTCCATCTTCAATTACGTGCCTCACCTATATTCAAGGAAATATCATATTACCATGAGTTCCTTTCTTTTTTCTAAGTACATGTATAACAACTGTAGGAATTGCTTAAATTATCAAATTATTGGAATCTCAAGGAAAAGGGGACTTTAAATAAATAAAACCTAATTTAACTTCATATATACGCTCACCTCTGCATTTGGCGTGCATGAACGCCTGATAAATCGAGCTTCATTCCCAAAAGTCCTTGCATCAACACACATTTCTAGCCCATGGAATTTGGAATAAAACAAAACAAATGGGTACGGCCTGAAAAACATACAAGAAAACCAGTAGTTTTATCATTTTTAAAGATGCTAAATAGCGCTTCTTCTTCACATTAGTCAGTTTTGAAATATGCTGTTTGACACGATACACCAAATTTGTGGGTTAATCTAAGAATGACACGTTTGTCACTTAAGTTTCATGATTTTAACTGGTACGTTCTCCAAATTTATTCTCAGAATACCTCAAGTTGGAGTTACAGTCCTATACCTTCTACATAGGATCTAAAGGGAAAACAGTAACAGGTCAACCACTAGACATGGAAGACACAAGGTTAAGATTTATCAAATTTCTTAAAACTTCTGACAGGCCCTAAAATAAAACTCAGAAATCTGTAAGCCACATAGAATCATAAAGAAAAGGTAACACCTCCATGTGCTTGCCTAACACCTGCAGACCCACTAGTTCCTAACTCTCCTAAAGCAAGAGGACATCCAAATAATTTGCCAGGACATGCTTTAAGTTCCGCTATTGAAAGCACCAGGGAACTCTTCCACCTTTACCGAGCAAAAGCCGTGTGTTCTATCTCCTTCCATGGGCCTCTTGAAAATTCCCAAGTAGGCGTGTCCATGCAGTTAATGGCAGCACCGAAAACAACCCACAGGAAGAAGGCAGCAGTCATGCATGGCTCAGTAACTTAACCAGTTAGAGAACTCTGGCAGTAAAATGATCCCAGGTCGACCTCTGTCCAATTTCATTCTCAGCCCGATGGACTTAAAATCCCTTTATCTCACAAAAGATAATGCTTTTGTCATTAACTTATGAATTATTTTAGGATGGCAGAACCTGTCAATCCCTGGTTTAACGTACAAAACTACCCAACTGAGAATGTAGGAATCCTGTGACCAGGGAAGAATAAAGAAAGAGCAAAATAGCTCCTAGACAGATCTGTAAGGATATTCAGAAGAGAAAGGGGGAGACCAGATTCCAGCTGTCACTACTTTTAATTAGACAACAGTAAAATGCAAGACACTGCTGATAAGTAAGACCCACTTGTACTTGAGGCAAGAGTTTGGTAAAATACCATTTAACAGTTACTTTACTAAAACATCTAGAAGAAACAAACCTTTTAAAGAAATATCCATTAGCTTCAAATTGTTCTCTCAGCATGAACTTTCCTCTGTATTCAATAATAAGTGCATCAGGAGGCAAGTCTTTGGCAGCTTTTAAAATTTTCTTGTTTTTTTGCACGTAACTCTGCAAAGACATAGATTCATTTATGAGATATCACTATCATTTTTCCACTATTATCAACAGCAGATTATACTCTCACAACTACTAAGCAATTCTGTACGAATTAAAAACCCTTCTAGTAATTCAACCTCCAGACTGAAGTGACCAAACTGTCCTGTTCCCCTACCAAAGAGACTAGTTATGAATTTCGATTAAAGGAATGTTTCAGCCCTAGTTCTCCAGTACATGGCTGAAAACCAATTTATTCATGTTCTTACAATTCAAGTAAGTACTACAGCCCTTAGTGCACTTAACTCTCACCATGACTAGGATGAGTTGCTGCATTGTTTTACACAACACTTTCAATAGGCTCCAATTCCTTCAAACAAAACAAAACATGCAGACATAAAATGACGTTCACAATTCATTCAAGGAAAAATAGAACAGGAAAGTAACATAATAAAAGAATCCTGAGAGAGTTTCCAAATGTATTTACATGTCTTTAGATGGAAGGACGGCTTTTAATTAAAAACCAATACATACCCTGGCAATTAGTGAACTCACACCTCTCATAACTGTCACCACCAATCAAAAAGGAAGTAGCCTCTATGTAGGCAAAAGGCTCTGTAAGTAGGGATATTCCTCTAAGGAGGGTGTCCCATATGCCATGATGGTCTTCAAGAAAAAGAAGCAAAGATGCTTCCATTAATCTGCTACAGTAACTATTCCTCAAGATTTCCTCTACAAAATGCTATGGTCATTTCTATGGCTCTGATTTTAAGCCTTCAAGTAACTGATAGTACGGCTAAAAGAAGACATAGCAAATTTTCTTCATGAACTAGAAATCACAGAATCGTGCGTAAAAAAAAAACCAAATAAAAATTCAGGACCAGAAACATCACTCATGAACATCCAGAACACTTACCACACCTTAGGAAAAATGTAGACAGTGAACATGTTGACACACATTGTAGGAAAAAAATCCCAAACAGATTCAGCCTCTGTGCTTCTATCTACTCTAACCACTCCTGATATTCCTCACAGAGAAACAACAACAAAGATGACTGCCTGACAAAAGACAGTCTAAGGACAATCCAATGTTCAGGCTCTGATTAACACCTTAGCTACTTTTTAGGATAAATGATATACAAATATAAACATAACTAGGGATGATACAGAATGTATAAAAATAAATTTCAAATTCTGAAAAACGTTAAAATTCTGATGTTAAGTCTCCAGGTATTTTTACTTGTTTTTTTTAAAGGCATCTATATGAATATTTTTTGTCATGGCAAACAGCACGTAATAACACAATAAGGCACCGCTGATTACCTCTACTGGAGGTTTGAAAATCAGATTGCTGGTGCTGACTTCTTTTTTGTCATTTCCATTGCCTAATCTCAGAGCTATTTTTTGTGCCTCCCTCTGGACACCTTCACTGTACTGGTTATTATTTGCTTCTTCATAACGATCCATCCATGCCTTGATTTTATTTTCCCATCCGAAGTTTGAAGTGTCAGTAGGATCAATCTCTGGAGCTGAGCCCTAAAAATTAAAGTAAGTGACCAGATATTAGAAAGCAAGTTACACAGAAATTAAAAAAAAGCAATTCTATGAGAAGACACAAAATGAAGGGCAGAGATATTGACTAAATTGATTTAAAGTTTGTTTTTTTAATGAAGTCTGGTATAAAACTCTGCATTACTTAAAAACATCCAAGTTGAATTCAGTCACGTTACGTTTGCTCAAGAATTTTATTTCACAAATATCACGCAAGTTCAGGAATACACTCCCTCCTCAACAGGGATTCTAGCATTCAGTGTGATGAGAATGGAGAGTGACATTATTTCCTCCCACAAATGCACTGCATCACGAATCTATGAGTGCGGGAGCTGGAGGGTCAGATCTCCCCGCCCACTCAACTTTTGTGAACATATGCAAATATACAGAACTCCAGCTTTTATCCTGCAATACACAGACTTGGTTTTCCCCTTTTAACTTCAAGGGTCATGCTGTATCTTTTCTTCCGCTGCACAACCTACTAAACTTTACTAATCCTACACCTACTACGTTAAGGTTGTGACTCAACGTTACAGGCTTTGCACGTAATTTTTCCCTCCTTCTCTGCTCCTCACTACACAATTCTCTTCTGCAGTGCTTCAGATCCTTTCACTTTTAAAGAAAGTGCCATTGTACCTCCAGACCTCACAAGCAGCAGCCAGGCTGCAGCCAACCAAAGCTCCTTACGGACAGCAGCAGCCAGCCAACGCTCCCTTTTCTATATCCACCTGAGCAGAGACACTATTAAATATTAATAAAACACAAGTAGTTCAACAATTCAAATTACCTGTTCACATTTCTTTTGTGCATGAAGAAAACCATACACACAAACAGCATTAAAAAAAAGGTGTGATGCTAAGACAACCATGAAAAGACACAATGGAACCTTAGAAGCACCATATTCCGAAAAACCCCACACAACAGAGATTTTTCTTCCCCAATTCTGTCTTCTCTATTCAGAAGCCACATTTTAAACATTTGAAGCATAAATTGCATCCCACTTGTTTTTATATATCCCAAGCATGAATGAACTATGGCAAATACCTAGTTCTCACACCATGCACATTTTTATCTCACAGAAAATTTAAAGACTGCTGTAACACTTAAATCTTACAAAGCAGATCTCCCAGCGTGACTCCTCAGGCTGTGCCAGTACTACTGAGTGGAGTCCCATCAGATGTATACGTGGAGGGTACGACAGAGCAGAACTGCTAATTTATCTTTCAAATGCAATACAGATATTTCATTATTTCGCTGCTTAAGAGTTATAAAAAGCTGGAGCTACTACGTTTGAATGAGGTGTGCACTCAACTTTACTCCCTTGTATAGCACAGATGAGCCCCAATTCATCCACTAGCTCTTGAAAACCACCTGTTCCCAGGATAAAAATTTGCACCACGTTATTTCAGTTAAATTCCAGGACATAAAGACGTAGTGCATAGTTTAAAATCACTGTGATGCATATGTAGTACATTAGTTATCAAGAAGAGAATATTTTAGTGCTTAATGTATAGTCCAAATTACACTCATAATGCTTCTTATTATTTAAGTAATGTAGAATTAAGGTTTGACAAAAAACACAAACAAAATCACATTACCTTTACTCGTGAAGATTTCCTGGATCCTTCTCGAAATGCCTGCAATAAAATTAGATATATATATTCACTGGAAGAAACACCTCTTAAGGAGTTCAAAATCTATTAACAAATTAACAGTTTTTCAGTAAAACATGCAAGATGAAAACAACAGAACAAACTGTGGTGAAATCTCAAGATGATAAGAGGTTACAACTCACAAAATGCATTTTAAAAACCAATTCAGCATTTCAACCTAAGTGCATAGTAGAGTCCAGGGACCTCTACCTTTCTCCCACATTACAACTTGAATCTCTAGAATTTCAGAATCCAAGTCAAAGTATCAGGGGTAACAGAATAACACATGGCAGTAAATTTGTGTTCAGAATTGTTTGTTTAAGCAGAAACATTTTACTAAAACTTTCTTACAAGACATCAGTAACTAATTCTGACTTCATTTAAAAGACAGAACTCTCATCCAAGCCAATGGCACAGAACTACAAGAAGCAACTTAGTAAGTTCCATGTATGTTACTTCTTCATATATAGTCTTCACATTTGTGATACTGTTTACACTGTAGCTAACCTGCATAATGTCAATCTGCTGTTCACCAAAGCAGTTTACCAGCTAACTCTGAGAGCACACTTCCACACAATTTCAACTGAAATAAACGGACATGGAGTCACATCAGGACAACTGATGGCGAACAATTCTGAACGTAAAACAACCACTAAAGAACACTTTAAAAGAATTCTTCTTTGGGCATCCCAAAGCTTCTTCTGCCCCATCTCTAACTATATCAAATGGTCCAGTAAATGCAATTCCTGATGTGAAATTCTGCCTCAATTATAAAATTGAACTTTCATAGCTAAGATATATTACCTTGAAATAAGGGGGGGGGGGGCACCATTACTGTAGAGTAATACATTTCAAGATAAAACTAGGTGCTAAAATAGCCTGATTTTCAACACCAGTGTCCCTCTGTAAGAAATGTCATATAGTTATAATTTATAACACACAGTCAAATGAGAAATTACATTCACTTACTTTTTTACATTTTGCTATGTTCTGTTCTTTCTCCCCACTTTTTTTCCTCTTCTTATCATTGACTTTCGTAACTCTGGTAGCAGTTAAAGTAATTGTCGTTGGTGTATGTTGAAAAGCAGTATACAGTTCCACAGGAACCTCATCACCACTCTCTGTTGCACTGGTATCCCCATCTTTGAAACAAAGAATATTCTGTAAACAATCAAGTACTGCAGAAACAACATTCATTAGTTACTCTACATCTGCCTTCAAAACCCAAAGATTCATACTGACAAATGCTCCAAGCACTCATATGCAAAGTTCACCAACAGTTGCAACAGCATGAAAATGAAGAACCAATGAGCAACTGGCAATTAACAGATGTTTGTAATGCCAGGTAAGAAAAAGGTACCAGATTAATTCCATTCTTTGAACAGAATTATATTACCATATTCCATTATAAGCAAAATTAGAATCAGAACAAAAAAGGTTAAAAAAAAAATATTTGTTAACTTGTTCACTTATATTTAGCTTTTACTTGCAATATGGCATCAGGATTCTCTCAGATGACTGTATTCTAGAAGGGCTTAAAATTAATAACCAACCAGCATGTCTAGTGAAGCTCTATTAATTAATCAATCACATATGAGCCATAATCAACTATTTAATCTGCAATTTGCAGTATCAAGTGCTTTTTTAGGGTAAATATGTCAATTTAGCCAACAGCCCTTTCTACTCAAACTCCCCTAACAGTAACAATTCTGCTACTTGGGGAAGAGAAAAGGGATGATCACACACAGACTGACATATTTTTTTTTGTGCTGTGCACTCACAGACCTCAAGGCCAAAGCCTGAAATTTAGCATTCATCAGCATTTATGTCAAACACATATCCTGACCTGAAACAGGATTACCCTAGTTCTGTCAAGATGAAAGGCTGTGAAGGCTGGCGAGGATTGGAAGAGAGATGGTGCACACAGATAAGAGACTGCTGTTCACATGTGCTCAGTACACACTTCTTGGATTTTAGCAGCTTTTCCAAATATTCTGCCTTCAATAAACACACACTAAGCAAAACTTCTTTTCAAACTGCACAGATGCTAGATTTACAAGTGCTTAATATGAAAGCAGAGAAAACATTCCTTCTGAGTTCAGAAGGATGTTGCCTTAATCAGTGCACTCAACAGTCCTAATTCTTGAAACCTTCTTTACTAAATAAAGAACTCCAGCTATTGGTTACTCTGGATTTTTCTTGCTCACAGCATTCCTGAACGAGATTCTTCCGTGCATAGTAAACAATCCCATTTTGCCATCTTGGTTGTTCTTTTGAACAACTTATCAGGTACATAATTATGTTTTATAAATCAGAAATTGATGACGATTTCTGAATTTGTTTACATTTCTGCTGGGAATATTTTCTAAACTAGCATAAAAAGCACACAGAAAGAAGAAATAGCTAACCAAAGACTAATGAATAGCAGAATAACCATAGGCTAAGCAACGGAAACCCAAGGCCCTCTTTCAATTGTCAGTGTCTGTAGTCCCTCCACTAAAGCCTGCAGAATCATGATGTCACAGCCATACACTTCTCCCCCTTGCCCCAAACCCCACAAAACACAGTCTTCCTCAGGGAAGCAACATGTCAACATTGCTGTCTACAGTGTGCTCTTACTGTAAAGAATAATTACCTCAACTGAACATATAATTACATAGAGTTGTTTTGAGACACTCCTTCCTAACCTACATAACCTGCTTTCCCTTTGAGGAGCCTCAGTAAAGCACACTAAGTGAAGATCTTGAGTTTGCATGTCAGAAGGCAAGATACAAACTCTCCAAATTTCACAACGTTATGGGCCCAGATTCATTTACCTATAAGCAGCAAGTGACCTCGACAGCATCAATTTAAAGACCAGGCAGCTTGAAGCAACTTTTCCTTGAATAAGTTACAAGTCTAGATATTTTTTCTTTAAAAAACCCAAACAAAACAAAAAACAAAACAAAAAAAGGAAAAAAAAAGAAAAATAATAAAAAAAGAAAAACAAACAAACAAACAAAAAACCCCCCACAAACCCAACCAAACACAAAAAATCCCAAATCCAAAACATCCAGTATTCAGCTGGGTAGGGGCTTAACTAAGGTGACTCCCTTCCCTGAACCACAGTACACCATCCAATGCACGGTAAGCTGCATCAGAATTACACTTTCATCCAGAACAACAAAATCAAGACCACCACGTACAACCACAGGCTGAATATTTTCCCAGGAAAAGATGTGATGTGGTTACACACAGAAATTTAGGGCACACAGTTTTCTATCATGTGAAATGTTCACCTGAAAGCTCTTTTCTTGAAGCAAACCAACTGATCTACTACTGCTCCCCACTGTTGCTAAACCAGCAATACTTTAGGTATCTTTACAATAAAAACCAGTGTACTGTAAAGAATTCCCATATCTACATGAAAAGCCCTATATATACACACTCATCAAAAAACATTCAAATAATGCAACCTTACCTTTTATCAAACACCTGTAACTTAGTAATAAGTGAATTACAAGTAACATTCTGCTACTGTTGAATATTTAAAACACTGAAAAGATGCATTTGAATTGATCCCACTTTTACTTTTCCTAACTGGAATCATCATCTATGATGTCTTGTGATAGTTCACAGCCAGAATCACTAAGTCCTCCTGAACTGTGTAACAGCCAACATGAAGTGCATCTAGCCAAGGTAAAGGTACAAGCACACACATTCAAATTATGTATCATAAATCACAGTAATCAACATTGCACTTTGACTGAGTTTTACGTTAAAGAGGACCAGAATGTGTCTTTATTTTTAACTCTGTTTGGATACTTTAGATTTAGCACTTCCCCTATTGAATACATGTAACAGATTTAAAAGACTGCTCATCAGGATTAAGGGTTGAACACTAACTTCAAAGGTATAATCTCTTCAGCTCCTGTTAAGATTTTTCATTTCTCTTCCCTTAAGTTTACTGAAAATGCTCAGTGGGCCTACAAATCCCAAGAGATGACAAATAGCTCAAACCATCAACTTCCCCTATCCTGTGTGTAAACTCAAGTTCATCCTTACAGTAGTACCATCCTACCACTTAGTGAACTCATTAACTCCACGTGAATTATAAACCTACTTGTTCTATTCTTTAAATAGAATCAGCAAAAATAATTCTGAATTCTAAAAAAAATTCAGAATTTAAATTTTCTTGACCTAGTAGGTTAACAAAACTTTTACAAAAGAAGTTTGGTTTCATTAAAATGAAAACAGACCAAACAGACAATGATTTAATGAGTAAGACATTAATGCCTTTAACAGACTTTAGGCAGTTTAGCCCCAGACAACATGAAGAGTCAACCACACCAAGAAGCCACACACGCTTTTAGGCCACACCACACACTTCGGATTTTCTGAAGGCATATGAAAGTGGGCAGCAGGACCTTACATGCATGCTATTTTTTTAGAGAAATCTTAAAACACACTCCATTACTTTAGAGACATGATTTAAAAGTAAAACATGTTCAGGAAGATGACTGCCCCCCAATTTATTACTTTTGTAATAGAGCCTAAAAGTACCACCTGTCAGTCAAGATTTCTACAACACATTTTGGTAGTGGCTGGGCAGAACTCCTGACATTAGGGCAGGTGAGTTTTAAAATTGTGTCAACCAGTAGGAGAGCTAATTTCATAAAACACAGACTGAAGTGGGTAATTGCACTACACGCCTTATCTAGTTATCAAAGGCAGAAAACCCCTCAAAACATCATATTACCTAAGTTTAGCAACTTTTCTCACTGTCAAAACAAACCCAAAACCATATCAAAACACCCCCCCAATTCACATCCAACAAATCAGAATTCGGATTTCCTCTCAAAACTTCTTTCCAAAAGTAGACTTAGAAATCCTTTCATCCCAAAAGAAACCTGAATGTTCAACAGATTGAATTAGTCCACACTAATATGAAAAAAAGTAGTTAATAAAACTCATGGAACTATAACAATTCTGATACAATATTATCTTGGTAATAATACAGTCAAGTAAAAGGCATTGATTTACTGAATGTTATATGCTGAAGGCTGTCAAAGCTGCACAAACCATGTATACAGTCTTAAGTCTATCCAGTTGATTTATACCTCTAAGCTTTACTGAGGAAAAAGCTTTTAAGTTCTACTCACCTGACATATTTTCCCTTTTCCTTCGTTGCAACAGCACTGCCCTTTCTTTATCTAAACTCCTGAAATTAGAAAATAAATCAGTGCATCTAAGCATTAAAACAGATCTCTACCATTTCCCAATGACTATTACAGAATAAATGGCAAACTGAATGTTCAGATACTTAGAAAACTTGAGTTGTGCACCGTTCCATTTTGATGGAAGGCACATACATGTATCCAAATCACTTGAAACCAAAAAATTTGATAGCTCAGAACAGAGTCTGACAGCTGGTCCAGGGATTACAGATAAGCAGGCATTACACCATTTTCCTGCAGATTCTTCAGAACAATCATCACAATACAATACAGAACAAATATTCTACGATGATTAGGCCCAAATTACTTCTCAGAAAGAAAAGAACAATTTCCCGGTATTTAAAATTTTCTGAACTTTTTTTTTTTTTTTTTTCTGTTTAATTAACAATCTGCAACATAAGCAACAGTGGTGTTTTATACTCTACATCACAGGACAGGAGCTATGACAGCCAGGCATAACCTGCCTACCAGAGTCAGAACAAAAAGCGCTCCTTGCCACACCATACGACTTCAAGGGGAGAACGGGGCTGGCGGTGGGGAGAGGGAGAGCACATGCAAGTACTCATTCCAGAGCCGGAAATCCTCCAAGTGATCCCTGCAGCCCATTAGAACAGGGCCATAACCTGAGAACACCGCTGTTTAGAGTTTTTCATGTGCAACAGCCATGAAATGAAACATGGAATGGACTATCTGTGTATTGATCCGCCTGAGAAAGAATCCAAAAATCGCTGCTATTTTCACACGCATTTCAAGGGTTTAGTCCTGCTGCCCAGTGAAGGCAAACAGTGACTACTGTGCACAGAGGATGGAGGCTGGTAAGACTGCCTGCATCAGAAATGCAGCTCTTTAACTAGAATTGTCAGGACTACGCTACATGGTCTGTTTTATCTGCTGGTTGTTAAAATGACCAATTTTGTTTTCCCCAACAACTCCTCTTTTTCGTATCTCTACTCAATCCACTTTAATTCAGAATTCAAAATGAACCAAACTACTCACCTGGGTTGACAACGTTCACACAGATATATGTCAGGAATATGCTGTCTGTCAATCCCCATGCAGTCAATGTGCTGCCAGACACTTTTAGGAAAAAAGAAAACAAAACAAAACCTCAACTTTGAAGTACAATTTTAAAAATTGTGCGCACAACACACAGAGGCAGAAAACAAGCTGGGGTTTTTTTTCCTCATAATTTTTGATCTTTACTCAAATTGAATACTGCCTAAAACTGTATCTCAATCACCATCTTTGCCACCAGTGTGCCAGCTGACCCATTTTCTCCCTTGGAAATTCTCCTCTAACACCAGAAATAAAATGGTAAATTATCACAATAGAGAACAAGACAGAGGAATACCCTCAGCAACAACACTTAAGCTCTACACAGCAAAAAGCGTTTTGTTTTTAAACAAAAGGATTCAGTCTTCTTTTAGGAATAGATATGTACTTTTATTTTTATGCACAGAAATATACACAAAGATATGGGTTTATTTACTTACATATTTTAAGAGAACATCTAAAACATACACGTGGCATGACTGGTAGTACTGTTGTGCAGCACAGAAAGAGCATTAACTGATTCCCAGAGTCAGGGAAGAGAGGCTGCTTGCTGAAGGCTAACCTGAAACAGTAGTTTATGCTCATCCCCACATTGCTAGGATTAGGGACACAAAAATCATTATCTTCCCACTTGTGGATTTACTCTTTCCGACTCCTCACAGATAATTGCTTCTTCAAAGGAAGCAGACTAACTGGTGACTTAGTAAGTTTCAAAATAAGGGGCAAAGGTTATCAGAACGAAGGACCATGAGAAATTACCAACAAGTTTGTTACATAAGCAGACAGAAAAATGGAACTCAAATTAGCGTTTTAATTAGCTGCAACAATCATAAACACATGAAGATCTAATAAATTCAGCAGCATTCATTAAGCATATTGGATGTAAAAATACAGGCTAATATTGACTAGAAACATGAGATTTGTCTTCTCCTGTTAATTTTTCCAACTCCAAGTATTTAATAGCAATCTTTTATTACACTAGAATCAAGTAGGTGCTTAGGCATAATGACAGAAGTTTAAACATTTAACTTCAGCTTCTCCAGTGAGAATCTAGGTTAGTCTTTTCATACTTACTAAAAATTCTTAAAACTATCCTTTGAAAATTAAAGAGTTATTATCAGAAAAATCACACACAGAGAAACTAATATTTGAAAAGTTTCTTTTACATTATTTTGCATCCTTCAAGTCACCTGATTTACATACACATAATTCACCAAGATGCTTTAGTAGTACATGCAGATGAAGTGATCCCTAGGTCTTTGTTTTATAATAGTAACAAACAACCTGGACAAAATACCAGGGAGACATCATTTTCAGAGGGAAAAAAATGATATGCCCTTACTAAGCTGCAACACACACTTAAAGGCATGAAAAAAAGAAGGAGTAGTCAAGACAGAGTGGAATAAAGTACAAAATATTCACTGGCCTTAATCAGCTATCTTACCTATTAGAAAACCACATAACCTACAAACGCTTTTTCGATGGAAGGAAATTCCTTGTCCCTCGACATAATTAAAACATCATTTAGTTACACTTCCTTTCATTGCAGCTTGAAGTTTTAAGTAATTTTTACCTTTTAAATTATTTTAATATTCATTACCTGCATTTGTCACAACAGATCATATATCCATCATCATGTGTAAAGCCACAAATGCATCTGGTAATATCAGTTCCATAGCTTCCATCCTCTGACGTACTGATGGTAGTAGCACTGGAGGTTTCATCGAAGTTGGGAGTGGTAAATATGCCTACTTCATTCTTGCTTATAAGCACTGATGGAGGAGGAGAAGCTGGAGGCGTTGGAGGAGGCCGAGCACCATAGTTATGGTCCTAGATTTTTGTTAAAAGATAAGTTATAACAACTCATAAATGCTCATACACTGATGGTTATTCAAGCCTAAGTGTATGAATTCACTTGGCAAAGAACTTCACAGAGTTATTTTCTAGTAAAAGTTTAAGATCTTATTTCTGTCAGTATTCAATCTTATTTTCCAACTTCTTAAGTGTTTAACATTTAAGTGCACTATGTTCTGTAATCTACTTCTAAATCGATCATCTTTAGTCAACCTACCCAGCTCCCAGTAAGATAGAGGAATATAAGCATGAATCAGTTTTTCCAGCTAAGAACAGCAGATTTCACGTAATATACTTTGTACAGAATACTTAGCACAAAACTTACTGCATAGGGCAAACCAATGTAACTGTGTGAATGCGAGCTGCTGGTATACAACTGGTGCGGATAACTGTTCGATTTTTCAACTACCACAGGGCTAGCTTCTACAGATTCTGGTCTGCAAGGCAAAAGACAGATGAAGAACAGTATGTAATTAATATTAATAAATTGGAGGTATTTGCTGCACAACTGCTAATTGATTCTCTGCTGATTCTGTTTGAAGATGCATATAGGAGCAGGAACAAATTTGCACCCTCCCGGCAACCCCCTCACACAAAAAAAAAACCCAACAAAAAAAACCCAAGAGTGCTAACAGAAAAAAAAAAAAAAAAAAAAAAAAAAAAAATACACTGAGCAGTAATAGAATCTACAGAAAGGAATTCTGACTGAGGACTGAAGCTGTAATTCCAAGCACTGCTCACGGATAGAGCCCTGCAGTGACACACAGCGGCAGTGACAGGGCACCACCCACACCTACTGTTTCCACAAGCTAAAATCCTAACTAGGGCAAATTTATCTAAACAAGGTAGTTTCTACCGATTTATCTTTGAATAGACAGAAAAAAAGCACTAGCAGGTAAAGACTTCAGTTTCTAGAGTCCAAAGAAAAAAACCTTTTTTGAAAGATCAATGTCTCCAACTGTCATCAGCTGCTTTTTTAGAGAGTGAGAAAACACATGAGCACACAAATAATATAAAGTACTAACATTAAAAATACAACTTCTGACTAGCATGAGACTAACTTGCTCTTCACTACCTCATAAACCCCCCCAAATCCTCATTTACCTTCTTATACCATTTCACAACTTGAAAATATGATTTTATTTGGAGTCTGTTGGAACTAGCTTCTAGAAGCAGCCCAGAACTTGCCAGGTTTATCAAACCCCACTACTAAGGAAAACCACAAAAAATGAAAAAGCTGTGCCTTTCCAACCAACTTGCCTTCACCAACATAACACACTGGTGTGGTAATCACACATTTCTTCTGTCACCCAGTTAATCCTTCTCATGATCAAGCCAAACAAAATGCCAGTGAATGAGGCATTAACTACCCTCCATCACGGCTAGGGCAGAAATCAAGTTGTTCCAATACATGAGGGTCTTGACCACTGCATTGCTTCTACTGCTGTTCTTCACCATCTCCTGAACCAGACAAGTGGTAGCAGAGTTACTCTTACCCACTCGGCCTTCAATGCTCAGCCTCGGTCTTGTTGGGAAATACTCAGTTTTCAGAGCAGGAAGGCTTATTGATACAGGACAGGCAGGGGGAATTCTGGCACAATCCACCCTTCAGCAGTGCCACAATTAATTTAGAAGAACCGCCTTCATTAAAAATAAGTATTACTATGACCTAAATACCAGCTACTTTAGCACAGGAATATGCAGTGAAAGATGCCAGAATGGAAGTGTCCTAAAAAGAGAGGTCGTGTATTTCATCTACTATCTAAAAAAATTGAAAAGATACTCTAAATCTCTTGCAAAATCTGAGGCAAGACAATACAGCCTCCTCCCTAAAACCATTTCTACCTACTCTAGCAATTTATAAACCACTTAAGAGAACAAAGTTTAATATTTAGAGGCATAAGAGTTGTGGGTAGCAGAAGCATTAGGCTTCCAAAAACAAAATATATATATCTATCTTCAACTATTTAAATACTCATAAAACAGATTCAGATCACAAAGTTAACACGGAAAAAGCACAGCTTTACTTGAACAAGGAGAACCAGAAAAACAGTGGGAGAAAAATCAGGTGATGCAGAAAGGCATTTCAGTATTTTATCAAAAGAGTTGTAACAAATACAAATTTAGAGCAGAATCAGCTTATCTGGGGGGCACAAATACTACTTTAATTTATAACAGATGCTCACCAGAGCTCTGAATGTAAGTGCTGCTGTTCCATTTACCCACCACACTACACTTGGGTGGGGAAGGAGGTGGCAGAGCATTCACTGAAGCCAGAAATTAACCACCACAGGTTTCCTTTACAGTCCATAGAAAAGTGATAAGGATCCCATAAGCAGTACAGAATGAGCATCATTTCTCCAGAGAACCACACACAGAAGTGACTGTGGCAGAGAGGTCACTGAATTCTTTATCACCCCTGTTGTGCCCACTGTGTGCATGATCTTAAAAGAGAAAATACACATTCTATACTATCCTTTGTTCGAAGGTCAATCCCTTTTTCTGAAAGGGGCATCTCAGAATCAGACATTTAGTGAAGGAATACCTCTTGGTAAAACATTAAATTGTACAGATGATTAAAGAATGAGATACCAGTTAATTTAAAACCCAGGTTTTAAATTTTTGGGGGGTTCAAGTAGCAGGGCCCAGGCAGCAAGGCAAAACTACTGTACACACACATTCCTCCCCCAGTCTCCCCACTGGTGTTCTTACAGGCATCCCAAAAAAAGTGTAAGCATTCACGTCTGTGAGAACACTACAAAGTTTTCTTTCCTTTCATTTTTGGACATAAGCCAGTTCTGTAACAGACTGAGGTACTAAGCCTGTCAGCCTTCTGATCATACCACATTTTTCAGCTTCACCTCAACCAACTACAGTCTCAGTGTCTAACAAAGGCAGACATTTACGTTATTTTTGGTATTCATCAAACCTGAAGTGTTTGCATTACAATATATCTGAAGTTTGACCAAAATACTAATATTATTTCCTACAATAAACAATCATTACTGTAATAAACTGACCCTCCAATTTTGCTAAAATATCATATACACTTGTTAAGCACTGTGGTTAGCAATTCAAAACTGTGCAAAATATTTATGAGGAGCAAAATAAAATGCTCCTAGGCTGCAATGATTAAAGAGATTCCTGTAACTTGCAAACAGGAACACAGTATTTTATCAAAAGGAGAGATGTCTGTATTTAAAAAACCCAAGAAACAAAACTTCACAGGACGTTCACTCTGCAAGCGAAACAACTCATGTTCTGGGTCATTTCTGCATGTTGTCAGCAGATGGCATCAGTGAGAAATTAAAAGCCACACGAGAGAGCAGTTTACCAAAACAGTCCCTCCAAGCTTACAATTAACCTCTACTAAGGGAATCAACTGTCAATGATTAGAAGTAATTCTTCCCTAAAAAGTGATCTCCCCCACCCCATTCCTTTTAAATACTGCTTTGTTTCTGACCACTTAATCATTTTTTAAAGAAAGTATGCCATTTTTTACTAATACCCAGTATATAATTAGTCCTTAGAATTTGGGGCTATTAACAACTTCTATAGAATGTAGGTCTTCAAATGGGAAACAAAATCTCATTAAAACTAAAATATTCAAAGGCAAGTGGGTGTCCAAGCTTTAGGCTATGAACATTTAACTAAGAGTACTTCCTGAAAATATGTCAAAACTCCAAATGGAACCTTCTGCTTTCACACATGCTTCAGCAACATCAATCTGCCACATGCCAGTTGAGAGGTCTGATTTTCAAGTTCAGGTTTGTTTCCCATTTGTACCAGCACACCTGAGCACTATCCGGCTGAAGGACATCTCAGATAAAGGAGCGCAGTATATTTTGCACGACACTTCATCTATCCAAACACATCTGTCAGGCTTCAATACCTAGACAACAAAGAACCCAGCACTGCTTCTCTACCAGGCGGCTGGTTCTGCTACCTAAGCACCTTGTAGCAGGTCCCGCAAGCACAGGCTGGCCCGATATCATCTGTATGTAAGACTCCAACAATGCTCATGATTTTTTCTTAGGGATACCGAACTCAACACAGTGATCTGTACGCTGTGACTGTGAGGTTTATTATACAGGCCTTCTCCCTAAAAAACATGTACAGATATTAAAACCAGAAAAACAGTACCATCAATGGCATTTCCCAATGTGTAGCTTATACGCATACTCTAAGCTACACTAGTACTCTCTGCAGTCAGCAAGCACATTTTGAACCTTCCAAAATCACTGGTTCTGCTACAGGTCCTTACCAGTAAGAAGTCACACATATTCATCTTGGTAAGATCTACAAATTAAAGCAAAATATGTGTGTTCTGATTACTGTGGCATTATGATCATCTATCTGGAGATCCCACTTTAGTACACATAAAAAAGAGGAGTATTTCATCCAATTTTTAAGATGTTTAAACCTTTTAGTAAGTTATTCTACACGTACCTACTTGCTACAATTATTAAAATAATATGTGAAACTATTAATCACATAAACTATCCACTTCCTTAAGAGGCTTATGCCTTGGTTCAAAGCATAGGGCAAAATCTTTCAGCAGAGATGCTACTAAACAAAGAGCATTTTCCTGGGCTCCTTCTCATGCATAATCGGGTTTGCCACTCCCCCATTCTTGTGTCTGCTCGTGCTTCAGCAACCCATGAAGCAATATCAGACCTGCCACTCATAGTGGAGATATTCCAACTCTTCCCTCATGGAAGAAGCCCAGAACTTGCTCAAAGACCATCTAATGGCTGTTGTTAATACAATCTATATCCAACATGCTACTCTCTGGAAGAAAATGTACCCAAAAAAAGATATAAATCATATAGATAGTGATAAAAAAGGTTTACAACCGTGTAATCTGGTGGGTTAGGGACATACCTTCATGTTACACTTCTCTAGACACTGACATGGCTTCTGAATCAGCTTAAGCCAATCATGCACCTACTACAACATATTTCAGAGTAAGTACAGCAGAGATGATAAGAATTAATCGAACTGGTAACAGTCACTTAATATCCAAAGAAAAGCAGTATCTAACTGCGTTGCTCTGCCACAGTATCAAGCAAGTAACACACTGTGAACTCGATCTTGTTTATACTGACAACTATATTTATTTATTTTAATTTCAGCATGGCATGCTGTGTCTGCAAGCCATGTTAGCAACCTCGGGAATCATGACCTTCTCTAAACATAAAAGAAAAGTACAGGAAAAGATAATGAAAAGAGCTGTGAACAGTTCACTACAGTTAAAAAGCTTCTGCACCAAGGTAATTAGTATTCATGATATGAAGAGATAAACAAAACATTAAAAATTTAATATGGCAAAAAACTGAACTGCAAATCCTTGGTTCTCTTCAGAGAAATGGTGCAAACCTATAATAGCCTTATATATAATTGGAAACACAGGAGAGAAATATCCCTTTTAAAAGCTGTTCGAGAGTTCTGTTCAGACTTTCCTTCTTAAACAGATTAATATTGCTTAGCACATGCTCTCAAGCAAAGATTGTGTGCAAGCTACTGAAACTTGTGTTATCCAATACACTTGTTCAAATGTTTTATATTTATAAAAAAGTCTCAAGCATGTAAGTAAACTAAAAGTCTAACCCATTTTTCAGTATCTAATGCAAGCAACTGTATGTTTGTGGCAACCAAAGACAGGGAACCTTTAACATTACTACAGAAAGGCTTAGAGAAAGGATAAGAGTAACACCATCTCAAGTGGTGAAAAAAACCAAACCAAAACCCAGTTCAATAAAAGTGATGAATTTCACACTTCTGCTAAGAAATTCATGTTGTTTTTTTCATATTTTTATGCAAAGAACTATATGACATTGTCTGTGGCTTACAAGAACTATCCTGATCCTCAGTGTCTTTTGACACCCAATTCCCTTCCCCAAAAAACCTTGCCAACCACACACTCACTAATGCAAAAGCAACAATCAGTGATCAATAATACCTAAACTCTAGCCCATCAGTATCCGAACTGTGGCCCATCAATGCTCTACAGCAGATGGGAGGGTGAGGGGGGAACCACCACAACACAAAAAAACCTCCCGCAAAACAAACTAACAGAAAAATCCACAAGTCACCCTCCCAATTCCCCAAAACACAGAAGTTAACCACATTTATTTCATGCAAAGCAGAATTCATTGAATTCAGGATTTCACTGGCTCCTGTAACCCTTTATACACGCTTACTAAGTAAATGAATGAGTAACAAGTGAATTTCTATTAGGTTTGTGAAGACATGGTATTAACTAATTAAGCTAGGTCTTCAATTTTCATAAAAAAAGGCACTCTTGTCTCAATTACTACCGCTGTTTTGCAGTTTAACACACATTAATTTACCTAACATGCAAAGTCAAAAATATTTTTTACACAGTTGAAATGTCAATTATTTTAAGCATGACAAACAAAACAAGCAGCATCTTTATTTCTCAGTCTGATGAGCAAGAAAAATATGCATCTGCAGTGAAGTTTAACTTCTCTGCTTTCTTCCCCCTGAAGAGGAAGAGACTAACTTAAGAATAAACTGACAGTTATCAATGTAAGTAATTAAAGATTCAACAAAACTAAGGACACTCCTAAGTCCTCTCCAACTGCGTTCAAAAAATACTTATGAAGGAAAAGATAAAAATAATTTTAAAATAAGTAAGAAAGCTTACAAATCGTGTTCATATACTTACTCTGAGCCTGCAGCCATTTCCAAATAAGAAGTATCTGCTGTGTCAACCCCCAATGGGATCACTATGCTCATGACGTTCGTTTCTGATAAATTCGATTACTACGGAGTCCTATGCATTGGTATCCAAAACACTGGGGCATGCCAGCCACAGTGCTCATTGCAAACATCTAAGTGCATCCACAAACCCTGGCAAAAACAAAACAAAACATGCAGGAGACTCAGTCAGTTCATTTTAAAACCAGGCAATTTTTACATCATGTTAATTTTAATAAAGAATTTATCACCTGTATCTGCCACAATTATTTCATTAGTTTTATTTTACACAAGCAAAAGGAAAGGAAAACATTGAATTTCAATCATCTTTAGAAGTTAACTTCAAATACACTTCTTTTAAGATTGTGATGATCTTAATGACTGAACTTAAAAATATTACAAACTGACAAAAAATATTATCATTCAAATTTGTGATTAAAGGTCCCAGCATATTCAGAGAGATGACGGAGACTCTATGGCAGATTTACCAAACATGAAGTACATCTGCTTACTGCCTGCCCTATGTTCTCAAAGCCCAGCTGCTATACATCTTTCAACAAAAACCTGGTTACAGAATTTTTCAAGCAGGTCTTAGCACCGTTCACTTTTATTTTGTACTTTAAAAAAACCCCAACTACTTAATGCCTTAACTTCCATTCAGTATTTTTTAATGTAAAATTTTAATTTTAATGATTTACAATAGTTTACATCTTATTTTAATAGATTGCCATTAGAAGATATTACACTGTTTCGGTGTCCCTTTTAAAAGTTATTTTGTAGGTAGTAAAATAAAAAGAATCAGTAGCAGTTTTTAATTGTAGAGCAACAATCTGCTTGACTTGCATGAGCACAAGGATTGCCACTTACTACCAGTTTCCCACTTCTCTTAATGCACAGGGCAGAACACCCAGCCAAGTACACGAGATGTAAACAGCAGCTCAGCTATTCACAGATCAGGAAACTAATGCACTTTTACACACTAATACAGACAAGGTTTTCCACAAGTGACTAGGTAACTGAAGTAAAATAGCCCAATAATTTCAGTACTTACATAATGAGTAACTGCAAACCCCTTCCAAGATGTCAAAATTGCCAAGAACACGAACCGTTCATTTGCAATGAAGCACATACAGTGCCTACTAAATACACTCCTCTCATACTCCAAGGTGTAGTATCTTAGCTGAAGTCTACAAGAGCCTAACAGTTTTGAGATCAACATATTTTAACATGCTTATCCTTGCCAAACACTGGATTGCCAAGAAAAACTAATAAGCCCCCAGTGTAAAATGGACTTCAGACAAGCATTGTGGAATTACATTTGATTTCTTCAGGATTATGAAGTGGCATGTACAAGACATTTCTAAAGTATGAGATGGCAGCAAGTCTTCATCTGGCATCCTAAGTGCTGTAATACTACTGAAGTTCGGCCATTAACATAAGAACATGGAGAGATGTTTGAAGCGCCTAAACCTGTATTTTCATTCCCCTTCTAGACAGGAAAAGTTGTGTTTTGGTCCTACTACATGAGACGCCAAACACAGTGAACTGGAAAGCAACCAGGCCACCAACCAACAGCAGAAGTATTTTGCTTTCTTCATTTAAACACAGCATTTTCTTACTAAATACCACAAATAAACTGTATCAGTAGCTACGCATAAAATTAAGAAAAAACATACTATTTTCATGAATAAGCAGAAAGAAAACCCCATTAAACCAACAGCAGGTACTTGGTATTTTTAGTGGCAGGCATGAAAAAACCCCAAGCCCCCCCCAAGTTTTAGACAGCACTCATTCTGCCACCATACAGGTTCCTGTACTTGTAGGGTGGGACTCTGAACAGCCATATCTACAGCTTACAGGAAACATCAACTTACCATTTAGTTCTCTTCTTCTAAAAAGAGTAAAAAATATACCAAATAACTGAAAGGAAACCATACAATTTTTTAAGTCCAGGTAAATCAGCTATCTCAGGGTTACAGGTTGTTCCATCATTACCTGCAGAGTGACCTATGCCAAAAAAGCATAAGCGAGTTTTTATTTAATACCTCTTATTAGATAATTCATAAAAAGCAGCTTTAGTGTGTCAAAGTAGGTCCAAAAGACATACCGGACATCGCTGCCTGGGATCAAGATCATCACTTGGTGTGGTGCGGTTTTTTTAACAGTATTTTCTTTAGACGCTTCTGGCCAGGTAGAGTAACAACTGGAAATTAATGTAGGCAAAAACGCCCAGGAGACCGATGGAAGAAAAAACATGCTTAGACAGCTGTTTCATGGGCTATGACATCTCCAAACTTACCTAAAACCAACTGAAGTTACCCAATCATAATATATTCAAGTGACCTCCACTGCCAATGCAGAAAGAAGAGATCTGGTTACCAAATCAGAGAATCAAGTGAAATTTGGCATCTTTCTTAGAAGTAATATAGAAAAAGAAGAGCTATGCATATTTTTAGAGCTATGCATATTTTTAGACCTATGTAAAGATTGAGAATTAATTCCTAATGCATGGCCCGATTAATGACAATCTCTGACAAAGCAAATACATCACCATTCTTATAAAAAACAAAAAAAGAGCCGGAACACAGCCAAGACTAACTTTTTACCCTATGGCAGGCTATTCTGACCTTTGTCAAAATTCACTCAAAAATTCTAACTTAGAGTAGAATAAAACCAGAAACTTGAGGAATCAAAATTTATTCTGCCGAACAGCATTAAACAGCTGTTTCATCTAAAAGGACACAGACCATGATGGTAATATTACTTTGTTATTTTATACCACCATCTTCATCACACACACAAACGCTCTACTGCTTTTCCTTTGCCTACAGTTAAGTATGGGAGAATGGAGGCAGTCACCTGCTCGTAACACCTACACAGCCAAGTTAATTCTAATAACACTGCTCAGTATTTGTGAGTAGCCATCCCCAACAAATGCCTCTAATGGGGGTGGGAGGGATCTAGGATAAATTAATTACGCTACACCCACTTATTACACAGAACTGTGACCTTATATATAGGCCATCCATTTATGACCACCACAGTGGTATCATACTGAGGATGATGGAAAACAATTATTTTCAGTCAAGCCAGAACCAGAAGCATTGTCACAACATACTAAAATATTCCCAGTATTTTTATAACTTCAGAAAGAAAATCACACAACCACTGGGGAACTTTATCTGTCTTAAAAGTGACTGCTTACCCTTTGAAGCTTGATATTTTAGATGAGTCATAAAATACTATCTGCTGTCATAATTTGGTACTTTCCAATTTCTGCAAGTACCCAACTATTTCAAGTAGTTATTCTTTCAGAACTCTGACAATCCGCCATCCATGGCTTTTAAGAAACAGTTTTCATAGGTGCATCCATTTAAATAATTGGCCGGGAGTAGAAAGAAGGGTGCTACAAAAGTAGTCTTCTTACAATCCAAGCAGTTTATACACAATTAACCGTTTTAAAAAAGTCTTTCTTCAACAGTATAGGAAGCTGAATGTTAGGCATACCACACTGGTTTGTCCAGTTAATTTCAGATCATACAGTTAAAAGCCACAACATAGAAACTGCTGGGCCAAAGTACATTGATCAGCTCTTTACTGGGCAAAGTTACCCATCTACTGTATCCTAATTGACAAGAGTACAGGCCCTGAATCTTGTTCTGGTCCACTCCATTCTTTTAGTGATAATAGACTCTAAGCTTTGAAAGGATTTTGGTAATTTCCTAGACTCACCAAATTTTCTCATTATCACTCTATTAGTTCAGCTTTATTATATGAAAAAAGTACTCCTTATTCAAATTAATTTTGCTTTTATTTAATTGCAGTAAAACTTAATCTTGCCCTAATAGTATAATTTTCCTCTTAAAAATCCAAAAAACTTTCTGTTGAATGTGGATAAACCATTTATTTTGTGCAAGACCAACTTCCTGCATGAAACCCATTACACTTTACCATTCAATCACATTGGTTTACACTCTCTATAGCATGTTTTCTCTCTAGAGAATACAAAGGGGCTTCTTGACTTAACACCTGTATCAAGTTTAAAATATTTGAAGCCTCATCATATTTCTCATGATCCACTTCATGACACACACTTTTAAAAAAATTAATTGTGCTCTAACAACAGAAGTGTAAGAGTGCAATACATTCCAAAATATTCATTCTGTGGCTCTGTACAGAGAACAAAATTTATGCACTAAACCACAGAAAATAACTTACATATTATCCCTGAGGTATTCCACTCACACAACATTAATCTGTGGTCTAACAAAGACCACATGATTCCTCTCTGTCACGTCCTTCTAAGATCAGCTGTGTCACATCAGAAGAAAAACCTTTTCACGGGTACAGAGAGGAGGAAAAAACTCAAATATAGAGGGCTCAGCTCTTGAACCATGAATCTTGAAATTGGTAATCACCTCAAGCTACATCCGTAGTTTTGAACCTAATCACAGAGGACCCAAACATTCAAAGCAAAACCCACTTGCCATGCTCAGATGCTGGCAGACGGAACTCCAGGCCTGCTTATCAGCATTATCTTTCTCGTGCTACTTTCTTCTTTTAGGACCATCAAAATCTACACAACAGACTCAGGAAACAAGCAGATGATAGATCACCTAAAGCACACTTGAAAAATAAGAACTTGGAAGCATAGCCAAACTGTCCAGATGACTCCAACAAGGTTTCATAATCCCAGCTATCAATCATCCTTTAAGTGTAAAGAGTCCAGACAAATACTTTCAATGCGTTTTACATGTAATTTTTTTCGTTTGTTTCTTTTAAATTTTTACCCCCAAGAAGGCAGGAAATTTTTTTTTTCAATATTCACCTACTTTCACTTGTATTTTCTTTTATAGATTCAGAAAATGAGTTCCCAGTACTCACACTGAAACAGAAAGCAACAATATAAATCTGATCAGAGAACTCTAACTTACCTTTATTTTTACTAATCATGAAGCATATTTTTCAAGCCAGAAGAAACCAAGCAGTACTTGCTGTACTGTGAGTGGTACAGTCATGTGCTACACTGGTAGCTCACCTCTGCAAGACATTTAACCTTTTTTAAGAAGGGAGAAGAAAGAGGAAACAGGACTAAGAAGCCTCCTAGAACCCATTACTGTATGTCTAAGAATCCTAAAGATCTCCTCTAGGCGCACAGATACAAAACTTTTCATAACAATCAAAGGTACGAGGTAGTGGCACCACCAGTAACAAGTTGTTTGCTTTAACGAAAAAAAAATCCTAAAGAAACATTAATAAATCAAGATAATATTATTACTTATAATAGTTTTTTATTACAGTACAGTGGGGTTTTTAATCCACGTTTACCTCTAACGCTACAAAAAACAAAGTGGGGAAAAAAATTAATGACTTTTTTCCCATTGTTTTACTATGCTGCTTCATACATCTGACAGCTGTCACTGTTGCTTGTTTTTAATTTGTCATTAATCAATTTTCAGATTCTGTTGTCATGTGACAAATATGAAGAGCAAAAAGCATATAAAAGTTACTGAAACTACATTTACTAGAGAAATTAGGAACAGAATTGAAGCCAAGGGGCAATATAACATTTGCTTTCTAATTTATAAAGGGACATCAGTGAAGTCATGAACTGAGCTTATGATTAAATTACATCCTAGCTCAAATCTAAGTATTTTCTCACAGACACAAAGACTACACTAATTTGATTACTAAGTCTTCAAGTTTCTCACATCACTAGGCATTACAGAAATACTGACTCTTTTTGTTACTGTTTCTATGACTTCAATATACATCTGAAGCTCTCCAAAAATTTTTTTCTGCCAATTCAACCCATCAGTCACCACCCATCAACAATTACAAGATTAAAAAAAAAATAGTTTTTTGACAGTTTAGATGTTTCAAGATTTGGGAGATTTCATCACAGAACATCTCTGCAAAGAGAATTACCAGAGCCTCCCTAAACACAGAAGTTTAAGGAGAGAAATCTAATTATAATGAGCTTGTAATTAGGCTATTTAATGAGAGGAAACAGGGCTGGTTTAAGGTAAATTATTATTTAGATTTCATCCTGATGCATGCAACTTTACCTCAAAGTCCTTAACTAATGTCACTACAGAAATATTAACATACTGACCAAAATACCATCTCTATACTCTGTCTAGTCTGTATTTTCACTAAGTCCATGTAAAAAATACAAATAACTAGAGCTGAAAAAAATTAATCAAAACTTTCTAACCTACCTATGTATGACAGCTATCTTTCCCTTAAACCAAATGATATGATTTTAAATACATATTAAAAACACATAAAGGGTGGAAGTGATAATTTACCCATCTGTAGTAAACTGAGTAAGTGAAATGTCCAAGAATATCAGTCCTGACCACCTAAAAAGTTACAGCCTTATGCAGCAATAGGCAGTGTACCTCATGTTTAAGCAGTGCTGATTTCCCATGAGCACAAGTACAGAAAAGGCTCTCTTTCCTAAACTGAGAATACTGGCAAATCCCTTGCCTCACACCCTTACAATCCAGGCAAGAAATCAGTAACCATTTCCTGGAGCAGCATTATCAGAATACAGAGAGTGAACAGAAAGGCTCATTTTCACAGGATGTGTACAAATCTTCAGGGAATTAACTTGAAACAACCAACCAGACTCGTATAGTCAAGTTTCCACTTGAGCACTGACAAAGGAAGAAGAGTCATCAGACTTACAGATAAAAATAAATCAGTTAAAACACCAACTATCTGCACGACAGTCTTGAGTCAAGCAAGACCCTCCAGCTGCACTGGCACACAATGTTAATCTGGTTCTAACTCCAAGTCAATTGGAACGTACAAGCAATATACAACACTAACCCCAAACCAAAACTCTTAACTTCCATTTGCTCCCAGTAGAAAATTCATGGTACTGTGAATCCAGACTGGCTCCAGAGTTACAAAGGATCACTCCAAAACTAATTACTTTCCCCTCTCAACAGGGTCTTTCAGGTAAAATGCAAAGATTTCCAAAATAATATTACTGCTTTCAGACAGTAATACTGTGTTATTTCTAATTTCTGCAGATCTTAGTGTTGCTTGCTAACACAAGTTATCTCAGGTAATAGAGACAGATGACCAAAGGGTATTCTGTTTTATTGTATTGTATCGCTACAGCATGTATCTTCTATGTGTAAGTTGCATTTACTGAGAATGCAACATAATCATTCTCCTTCTCCCTCCCTCTGATTACATCACACGTGTAGACTTTTGCAATCACGAGCAAAAGCAATTGTTGTCATGCTTTCCTTCAGACTTACATGCCAACAATCTGAACCCATGGTCCTGGGAACCACCCTTGCCCACAAGAAATCCACAGGAATGGATGGAAGGAAAGCTGATACACCTATGCCCTAGCACAACCTATACAGCAGAAATTTTAGTAACAGTGCACATATCAACAGTTTGTCAGAGTCCACACAGTGTGAAAACTACTGTCCTGAACTGTCACAGGTCCCTATGGGGTTTTTTTTGTTTGTTTGTTTAGTTCCTTTTTGGTTTTTTATTTAAACTTTTTTTTTTTACACTGGGGGAGGAAAGAGAGTAAAACATTAAGATTTTAGTAAATAAAATTGAATGTTTTGCTAAACTGCTGCTTTCTACTACTGCTCTGAGCATTCATGTCTATATACTAGTTAGGCTATTTGCAAAAACAGTGACAGAAACTGACATTTTAATGGTATATTCTAAATATCCTTCAAATAGCGAACTACATGCTGCCTGTATGTGTATATATATCTATGTAGCAGCACACAAATCCAGAAAAAATATGCAGCATATATACAGGTAGCATAGATAACCTATCAAAGTAACCAATATTTATTCACTGCTGTCCGTTTCTAAGGAGGTGACATCTTTAAGCAGACCCAGAAGCAGAATACATGAATAAATGACTAATCTTACCCACAGGAACTTTTCTCTGCTTCCCCTGACAGGCTCCACAACTGTATAGATTTTGCTAAGAGGTCAGGACGGGTATCCAACTTCCAAACACTACAGCACTGCAGCTGCAGTATGAACTATGCAGGCTTAGAAACAACTGTGGGTCCAAATTCAGACCTTTGCTATTGTTTGCTGCTTTCTGTGGTAACAGGTAAGTTAGCAGTTTACTTCTAATTTGTGCTGAGACAAAAAAGAAAGGGGCCTAGGGAAAATAAGACACAGTAGGCACACTCAAATATATAAATTAGGACCTAGTAATGATCAACTCCTGCAAAACATACAGAAGAAACAACCTGTTCTAAAAGAAATCTGATTTCCCATATATTTTGTAGTTTGTACCCAAACTTTCCCACTGACCTACTATTCTCTATATACCTCTCACAGCAGTTATCTTCCTCATCCCAATATTAACTACTTCCAGCCTCACTCACAAGGCCCTCAATAACCTCCTATGCTGTCCACAGCAACCTACACAGTCAGCAATCACATCCATCTAACTTCCTTCTCAAGTGCCCTGTCAGACAGCCAAAAAACCAAAAAAAATACCTGCTATGTCCTGGTTTAAAGTTACACACGACAGATAACGGGTAAAATCATTATGTTTCCTCTCCCAGCTTCTCCCAGGCCACTGCTCATAGCTGCCCCCATCCCCTTTTGGATTTTCATTAAGCTTTAGGTTACTCAATGGTACTAAGTTTCTAACCCTATCAAATTTCTGTTTTATTACATTACTGGCTGTATGACGCAGACCTAGTTATCATCAGACCAACCTGTTTAAGAAACACTGCTACTACAACTAACTACAAGGTAGGACTCCTCCTCCAGCTTTGCTTTTGAAACAGTGCCAATACAGAGTAAGAGCAAGCACAGTGAATTAACGAGTTCATTAGCACAGAATCACAGAACAGCTTGGGTTAGAAGAGACCTGAAAGACCATCCAGTTACAACCCCACTGCCATGGGCAGGGATGTCTTCCACTACATCAGGTTGCTCAGGGCCCCATCCAACGTGGCCTTTAACACTTCCAGGGACGGGGCATCCACAGCTTCTCTGGGCAACTTGTTTTGGCCTGCTTATGAACATTGTGGGACAAATGCTAGACTTTAAATTCAAAGACTTCTGTCACATTTGGAATGACCGCCAAACTTCATGAACTGGTCCTGAGTTTGGGATCTCGAACAAAGAAACAAAAACCTCTGCCTCCTCCATGGTCCCCGGGTTTATGCATAGCAGCCCTGAGTGCCAATTCTCCAGTACACAGGTCACACACTACACAGAATCCAGGCTGTGAAGAGCAAGCCACCCTTATATATAAGTATAAACCCAGACTCGGTCTGCCAGTTTAGACAAGTTTCTGCCATACAGAAAAGCTGGCTGCCACTGGAGGTAGGCTACCTCCTTACACTATCTGGTCAGCAGTGCTGCTCTTGTGCATTCCGATGATGGAAAGCGATGTCTCTTCCTCAAATATTTATGCCAGTCCCTTAAAACATGGAAGACTTGCCCTTACCTCTTCTCTCTCTTCACTCCTTTTCTTCTCTCAGTGGAAGTTAGACAAAATATGGGACTAGGAAGAGAAAGAGAATGAGTGACAGAAGGGAAATAAAGGTAAAAGCAGTTACAGAAAGAGTAAGAATTAGTTTATTGAACAGAAATCAAAGAAGCAGTAATCAGAGATATACAAATGCCATACTCAGATATTTCAGATGTTGTATTTACAGAACTCAATGCCCAAAATTGACAATTAATTACCTGCCAACTGCTTGATGTGTTTAAGTTTACTAAAGACCTGCAGTACATTGTAAAATAAACCACAAACACAAAGACCTTTCCACTCAAAAATCAGTTATTTGAGCTGGAGAATCAAGGAATTGTAAAATACAAAACAAGTACCACACTTGAGAAGAGTAAGAGAAAAAAAATTACTTTTTGATAGCAATATTGCTTAAGAAGTATATATTAGCTACCTAACTTAGCATGCTATAGTATATCACTGAGAAATGTAAAATTTCTTTAAAGAACAATTCAAAAGTTAAGAAAACAAGTAGTTTCGCAGTAAAAAGACCTTGGATTTAAGTCATTCTTTGTGTCAGCTGTTTTACTCCAAACATTTATTTCTCCCTCTACCACAAAATGATAAAAAGCGGTTGATTAAACTTAGACAAAATGCCTTTGACTTACCAATTACTCACCAAGAAAACATTTACAGCTGTTACCTTAAGCTGTTATTCTTGACAAACATCTGAATGCATAAAGCATTTACGCAAGTATATTCAATCCACATTCTGTAAGAATGTAAGTCACGCCTACAACTGTAAGGGCTAAGTAAACTTATTTTTTATTAAATATAACAGTATACCTCATGGTGATTCAATCACTGGAAGCATTCAGTCACCAATATTCCCTCAAGAAGTAAGGCTTTGGCGGTGGAAAAATACGTGGCTAAAAATACATATTTGTATTACCTTCAACAATCTAAATATTTTGCCAGCTTCACGATATCAAATAAACTAATTAATTTATTTTGTCTATGCTGCTTAGTAAGATGTGGGAGTCTACTGTAATTATTAGCTACGTACTACAGAAGAAGTAAATTTTTTATCTCAAGTCTGACATTTCAGCTGAGCATGTTTCTGTTTTGACATGTTTTCATCTAAGTAGATTCCAAAAACCAGTTTCCCTGTTTTATCAGTAGCATTTGATTTACGTGAACAGCTCAACAGCACTTCTACTCTTATTCGTGGAAGCAATTTGTAGACGCTCATCTAATTGCTACACTTACACCTAGGAATCTAAACACAAGCAGGCCAGAAAGCCACACTCTTTCAAACACGAACTCTTAATTCTTTCTAGCAGTCAGAAGAACTCTTTTTTGTTATTTTAACCGGAGTTCAACCTGGATTGTATTTTTTGATAACAACCTGGCAGTATTTCAATGTTCTTCACAAAAATTTGGGGAGGAAACTGGCAAGAAGTAGTGAGAGAACAGACTGGGGGGAACTAGAACATGTTCAAGGACAGACAAAAAATACAGAAGTGTAAGATCAAAAGATCTTTCCTGTTTTCAAGAAAACAAAACCCAATTTATTCCCAATTGCAAATACCTTGCAAAACTGTATTATTTGGGTCAAGTAATTTAGATTCCATGCATTTTAATTTTATAGCTTTGTGTTGCCAGTGGAGATGTCAGTATGTGTTTTTAATTGTAGTAACAGAGATACAAAAGACATAATCTTTGAATAAGCACAAAGAAATGCAGCCCAGCAATGGAAGCTCAATGCACAGCTTTTAATTTTCAATACTACTGCCACACAGATGGGGACAAAAAGATGCAGCATTTGGCTTTTATTTGTCTTTTAGCACAGTAGATGTGACAGGAAAGTAAGACAGAGAACATTTTTAAAAAAAAAAAATCGATATCACAGTCATTCATAAAAATCCTGCATAATGATATTACACATTCACATCAAGCATTCCTACACAAAGCAAAAGAGAAAAAAAAGAGAGAAAATAATTAGCTGAAATACTACTGTGCCCTTATAACTGGTCAAATAATTACTTTATTATCAATTGTATATAAGGTATTCACATTTCTTTCGCTGCTCTAGAATGATTGGAAACCAAATGAGAGGTGTAATCTCTCTGTACCTTCCTCAAAAGCTATAAATAAGTTGTAATTCTTAAGTCTTCACCTTCAATTTAGCACAAGTAACTAAAACCATTTCTTACTGGAAAAGTTTCTTTAAAACAACAGTTAAAACAGGATTAACTGTCTAGACAAGGAATATCATCTGTCTTGTGATATGGTTTTAAACAAACCCCATTACAATCATTCTAATTAGAAGTTAGGTCCCTTTGTCTACTCAAGGCAAGCCAAGAGAATCACCAACTGCTAAAAAGTATCTTTAGCCCTCCTCAAATCAGAAGAGTTAAAGAGTGATCAACACCAGGCCAATTTTAATATTTATAACTGCACAGGGTAAAAGATGCAAACCTACCATCCTGTACACCATTTGAAATTCTCAACTGGCAAATACAGGCTGTTCCATCAGTTTCTATGCCTGATACATAACACTGATCTACACAACATCCTCGCCTCTGAACTGGAGAGACCTGACTGTGGCAGACGGACCCTTCGGTGGACAAGAAGCTGGCTGGATGGCTGCACTCCTAAGAGCTGTGAGCTGTCAACAGCTCCATGTCCAAGTGGGGCCCAGCATCCTGGCATTCCTCAGGAACTGATACCGGGACGGTTACTCTGTTGGCAATACGGACTGAGTGCGCCCTCCGCGAGCTTGTTGACCACATGAAGCTCTTTGGTGTGGTCAACATGTACAAGGGAAGAGATGTCACCCGGAGGGACCTTGACAGGCTGGACAGGTGGGAACCTCACGAAGTTCAACACAGCCAAGTGCAAGGTGCTGCACCAGCGTCAGGGCAACCTCAAACACCAATACAGGTCGAGCAGAGACTGGATCGAGTGCAGTTCTAAGGACAAAGACTTAGGGGATGTTGGTTGACGAGAAGCACCACATGACCCAGCAACACGCACTTGCAGCCTGGAAAGCCAAGTGTCCTAGGCTTCATCAAAAGCAGCGTGGCAGCAGGCCCAGGGAGGGCATTTTGCCCCTCTACTCCACTGGAGCACTGTGTTCAGCTCTGGAGTCCACAACACAAGAAAGATGTGGACCTGTTAGAGCAGATCCAGAGGAGGCTGCAAAGATGATCCAGAGGCCTAGGCGTCAATTCTATTAAGACAGGCTGAGAGAAGAGGGTTTGTTCACCCTGGAGAAGGCTCTGGGAACACCTCAGTGAAGCCTTTCAATACTTAAAGAAGGCTTATGAAAGAAGACAGAGCGTGACTTTTCACACAGGTAGACAGTGACAGATAGGACAAGGGGGAACAGCTTTTAATTAAAAGATGAGAGATTTAGATGAGATGTCAGGAAAAAATTCCTTACTGTGAGGGTGCTGAGACACTCAAACAGGTTGCCTAGAGAAATTGTGGATGTCTCATTCCTGGAAATGTTCAAGGCCAGGTTGAGTGGGGCTTTGAGAAATCTATCTAGTAGGTGTCCCCACCCATGGCAGGAGGGCTGGAATGAGATGACTTTGAAGGCCCTTTGCAACTCACACTATTCTATGATAAGGGGACCAACAATAGACTGTAGATCTTCCTTCTTAAGTACAATAATGTCATTAAAATCTAGTTTTATCATCTCGTCTTTGAACGTGATGGTAATTTATTTTTGTGATGAAGATATAAAAGTAAATGATTACGTAGATTATGATGCCATAAAACACAAAACGCAACTGCAGACGAGAATAAAATAAAAGAACTTTCTTTAACCTGAGCCTGCAGTATGAAATTTTAATATCTATGCTGCTGAAAGTGTTAACTTAAAACTAAATTCTAAAACTAGGAACAATACTAGCAAGTGTCTGATTTGCAAAAGTGCTGGGCCCTTCCAAGTCTCACCTAGGTTTTACAACACTGCATCACCATTTCAGCAGTGTATGAACTATCCCATGAAATGAGATAGCACTCTTGCAATACAATATGCAAAACTAACACATTCCACTGGCACAGGATGCAATCTGTGTACTACTACAATATATTCTTCCCTTGCACTTTTGAAACACAGAACTTGAATGGACACTGTGATGTACCATCTTTATTATCAATATTTTATTTTTAAGAAATAAGATAAGCAAACACTTAAGTCGAGCATGTTAAAAAACCCCCACACTTTGTGCAATAAAATTGTCTTCAAAGACTTACAGATAATCTTAATTATTAAAATTTTCTAACCACCAGCAGAGCTTAAAATCTTGCCTGTTTCAATAATACACTAATATCTGCAAAAGGAAGTAAAAATAATCTCAATATCTCCTAGCAAGTATATGAAATCTTGAAAAGGTTCCTTTTAAGTAAGTTGTTTGTTATGCCTTAAAGGTAACAACAGTTTTTCTTTGAACACAACTGTAGAAATTTTTTTCTGTAGTATGAAGGTCATGAGCAGAATTTTGGATCTTCAAAGAGATTAGGTTAACTTTTGTGGCACAGTTCTTTGGTTACTAAGAAAATGTGAACGTTGAAGTATATACAAATATCCATCTTGCACCATTCAAAAGCCCACTGCTATTTTAAATAATCCATTTGGAAGAATTAAAAAGGTGGTTTTTTTCTTAATCCACATTCTACATCTGCTAAAACTCTTTTTTTTTTTTCCACAGAGAGATCTGAAGTTTCATTCTTAACAATAAAATCAAAGCTTTATTTGCACAGTGGAAACATTTATACACTGTACCTGTTCAAAAAACACTGTCCAACAAAATTTGCTTTTGAGAGATTCACAAATGGTCATTTGTATGGAAGTCACGAGGCCAATAACATAGATGCACTCCTTTAGGATCGCTCCAGAAATCTAAATTGGCCTCTATTTTATATCTTCACTCATCTATATCCCTCCCACTAGGTTTTGTTAAAATGTCACATGAGAACAGCAAAATACTTTCATTAAACCTTCATTTACATTTATCTAGTTAGAACAATACTAAGATTCCACAATTACATACACCACTCCTTAAATCAGTCCCACAAATAGTCCTTACTAAAATTAGTATTAGCATGCATGCAAAATTAAGACTGTCCTTAAGTCAAACCAAGATCAGAACTGGAGAAACACTACAGCCTTAAGTGACACACTGATTTCTGTATTTCTCTTGCTTTCCAATAGAATATTAACAGTGGTGTGTGCTGAAACTGCCCAAGATGAAATTAGGAGCTGCATTACCTCACAGTAACCTGAAGAGGTTACTTAGTCCTAAGAGAAACTTTCCCCAGATTTAGTCTAAAGAGGCAGTATTATTTCCCCTCTGGAATTTCCCAGATGGCAAAAAAAGCTCACCTAAAAAGCTAAGTGACAGTTAAGCAAACTTTTCCTTCAGATATGAGAAGCTTCAAGATACATAAATGGTTTCATAACTCCAGTCCATATTACTGCATTTGTAACACAATGTTTGTGAAACAGAAGTGTCCTGAGAAAAAAAAAAAATTTAGATTTCAAACCTTCCCCCTTTCAAGAAGTTTACATTATTTTTGCAGGCAGGGTATGTCATTCTTTATGAATATACAAATACAAACATCATTGGAGTATAAAATAAAGTAGAATTTCTTTGTAGTGTTGTCTCCTTAAAACAAATCACAGATCTGTTTTTACAAATGGAGAAACTGAGTCACGAAGGCAAACTGACTCATTAAAACTCACACAGGAAAACTCGGAAGATCTCTATAAATTCCCAAGAGGTTTGTAGTGCAGAAAATTTGGCAATCTATAAAATAAGCTGTAAAATTTGAAAATCAGTATTTTTGGGTTTATTTCATTGTTCCCCCCAACACTTTTTGTAAAGTGTACAAAATTATTTTCTCCGAATTGTGAATCAGCTGTCTGCTTGAGAACATGACTGAGGCCATGAAGAGCTGCAGAGCTGTATAGCCCTCTAGGTCATAATATCAGAAAAAAATCAAGAACAAGAGTTTTCAACCTAGGGAGAGGAAAGAAAAAAGCAACAGGTTTCCATAAAGGCCCATACACTCTTTAGACTTTTATATATGTACTTTTAAATAAACAGAGTAAGACATGGTTTATGAAAAAAAATCATATCTTTATAAATAAAGATGATAAGAGCATGCATTGCTGGAGAATTAACAAAATCCCTTAGAGTTTGGCCTCCAAACACACTAAAGACATGCATTAATAACACCCTAGAAGTCTAATTATCTTACTGTTCAACTTTAGGTACACTTTAAACCACACATCAGTGCTTCTAAATGGTATCTAAATTAAAATTCTTCAGAGATTGAAGATAGTTTTTCCATTTCAATGCCTCACTTTCGATTGCTTAAATCCAGAAGGTTCTAAAGCTATATTGGAATAGGAATTCATATCTCATTAAATTAAGGATGAGATTAAAAATAGGCATTGAAAAAAAAGTGAACAATTTTTTTTATTGTTTCTTAAAACATACAGTTGCAGCCTCCATACTATGTATCAGAGTACACTACACCAACTACCAAATAATAAATCCTTGTGACCTCCCTTCCCCCCACTCAAACATATTTATAGTGGTGATACTAAAAGGTTCATATTTCATTTAGGGAAAAAATTAGAGCTTACGAACCGCACCTTCCCTCAACATTTGGATGTATATTATCACATACACAGTTTTATACACCAATACACAAAATAAATTGAGGAAGAAACGTAATGCCAAGATCACACGCTAAAAGAAATTCTGTGTCTTAATAAAGTAACAGGTTATAATCCTGCATGCATTATTCCCTTCAGCATTAAGTTCATTTTGTATTCCCACACTATGAATACATGAAATTACTACACTGATGTCCAGCGAAGGTGTTTCCTGGAAGGTGAACATGACGTTCACAAATGTGTTTCTACAAAGAATTTCGCTGACTGCCTCGGTGATCTTAATTCTCTACTTGTGTTGATAAATGTTACTGATTTTGTGTCATTAATAGGACGGACAGATGTACAGTGCCTATAAAAAACAGAGGAGCTTTTCCAGATTATTAAACCGACATACATATTACCTTACAGCAACATATACACACCCCTCGAAGGAGCTGCTTGAGTCTGTTGCCTCTTTCCACCCCCCTTCTCCCCGAACAGAGTGGTCTCGTTCACTTGCCTTTCACACACATAACCAATAAAATTAATCAGCTGGAACACAGCATTTTTAAATCGTAGTAAAGTCAAGAGATGTTTTGCACGTTATTTGAAGGGAACAGCCTTTTCATTTAAACATAGTAAGACTCTAATATGCTGCAGACAAACGCACTGCATGGGGTGTGGAGGACCCGAGCTGATTAGATTACCACAACATCAGCCTGAGGCCGCCATTTTTAGAATCTCTAAAGGACAAAAGAGGGAAATTAAAAAATTTGCTCCACATTTTTTTAAAAGTAACTTTAAAAGTATAGTGATGATAATCAATTAATCATGCGTTGTAACTGCACCCATGGATATCTCTTTCTTTTCACTGATCTGAGCCCTGAGTAACAAAAACGCTTCATTATTATTCCTTTAAGGTACTGTAAATAAACAGATTAAAACATTCCTAAATCTAGATGAAGCACTGAACTTCTGCTTTTGACGACACGTAGTATGGACCATTTCAGGGGACCTCAGGGCTTTCAAACACCGCACATTCCCTAATGGCCGAGTATGGGGGAATACAGGACCTTCATAATCAGGCTATATTATGTTTCTCTACCCTATTTAGTACTACACAGCGAACCGTTTGTTTCTCCTCCCCTATGTCTGCAGCAATAGGGTCTAACCCACCAATACTTATCGCTTCACGAGAGAGACTGATACATGCCACCCAGGGAACGCGAACACTGGCTGCAGAAACTAAAGCAAGAAAGGGATGCACCAGTGTAACTACTTACAGCCTGGAGAAAGGGGGTGGGGAGAATGATCCCCTTTTAAATTGGCACAGAAACTCCTGGGGACTGCTCTCCGTTTGTCCAGGTTACACCACGAAGCGGAGATATTAACAGGGAGGGAGGCAGGGAGGCGGGGGTGTGGAAGGCACAGAGATTAGGCCTATAACGAGCCATTTTAGCACCACAAAGCAAAAATATACAGGATGGAGGAAAAGAATAGGTTTCCCCAAGCTTCGTAAAACTCAATACGCAGTCCCAATAAGGCACAAACCCGTTCTGAAATCCGCCAGCCCAAGGAAGCCTATGTTGTCACATAATAGCTCCTTTTGGCTCATTTTCCAAGCATAATGCATAAATCTGGCGTAACTGCCAAAAAATTCTCCTCAGCTCCTCCAGTTACAGTAACCCGCCATATTCACAAGATATAGCGACAGCCTGCCATTTTTTAACCAAACCCCACAAAAGGAGAAGCAAATTCAAGGCAACTTAAACAGAAATTAAACACATTTCATGGTGGGAAGGAGTTCTACCCGCACCGAGGGTAATGAGACGTTCCCGTCGCATTTCATTCCCTTTCTGCCACCCCCCCCCTCCCCCAAAGCACCCACAGCAGAATATGCTGATAATAACCAAAGACTCACCTGTAATGGTCACAGGCCAGGCAGCAGGACCCCTCAGCTGAGCCCTTTCTCTATCCCAACCAAAACAATGCAACAGCCCCACTGCGGATATCCCTACACTAGGCAGGACTCAGCCCTCAGCAAGCTCTAGTAAAAGAAAGAAAAGGGAAAGAGGAGACCCCCCCTCCCCCCAAACCTAGCTCAGTGCGCAGAACCCTACAGGGACCAGCTCAGAGGCGCCCTTGCCCTGGGACCTGTGTACAAACCCCGCCGCTGCCGCCGCTGCTCCCGTGCCTCCCTCCCTCCAGCCTCCTACGCTCCCTTCTATGTCACTGCCTCTCTCTGGGAAAATGGCGTCCGCTCTCCCCTCCCTCCCCCTGCACGGGGCTCACCCGCCCCGCCTGACAGGGGCAGGGTTACCAAGGCGAAGCCAAACAGCCGCCATTTTGCTTACGGGCCGGGAGCGCAGCCCGCGCCCGCCGAGCCCTCAGTGTCCATTTTGCGACACGGCTGAACGGCTCAGGGGGTCTGGGCGCGGCCGCGGCACCAGACTGCGGCAGGGGCTGGGCAGGGGGGCCGTGAGGAGGGAAGTAGGGCAGTGGAGGAGGGGTGGCTGCAGCGGGGGCTGGCGCCGGGGGCGATCCGCAGCCCGCGCGGGAGGGGCGGGGGCTCCGTCCCGGCCTGGTGTGGGGCTGAGCGCGGGCGGGAGTGAGGATGTCTGAGTCAGAGCTGCATCCTCCGATGAACAAACGCCAAAACTCCCTCCTCGGCCGCTCTCCCCCACCCCGACCTCCGGCTCCTTCCTCACGACCGTCGACGCTCTCAGCGTGCGTGTTCTTTGTGAACTTTAAACTGAGCACATTTGCGCCACAAGCTGCGCGAAAAGCCGGACAGACCTGCCGGATCTCACACACGCAGAGGAACCTTACTGAGGGGCGGGGAAGAGGGGGGCGAGCAAGAAGCGCGAGCTTTGGCCGAGACCAGCTCAGGAGGTTTTGACTGAATCTCTCGAGGCTAAGAATCTTCCCCGAAGCGTTTAGGACTCATGCATAAGGCAAGTGGGAGAGAGCTTCTTTCCTTAAAGCGAGTGGGACAGCACAACGCGTTTCTGTTTTGCGGGGAACGAGACGAGCAGCGCACGAGCCTCGTTTGCCCTTTAGGGAACAGCGCTCAGGGAGCAGGAACAGCGTGCTTCCATCCGGACCGGCGGCGCCGGCAAAGCCAGGAGCTCGCTCACCGTTTCAGGGCAGACGCAGCCTCTGCCATTCGTACCGAGCCCTTCTTCCTGCCACCATATCTCCTCCCAGCTCCCCCCTCTGCCCGCACGCCGCCCTGTCTCCCCTGCCCGACTTCAGCCCCTCCAGCGATACGGCTGATTGAGGGAGGGGAGGCGGCGGATGGGGTTTCATTCGACGCCCACCAGGGGCTGAGCGAGCCTCCTTCAGTGCGCAAACTCGGGGCACCAGATAAAAGCTGGGCTGGCAGCTCTTACCCTGCCTCGATGGAGCCGCAACATTCGGGTGACTGGAGAAGCAGTTAGCAGCAGCGCCATAGACTAGCGTCCCCCCACACCTTGAGCACAGAGAGTTTGGGGCTCTAAACAGCTGCTGCTGCGGCAGGAGGGAGCCGAGGTGAAGGGATCTGCTAGCTGGTTGGACGCAGAGGAGGCGGCTGTAATGGGGCATTAAGTCTAAGGGAGGAGGGGGGGCGATTAAACGTCTTGTGATCATGGCGGAGTCTATGGGTATTTTTTCCTGTCTAACTCTTCTGTGCGTGTGTCTCTTGTTTCTTTCTCTCTCTCTCTCCTTAGGGCGCTTGGCTGGGGCTGCTCGCTCGGGTTCTGCCTGTTGTTGCGCGAAATGGCGGCTGGCGTCTTGGTGGGTTTGGTTGTCGGTTTTTTGTGTAGGGTTGCCTTTTTTTTTTTTTTTTTTTCCCTTCCCCTCCTATTCCCCTCCCCGCACTTGTGCCTTGGCTGCGGCTCCGCAGCGAACCGCGGCGGAGCCCGAGTCAGGAGGGGGGCGGGAGCGGCGCGGCAGCCAATGGCCGGGCCGGCTGGGGTGGCCCGGCGCGCCCTGATTGGCTGGCGCTGACATCATCCTGCAGCAGGGGTAGCCGCAGCTGGGCAGGGTCGGGAGCTGCCGGGGGAGGCAAAGGGAGAAAACGGGCGCCATGATCCCAGCGCCAGCGAGGAGCTCCGCGGGCAGGGCGTCCCAGAAGAGCTGGTGGAAAAGGAAAGGAGGACCAGGCCTGGGCTTCTTCCCAAACAGTGCCGGGGCTGTGCGGAGAGGAGCGGGGGAAGAGCGAGAGGGGAGCAACTCGTGCCTGCCTTTGTAACTGCGTCAGTCCAAGATGGCGCAGGGTGTCCCTGGAGAGGGAAGGGAGTTGCACGTCCGCCGGAGGTCATGTGACCGCGTTGCATTCCTGTGGGGCTTGGCTGCGGACCAAGCTGGCTGAGGCGGCGGCGGCTGCCCGGGACAGCCCGGGCTTCCCCCCCGCCTCCCGCACCGCGCCGCGGGCCCCGCGCTGGTTCCCCTCCCCCGTCAGCCTTGCGCACCAGGGTGTAGCTGCTGCCGAGGAAGGTTCTCGCTTCTCTCCTTACTCTCCACCCACCTCCAGGGTGTAGCTGCTCTCGGGGGAAGCTTTCCATTCCGCCCCCTCTCTGCGCAGGGCTTTACCCACCGCCAGGGAAAGTTCCCCCTGGGCGCCTGCTGGCTCCGCCCGAGCGTGGGAGCCGGGCGCGCTGCCGGTGGTGCGGCCCGCCCGGTGCGAGGGCACTCTGCTCCCGGGCAGGCTCCCGGGGTCACCGAGTGGTTCCTGCCGAAACAGGCGTTTTAAGCGATGTTTAAATGACCTCATTAAAGCCGCTGAGGAAAACGCACAGGCCATGCGGAGTTGTTCTTCTGACGAGGAGGTCGTGGCTGCTCCGTTGTTGCTCTGCCGGGGGTACTGGGCAGGGGGGCCAAGGGAGAATCTGCGAGGTGTTCATGGCTTTATTCTATTTGAACAGGAAAAACGGATCGCTGTTCTTTTATTTGTGCGTTATTGCATCCTGTTGTAGGGATTTGAGCAGCTTTTCTGTGGGGTGATGGGTGTATTCCAAAGTCAGGCCGCAGTGGCCTGTTTCTTTAACACAGGAATTGATGTATGTACTTGGTGCAGATGAAAACTGTGGTTTGTGAATATTGTGAGGATTCCCCATGTTGTACTTTTTGAGGTTCATAGGAAAATGAACTCGTTACACAGGTCTGGGTAGGCTTGGAAGATTAGCAAATATATTTTCTTGGTCTTCTATTATTTAAATATTTTGATGCAGGGGAAGTGGAAAAATGTGTGTTTTCCAATCCTAATGCTTTTCGTTAAGGAATGCAATTCCTCTTACTGTTTGGGTGAGGTTCTTGAGCTTTCAAAGCAGTGCAGTGCCAGCTCCCATGTTTTGTTCTTGTATGCCACGGTGTAAATTTAGCCACTGCATCTAACCCAATGAACAAATGAACAGTTAGAATTGCTGGCGCTTTAAGGGTGGAGGTTTATTTTATTTATACATATTTCGCATTTTCTGTTGTTATTTTGTCCCCAGATAGAGAAGATTTTTTTTCTTTTTACTTCCCCAGTAGTGACCTGGTAGGGGATAAAGCTTGAATATTTCACGAATGTGGTGTTGAGAACTACTGGAATGAAAGTAACTGAGTGTATGACTAACACAGAAGGTTCCTGTATAATAGATGGTCCTTAATATGTGTTACATAAGTAATATGGTGAGGTGGAGTCCGGTTACATAAGAACTGACTGGGGCCTTGGGAGCTACTCTAAGTAGTCCATATCGGTTGCATATACAGCCTGCAGGGCATCCCTGTGTTGTGGCAGGAGGGGTAGAAAAACAGGATTGGAAACATCTAATAGCACTGCATTTTTCCTTTGTAGGTTGTATAGAGGATACCAGGAAAGAAAGGGAGAAGACAGTAACTGAGAATGACACGGTGTGAAGCTTTCAAAAGTCCGGAGTCTCATCTGAGCTTACCTTTTAGGACATAAGCTCAGTTTCAGCACCCCGTTTCTTTGAGTGTCTGAGGGTGGCTGTCAGCTGAGCATTGTGCCAACCTATTTCTGTGCAGACTACTATAAGGAGCAGGATTCTTGCGTCTTAGAAGTTGTGAGGCTTTTGTTTTGTTTGGTTTTTTCGAGGGGGGGAAAGGCAGCTTACTGGAAATGGTGTTAGGAGGAGGCAGTTGGTTTGTTGACATTGGATTACTGATTCTTGTGTAGGCATAGTTTGACACAAGGTAAATACTCCCTTTGTAATGGAAGCTTCCAGAGAGGATTTCAGTGTACAGTGACTCTCTTAATACAGAACAGATTTATGTGTAAATATTCTTTGCAGGTGTGTTAAAGGAAGAACATTAGTTTGAAGTAAAAGATGAGGAAACCCCCCATATTTTATTAGCAGTTACATTTAAGCTTGTGTTCTGTAATTATGAAACAGGGAGTAAGGGCCTTGTTTGAATGCTTATGTTATAGAATACTCTGTATAAAATACTTGGGAATGAAAAACTTTAAAACGGCACCTGGAGTTTTAATTCTTAAAGTAGCCTTTGAGGTAGCTTAGTTTTGTATCAGATTTTGCTTGAAAACACAGAAATTAATTACTTTGGGAGTTCTCAGTAACTGGCAGCTTATTGCAGCAGTACTTGAACAGAGGTGTGGTTGTGCTTTCATGAAGCTATAGAAATGAAGGCAAGTTTTAATGAGCTGGTAATAATTTCTTGTTTATTTCTCAGTTGTTTTTGTTAGCTGTTCTTGGGGAAGCAATATTAGTTATCTTGAAAGAAACAGCTCCAGCAGTGTTGCAGTGCAGTCTTAAAACAACGTCTGATGTATTCGGAACTACTTCTGCCGAGGGAGATGAGTAAAATCCAAATGCGCATACTTCTCTGAGACGGAAACCTCGGGGGAGGGGATTTGCCCAAAGGCCAGTCTGATGCAAGCTCTCTGTTAATCTGGAAGGAAAGGGGAGGGGAAAGAGCTGTAGGAGGGGGAGACTGGGTAAAAACGGGCACGTAGTTTACATTTTATGGCCACAGCTTACCAGGGAGAGTAACAATTTCGACTGAACTGCAATTCGTTCCTTTAATGACGATATTTTAGTTGGCTGGACGTTATCCAGCAGTTAGAGTTGTGGTTCTGACTTGCCGTGGAAGCCTGTCTGTGCATGTATGTGTGGTCTGAGCCTTTGCAAAGACCTGTTATTTAAACACTGTTGTTTACCTTTAGCCTACAAAGGGACTGACAGGAGTTCAAGGGTATTTAGGGGAGAAGGAGAGGGATACTACCAGCGTAATAGATCCGAGTATGCAATAATGTGATAGTTGAAACAGTTGAAGTGGTGCCCATGCTGAAAGAAGATCCTGCACCTTTTGTCAGCTGTTCATTCTTGCTTCTGTAAGTGGTCAGGCGGGAAGTAGTAGTGAAGAATGGATCTAACATAAGCCTAATTGTAATGAATAGTTTTCTAATGTGAATGTTCATTGTGTAGCTTCACAAATGCTCCTGTTTGAACAGGAGTGGAAAGAAGCAGCTGCTGGGAAAATGGAGATGTGCAGGTTTTAGTTGTTAGTGAAATTAGGTATGCTTTTTCTCAGCAAAGATACAGTTATTAGGGAATTTTGACAGGCAGCTCTTAAAGCCTTTTGGCTGGTGTAACTAGAATCACTGCTTAAGGAGTCTAAGAAGCACAAGTCTAAATTTTAAATGTATGTAAGGTACTGGTAGATTGACTTGCAGTTGTAGGTGGCAAGATCACTTTAGACTGACTGAAATTGTAACCTGCAAAAGTTAAGTGAATGTTACTTCTTTTGAACTGTAGCCTAGTTAGGTTCAGTTTATTTTGTTGGAATGGGCTAAAACTTGAAATAGGCTTGCTTCTTCCAGAAGTGGCCGGTAATCTAGTAGCTGGGATATTCAATGATGAATTATTCCTACAGAATGAGTTCTGAGCCACTTATAAAATGTGGTATCTGTGGGTCACAGTGGTCAGTAGTCAAATGAATTTGCATTATCAGTTTATCCACCTGGGTATGGAAAGACCGTTCACCACTCAAACAGCGGCATGGCAGGAACTTCCTTTGCACACCACTTCAGGCTTTGTTATAATGAGTCCTTCTGAAACAGTTGTGACTGGTAAGGTTTTTCTTTAGCAGGAAAACAGGTTATTGGCTGCTCCTACAATTCTTAACAGTTGAGTTCCTCACTTAAAGGAGCAACTTTAAAGCTGTTGTGTGGCCTTCTAATCCTGGGATTAGTGGCAAATTTGCGCCAGGTTCAGCTCACTGCTGTGACCTTTGGGTAGTGAAGTGGGACAGTGGTTTGTTTTCTCCTTCTAGCATGACCTTGTTATTTGAAGTAGTCTTTCTGATGAACTTCTAGTTCCTTTGGAGAGCAATATTAAACTCCATGTAGTTACTTTCACAAGTGAGGTAGCGCTCAGACCCAATTATAATGCAGCACTAGCCCTGAAGCCCTGTCAGTAACAGTTTGAAGATGTTGTAAATAGCCGGTGGTTCCTGAGTAATACAGGATTTTTGAGGATCTTCAGGAATAAAATGGGGAAAAACAGTACCATTTTTGGAGACTTGGACTGTGTCAGAGTTGGGAAGTTACTGAATTGTGGGCTCCAGCATCCCAGAAGTGTAGCTGAAGGTGCTCCTATCACAGAAGGTGTTTGTGTTCCTTGTAAGCTTAGAAACCAAGCAAATCTTAGCTGCTATATTTGTGTGCTTATTAAGTGTGGTACAAAGGAAATGCCTTATCTCTGCTGGAAATTCTTGTGACTGCTCTGTCTGCAAGCTTGTTAATATTGCATGGCCATGCAGTGGATATTACTCAAAAGTAGAAATGCAGCTTGATTGCAGCAGTATGTTATGTCTCTTCAAAGGTTTAGCTTTTGGGGACTGCTGTAGTCCTACTCAGTGTGGTCTGTTAGGACTTATGGAGTTTCAGGAGTATTCAACAGGATGAGAGAGTTGGGGTTTTTGAACGTGGAGAAGAAGGCTATTGAGGAGACCTCACTGCAGCCTTCCTGTATTTAAAAGGGGCTTACAAAAAGTAGAGTGACTCTTCACGTGGGCAGATAGTGATAGGACAAGGGGAAATGCATTTAAACTAAAAGATGAGGTATTTAGATTGGATGTTAGGAAGGGATTCTTAGAGGGTAGTGAGGCACTGGGACAGGTTGTCCAACGAAGTTGTGGATACCCCATCTCTGAAAGTGCTCAAAGGCAGGTTGGATGGGGCCCTGAACAAGCTGGTCTAGTGGCAGATGTCCCTGCCCATGGTAGGGGGTAGGAATGAGGTGATTTTGAAGGTCGCTTCCAACCCAAACCGTTCCGTGATGTCTGACACCAGAATGGTGCACTCAGAATGGGTAGCTTTCTGACATTGAGTACCACTGACTATAATAATGGATTTGTTCCCAGCAGACTTCAGTAGACTGGCAACTAATGAAGTTTTGTATTGCTGGAGTTCAATTCTTAGTATCTTATCTAAAGCAGTATTTGTCTTTCATCCATTTTGTCATGTCTATGGATCTTTGATAGGTGCTTGACCCAGTCTCAGTACAGCTGCTATAGATGAATCAAATACAAGTCCAGAACTACCTTGTGTGGCAGATATAGGGTGTCAGAACTAATGGGGGGGACACAAGAAGAACATAAGCTGAAGAGCTAGCTGGGAAACAAGCCTTAACATCCAATTCTTGTGCTAAACTCCCTCCTCCCATGTTCCTGCCTTTAATTAGCAGGTTAGAGGACTGACATGAGATTCCCCAAATTTTAGTGAAATAAGGTAAAAAAAATTGGAGATGTAGAACTGTCCCTCTTTATTAGTGCAGACAAAGCAATCTCTCTCGAAGAGACTGTGAGACTATAGCTGGTCATAATACTGAGATAGGAGTTGAATCTGTAGCCTAAGAGATCTTTTAGCAGCTTCATTCTGGAGTAGGTGCTCAACTGTGCTGCTCTTAGTTGTGCTGCTTTGTTTTGGGTCACAGTGTTTGTGGCCCAGTGCTGTCAGGCTGATGATAGATTGTGCAGTGCAGTCTTATCTGCTGAGCCAGGGTAAGCTCTCTCAAATTCCATCCAGAACAACTACGGGCCTTCTAATTAGAGAATTTTATAGGAACATGTTACTAAATGTCATTGTCACAAATATGGTTTAGAAGACTACTGTTCATAAAATGAAACTATTTCTTTATCAGAGTGGTGCTACACTTTGAATTCATCTCCAAAGCTGTGCTCCATTACCCCAGCATACATGTGCTGGAACAACCTCATAAGCTTATAAAGGCATGCTGGGCAGTTGTCAGATCCTATTTTTAAACTGTTTCTGAGAAACACTTCTGTCTCCTATCTCTGTGCAGTCATAGGAAAGGCTATACTTCATGCAGGAGCCACAGTGTCTGGGCTCAGCTAACAATAATTTTTGAACTTGAGTATCTCCTCTTCAGAGATAGTAGAATTCAATGTGCACTGACTTCTCTTGGGAAGGAGAGACGACAATAACTAGAAAATAGTGGTAATGGGCTATTGAGTCCTTGACTGGCGGTATCAGTAATAAAAGATACGGGTCTTTTCACTCTCATGACCAGTGACAGAACTTGAGGAAATAGCATGAACTGTGTCAGGGGAGGTTTAGGTTAAATATCAGGGAAAAGTTTTTCATCCAGAGGGTGATTTAGCACTGGAAGAGAGGCTCCCAAGGGAAGTGGTGTCAGCACCAAGCTGAGTTGAAGAAGCGTTTGGACAACACTCTCAAGGCACATTCTTGGGAATGGTCCTGTGTAGGGCTGAGAGTTGGATTTGATGATCCTGATGGGTCCTTTCCAGCTTGGCAAATTCTATGATTCTAGGTCTATGGTGCTTGACAGTCTAGCCAAACTTTAACAGGAATGCTGATGGCTAGTGTCAGAGCACCTGCTTTACTGTTCTCAAGGAAAGACAAGAAGAGTTGAGATCTGGAACACTTGAAATGGGGTCTCTCCTTGTGAATCTTCAACATACCAGGTTTGCTTAATCTGCTACTGATTTGTAGTACAATTGCATGACACTACTGTATGCCACCCTTGAATTTTCACTAACATTGGAAAACTGTATAAAAATGCATATGGGTTTCATAGGCAAGCAGAGCTAGTATTTTAAAAAATGGCTTTTTCTCTGTGTCCCACGTTGCCTCCTTTAGACTAGCCGTGAAATACAAATACTGTATATGGGTATTAACATACTCCTGCTATACTGGGATGGGAATTGCAAAATTGAAAGACCACTTCAGAGAATATATACTGTGTGGCTTGGGGCAAAAAATAAAGAATACTGGTGAAGCATTTAGACTTGATTTTGTTTGTCTTTTAAAATTGGCAGACAGGGGTATTTCAAACTGGAGAAAGTACTATGAACAGGAAGAAAAAAGAATCATGCTGCTATAAAATGAATTATACAGTGCAAAATCAACATAGTGGGTCCTATGTGTCTTAGAACTCTTTTGAGACACTCCTGGGACCCTGCAGTTGCTAGTGTAGACCTAATTGATGGCAGGGAATCATCATTTCAAAGCATTATTGGGACTGTAGCCTGAAGGCTTTAGCTAAGCCTGCACTACTTCTAAGAGTTGACAGTGCAGGGTCTTCTGTTTTTTCTTTTTCTAGAACAGGTAAGCTGTTCTTCCACACTTTCTGCAGATTGTCCCCTACAAATAGTGCACTGCAGATTGTGTACTACAAATATTACTGGCCTTATAAGTGCAGCTGTTACATAAATTGGTTTGTCTTGTCTTCTGTTTTAATAATCCTATTCCCATTTAAGTAAATTGAAGTTGTTAACAGAAACCAAGGAGACGAGCAGCAGCTATCTGAATTTTACCTTGAGGCTAAGTGTTAGTGTTTATAGGAGGGAGGGGAACTTACCATTGGACCTGTTTTAACCTCATCCTACAGTTAGCAAAGCAGGGTAATCTGTTTGAACGGTATAATACCTTTTGTCTGTTTACGTAGGTAGCCCTTCATATTTCAGTAATGCAGTGACACCGAAATGGGTTCTAGAACTGTTTCCTCATTTAAAACAAAACAAACTCCTTCGATTCCACATATTTCTGTAACCTAGTGAGAATATTCATATACTTTGGTCCTCGTTCTGTTCAGTGTAATGGCTCTGCCTTACCTAGTCTGATTAGGTCCGTAGGCTTCAAATTTCTTCTGTGATAAATCCTCACATCCTTCCAATGTATTTTGTAAATAACATATCACAAGTAGGCAGGGATTGAGCTGTCTACAAATGCTGCTTCTGTATAGAAGTGGCTTGCTGAAAAGTACTTGTGCGTGTCTGTAGATGCTGCATAGAGGTTGGGTTTTTCCCTGTAGCCCACCTATGTATTGAAAAAAGTGTTTTGCTCTGGGTGCCTCTTTTTTTGCTTGAATAGTGTCGAGCAACATTTATGTACTGATTGCACTTAGTACATAAAAGTAAACTCTATATAATATATGCTCATGTAAACTTTACATTCTGTTTAGAATGCACATATTAGTATGTGTAAAATATCTGTTGCATCTTTCTAGAAATAACGTGTTGCAGTCTTGGATCACATTTCAAATCCAAAGCCTGTAAGGGATGTCTGAAGTAACAGTTTAAGTAATGGGTTTTTCTTGCATGATGCAAGAATGGGTATTGTTTTACAGTTGGTATTATTTATCCTTCTGTATTGTCAGTTCCTCCTATAGTGATAGACAAGCAGAGAGGAAGAAAAACCCTGAACTGTGTCCGACAAAGCAAGTCCAGTAGACCTCGTTTTTCTTTACATACATTTCTAAGATTGAATGGTTGAATCTGAATTTTGGATGTGCCCAGTTGGCACGGGGGTGAGGAAGAGGTCTTTGCTGCTTAGAAACACTTTAACTGTAGTTCATAAGCTGAAATCTTGCTCTATTTGTCATATGATAAATAAAAGATGAGATGTTTCATTAAACTCACTTGCTTTTCCCTTACATAAGGCTAAAGTAAGCACTTATTTTAATGTGTATTTTTTAGTCCCATTAAGCAGGAGCATATCTGACATGATACCTTTTTTAAACTCCCTTAGTATCAGCTACCTGATGCTCAACTGGAAATGTTCGAAGGGGACTCCTGGTCTTTCTGACTCTTACAGGGAAAAATAAGAATTGAATATATTCTTCTGAAAACAGAATACGCATACGCAGTATAGACCCAAGGTCCATTTAGCCTCTTTAAAGTAGCTGTTTTTCAGCACATGTAAGCTAAAACAGTGAAAGCACAAAATACCAATATATGTGAATGACTGTGCTTCTAATTACAGATGACCAAAGGGAGGATCATGGAGCCTCTACAGGTAACTGGAGCTCTTTAAAGGGATGGGTTAAACCAAAGGATGTATTCCTGATGTTAACCAGAGAACAGTTGCTGGGAAAGCATTCTCATCAACACTTGTGGGTTTTCTAAGCTATTGTTCACTTAATGTTTAAAAAATGGGACTGAAAAAAGCCTGAATATGAGTACATCGTCAATAGAGCTAGCTGCAGCAAAAGGGTGGGCTTGTAAAAAGGAAACCTGACTGCAGTCTGACTGTCTTGGTTGGAAAATAAGCAGGCCTAACCTGTAGATCTTGAACATCGTACAACTTTTAAGTAGCTCAGGGCTATGTATGTCTATGATCATAGAAAATATGAAAACAGAGGCATTGTCTGCAACGATGGAATTCTGAAAGACTGGTTTAGATGGGATCTGCATGTGAGTAACATCCCTGTTTCAAGCAGTTATACTGCATCCTCCATCACATGAGTCCTAGCTGTTGTGCAACAGGAAAGCCTAGCTTTTTTCCATTCATCTTCTGGAGCTCGTGGAGGGAAACACAGATTGGACTTGTATTTAACTATAACTTCCTTCCTATTGGGAACTCATGTCTGAACTGTTACAGATTTCTGGCCGTGTGGTATACTTTGGTTTCCTGCCCATACGTGAAATTTGAGTAAGCTTTGGATTCTCGGGGTGGGGAGGGTGACTGGGAGACATCCTTATGTGCAAGTAAAGTAATGTCATGATTGTCTCCTTCCCCAGCTTTCTTCATGTGTACAACTAGGTATACTTTATGGTATATCATGCTCAGCTGTAGTATGTGTGAGCTAACAATATAGCATGTAAGATTTATTTAAGCTTTCTTATTCTCAAACTTAAGGACTCTTTCATTAAAAACTTAAGATAGTTTTGCTATATCCAAGTAAGATTCTGTGTTACTTCAAAACATCAAAAGAAAATGACTGGACTGGAGGATAGCTCAAAGAATTGCAATTTTGTGCCTGAATTTTTACCTGCCAGACAGACTGCCAGAATCAGCTTGTAGGTTTTCTATGCAGTAGATAAATTGTGAGAAGTACATGAAGAAGTCATGGAAACTGGCTGAAGAATGAGGAGGATTGCTGAAGAATCAGGCATACAGAACAGGAAGGTGCTTATCTTTAATTATATATACGTTTTGTTTTGAATCCTCTTTTGGAACTGTGTGTTCATGCCCAATCTCCTTTTGTAGCTTTCTGAAAGGGAAGTTTGAACCAGAAAATCAGTACCCTTCTAAATGCAGGAGAAACTGGAATAAGGAAGCCTGTGAGCATGCACGCCTCCAAAGTTCTGCCAATGCTCTGTACCACTTAAATCTGTCTGAGTAGCATCATCGGTCTTGTGTTTTACAACTCTCAATTACTAGGAATTTAACTTCAATATTTATAGATGGAAGTAGAAAGAATATGATTTAGTGCAGTCTAATTTTTATACTGTCATGGAAAATCCATTTGGTGGCAGCTGACTGTATGTAATCATTTCTATTTTGTAATGTGTGTGATTTTTTTTTTTTCCCCCTAGCTATTTGTTCACTGTTTAACTTCAGGTTTTCTCCAGAATATTGTTACAGAGGTGTTTGTTTTCTAATGTGAAAGAGAGACTCTGCTAAACCTGCAGATTTTTCAAGAGAGAGCAAGAGGTGCGCAAAAGGGGGAAGCTGGTGCTCAAGCTCACGAGTCAGAATAGGCTTGCAGTTACAGCTTAACTGACTAGCAGGAAAAGAACTATAGTTTAGGAACAGAGTTGGCAACGGGCTCATGTCTGCCCTCAGAAAAGTAAACTTTCCTGCCACAATCTCCTGATCTGTTTGGATAATGATAAAAAAAATACTGGGCAAAACCCAAGAGTTCTGTGACTACTTGGCCAGAGTATAAATATTTCAGGCTTTATTGAGCGCTTGTGTGGCTTAAACATTGCAGCAAGGCTGTCTCAGTTATTTTTAGGTTGGGGGAGCAGGAAGAATGCTTGTTTCCTGTCTTCCCCTCCCCCAGGAACCTGGGGTACCTTAGATGAGAAGAAAAGTAACAACGCCTGAGCTGGTTTATCAGTTCCAATTGAACCATGTCAGTACACTTCCTGACCCCCTCTGTGGAAGGGGGAGTACAGCCACAGCAGTTACGTTGCAGTGCTTTGACTATATTCTTCCTTTCGAAACAACACAAGGGCATCGAGCCTCTCAACCAGAACAAGCTGCAGCTTACTTGATAGTTGGGTATGAACAGTCCCCAAAACATGGCTACTAAAGCTTGTAGCTAGAATCAGTCTCCAGCAACTCCAGTTGCTGTTACGGGAACTTTGATGCTGTACACAGCCATGACTAACATGAGAAATCAGTGGAACTGAATATTCCAGTGCCTCTTAGTCATTATGGCATTGATGCATTTAGGTAACAACCATTATTAATGTCTTCACATCAGCTGTTACTTCTTCTTGTGTACATAGCTACAAATTACTCCTAATTGTACATGTTGATACATATCCACCCTTTAAAACAAAGGAATATGATAACCTGGTAACAGCACCTCTCTAGTTTGAGCTATATCAACCTGCTTCACTTGGCAGTTCAGGGGTTTCTTGTTACCTTAATCCACAGAGGCATAAAGAAATTCATAGTAGTGCCTTGGATTTTCTCCTAAGGGGCAGATGCAAAAAATGCATATGGTCCTGGTTACTGGTACAGTAAAAAATTGTGTAAGACAACACAATTGTTTCTTTTCTTGTTGCATGAGTATTGGCAGAAGTACACAGGTGTTAACTTTGGGAGGAAAAGTGTCTGGGGCTATTGTGTGTATCTCATTATGTTTGCAATTGATGTGCACATATTCTTAGTAAAAATAATCACTCTTCCTGACAAAAATCAGTCTGCAGCAATCCCCCTAGAAGTATGAAGCTTCTTGGCACTGTGAAGCATGTGCAGAACAGGCCTAGAATCACTCCGGCAAGAAGCAGTTAAATACTAGCTTTGGCATACAGAAGTGTCCCCATGTGTGGAGGCAGGATATGAAACAGCAGGCTTGTCCTAGTGTGCTTCTCCAGCAGCTACACAGAAATGTCACTACTGTGCAGAACTGTGCTTTTTCTCCAGTTTTCTGAATCTTTTCCACTTAGTGATGGCGGTCGTACTCTGTTCAGGGATATTGGTTTGCAGTTTGGTCTGGGGTTTTGTTTCCTTTAAAGTTAAGACTTTAGAAAACGGAACAGATCTTGCTTCTTACTGTGATTCATCCTGCTGAAGTAAAGATTTTGTGCTGGTATTAATGCCACGGAAAACTAGTTATGTCTGAGAGGATACCAACAGAGAAAACAATTTTCAAAATCTTGAACTCTGGGGAAAAAATGGAGTATCTGCTTACAGAAAGGCTTACAACCTCTTGCATCACTGCTTAGGCACAGGCAGTCAAACCTTAATTCCCTGATGTCTGAATCATGCTCGTTCAGTTAAAAAGACATAGCAGTGTGGTCACTTGACTAGTGAGAAAGTCAAGCAATTCCATTTGGCCTCAAATTTATTTTTTATTTGCAGATGAAAATCAAGTTTTTTGCTGATAGATAAACTTCTTCACTGATGTAGTTCTATGGACTTGTGCAGTTTGCACTGCAGCTCCATCCAGGGGATTCTAATTTTCTTACAATTATGTAATAAACTGTGTGAACACTAAGCTACTTGAATATTGATGGGAGTACCCCATCAAAAGATAAAAAGGAGGCCTTGTTATTAAGTACAATATAAACATAAGCTAAAGTGGTGAATCACATGAAGGACAGGGGCTTAAGTCAACATACTTTCCCTTCAGACCATGGAGACCAAGTCCTTTGTGGGTATGGAAGGGTCCAAACATAAGCACAGCACCTCCTGTTGTTCTTTATAGAGTTGTAGGTGTTAGAACTGGGGCTCCAAGGGGAATCATGCTCCAGTTCTTGGTTTTACGCTTCAGAATAAAGTCTTTTACTGCTTATTTGGGAACTCACAAAAAAACTTGTCCAAGTTACAAACCTTTCATGGGAGAAGAGCATATCCATGTGGTGGGTGGGGATTTTTGATGGGTGTGGTTTAAGAAGTTTGTGTTTCACAATGAGCCTTTCAAAATTCCTGATGCTGGTCTGATTATACATGCCTTAGACACGTGAAACAGATGTCATTTAGCCATGGATAATGTAGCCTCTTCACACATCCCTTGCAGGCTGAGAATAACATCAGCTAAATTTAGAAGACTTGGATAAATTCTTCATATAGTGGTCACCTTGGACTGCTCTAAGCTGTGTATGACCATGTATTATAATTACACCAACATCTGAGTAGAAAAGAAGAAGAAACCACTTGGTTAAAGCCTTTTGTTATTGTTCAAAGATCAAAATAACAGGATGCAAGTAGTAGGTTGATACATGTGTAGATTGAGATATATATATACACACACACATAATACGGCTAAAGGGAGTGCATTAAAATTGAATTAAGGACTTCTAGGTTGAAGGCAGCACTGAAAGCTAAAGAAAGGGGATGGGGGAGTTGTTGAGGTAAGAGGATATCAAGCAAGAAGCATGGTGAGCTAATCCAGGAGTAAGAGAAGGGCCTGTAGTGAAGGGAGCCATCTTTAGCAACAGCGAAAGAACAGGAAGCCTTACGTGAGAACCTGCTGAAACTTAATGTCTGTTGGCTAATGACACCTGTCATCAAGGAAGCAGTGGAGAGGTTTGCTGGATCTGGGATCATGGGATGGACAGAAAGCACTGAGACAGCTGGTGGAGTCGTTAGCTTGGCCTGTGGACTGGAGGAGTCATGGGGCTGTTTGGAAGAAAGAATATAACTAGTTGGATAGTAACCCAACTCAGTGAAAAGTGATTAGTGGTAGGGCCATGTTAATCAAGGTGACTGAATGAGTTCAACTCAGTGTTGAAACACTGCCAGCTTCATAATGTGCCTCAACTAGGAATTGGCATGTGGGGCCCACTGTGGGGGTGAGGGGCAATAGTGCTTGAGGTGTTCTCTCTGGGTGCTCTTCGCCAGTCCTAAGGGCTGTTGTTCTGACACCACAGCATAGTGCTCCATTGCTCCAGCTGTTCATCATTTGTGGGAGTATGCTGTGAACAAGGGAGTTGCTTTCTCCTATCCTTGAATATAATTTTTGAGTTGGGGCTCAGAGTGGATCTAAGATTAGTCAAAATAGAGGCAGAGATTTTGTATGGTATGAAACAGAATCCCTCCAGGCCCATACTGACACAGAAACATCTCTTCCTCTTTTTTTTCCACTACTCTTTAAAGCATGTAAGTGGATTTTCCAAAGCACATAAGGCAACTAGAAACTCTTGGATTGAGGAATTTTGTTACATAGGAAGTCTAAGGCAGAGACAGGGCAAAGTCTTGTTAAAGGCATTAAATATTACCATGAGATGCTGTTAGCTGTAGTCTAAGTTTGTCACAGTTTAACAAAACTATTCCTGCAAGAAATGAAGCGGGGATCTTTTACTGATGACATGACAAGAAATAAATTAGACAACAGTATGCAGCGTGTAATTATAAGCTTTATAAAACAAGGGGGTCCAGTGGCCCAGGCAGTCTGTTCTGACATTTCTCAACTTTCTCCTGCTTGATTTCATGGTGTTACAAAACATAATGAAGATGAGTAGAACTGGATTTTCTGCAAGTGTGTGTGTGCTGAGCATCAAACACTTTTCACTTTCGTTTCATGGATTAAAATAATGCAATAAAACCAATGAACTTAATGACAGAGCAAGTCCTGCTTTCATAGACCTTTTTCTGCCATCCCCCCTTGCCTTACCATGGTAACTCCAGTACCTCATGAGTTACTAGTAATGCTGGCAGAGAGCAATGTTTACAACTCAAGTCTGTTTTTTGGATACAGGCTTCAGTCTTCTCTAGCAAATTAAAGCCAGATGGGAACAGCAGGGAGCAGAATGGAATTAAATTCTGTTATGTGGCTTGTGATGTTAACAAAACTCTTTGGTAATTTTCATTGTTATTTTGCCTAGAAAATGGCTTGTACCTTCCTTCTGTGCAGTCGCTGTAATGTGCAGTCTTCTTACAGCAGTTCACCCCAGCACGCTGGAAGCCTTTGCTGAGATATGTTGCTTTACTTCCATTGCAGTGACAGACAATGGTATATTGTGTTTTTGTGGAATAGTTTGGGGTTTTTTCCAAGTGAAAGGATAAAACTGGTTAATCCAGACAGAAAAGCTTTTTCCTCTGTTCTTGCACAGCTGATGGAGGTGAAGTGCAGTTGTTTTGCAACATCTAACAAGCCTTTCTCTTTTCTCCCTTCAACTACCATAGGTGAAAGTACAATAAAGGGATACTCGTTGAAATCCGAGGAGGGAGGCAGGCTCAGTCAACCAAAGCTTCAGTGGTTCCAGAATCTGTGTTGCAGACAGGATAAGGATTTTTTTCAGTGCAGTTAATGCTGGGCTTTTTACACTGGTTTCTCAGAGGAAAAGACTCAACATGTTGAATCACAGAAACGTTGCTTCCTGCTGGGGTTTGGGATTTCCTTGCATGGCTGCAGGAGCTGTTTTTGCATAGTGCATCCTCTCAGGCAGGAACTTGCTGGAGATGAAGACAGAAGCCAAACAGTTCTGTGCAGAATGTAATAGTTTCTGACTCAAATTGTGTGGTAATTGTCAAAATATCATAGGGTGTGGTAGGAACTGCTGTGTCTAACATTGCTGAGGATTTATTCCTTCATAATTTGCCTAAATGAATATGATATGCTAATGTCAATTAAAATATGAAAGTGGAGGAAAGATTTCTTGTTGTTTTCTAGCCACTTGAAACCTGATAGCGTGCAAAAATAAATTTCAGTATGCTGGAGTATTCATGTTCTCTGGTTTTTTTTCCCCCTGGTTGCTCATTCTTAATTCCTATTCTTTCTGATTTGCCACAAAAAGAAAGAAAAGCTACTTGCTGTAGCTTCAAAAATATTAACTCAGTAAACTCTGAGCACTGAAAATATGATAGAGTTTCTAATTACTATTTAGTTTCACTAGGAATTAAAAACATGTAATCCTGGAAGTTACAGTAGTAAATTGATACAGAGTATTTTGACATAACCTCTGTTTCTTACGGCTGTTTTCTTCCTAGAAGGAAAGTATTCCTAACAGTTTGTTACAGTACTGAGTTCCAGTGTCAAACATACAATGGGCACATTTACTGTGAAGAAAAACTTCAAGAGAATTCATATGAACTCTAGTTCTTCAGTAGTTGTTCTTGATAAAGCAAGTCTTGCAGCTTCAAGAGGCAAACAGGAAAGGGACTGGGGGAAGGGGTGGTAGTCCAACTTTCAGGAAGATCGACTCCAGTTGGGAGTTCAGCTTTCTGAGTGTGGAATAGTGTGAAACAGTGCATTACTCCTGTATGCTCTTTTTTCACGTAATTTCAGATTTGCTATGTTTTTACCCTGCAGTGCTAAAGGAGAGCTCTGAAGGATGGCATTTCTCTCTTAGCTTTTAACCTCTGCTGTTCTTGGTCCAGTGCTTGTACAGCAAACAGTTTCTTTTAGTGGACCTTCCTCTGGTGCTGTTTGGAGGAAAGGGAGAGAGTTGATCTTAGCAGAGTGTCTGAAATAAGGGACTTCAAAGGGCTGCCTGAAGTTGTTAAACCTAATGTCTTAGAGTATCTGGAAAAGCCACTTCATAGGATAATCCTTCCCAGCACGTTCCATTACAATGTTTCCAGTGCCTTTGCGTTTTCTTCTCTGGGCTCTAGTGATCCTAGGACATGAACTGGCACCTAAAGCAGTACCAGAGGTGCAACTTCTCACTTCATTTTAAATAAGTGAATCTTCTGTCCCTAAATATAGTTCTTGCCAGGTTAAAAAAGGCTATATATTTTAGTTATATTTTATATTGTTATTATTATTTCTATTATTTTATTAGTTATATTATATTTAGTTATATTTTAGTTAGATAGAGTCTGTGGATGTAATTTGGCATAATACGAATTTTTTTCAAGCATTTTTTAATGAAAATTTTCCTTAATGGTGAATGACAGATGTGTAAACTAGTGTTAGACTCTGTGTGTGTCTGTTTGTTAAAGGAAAAGCATGTTTTCGTGGTGTGGTTTTTGGACTTCCAGACAGATTACACAAGCTCAAGAAGGCCCACCCCACATCCTGTGTAGAAAACTAGCTCACAGAAATGCCCATTGTTCTTCAGGATTATAAGTCACTGTATTTTCTGCCTGCTTTCTCTTTCAAAGTACTGTATGGAAAATACTAATGCAAAGGAACCACAGCAGCTTAACAAGTGCTTGGTCCTGCCAGGTACTGAGCACTGGGCCTTTACCGAAAGGCTGGGGGGCTGGGATTAAAACATCAGGCTCCCTGGGTAGAGAACAAAGGTTTTGTGTTGGTAAAAGTAGCTGAGAATGTTTTATTAGCTATGTGACTCAATTGATAATTGACATACTTTCAGCCTGAAAGTTGTTTGTATGCAGCCATGCCAGTATTTACTGTCTTGGGGAGGAGTTTGAGAGTATGCATTTTGCTTCAGGCACGGTCAATTCTCCTCAACATTGCTTCACCGCTGCTCAGTCATGAACTGCAAAGGAGAGAACGTGGAGTATCTAGATCTAATACCTCTCCAAAGTGGTAGTGATTAGTGTTTCTGAATCTCTACCCATGTTTACTGCTCAGTTATGTGTTGTTCCATTTGCAAGTTAATGGACCTATCTATAGAGAAAGGTGTTATCAAGCCAAAAATGGTAAAATCTGTTCACTCTTCCCTTTCTTTTTGTGTGTGTTTAACCTCCATTACCATCTTGGAGCTTATTTTTTAAACAGCTGAGGTGCTGTATTTAATTTTTAATTTTCAAAGAGAAGAAATGTTCAATGTGAATTTTAAAATTCTCTTCTTATGGTTTTCTTACTTTAAAAAAGCAACAACTTGTATTTCTTGCTAGAGTTCAGTACCCATTTAAGACCAAAACATTTGTTATGATAATACAGATGTAGCTAAGCAGAAGGCTGCCAGGAGAGTGTTTGAGGCTGTGTCCTGCTTTACTGCAGTCCTCTGAAAGGAATCACCTCCCTTTAGTCTCTGCCAGTCTCTTGACTGTGCAGCATTCCCAAAACATGTGGCCCATAAAATGGGATTATAGGGAAGGCATTCAAGTAAACAGAAGTTCCCTCTGGACGAGATTTGGTTCTTCATGCAGAGCTCCCGCGTGCTGTAGTCTGGCACGGCAGCCTCATTTCCTCACCAGGAACAAATTCTCCTCTTGGTGACCCCAAGAGTGAGAGACCATTTAGAGCACGTCCATATTTTGGGGACAGTCTCCTCCTGGCTGGCACAGTGAAGCCTGCCTTTGCAGTGTTTTCAGAAGGACACACCCAATTACAAGTTGAAGGAAAATAGTCCTTTCTGTGTCTCTTTAGTGTCTGTGTGTAACAATAAATGACCAGTCTCATGATGTGGTTGTAGCTGCCAAAAATCTGCAGTGAATGTACAGCTGTATCAGTCATTAATTGTACAGTATTGCTAAAGTGGCCCAGTGCTTTTGTGAATTGTGTTCAAGGGTAAGCAGCTGCTTGAAGGCAAAAACCTTTGTGCTTCCATGAGCACACAGGTGTACTGCTGGATAGTTGTGTATTTCTGTGATTTCACAGTTCTGTTCAGCCTGTTCTATTGAAAGTACAAGACCTGGGATACGTTCAGTCTGCGTTTGGAGTACTTTCAAGTTCCTTGTTGAGACTAAATTGTATTGGTCTCAGCAGGGAACATTTCCAGACCTGCTCCCTGCATCCAGTCCTGGCCTCAATAACTCAAACTGTCGTTGCTGCTCCACCAGATTGCTCTGTGTGGGATATCAGGGCACAAAGACTTCTGTCCTGGGTTCCTTTCACTGTAGCTCTTTTTCATATTTTTAAAAAACTTGTCTCAAATGGATGTTGTTCTATCTTTCGAGTGGATGCTAGTCATCATGGGAATGGTTCGGTCAGTAGTGTCCCCCTTATCATGGAATAGTTTGGGTTGGAAGGAACCTTAAAGATCATCTGGTTGCACGGGCAGGGACACCTTTCACTAGACCAGGTTGCTCAGGGCCTCATCCATCCTGGGCTTGAACACTTCCCAGGGTGGAATATCCAGGAAGGAATATCCGCAGTTTCCCTGGGTAAGTTCCCTGTTCCAGTGCCTCACCACCCTCACAGTAAAAAATTGCTTCCTGATAGGTAATCAAAACCTGCCCTCTTTCAGTTTAAAGCCATTCCCCCTTGCCCTTTTAGCAAGTCCTCGTCCAGTTTTTCTGCAGGCCTCTGCATACTAGAAGGCTCCTTACACCAGTATGGAGGCTTCAGGAGCCAATGGCCTTGTCTTGGCTTCCTGGAGGTGCTGCAGTGTACCACAGCATGGAGGCTTTCATTCCAGGGAAAAGCAGCAAAAATTGTGAATGTTGTCCTTAAAATAACAGGAATTCATAAATTCACTTAGGTGACTGTGTTCCAGACATGCTCTGCATTTGGTCGCATTGTTGATGTGCTACTGGGTATTGGTGAGGAATGTGGTAAGAGAGCCCTACAGAATGGAAGACTGCCCTCTGCCTTCGGACAGCACAGCCTTACACTTTTTGACTTTACCTTTTTTAGAGGTGACTCTGGATACAAACGGTAAAACTTGTAATTGTGGAGCCTTGACCCAATAGCAGCACTGAGAATTTTCAGTTATCTGAAGAAATGTACGTCAGAAATTCTCGTTTTTTTTGTTTCTGCACCTGCTGCAAAGAAGTAGAACAGCCCTGGGAACAGGCAAGGCAACCCAGTTCCTGCCACTGTCAAAAGCAGCGAATTCATTCATTCGTGTACCCCCCATTGTAACCGAAGCAAAGAATTATTTGCTCTGGGTTCTAAATCAGGAGTCTCTATTCTTTCTCTTGTTGTTTGGTTTCTTTTGAAAGCCTTTACAGTGGGCAGCACACTTACAGAATTAAGGGAGGTAGATTTGGGGCCTGTCGCTCACACCACAGGTGACTGCACTCAGTAATGTCATTGTCACAGCTGTACACAGCTTTTGTTTCTAGAGGGTCAGATTCTCTGCCCTCATCTAAAGGAGGGTATAAATGAGAGAAAGCAAGCTGACTTAATTTGATAGCAGACTGCTGATAGGGCTAGTGCTTATTTGAAGACTGCTTAATCCTGTTTAAGGTTAGGATTTTTTTGGAAGGCCTCTGATTTCAGGGTGTATTTTGTACAGAAGCCCATGTAAAAGCTGGGGCTGAATTAATCTGTCATTGCCTACATATCCATTGATATTTTCATTGTATTTCAACTGCATAATAGTTAAACAGGATTGTTAAATAAAATTTTCTGAAGGTTAAGGAGATTAATTGTATTTTTAATACCTGCAGGTTTATAAGATCTGATGCTGAATTACGAGGAGAAGTAACAACATATTTACTGTATTTTCCAAATGTTAGGTAGAAGTTACAAATACAACAGCAGGGAACTGAAAATGTCATGTGAGTAACAGTATTTCATTTAGTAATTTCTGCGTGGGATCGTTTATGTTTGTACAAACTGGCAGTTTATGAACAAGCCTTTGAGGGGAATGATACGTTGCTAAGGCTGCAGTATTTTGTATTATGCTGTACAGATTCAGTATCGTAAATCAAAGGATTTGTGAGCTTCCTTCCCTCCCCAGTCAGTCCACCTGCGTACCAGCACTGTCAGGCAGGTGAACTTGCAGTGAGCTGGGTCAGCAGAAGAAACCTCACTTTCCTTGCAGTGGGCGATTGATGTGAGTGTAGCTCTGGATGGCTGTTTACAGAGTCAAATAAGTGCCAGTGCAAGGAAAGCAGGAGGGGAAACCTGTTTAGGCAGCAGTCAGCAATCAGATTGGCTTTGTGGTTTCATGAAGTCCTGTCTAAGTTATGTGCACATTTGTAACTGTGGAAAGCTGTGGTTGCTGGTGGTTTTGCTTCCCCCTTGCTGAGTGCCACCCCTCTCCTTGGTGCTGCCTCTCTGTCAGCTGCTGGACACACAGGCAGGTAGGGGACACAAACTCGGCTGGCTGTGAGCATCTAGGATCTGCTTAGAAATCTCTAAGACTGATGGAAAGAAGTCTTACAGATCAAGTGCGGCTCAGGTGACTCTGTATGCTTACGTTAATACACGATTGAATATGTGACTCTTGGGTGACTGCAAAGAAGCCTTGGCCCAGGCTTGAACAGCTGCAATTAGGCAAGTGAGCCATGCTGAAGGAGACGGTAGACCTCAGTGCAATTTTCTGGAAAACAAAGGAATCCACATAGTAAGAAGACAAATGCAAGAATGGCTTACCGAGATAGTTGGTAATGCACTAGTATAATTAAAAAAAAAAAAAAAAAAAAGGAGGAGGAGGTTTAAAAATCCCAGACAGTTCATCTGGTTCATTAGGCTGTTGTCAAAGTGCTGAATTTAATTTGAGGACTGGGATAAGGCAGGAGAGGGTCACCATCACCTGGGGAAAAAAAAAATGGCCCTGATAAGTGTCTTTCCAAGGACCTATTTTTTTTACTACCTACTGTTACTGTTACAAGTGACGCTGGAGGTGACTAAAGCTGGAAGAAGTTAGATGAACCAAACCTCTTTTCTCGTTTTCTGTTTAGTGCCATCGTTAGCATTCTTGGCAGCACTTCACAGATACTTTCAGTGGTTTTTCTGCTTGGTTGCACTTCCTGTCTCATGTACGGGTGTAATGATGTCATTCTTGCACACCGCTGTAGGGGGGCGCGGTGGCGTGGTCTGCCCAAACCCCTGCAAGAAAAGCTTTCTTGGTGCCCCTACAAGAAGACTTTGCTTCTGCTCTGATGGCTGAAATCCAAATGGAAAGTCCCTCTTTCGAGCCTCCCCTGTATGGAGTGGGAAGCAGAGCAGGAGGAAGAGGCAGCAGAAGTGCCTTCCTCGTGCCATCTTTGGTAGGAAGCTACTTACAGGATTGTCTGTCTTGACCTAAAGTGGGTGAGCCCCTGGAGCCACCATATCTCTGTGTGTGTCTGCATAGCCCTGTCTGGAGCTGTAGAGAAAGCAAGGGTAGGGAAGATGCTTATCCCTAAAGCAAACAAAGCAGTGGAAAATAGGAATGGGAGCTTCAAACATATGCCTGCTCCTTTGGCCAGACAGTCCTGGTCATGGGAGGAAAGCACTGAGAAAGTCTTAATCTGCCCAGTGTTCCTTTCATGGACCAGGAGAGCAGCAGGGTTTGTTTCTCTGGTTCTTCCTGTCCCAAGAAGGCAGCGTGGATGGAGCAGTTTCTCCTTGGGAATGTTGCTGCAGGAGAAGGAGGAGTGTGGCTGCCAGGAGGGAGCAGGCGGCCCCTCACCCCTGGGGAGTAGCCTGGGCCTGCTGCTTCGTGAGGTCCGTCCCTGTGCACCAGGCCAGGCTCTGCTGTGATAGAAATCGGTGTGTTAAAAATGAACTTGGGAAAACTTTTGAAATCTGGCTCAGAGGGGCTCTTCCAGCATGAGTCATCTGCAGCTGTAGAGGAGCCATGGGCAGAGCCTTCCTCCTCTGTACTCAAAGGAGCTGTCTGAGTGCCGGGAGCCAGGGCAGGGAGAAAAATACCCCGATTCATTTCCTAACGAGATAGGCATGGGAGAATTCCCCACGGGGGCACCGGTGGGGGTTTGTGGCTTTGTGTTTTTCAGTCACTGGGCTCCACGTAAGAACATTGCGCAGCTCGGAGCTCCCACCCAGAGGGCTGAAACACCCCAAGCCCGTCCCCAGGAAGCAGACAATGGTGTTGATATGCCTGTTGCTGCAAAGGAAGTGGCTTCTGTTATAACCAACAAGCAATCTGCCAAAGTCCACGGTTTGGGTGATTGCCAGATTAAATTAGACATAAAATTATTTAACCTTTTTGGCTTTTGTCTTACTGTCCGGATCTGTTTCTTCTGCTTCTTACCATTTAGATCTCACATATGGCAGGATATTTCCTCCCACGAAAACTAGTACAGACTTTTATTTAGGAAACATAAAATTGTTAACAGAGAATTCAGTTTTTATGTAGTAGATTATGAAAATATTCTTAAATGCTTTCAGTAGGGTAGCAAAACTGACGCTGAACCATATGCAGCTATGGTATTGCCCAGGGCTTTGTCATGTCCCCTTACTGCAATCATCAGGAAATGTAAGATACCATTGCAGAAAAGAACGTATGTGGAAGTCAAGACTTCAGCTGTTTGGAGGCATCAGGCGCCCTCTTGTGCCGTTTCTCGGGTAGCTTCGCAAGGCGAGCGGCTTCCCAGGAGCAGAGGCAGAGCTGAGCTTCAGCCTCTGTTTTAGTCTGGGGGAGACCGGTGTGTGCTTGGCCACCTACATCGTGATCCACTGCAGTTCTGATGTGTAGGAGTTACTTCTTGATGGGTCCACAAACATCAGTCCAGCTGTACGGTATGACCATTCAAAGTGAAGCTTCGAGTGGAAAAAAATAGACATCTTCCAAGCGACAAAAGTAAAATCTTTGGATTCACACAAAAGTAGCAGTGTTCACTAAATCCCAAATTTCTCTGATGGCCCAGATTTTAAGTTGAGTTTCAGATTTCAATGACTGTTAATAATATGCAAGTTTAGATTTTCTTTTGTGTGTCTTTGGATTATACTGTATGTTTATAAGTGTTCACCTCCTTGGGCTGCAGTAATATCAGGAAAATGTGCTGCATCTCCCTGGAAGTCAACTATGGGTCTAGTTAAATACTTTTCTTCAGATTGCTCACTGCAAATGTCTGAAAATACTCATTTTTCCCAACACCACACCATAAGCAGAAGTGCAAAAGCTAGAGTAAAAGAGGTACATTGATTTACAAAATTAACTAAATAGCTATGACACATCTGAAAACACAAGTCTTCAGTGGCTTGCTGCCTAAAGAAATCAATTTCACTTTTTTTGGTATGTGGAACTCAGAGTTGTTCAAAGCACACAAATATTACCATTTTTCTGGCCTGATGCAAAGTCCTGAACTTACTGATACCCCGAAGATGCAAATACAACTAAGCATAACGTGCTGTGCCAGCACTTTTCTGCCTTCCTGGCTCTTCAAGGATTAAAAGTGTTGCTTATTTCAGGCTTATTGACACAGAGTGGTTTGAGACTGGGCTACCTGTCATTCTGTGACATTTCTAGCAAAACAGCAGATTTTTTTGTATCAAGGTACCTCTCTGCCTGAAAAGTCCTGAGGATTTACTACTATAGAGCAGTAGCTAGAATATAAAAGAAGAATGGCCATGCTGGGCCTGGCTGATACCGACCCTGACTCCAGCAGACACTGACATCCACTCTTAAGTGGATGCCTTGATAAAAGCTTAAGAAGAAAACAGATATAAATGCTTCTTCCTTTACTGCTGTCCCAGTCTCCAACAATTTTCACATCCTAAACTGAATATGGGGTTTGTGCATTTAACAAACCTTGACAGATTTAATTTCTGAGATTTTTCCAGTTCTCCATTGACCTAATATTAAACTTTTGCATTCACAGCATCCTTCTTGCATTGATGTATTTGGCCCATGGTAAGCACTGACCATCTTGTCTTCTGCCTGTTAGTTTTAACAACTATTTGCCTCAGAAGGACCTTCCCTCGTGAGCCATGGCTGGTTGGTTGTCTCAAAAGTCTTCTTGAGGAGCACAGTTGAAAGCAGAGCCCTTCTGGAGAAGTCTTATAGTGCTTGATACAGTTTTTCCATTTACCAAAAAAAGAACAACAACCAAACCCAACAAACATCTGGGCTCTTATAAAGTGTATCATGTTGATCTGTTTATTAATTCTATTCCTTATTATAGTTTTATTATTATATTCCTTATTATAGTATTATTAGCAGTTTAGCTTTGTACAGATTTATTACTCTGCCAATAATTGTATGAATTTGGCAATGCCACTACATTTTTTAGTACTTTTCTACGTTCTCTCCAACAGGTCACAGAAGTGCCACAGTGTGATGTGTCTGTAGAGGGCAAGTAATGGCTGTGAAGTGTTTTCAAGCAAAAAGAAAATGCTGTGGAAATGCACAGAATTAATGTTGCTATGTAAATTTAGTGGGAGTTACCACCCATCACAGCAACAGCGTGGATACAACAAAATGGATCAAATAAAGGGTTTGTACATATTTTGAAGTTACTAAAAGTTATTTGCTTGTACCTAATGGCATACTTGAATTTGATCCAGTAAGGGCTAGAAATTCCTTTAGCCCTCAAGTAGAATTTTTCAGGGTCTGGGGCTGAAAACATGTTTGAGCACAAGCAGTTTTGGGGGATCAGATTGTAAGGATTGTTTCCAGCAGAGCAGGTCCAGTCTTAGAAGTTTTCCGTCTGCTCTGGGGGCCATCTACCAAGCATGGTTAACTGCTCTGTTCAGTGTGAGGGACCATCTCATGACCATACCTGCTGCTGTGTGAAATACAGTCCAGACTGCCAGCTGGGAATCTGCAGAGTACTGAGGGGAGGAGGGAAGGAAGAACTTTTCCTTTGCCCAGAGAGGTCTTTGTCCTTCCTTTTTCTTTTCCTGTAGAGGGTGGGGAAAGGCTCCGGCAGAGATAAAGAAGGAAAGTTTTCTGAGTAGTTGGGTATTTTGCAAAGAACTGGATGAAGCACTTTAAAAGGCACAGGACTTCACTTGAGTGGTTTGCATAGCTGAAATAGCTAATGTAAATGAATGCAGAGACAAATCTCCTTAGCAAAATCAGCCATTCCCAAGCACAGAATGTTGTCATTAATAATTTGAGCAAAGTGTGTGGTCGTTGTTGTTCTTTCATGAACCCTACCTACCTTAAAATATCAACAAAAGGCTCCTTGTGCCTGCACAGCTTAACCTCAGTGTTTGAAAATCTGACAGTGTCACGTCTGATGTAGCTGCTGGTGAGAGATCATTTGCAGATTTACTCCTAAACACATTGTAAAAGGCTGAATAGAAATGGATGCTTCACATCCTGTTCATCTGGTGTTTCACAGTAGGTGTGTGTGTACATGGTTTTGCCCTAAAATATGCAAGAGTAAGTATGATATAACTGAAAAGTAGCATCTTGCGGTTACAGGAAGAAGGGAGGGGGCAGGTAAGAGCGTGTAGGTAGCAGAGCTGCTGGCTTGCAGCAGTTCTTACTCAGTATTGCAGCAGTTAACTCCTGTCTTTTAAAATATGAATTGTTTAAATTCCATATGGAATGCTTTCTCAGACGTGCTAGGAGCCAACTCTGAGCTCTGACTGTTGCCACGTTCTGTCCTTGCGTGCAAGATAATTTTTACAGATAAGCATGAATAGAGTTCAAATGAATCTATCAATAATCGGTGGAAAGGATGTCATAATGTGAAGTCTGATACTGTACAAAAATATACGAGTCCTTGAAAACATGTGTTTGGAAAGGAACTGCTTTATTCTTAACGTAGCTGCAGGTCTGGCAGCAACAGCTTGTGAAGAGGTGTGGGAATTAGCTGAACAGACTCCCTGCAGGCAAGGAGAGCTGGGAGGCTATATGCTACCAGCAGGAGACTGACTCCTCATTTTTAAGTCCCTTTGGGGAAAAGGATGGTAAATAATTTTTCTTTGCTGATGAAACACATTGTGAAAGCCACAGTTCAGAAGAAAAAAAAAAAAGTGTTTACTGGAAATAAGATCTTAAATAAATAAAGTCAAAGGAAATATGGTATGTAAGATTTTGATTTCTTTCAGTTTGTCATGATTTCTTAGATTTATGACAATGGGCTCAGCTAAAAGAAGAAGATACATGAGAAAGGTGGGGAGAGGAAGAGGTGGCTGAAGATGAAACACACGTTTTTAATTACTCCATTGCTAATTCTCTGATTTGGATCTGCTTATAATTAAGTTAAACTATTTTCAGTGGCATTTTTCTTTGAAGTATTTGCAGCAATGCAGAGTATGTGTGGCATTGTGCTGAGTCTAAGGAAAAGGCAAACAGAAATACTCCCTTGTCCTGTGAATGGCACAGTCTCTATAAGGACTCCCATGACTATTAGCAGGCACTTTTTCCAAAATCTACTTTCTTACAGCATCAGTTATGTGAAACTTATAAAGCTCTCTGTAATGGTGCCCTCTGGTGACTCTGAGAATTTTTGCACTAGAATGAAATAAAAAGCAAGATGGAATTCGGCCTGCTACTGTGAAAATACTCTGGCAAGTTGGACTATTCATTAAAGATTAGTGAGCAAATTAGAGCTCTTAGAGTTGAACCAGGCAATATACACTAGCCATACACATACAGAAGTCCAGGAAACTCTCCAAGTGTTGTAGGAGCAGAGCTGAAATGTGTAAGATAGTCTTTCCCCCTACCATGCAAGTGATCTCTTGTACATTCATGATAAAAAGAAACCTGCCTTTTGGCACTGCACACTGATAATTTATTTTCTAGTGCTTAGAAAAAAGAAAATCAAAAGATAAAAAAAAAATTCTCAAGCTTTTCTTGATGCAGAGAATGTGGAGGACGTTAATTAATTATATGAACTCTTAGAAATAAGTTGTGCAAAGAATGCCTTTTGTATATTTTACACTTAGTGTGGCTTCTACACAGTCTCTGGAAAGCTGATTTCTTCCATGCACTGTTTCCTCTCCTGGATATTGTTTTTTGTCCACACAGTGTGTAGCATCTAACGTTTCTACATTTACTGCCCATCATTTCCCATCATACAGACATACATGACTAGTATTGCACTGGCTCTGGAGCTCATGTGGTTCTTACTCTGCCCTCGTTAAAAAGGATTTTTTATTTGCAGTGTTGTGTTATTTTACAGCCAGATCCATGAGCATACAGTGTCTGCAGACTAGTGCAGACAGAAGGAAACAAGAATGTGTGGCTGGGCATGGGTGGAATAGGTGTGGGCACCCCCTTCAGTATCTATTCTGTTTTAAATCATGACTAGGAAGTTATGTCCTAAGCAATGCGGATGCAACACTGGCAAGGAAAGGAGATATGGAACTCCAGGGTGAGTAACCCAACAGAAAGCCATCCACAAGCCGATACGAGCAAGGTGATTAATAGGGGATAAACAGAAAAAAAAACCAAAACAATCCCTCCTCCCCCCCAAACCTCTTGTAATAAATTTTTAGGAGGTGTGAACTGTTATCTAATTATTTCATCTTTGTTAACTGAATTCCCAAATTAGGCACATACTTGTAATAACTGTAGCAAGCTAAGTAACTCCTCTGCTTTCAAGCAGTGTTCCCCCATGCCATGCTTGGAAGAGGATGCATCTCCTCCATTCATATCCTTTGCAAAACAGCCCCTTAGGCACAGTGTAGATCTACTGGCTTTAATGCATATTTTCTCTAAGAAAAACTAAAGGAATAAACAAAATATTTGTTTTGACAAGATGCCTACTTTGATCATATATGTTAAGATCAGGAGGTACAAGTATGATTTTATCCTCACTTCCCAAGTATTACAATCTGTAGAATCTTCACTAACTTCTTCATGAAGTCAGTTATTTCCCTTTCAACTGCAGTCTATATTTTAGGAAAATAACTTGTGTTGATTTTACAGGCCATTTAGTGTCTGTAGAGGAGTTTGTGCTATCGTTTTGAGGCCCGATAATAAATCAGGGAAGGATTGTTCTTCTGTACTAATGTTTGCAGTGTTTCAGTGTATGTGTCTTGCAGTCACACAGTGCTTCCTCCTGACCCAGACAGTTACTCGGGTTCTTCTAGGAGGGCAAAAAAACCCCATTGATAAATCCATACATCTTAGGTGCAGTATCTCTGAATGTAGCAGGGACACACAAAAATTAGTACTTTTCTTAGTGACCACGCCCAACCTTCCATTTTTAGTTAAGCTGATGTTTCAAAGAGCCTCTGCTTCCTTCTTTATCAAGACTGGGACTGCTGACTCTATCTGCTGGCCTGCTGATTCTTTCACAAAGGCTTCTGTAGCTTAACCAGTTGTCTCCAAGCACCTCCTTCCGTCGCAAATTCATATCCCAGCTGGTGTACTTGGGCAGTGATTCCTGCTGTGCCCAATCATCTTCCTCTGTAAAGGAACTTAATTGCTGTTACATTTAGCCTGAGTGAAGCGTAGCTGCCAGGCCCACTGCCCTGTCTTCATCAGCCTGTGGCTGATCAGAGACCTGTGTGATGTCTTGTGCTTCCCACAAGTCTGACAGCCTTTGGGATTATAAAAACAGCAGTGGAAGGAGACGTGTGGTATGATTGTGTAACTGGTTGTAGAATATTGTTATGGTAGGTGTAGGAATTTTGAACAGAAAGGTATTGGCTACGAGAGAGGGAGTTTATATACACAGAGAGCCATGCAGAACTACAGAGAAATTCCACATCTGAGGTAGGTGGAGTATTATCCTTAGATCTCATCAAGGAGTGGGAGTTTCCAGTCAGACGGCTCATCCACTGACATGTTGGGGCAAGTGACTCAGCTCTGCAGTAGAGAAGAATGTCCCCAGTGCTGCTTTCCTGGAAGCGCCTTCACCTGGAGATTTGTTGCTCAGGAATTAATTTGCTTATGAAAACTCATCACTTCACAGAGCCTGGGGTGGCAGAGCTGTGGGCAGGTGGCTCTCACGAGGAAGAGGATGCGCAGCTGTAAGAAGCCTAATTAAGACTTCTGACGAACTTTCCACTGTAACTGCATCAGTAATTGTCAGGGTCTATGAAGTAAATAAAGGTTAGTTGTTCTCTCAGCCCTGATCGTTGCAGAAGTTTGCAATCATCCTATCTTACCAGGGATGAAATACGTGAGGCCTATTCAAGGAGGCATGGTTGCAATTCACTGGTGATTTGTTACAAGGAAGAGCTTTCAGAAGTAACACAAGGTGAGCCTGGCAGCAGTCAACTGACCTGTAATTTCAAGATTGGGGAAATTATTAGAAAAAAAGAAGCAGACTGTTGCAGAACTCACAGCCTGGTAATTTTCACGAGCTTATCTCTAAATCTCTGTCTAAATCTCCTGCACTGTACAGGTTTGTTCTGAAAGTTACCCTTCTGAGAGAAAAAAAGACACTCATGTTTCTGACAGAACAGTTTTGTGAGCTGCTTTCTTCCTTCCAAGAAATTGGCCTTATAAATAGCACTGATACCACAGTCTGCTTACTCTCTGTAGACCTTATATCCTAACTTTTTATTTTATGTGAGAGTAAGTCGGTTGGAAAAATTGATCCTTGCAGGGAGTGGCTCGGTTATGAAGATACTTGAGCCAAATCCTTAACTCCTGTAAGTTTTGGCCGATTGTGGCTGCACAAGTTATTTTTAAGCCTGGTTTGAAAAGGCTGGTGCTCCTGTAAGTCCTCTGCATATGGCAATGGACCAAAAAAAAAAAGTTGCCATCCCAACAGGTACCTGCTAGCAGGAGCACAGTTGGCAAGCGCTATGCAGGAGAAGCAGTCTGGAGTCAACACCTGGAAGCTGACCTTTCATGTGGAACAGGAAATTGTTGAACGTCTGGAGTATCTGCTTTGTCTGCTGTCAGCTTTTCAGTCTCCTGAACAAGATAAATACAGCAACACATGGAGTTTGTGGGTCCCTGGGCTGCCATTGTGCACATTCTTCTGCATAGGAGAAGGCAGAGAAGCAGAGTAATTAAGAGCATCCCACTGTGCAGCCAGATGTGTGAGTATATGTCTTCATGTGTTGGCCCCTCACCAACCAAGGTGAAAGAGGTCTTTTGAGATTATTTCTGTCCAAGGAAGCCAGGTGGTATGTTCCTCTCTTCCCTCCAGGATGGGGTTAACCGCATGAATGGAAGTGCCTTGGCCTTGTTCACCTGATAGATTGCTCCGATCTAGCAAACCTCTGAACACTTCAGCCTGGATTCGTTCAAACTCTTACGCTGATATAAAAAAATAAGTCTGTTGCCACATACCCTTAGGATGCAGCTTTACTTCCCAGGATTGTCTGTCTTACAGTAATACTTTCAACATGTGCTTCAGAGTGAGGCACAAACCCAAAGTGACTTGCTGGTTGTGTGACTTTACCCTTTCCTCTTTCTGACATATGTACCTCGGGGAGTATCTGATTGATGCATATGGTAAGATAGCAGCATGCATTGATTAAGTATATTCCAAAAAGGGGGGTTCAGTTTCTACTGCATAAGGAAAAAATTTAGCTTGTCCTTTTGAAATACCCTGGCACTGTGTGGGTGCAAGAATTATTTATTAGGGAGACTTTAAAGTTGGATGAAAGTAAGAAATCCTATGAGAAAAATTTCTGTTTGTTTCTTACATTTTCTGTACCTCTCCCTCCCCCTGGACTGTTCAATATGGTTAGAAGAAAAATCTTTTCCAAGTCCTTTAAAATACCATCAGATGGAGCAAAAGGAAAGCTGAACTTGCCCCACAAGCATTCCCACACTGAACTGTTAGATGCTCCAGCCCCAGAGCTTTGGGTACAGGGAAAGTACGAGTAGGAAGATGTCCTTGGTGTTTGTAAAGGGGTGGATCACAGACTGTCTCTTGCCTTGGGTGCTTCAGGGAACTGTCTGGCAGAGCTGAAATCATCCTGCAAGGGGATGATGTGGCAACTTTGGTGGCAATACCAGCCTACAGACTTCCATCTTGTTCTCTGCCCCTCCTTGCTGATTTCCATGCCATGGGGCATGATACTCATGGCTGGATTAAAACAGCTTCCTAAAAACAGCACTGAAGACCAGAACACTTGTGGGGCAGGGTCATGATGTTCTTTAAAGCCAGAGAAGCCCAACACTGATCTGATTTACAGCATGAATGCACAAGGGGTTGCATGCAGGGGATGGCCTCACCCACCCATGGTGTGGTAAGTGGTGCTTTTGCCCACTGTGCTGAAGAGGTTCCTTGTTCTAAGCCTGTAGGTTTGCTCCAACTTCATCAAATCATGAACCGTGAGACTGAATGAAGATGACCCCTGGTGTATTGTTTGCTCTGCTTACTGGAAACTGCAGGGCCTCCAGGCAAAACCAGGAGAGCAGTGACTGGTTGTGAAGTGTGTTGGATCTTACCTGCATTCAGTGCTATCAACACCAAGGGGCTTGTGTCAGGATTCCTGGGAAAATGTAGTATCATAAAATGTAGTGTCTCTGTGCTTCAGAGCCACTGAGGAGGCCTAGGGGAACTTCAAGTGTAGGGAACAATTTGCTGTCCAAGCTCCACCAAAGCTGCTCAGTACTGTGTCACCTCTTCTACTGGAATAGCACTGTCACAACACTGTGTTCAGTAAGGAGACTTTGAGGAGAGTTTAAATTCAACAAAAAATGGAAATACAGTCTACTAAGCAGCTATAACTTTCTTCTGTCATACTTGACAGGAAAGGAGACAGAAACCATTTCAGGTACTGAAAGACTAAGTGAGGTAGAACCGCTTCAAGTTTTGTAACACAAAACTGCATTTCTAACAGCTTGTTAAAAAAAAAAAGCCTCTCTCTTTTACTCTAGTCAACTGTGAGTAAAAGCAATTACCTAAAAGCTTATTTTCCTATGCCATTTATTATTAAAAAGAAAATGAGAGAAACTACATACCAACATTTGTTATAATTTCATTAGTATCCAGGTAGATCTAATTTATGTGGAGGTTCTGTTTCCAAGATGAGGATCAAATTAATCTCATCTGACAGACAACTGAGTTACAAAGGCTTTACATGAGAACAGTTCTCCAATGGAATGTAAACAAGACACATGGATTAATAAGGTCAGACATACAATAGGGAGCTAAATTATGGCAGAACTCAGAAGCCAGCAATACACATAGCTAGACCTTCTCAAATGATGTGAGTTAGCATGCAATAAACGAAAGTTTTAAATTAACCCAGTGTTTTACCCTCTGGGCAGTAGAACAAGGAGTTAGAGGAAATAAGTTTATAAACCACAGAAGTAATATGAGTCTGTGCAGCAAGTTGTAAAGACTTGAATTTCTCCCAAAGACTTGCAGATTTTTACAGTGTTAAATATCACTGTAATTGTTAAATCTTGCAGGAAAAACCCAGAGAAACAAAGTGTAGCATAAATGTAACATCTGAGACTTAAAATTTATGGTCTGGGAACTGACTGAAGCCGCAAAAGCAGAAGAGTCATGTAGCAAAATGGTAAAAGGGCATCCCTGCTAAAAGCCTTGTGGAAAGTGCTAAGCAAACTGGAATAGTTCCAAAATATGTAGGTGGGATTGCTCTTCACAATGCTGGGATTTACTCCATTATTGTCCAAGTGACTCAGCTGAAATTGCCCACAATTTACTGGACATATTTTATTGTCAATACATTTTGCCCTGGCCTTTTGTCTCTGGGGCTACATGACCTTAATTGACCTAAATTTCTAAAATGGTGGCACCAAAAGGTCCTGATAACAGCACTGCACTTTCTATGTCCAAATATTATGTCGACTCATCTGGGTGTTTAGGAGGACAGCATGTCATTGCTTTGTATCAACATTTTCTTGGTTAATCAACTGCCAAGAGAAAGATACTGCCTTCCCTGCTATAGGACTGAGCTCTTTCTCTTCTGTGACACTTTCAGTTGCAAAATGACCGTGAAACTGATTCCTAAACATAGAAAAGCACCTATTTGAAGCCATGATGCTTAATTACATCAATCAATTAATGAATCCTGTTTGCCCCTACTGTGGCAGAGCAAATAGGCCTTCTTTCATTCAGCGGTGGATTATGGTTAGATGGGCTTTGTGCAGATAAAAACATAAGCTTAAGCAGATTTAAGAAACTCCTTAAAGGACAAATATCAAATAATCTTGAATTCTACCTTTGAGCATTTAATGAGGGACTGGGCTCTGAAGGATAGTGGTTTATGTCTCCAGCATTTTTTCAATCCTGTCTAAAAAATGTCAAACATCCCCATTACCTGCTTAACTATCCAGTGATGTTTTGGATCCTAAATCTCAATAATACCTATTAACAAGGATTTTGTAGGTTAGCTTCAGGTGTCACTCTTCTCTGCTCTTCCAAATCTGCCATTTGCAATTGGCTTGTTTTCCATTTCAATTTTTTCCCTTATTTGCCTGCCATACCAAGATATATGCTGGAGCTCCTAAGCACTTTCTATCTTCTAGTTTTTCACTCACAACAGTATGCACTAAGTGTTTCCCCTCCCTCTCTTCAGGCTCCCCAGGGAAGAAAACCCAGGCATGTTGGCCAAAAGGGAGATGCTCTAGCCAGATACCATGCAGGTCAGAGCATCCAGTTCCCCTAAATCTAGGCACAGCTCTGATGCCCTTTTTCTGTATTCTGTTTAGATAAAACTCTCTGTATGTTATTGTACTTTTACATATAATTCCCTAGGGAGCCCCTGGTGGCCTAGTGGTTAGATCGCAGGACCTTCACCGCTGAGGCCTGGGTTCGATTCCCAGCCAGGGACACTCCCCGGGCAGGTGGAGCTCGTTAGCCCTGTAANNNNGGGCTCAGTTCCACGCACACTGTGTCTCACCTAAAAAATCCAATGCGCAGGCTGGAAGGTGTAAAGACCTTCCCCGGCTCTTTGTTCGCGAAGACTGGCCATTTACTTACTTACATATAATTCCCTATATTCATCTCTGTTTTAATCAATGAGTTACTTCTCATATAAAGGCCTTACTATGCTCTTTAAGATGAAGCAAAACATACCATTGCTCTTTATTTTCTCCTTAAGAACATAGGATATCCTGTAATGCCAAACCAGCTGCTCTTCAATGTTAGATGAGGGCACCTAATTCCTTTAAAAAAATTAGTCACAAAAGTAGCTCCTGAAGTACTTTTATAAATGCAGGTCAAAGCTTTTCTTTCCAAACAGTGTTCTGAAACTTAGTTCTTGGGTTGTGAATTTGCAAGACAAAACAGGACAATCTCTGTGTCTCACAAGGGTTCTTGTTCCCAATCAGGATAGGGAAGAGGCTCTTTCTGGGCCAAGTAGCCAGGAAGAGACAGGACTCAACAGCTAACAGGGAAAGGAACCTGTAAATTGAATTCCACTAGTGCTAGCAAGCCAAATTACAGGGATTATGGAGGACTGCAGGAGGAAAACTGGTGGCTGAATTTTGAGTTATGGGAGGAAATTTTAAAAAGTATGTTTTATAGGACACTGAATAGCACAAAAGAACTATTGGACCCCAGGCTAACACTTTTCAAACCACTTTACTGACAGCATGTCATAACCAGACCAGAACACAACTATAAATAACAGTAGGAAACCTACCTACTGCAGGTAGTTATGCCAAGGCAGTGAGTCAGTGTTAGTCATTTGGTGCTTTTTTTAATAATTGAGGGTTTTACCTAAATCCTACTGAAAATCACTCCTCCCTCTGTAGTACCCAGGGGTATTTGGTGTGTATATATGTGTATGTATTTTTTTTTTCCTCAGATTTCATGCCATCACTTTGCCTGCCCACAGCATTTAACAAACTTTTTAGCATCCTTATTAAAAATTAAAGTTGTTTATTAAAATAAGTTCCCTCAGAAGTTTCTTAGTAAAGTGTCTCAGCACTATGCAAATCACAATTAGCACACAGGACAGAAAACTGTGTGGAGACAACTTCTACTTTTTTGGTGACCTTAATTCCCTTCATCTTTATACCTGTGTAATCATTAGCATATAGAAAGGATGTTTAATACTGATATGGCAGCATTGTTTTAGTATTAAAGTATGCTGTACACAAAAGAGTGAAGACAGCCCTTACATTCTTTGACTATTTTTTTTAAAATTTATTTTCAGGCTTTTAAAGCACTTCTTTTGAGATTTATAATAACTGATTAAATAACTATTAATATATTTAATAATTCAACCCATTGTTAAGCTTAAGTATTTTATTTTGTCAGTATTCACTGGTTTGAACATATGTGCTACCATTTGAAATAAAAGAGAAGTAGTTTGCTTAGAGGATTTTGCTAGAAGACCCATCTAACAATACTTGTAACTTATTTGAAAGGATTAATCATGCCTCAATTAAAAACAGCCTTTCCTAGTGGGTAACTGTTTTCTGTGGGTTTGGTACTCCCTCTTCTGAAAAAGAAATGCCCTGTGTGGGGTGACTGGATGAAGCAAAGCCCAGGAGGAACACAGGGCACCATGGGCCATTCTCGGATCTGCTGTGGCAGGTCTGCGTTCCCAGAGACTGGTTTCTGGAGAACCAAAACAAGGTGTAAGTTAATAACATACTTTATAGGTCAGCTGCAAACCTCTTTGTCCCAAATATGAAGAGCACTGGATGGTACAGTACTATGGGAAAGGCAGGTTTGGTCACTCTGATTGATTAAATTGGATTTTTTAAGACCCAGGTTGATCTGAGAAATCCACAAATAACATACATCCATAGAAATGTTTTCTCTTTGTTAAGGACAGTGAACTAACAGGGCCACTGAATTCGGAGTCAGACCTCATGTTTGTAGGCAAGACAGTCCAGTAGGGAGGTAAATTTGGGTGAGACTAATGCCCTGTGTCAATCAAAATACCATCAGGGAGCTTTTTCTGTGAGTGGAGCTAAGTCATCTATACCAGCACAGTGTTTCCTAGCCTGATTTCGGACTGAGGCAGAGGGTGTTCCAGATGAGTTTGAGCTAAGATTTGAGAATTAGCATGTGGGCAGTGTGGGCAGTGGGCAGCCTGGGTGAAGCCATCCTGCTTTGGAGGCTGCGACTTCAGTAGTAAGGGTGTGGGCCTTTCTCTGCCAGAGAATGGTTTCAGACAAGTTTAATTTACTTTTATAAGTTAATTTTAATTTGTATACATGTAGCTGTGGAGTGTAGGTGAAACCTTGGAGGGACAGGCACTGCAGCTGCCTTGGCTTTCCTCCTGCCCCAGGGGATTCAGATTTCCTTGGTGTTCATGGATGCTGTGCTGCTGCACAGGAGAGTGTCTGCTGCTCCCAACTTCCACATAGTGTGGTAGCAAAGGAGGAGGAAGCAGAGTGGCCATTGCAGGAGTGGTATCAACACCCAAATTCATCAGTGTTACCCTGCACTGCTGGCTTCCTGCCAGAGGCCCCAGCTACAGATCAGCTTCTGGGAGGGAAGGAAACCTTTCCCAAAGGAGTAGGACCTCATGTAGAGACTTGTTGTCCTTTCTCTGTGCTGGTGGGGACAACCTGTGAACCAGGTGTCAGTGACTGATGAAGGTCACTGCTTAGGCATATCTCAGCTTTACTCTGTATTGCTAAAGCCATCACTACTGACCCACACAGGTTGGCAGGATGGGAAAGGTTGTGGTACCTATGGCTGCATTTGTGCACGTAAGCACATGAACATGTTTGCCAGGTGCAAAACCCCATCTGCCTCCTGTTGCTGTACCTTTGCAGTGGCTGTTTTGATTCAGGACTAAGAAATCTGCTGAGGACGAGCATCTCTTGTGTAAACAAACATGCTTGCAGGCAGGCACCGCGGCCCTATCAGAAAACAAGGTGATTGGAACGATAAAGTACCAGCATGGTCTTGAAAGAGCTGGGTTTGCTAAGAATGCACAGCTTCATTAAGGAGGTTTTGTGGGTTAAAGCATGTTTGAGCTGGTAAAAATAAACGAGGGGTAGGCCCTGATGCCCAGGCTACAATCCTAAGCCAAAATCTTGGAGCCAACAGGGTTCCTACAGGGTGAAGCTGCTGCACAGAAATTTCTAAAATGCTTTAATTAAACCACAAAGGGAGCAGGAAAAGGCAGGTATTCCTGGGGAAGGAGAGCATCTTGTGGTGTTCCCTCACAGGACACGACTGCAACGGATTGGAGAGCCATGCTTGCTTCAGACAGGACCTCTCGCCCAAACCACTGGCACCTTCCTGCAAAGGAGAGTAAGTATGCAGAGGTGTTACAAAAAAACCTGCCCAGAGGAATGGTGCTGGGGGGCTGGTTACTGCTCCCTTGCCATGTCAGCCCTCACTCTGGCTGTGGCAGGAGCCCAGTTGGAGGGGTGTTCCCAGCACCTCCAGCTCCTGCTCTCTTGAATATTTTTTACATGCTTAATTTTTTTTGGAAGCGTTAAATCAGTTTAAAGTGCACATCAAGGTGGCACAAAGAGCAAAAAACAAGTTCTCCTCAGAAATCCTGTGACTTCCTGCTCAACCATTCCCTGTTGCGGGCAAAAGAGGCACCAGGAGGTGCAAAAAGGGGATTTTCAAAGTTAATTATTTACTATTTTATAGACTTTCAGCTACTTCAGCCTGGCAGGTTTGATAAGGAAGGCTGGAGCTTCAGCAAAAGCAATTAACATGACTTCTACGAGATACTACTGAGTAATTGTGCTATTGTTTATTTCCTGTAAAGGGACAGACTACTAGAGAGGGGCTTGTTTGCTGTTTGCAGATTATTTTTGTCAGGGTGGATGCATTCACCAGGAGAATGGCAAGTAGGACTGATAATACTACAAAGACTTTCCCTGTGACAGTACGAGGACGTGCAGTTCTCCCCATCTTGTCCACTGTCTGGTACATCTTCCCTTCCTTTTATTCTGGGGTGTTAATAATGGTGATGATCCTCAGAGCCAGGTCTGTATTGGTATTAGCCTGGGAAAACCCCAAGGGGGACCTGAGTTAATGCCATGCTGGGTTGGAAAGGGACAGACCATGGGGCAGATTTGTGCATCAGCCCCAGAAGACTAACCAGAGGATGGAGGTGTCGGTGTTGATCAGTATTGAAGAAGATGGTGGAAGTAGCGGCAGTGGTTATATTTCCCTCTACTTGCAAGTAGTTTTCCTTTCCCAGTTTATGTCCTGTCCTGCCAGACATGAAATCAAACCTCTTTGTATGCAGGAATAATTCAGTTCACCTCAAACCAATTCATGTCAGCTCTGGAACTGAAACGTGAGAACTACTAAAAATAGTCAGTAACAGGGCAAGAAATAAATAATCCACTGCTTTGTCCAGGGAGAAATACTTTCTGACTTGGTCATCAGCAAGTAATTACCCTTGTGGAACTGGCTAAGAGACTGACATATCTGGTGTGCATAGCTGACCCTGTCTTAGGGAAAATGGTGGCTTGGGATACTTTTTGAGGGCCTTTTCAGGTATGATTTTAAGAGTAATGCTATAGAAGTTATTTAGAAAACCTCTCTTTTCAGCAGGAAGTTGTTTATAATTCGTCTTTTTTTCCTGGAACTCCTGAATGTTTGGACACTTAGAAGTTCTCAAGGCCAATATTCAACTGTTACAACTCTTGGAAACATTGTGAAAGATGAACACTAATGATATGAGGATAAATGAGAAATGTGCTTTCTAAAATGCTTTAGTCTAAACAAATTCTTAAAACCTGTAGGTACCAAGGATGGGATGCAAGGCAAAAATAAGAAATAGGGCCTCTCAGGGCACTTTTGAAATTATTCAAATCTGCACCATGGAAATCAAGGTTGCCACAGGCAGCACTGACTCTACAGTCAATTTCAACACTTAATTACTTATGGCTTTTCATTCCAGAGTTTCTTGAAGGTTGAGTGGACTGTATGGCAAAAAAGAAGCATTTTCTGCACTCCTTCCCTGTGTGCTGAACCTCAGCTGGGCTAATTCTCTGCAGCTGCCGAGGCAGAGAGCCAGACCCTTCAGGTAGTGGATTATGGACAGAATGGGAGGAGGAGTTTTGGCATCCTCACAACCAGGACACGCTTGTACAGGGGAAAGCCCAGAAAATACCGAAGTGCCCAATACTGCTCCCTCACATGGGCTTTGTAAGAGCCGAGATAAAGAGCATCCAGGGAAGCAATATAATGTAACAATTGGTCTCCAAAAGCTAGACCATGGAGAAGGGGAAGGGATGTCGCTCAACTCTGCTCTGTTCGCTCAGGACATGTGATACATATCTTACATAGGGACTTTGATGCCTGTGCTCATTAAAATTAGTGGAAGTGTTAAAAAAACCTCTTTTGCACTATAATCCTGTCACAGTACATTCACTTCCCCTAACAGATGCTGTCTCATAGAATCATAGAATGGTTTGGGTTGGATGGGACCTTAAAGGTCATCTAGTTCCAACCCCCCTGCTGTGGGCAGGGACACCTTCCACTACACCAGGTTGCTCAGTGACCCATCCAGCCTGGCCTTGAACACTTCCAGGGATGGGACATCCACAGCTTCTCTGGACAATCTATTTTAGTGTTTCACCACCCTCACCGTAAAAAAATTCTTACTTATATCTAGTCTAAATCTACCCTCTTTTAATTTAAAATCATCATTGTTCTATTGCAACAGGCCCTGCTAAAAAGTCTGTCCCCGTCTTTCTTCTAAGCCCCCTTTGGGTACTGAAAGGCCACAATAAGGTCTTCCTGGAGCCTTCTTTTCTCCAGGCTGAAAAACCCTAACTCTCTCAATGTGTCTTCATAGGAGAGCTGCTCCAGCCCTCCAGTCATCTTTGTGGCTCTCCTCTGGACCTGCTCCAACAGGTCCATGTCTTTGCTGTGCTGAGAGACCCAGGTGGACACAGAGGGCGTCTCACCAGAGTGCAGTAGAGGGGAAAATCACCTCCCTCGACCTGCTGGCCACACTGCTTTTGATGCAGCTGAGGACACAATTGACTCTCTGGGCTGCAAGTGCACATTGCTGGCTCATGTCCAGCTTTTCTCCCACCAGTCCCCCCCAAGTCCTTCTGCACAGGGCTGCTCTCAACCCCTTCATCCCCCAGCCTGTATTGGTATAGGGGGTTGCCCCAAGCCAGATGAAGGACCCTGCACTTGTCTTTGTTGAACCTCACGAGATTCCCATCGGCCCATTTCTTGAGCTTGTCCAGGTCCCTCTGGATGCCATCCCATCCCTCAGGCATATCAACAGCACCACTCAGCTTGGTGTCATCTGCAAACTTGCTGACAGTGCACTCGATCTCACTATGTCATTAATGAAGATATTGATTAGCACTTGTCCCAGTACAGACCCCTGCGGGACACCACTTGTCACTAGTTTCCATCTGAACACTGTTCTGTCGTGTGTCACATAAAACGTCTAGAAGTTTTGAACACGTGTGAAACGTAGAGAATTTAGCATTATCTATCTCATCTGCCACAGAGCTACTGCTCTGCTGCCGTTTACTGGGATTCAGCTGGGATAACCTGTCTCCCGGTCTTTTACTTAGGTTTAATGGTAACAGGAGAGTGACAGTAGGTTGGGCTAGATGACCTTTAAAGGCCCCTTCCAACCCCCACTATTGCATGATTCCGTGATTCAGACAAGGATGCTGGTCAGCCCTGGCCCTTACCCAAGCCCAGCCCCAGAGCCAGCAAGCTCCCTGCTGGATGGGGCTGCACAGCAGGAAGGAGCTGTTGTTTCCTGCTCGCTTTGCTGGCTGTTGTTCTGCTGAAAATGTGAGGCCAAAAAGAGAAAGAGGTTGGGAAAGCAAAGTCTGGTTGGAAAATTTCAAGCGTTCTCCTTGCCTATGAAGGATTAAGCTTGCCCTCGTCAAGCAAATTACCGGGAGATTTGTGTTTGAACCATCAGGACTGCCTGTCACCAGCTGAGGTCTAAGTGTTATTTCTTAAACGAAATCAAAAGTCTGTCCTACTGCAGGGAGAGTTGGCAGTCCCTCCTCTCTCCCTCAGCAAGAGTGAATTTGTCCCTCAGTTGGGCCAGGCCATGCTGGATTTGGAGAGGTGAGGTCTGCAGGCTCTGGATGAGGGCTGCAGGGTGAAAAGGACCTCCCTGAAAACTGGTCTGCCAAAATCTGGCTCTGATAAAACAGCCCAACCCATCCTGTAAAGACTTTTACTGAAAAAAGTCTTGAAATAATCACAGAGGAAATGACAGGAACTCAGGCCTCCCTTCCCGCCCTGGCCAGACACTCCCTGGCTCTTTTTCCCTCCAGCCCGCTGGACACGCCAGTGTCCCTGGGGAAGGGCCAGGGCTGGAGCTCAGCACGGCAAGGGCAGGCTGGGGTGGGAGGGAGGAGGGATTGCAGCAACGTGCTTGGTGCTGTGCTCCACTCCTTGTAGGAGCATGGAAATATAGGGGCAAGTTCAGAGATTGCAGCAGCAGAAGAGGGAGGAACAGAGCAATTCCTCTGGCCTTGCTGACATTTTGCTTATTTATGCCAGCTGCAAATCTTACCTGGAGTCTTGAGAGACTTATGTGTGGCTTTCCTCGTTTGCATTTAAGAAGGCATTCAGTTAACAGAAGTGCTGCATACTGAAATGCCTGCTTCATGAGGGGGCAGGGCTGAACAGGTTGAAAATACATAGGACTTTGGATTATATTATTTTCTATGAAACAGTTTCCATCTCTGCTGTCCCAGACCATGTATCTCTTCCCTTATCAGTGATTAGATGTAAAGAAACCACTCTCACTGTTTTTATCAAGAAGGTGAGGCCCTTGTGTTTGATTCTTTAGGTTGTGGTTTGTAACGTGTCAGTTCCTGACAGTCTGAGTCTGGCACTGGTTTGGTATCTTTGTTAATTGCTGAACATCACAAGAGGGTAATAAGGAATATGTTGTACATGCTCTACCTGCCCTTCGTCCTGTCCATCTTCCTTGGATGACCCCAAACATCATTTTGTGTGCAACATTCCTCTATTACACACATTTTTTCTCCAAGGCTGTTTTTTTTTCTGGTGTGCACTAATGCGCTCCTGTCCCACGGCACTTACAGAGGAGCAACGTATCAGGAGGCTGGCATGTGCCTGCGTGTGCACAGGGGTCGTTGGTCTGCAGCTACAGTCCTGGGCTGGGGAAATGGTGCTCTTGGGAGCTGTGTTCCTAATTCCCCAAGATTCACCTGAAAAAAACCTCCAACTTTTAGTCTGTGGAACTGTACAGACCAGTGACAGCAGGACACAAACAAGGAAACCTGAGAAAACAAGGTGTCCTCAGCAAACATGCTGTAAGGTTTGGTGGCGAGTAGGTTCCCCCCTTCCCAATGCTTCCTTCTGGATGTTGCCACCACTACCTCCCACTTGGTTGGTTTCACAGGTAGTCACCTCTCATCCTGGGTGGTAGCAGCAGCCAGCAGGACATTTCCTGTACCTGTGCAGAGCTCTGAGGTTTGTAAAGCTGCTCCAGACTCCAGAGAAAGCGTGTGAAGCCTGTGAAGCTGGTACAGAGAAGCTGATGTTGCCTCAGGCGGGGAAGGGATGCAGAAACAACCAAGTGATCTGTCCAGCCATGGGAAGAGTCACAGGAAGAAAGAGGCCAGCAGGCTTCACCGTGGTCTTTGGGCATCTGCAGTCGCTCTGAGACTGTAAACCGCTGTAAACCACTTGTGGCAGCAGCTGTCATCTCCTGTGAGGCACAGCGGGTAGTGCAGGCCACGTGAAGTGCATATGAATCCCTGTCCAGTCCAGACCGTAAAACTGGTTTAAAATGAAAACAGATACGGGCACTTCGGGGATGTCGCAGCTCCCTCTGGGCCTCTGTCGGCAGGTTGTCCTTGCTTGGACTTCCTCCCATCCATGACGCAGCTCCCCGGTTTTGTTCATTCGGTGGGGCAGGCTCAGAAGCGAGAGGCAGCCCCGAGGTGCGCTCAGGCAGGGCAGCGACAGCTGCGGTGGGAATGGAAGCCTCCAGCTGGCACCGCTCCCCGCAGAGTGCCGTCCTGTCTGCTTGCTGCCCGACGAAGACGTGCCCCCTCCTCAGCTGTTCGTGCAGCTGCGATGCCAGGGATGCCCTCGGATCTGCCGTCAGGTCAGGGCAGGCGCTGCGGGGGACTCGCTAATCCCCTCCAGGAAAGTTCCTGCGGCTTATTTGAAATAACCCGGTTTGAACCGGTAAATCCGAGCGGGTCGGTCGGCCTGGCGGGGCCGGCTGGCACAGCCGCTGCCCCGGGGGAAGGTCGTGTCGCTCCGGGGCAGCGACAGAGCGGCTGGTTCTGCCGCTCCCCGGCCAGACCTCCGCCTGCAGCCCTGAAAGCCTTTCCTCCAAATCCTGCGCGGCTCTGGGCCGTTTCCCCTGCAGTTTTTAGTGCTTTTTTGTCCTTCCTTAGTTCAAAACAAGGCTTCTGTTGTTTCCCTGTTGAGACTAGTAAAAGCCAGAAGGATAGTCATCTTAAATTTTCCCTTTGCACCTTGTTATACACCTGGGTTACAAAGCAATGTATCGTAAAGAAGCAGATGGTGTGAAAATGTGACTGTTCCCAAGTTCCACAGCATACTAGCAGATGCCATTTTAACCTTGACCCGTGTTTTCCTGTAGCCCGGTTTATCTGGCTCAGGAGAAATTTCAGGAAGTTGTGCAGAGCAAAAGAGTGCAGCTTGGCTTTTCATTGTTTTCACTGCTCCTGCTTGTATGGGACACAGGAAAACAAGGGGAAAATATCCTTTTGCTGGGACTCACTCCCATGTTTCTCATGAACTCTGAGTTCAATCAAGCTCCGATGAAATGGAAACTGAGGGAATGCAGAACACTGAGGGAAGGATGGTGCTCAGTGCAATGCACGTGCTTCACATTGGGCCAAAGGTTGTTTGCCTCTCCTGCCTTCTTTGGGTAATTTCACTAGCACCTAGACATAAATAACTTGCCATGGCAAACAACATCAGCCATGAATCCACAACTCTTTATTGCTCAGGAATGTTCATCTAAAGTCGCGTTTGTGTTCATACAAGCTTACTGAAACTTGGAAATACTTTTTCAGCCATATATCATTAATTATACCACATTCACATAACATATCTTATGTCAGCTGAAAGCCAGGCTGCTTTGTGAGCTGTTTGGAGGGTGCTGGTAAATTAACTCCAATTAACTCCTTTCCTTCAGTTTAAGTTGCTTCTCCCAAGTTATGACTCTTCTCCTCCTAACTCTGTCTGTGACTCTTCCCCTCCTTCCTAACTCCTCTGCTGATGTTAATGCTCTCAGAGGAGTCACTAGATGACCCTGTATACTCATCCTAATTGCCAGTTTCTAACAACCACATGACTTTTTGTATGTAAGCGGCAAATTCCCTTCTGTGAGCCCCAGGATGGGCTCAGGAACCCCTGGCAGGGAGGAGGAGGGAAGAGCTGGGGGCAAGCCCTTGTTGAACAACAGCAGGAAGATTTTCTAAAGCCTGTCTGTCAGGGCTGTCTGGGTTTTACGTGCAGTGATACACATCTCCATACACATACCACTGTACTCAGAAATGCCCTGATCAAGGACAAATGTCGCTTTGCTGAAAATCTTGAGTCAAAACTTGACATGGAGGCAGCTTGCTATGTACTAAGAATGAATGACCCTCCTACTTACACATTTTTGTCATATTTATCTGAGTAGCTTTAACTTCCAAGTGTATGAAAGGCTTTGTTGTCAGATTAAAACCCTCTCTAGTCTCTCTTCCCTGTCTTGGGTAGCATTTACAGCTGACTGTGTCTGACTCACCTGATGCCACAGTCCATTGCTTTCAGGACAGTCCTGAGAACAGACAGTGTGTTTTGGACCTCCCATGCAGCTGCTGGGTGAGTTGTTCAGACTGTGCACAGTAACTAAGTGTCAACATGGGATCAGGATGCACCACATTTACTCTTCAATATGTCAGTCCTTTCGGTCCGCATGCTGGTGCTCCTCAATGCATCTTGGCACTGATTTTTATGCGGTCACAGAGTGGGCTGAAACAGCCCAGTGGTGCAGCTGAGTGTGCAGATAGACAAGCACCAGTGACACCCAGAGAGGTGATGGGAACAGGCAGGGGAGGGTAGGCCTGCTCCTCTTGACAACAGCTCATGCTTAGATTGACATAAGCCAGCCATGACACCGCATTCTCAGTGAGTCATCTGGGATTTTAGCATGCTGGACAGCCCAGGCAAAAATATGGCTGGGGCTCATGCTTTGATGAAGCTGATGAAGACCTGAGACCGGGAGACAAATTTCTCTGCTTCTGTCTTGTAAAGAGCCCCCCAAAATCTTTACAACGCTGCAGCATATCAGTGTCTTTGACTGGGCCTTCACTTGACATTGATGGGATTTGGGAGGTATCACTGGGCTTCTCATCTAGCTAACACAATCTGCAAAATATTAATCTTGGTCAGGGCTGTACAGGGGCTCTGAAATACTCTGTCTTCACAAATACTTCTCCTACCCTGACCTTCTGGAAAGTCATTTCCCTTCACTTCCTGTGTATTCAATAAATCCCTTTGCTTAAAAAGGTCTCTTGTTGATCCTAACCATCTGGCAGCTGGGGGAGAGGAGAACACAAAGGAAAGACAACAGGTTGAGTTCTGGACTGTGGGTCAAAAGCCTCATCTGTAAAATCCTAGTGTAGAAACATGCTGAGAAAAGGAGGGAACAGGGGTGAGAATTGGGAAAACTTCTGCTTCAGGCTGCTGTTTTCTGGCACAGTGCCCAGCAGGCACTGCACCAGGCAGCTCAGACCTGGAGCCTGTTTTCCCTGCTGTGTGCTGCTTCATTTTCTGGCCTGGGACGACATCTGCCTGGCATATTCCTTTCCACAGACCTGGAAAAAAGCTCTTTTAAGCTAGTTAGTGCAGTACTTGGCATTAAAATATAGTGAATCAGACTACAAAGTAGCATGAAATAGGCTTAAAAATAATGATGTTTAAGTGCAGTTGAGCTTTGAGTAGTTTTTGTTTGCCTTCTGGCTTAGAAAACTTTAGAATATGTGATGTCCATATTTTTCTGCATTTTATCATGACTGTAAGTGCTCAGAAGTCAATTTCAGAGTTGAAAAAAAGCCCCACCCCAACATTACCAAGAAAATGCAACAAAACAAACACATTACATCCATATCTTTTTATTGAGAAGTCCCGAATAAATTGCTTGGGTTTTCAGAATAACACTTGTTATCGGAAACTCTCAATTTAAAAAAAATAGGATAATTGGCAATATTCTTGCTTAGGAAGTAGAAGGGAGATAGTGGAAAGGGAAAATCAGAGAAATGGGAAAGTAAACTGATTACCTTCAAGAGATTTGCTTAAGTCCTGGATGAAACAGGGGCTGTGATGATGTAACACCTGCACAATTGTCTCCAGATTTTGAGTGATTTCCCAGTGTCTGGAAAGACTTCCCTCAGTAGCAGAGAAGGGTCCTAGATGAACAGAATTCACGGTTTGGAACAGACACTGATTTCTAAGCCACCAAACCAGCATGTGTGCTCTTATATCCACCAAGTTACATAAGCGCAAGGAACTTGTGCTGGGCTTCTTTCACTTCATTCTGGGTTTCAACAGCACCTTTACATAACAATGTGTTTCAGTTTTCACTGATAACTCATTGCAAATCTTCCAATCTACCCCTGCAGAACAGGACAGGTTTCACAAAACCTGGTGTTTCCTCACAACATGGAATGCAGGTACTGCTTGCTGGCAGAGTTGTTTAATGTACTGCTGCAGGCACAGGTCTGGTAGCCACATGTTAGCTCAACCTGACTTTTCCTAGCTGGGGAATTCTGCACAAAGCACAGGTACAAACGTGAGGGCTGCAGACCAATAATTTCTCTGTGGGTCTATATACCTCGATTGCTTCCCAACACAGTAATAAAGTTTTCTGTCTTTAGTTCTTACAGGTAGGATGGACAAGCTTAGGTGAAATATGTGTCTTCCAACTACAGCAAGAATACAGTAATGATAAGTTAGCACTATAAATACGTTAAAATCTGACCTCTGTGTACACGCCTAAGAGTTAAAAACATTCTGTAAGAAGATTGGAATGGTTTCCCTTATGACTATAGCCACACACACAGCAGCTGCTGTGATATCATGTATCAGCATCTCCTGCTTGATATTTACTTAATTATTGACTTATTTGTGACATTAATTAAGCACTGGAGCAGTCTGCCCAGACACACTGTGTACCTTTCACCACTGATGTTTATAAGACCAGAACGGACAGTGCCCTGACCCCATGGAGCAGGAGGCTGCATTAGAGGCCTCACAAACCTCCTCCAACAGGAATGTTCCCACAGTGCTGTGACCAGATCTCTCAGGCATGGATCTCAGGTTTTGAGATTCTTCCCTGCATTTTCCAGTCTGTAAAAGTTTACTCCAGCCTCTTCATCATCCACAATTCTCGTAAAAAGGAAAAAACCCCATCCTGCTACTGAAAAACAGTAAACTGTGCTGTGTTTGTGAGTTTTTTATGAGTTCTGAATACAGATATTATTAATATTTTGCTTTTATACCTTGAAGGAGCCTGTAAGGGTAGAGAAGCAGCAAAAAGGGGAAGGAATGCGTAAGTGCAAATTTTGGTGGCAGCTTGAGGTGTGGTCTCCCCATGAGAACAGAAGCACAGTCCAAGAACAATTGACTGGCAAACTGAAATATCACCTGGCTTGGTAGTTCCTCAGAGCTCAACACCAAACAGTGACTCCTGTCCTGCAAAAGCAGCAGGCAGTCATTGCTTAAGTTGGCTCACATACATGCAATGTCATGTGTAAAATATACACACTCGTTCTGGAGGCCCATTGCCTAAAGCCTCTGAGGGGACTATCAGGTGCCTCGGTATGAAATGTGTGGGCCATACGTGTGTGGTGATAAATCTCCTTATTGTTATGGGAGCTTCTCTGTCAGAGATCCTGCCCAAACCCCAGTGTTGGCTTTGGGCTTTTTCCAGTTTACTTCTTTGGGCTTTGCCATATCCTCAGCCTTTTCCTTCCTTATGTGGTACCCGAGCAGGATGGCTCTGCTGCTGGTTCCTGTTCTCCAGACTCCCTTGGAGTTACCAGGGAGTGGCAGGGGCCTGAGGACATCAATTCAGGACAGTGAGAGGCTGCATAGGCTCACCAGGAAGAGCTCATTATTACTGTATGCTTATCACAGCCTGGGCCTCACTGCACCCTCACAGCACACTTTTTCTCATGGTCAATGTATTAATGGCTTCTAAAGTCCCTGCATTCTTCCTCTGGGATTAGGGGTTTTAGTCACTCCCAGCCTGGTAATCCATAATCAGATTTTAGCATTTTAGCATTTCTCAGAGCAAAAGGTATCTAGGATGGTGTAGTGGTTTGACCCTGGCTGGATTTCAAACACCCACTAAAAGCTGCCACATCACCCTCCCTCTGCAACTCCACAGAGGAGGAAAAAAAAAAAACAGCTGAGGAATTCATGAGTAGAGATAAGGGCCAGGAGAAGTCACTTACTGACAGGCAAAACGGACTCAATGTGGGGATAGAACTTAAATTTCTAACTAACAGGATAAGACTTTTAAAGAGTGAGAAATGAAACAGTCTTAAAACACCTTCCTCCCCTCTCCTTCCTGATGAGCTATGGGGGGGGCACATCTCTGAGTCCTTCCCCTGTTCCCATGGGGGTTCCTCCCATGCGAGACAATCCTTGATGGACTTCTCCAACGTGAGTCCATCCCTCGGGCAGCACTTCTTCCCACACTGCTGTCCCGTGGGTCACTCCTTCATGGGGGTGCAGTCCTTCACAGATGAGCTGTACTGATGTGGGTCCCCCACAGCGCCACGAGTCCTATCCGGGAAAAACTTGCTCCAGCGTGGATTTCCCTCTCCACGGGCCACAGGTCTCCGGCAGGACCCTGCTCCATCCTTGGGCCTCTCACAGGCGGTCACAGCCTCCTTCATGTAACCACCAGTTCCAGCGTGGGCTCCTCCCTGAGCTGCAGGGAGTCTCTGCACCCCAATGGTCTTCCACTGGCAGCAGGGGAATTGGGTCTCAGCCTTCCCCCTGCTGGAGAGGGAGAGGAGGGGCCCTGGGCCCCTTCTCCCCTTCCTGCTGCATTGACCTTGGAGTCTGAGTTGTTATCCCATGTTCTCCTCTGCTCTTCCTGGGCTGGAATTTTCTTCTGCACAACACCTGCTGTTCTTAAATATGTTATCACAGAGGCTTTACTATGATTCTTAATTGGCTCAGCCTTGACCAGCAGCAGGGAGTCCCTCCTGGAGTTGGCCATCACTGGCTTCATAGGACAGTGGAAGCTTCTAGCAGCTTCTAACAAAAGCCACCCCTATAGCCCTTCCTGCTATCAAAACTCAGCCACATAAACCCATGACAGATGGCCCAAATCTGATGTCCTGTTCCTAAAGGGACCATCAATTTTCCGTGTTCTATCACCTTTTAAGATGCTCATGAGTCTCCTATTGCACGACCGTACCTCATCAATCCGATATTTAATATCATCTCAGAGTCATTATCTCAGTAACCTCATTAACCTCTGCTTTTTAACAAGAGCAATTTGGAGGGATGCTGACCAGTTATGGTTGTCTTCTGGTGCAGGGCTTTGACTTAAGCTGCCTAACTTTTCCATTCTTTCTGCTGCCTCCTACTTCTGCTGTTCCATCCCTCAATTTCATGCTCCCAAACACCACTCAGAGCTTTGGTAACAGGTGGCCTGCCCAGTTTATGGTGGAGCTGAGAGCGAGTCTACAGATGACACCAAGCTGAGTGGTGCAGCTGACCCATCTGAGGGACGCTCAAAAAATGGGCCCATGGGAAACTCATGAGTTTCAACAAGGACATGTGCAGGGTCCAGCACTTGGGCCAGGGCAATCCCCCATATCAATACAGGCTGGGGAATGAAGGGATTGAGAACAGCCCTGTGCAGAATGGCTTGGGGGGGACTGGTGGGAGAAGAGCTGGACACTGTACGAGGACATGTAGTGACAGGACAAGGGGGAATGGTTTCATACTGAAAGAGAGTAGGTTTAGATTAGATATTAGGAAGAAATTCTTTACTTTGAGGGGTGGTGAAACACTGGAACAGATTGTTCAAAGAAGCTGTGGATGTCCCATCCCTCAAAGTGTTCAACACCAGATTGGATGGGGCTTTGAGCAGCCTGATCTAATGGGTGTCCCTGCCAGGGGAGATGAAACTAGATGATATTTAAGGTCCCTTTGAACCTAAACCATTCTATGATTCCTTGAGGGGCTAAATAGAGATTAGTGTCTGTCTTATCTGGGAAATGCAGAAGCCCGTCCCCAGGAAGTGTTGGGCTCCATAGCTCTAAAAATGCTTTTAAAATGTTAAACAAAGTTCTCATCCACACTGACAGAGATAAAGCTTATTCTCTTCAATCTTCAGATATTCAAATAAAAATGTTGAAGTTCTCAAACTTTGTCCAGTGTGGGTTAATGTGCTAACGGTTTCACCTCTTGGGTTTTGCCCTGTATCTGGGAGGCACAGGAGGTTATGTGTGCACTGGTTTTGTTACCCTGATCTGTACAAATGCAAATGCAAAGCTGCCTGCAAGCAACTCCCGAGTACCGCTACCCGAGCAGGCTGTCAAGCCATTAGAGGGCAGCACCGATATGTGCAATATCCATCGTGCCGCGTGAGGCTCTAGGAAAGCCCCTCCGTTTCTTTCAGCATCCTCAAGGTATCGTGTGGCTGAAAAAATTTTCACATTAGTTAAAGCAAAGTTAATTAAAACCTGTAAATGATGAATTTCGTATATAATTGAAGCAGATAAAATAAAAATTAAAAAACCCACCCTCAAACAGTATTAAGCAGGAAGTTCTTTCAGAATTCCTGAATTATTTTATTCCTTATCCTTCTCAAGCATACACAAAATTCAGCTGTACTAACTAAACCAGCTCCTTTCTTGATGACACATATAGCAGCTTATAACCTAAAAGCTCTTCTAGAAAACTCCCTCACTTTCTTGCCAGCAACTATCTTAGCTCATTGCCTGAGGAGCATTTCTGACATTACCTTCAACTTCCATTTGAGAAACTCAAAAAATACATCAGGCACTTAACTGAGCCTCAGAATGTTCCAGTGACACTCTAACTAATTTCATTTTATTAATGGGAAAAAAAAAGCCGAAGCAAATAGAGGACACTTAATTTTCTTTTTCAGATTTAAATGTCTCTCTCCTATCTCATTACTAATTTGGTATTGTGTTGGCATAAAGTCAGATAAAGGAGAATCAAAGTGCTAATTGCATACCTATAAGCCTGACACTTGAGCTGACATCCCAGAGTTTTGCCTGGTGTCTTGTGAGAAGGCCATGTTTGAGAGTTGTCGAAGTGATGCAATGCAAAGTCTTTGCTATAGCAGAGCAAAACTCTTACCTTTTTGTGCCAAGACCCAACAGGGAAATCTTGAGTCTGTGTAACTGGTGATGTAACTGATAATCTAGAGCATCTTCTGTTGTTAAACTGTGGAAATATTTTTTAAAATATTTGGTAATCATATCAAAGAGACTTCAGTCTAGCGTGCAGGATTTTGAAAATCTTTATTTCATTTTTTCCCCAAAGAAATTATTAACAAAATACTAACATAAATAGTTTTTCTTATTAGTCCGTACGGCTATGTTAGGCTAATATAAAGCTGACTTGCACTTGACAAAATCAGGAGTAACAATCCACACTGTTATACTAATTTAAAGCCATTTTGTGGAGGAAAGTTCAGCCCCAGCTTCTACCTTTTTGGACTATCTTCGCTGCCAGGCTCTGTTCGCAGGTAGCTGAGCTGATTTTCACACGCTGAGGCTGGTCTCACACTGGTGATCTCAGGAAGTGCTTTGCAGCAACTTTTGGAACGGTTTCAGAAGGCGAGGAGCTTTGCAGTGTCTTGTAGGCAATTAGGGGCCACAACGCCTCTTGGGTGTTGAGCAAAATGTGTCTGCTTGTACTTTTGCCCCAGAAATGTGTCTCTGGCACAGGCAATACCTCCCTCGTCACTTTGTGAAGTGGAAAGCTGTTTAAGTGCCCACCGTGGGGCTACGAGACTATCTGGAAGAAAGGAAGGATATATCACTTTACTTTTTAAAATGCAAAAGGCATTTCAGAAGGCAGTATAAAGTAACACTGAGCAAAAATTTAAGAGAGACAGATGGGCAACAGAAAGCACCATGGCAATATGTGATCCTTGCAAGCCTTGGCTTTGTGTGTGCGGCACCACGGCACAAACGTTACCTGGTGTGAAGGGAAGAGCTTGGATTTTTAAACTACACGTTATACTTCCTGCAGAATTCAGGGCCTTCTGTGAAAGCCTCTTGTCAAAATATTAATGTAAGCCAGTGAGGATCACAGATCAAGGTGGAATGGCTGCACGCATGGCTAACGTGTACAGGTGCTGCCAGCTACTCCAACAGCCGGCAAAGCCATTCCCTTCTGCGCTGAGCTCCTTGGAGAGGAGGAATGTGTAAACCTCTAGACTTTAGCACATGGGGAAACGAAATGTTGCTTTCTGGCACTACCTCAGAACCCCTTCAGCATATGGCTGTCTTTTCAATGTGTAAACTAGTCAGGACAAATCTGGGGTGGTTTTTAAAATTTATTTTAAATTTTCTAGATCTTATTCCATTTCAAATCCTCAGAGAATCAGACGAAACTGCTAAAATTTTTAAATGCTTGAAGGACATTGGACTGCCATAATGAAAAGAGACAGAAAGCTGCTGGGCCCAGCGTTATATTTTCCTACCTAGAACAGGGGAAGATTGATGGTGTGAGGGAAGCTGATCCGTTACTCCGATCGAAACGTGTCAGAGCCTGGGAGTTCAGGCATAATTAGACCCCAGTAACGATAATTTCTAGATCATCTCCAAGTGCAGATACTGCTGCATCAGCAGCATGGAGGCAAATCCAGCATCTCTGACAAGAAAGTACTTACCTCCTGTTGGTGCAAGCTCTGAGATGATGTACATCTGTGGCAGCCCCTGATGGCTCCAGTGTACTTCCATGTAGTGAAATTTGGGGGGGACCAATTTCTGAGCTTTACTGTGCCCTCCAAATCACTTGTTTGGGATTTTCAATCTATTTAGAAATAATGGAAATGCATTGCCTATAAAAATGAGCAGGACTTCAGCATCCTACAAACCTAGCATTTCTCTATTTAATCATAATTAACTCATAAATAATTTACGCTCTCCTTTCTCTTACTATAAACTAGGTTTTATACCAAACAAAGTAATCAGGAACTTCATATTATCGCCCTTATATATGCGTAGTCAGGTACCAGAGGGTGGAGATGACTCACCAACAAGGTTCTTAGACTGTGAATTTGACCTACACATACAAATTCCTGCACTCATTAAGGGATCCGATTTTGCTTGGACTTTACATACCTGAGGGATCTGTGTAGGTACAGATGTGTAGGAGGTGGCCAGGCTTGTATTTAGGAGGAGAGCAGTAATCCCAACAGGAGCAGCTGTTACCACAGATGAGCTGGAGAAAAGCACTATCACACTTTATTTTAGTATGCTACAAAATTCATTGTTGAACTTTATTAGGTAATTTAATACCAAGCATACTTTAAAGTAACAAAAATTATTGTTGTTATTTTTTACAGAAAATCAGGTATTTCAACAGTTTTCTTTACAGTTTGTTGACTTAAAAAAAATTACAATTGACAAGTTACAATAGTGGGATGGGAAAGTGGTAACATTTAAAAGGATAAAACATACTATTCTTACTGAATCAACATTTAATGATGTACATCCTGGTACGTCTCTCCTTCTGACTGTGTACAAATGGTACATGTTCACTGAGCTGCCCTGACAGGGTTGTGATGCATTGTGATGACACTTTTTTTGGAAATTTTTGTGTATATTTAGAAAGGGCTTTCACATTACACCATCACCATGAGGCAAAACAAATTAATATAATACAGAGAAACCCTGCTCCGGTGATTTCTGTCACAGCAAAAGTGCCGTGACTGCAATAATGTGGGGCAGAGGTAAACTCAAGGAGCAAATGAAGAGGGTGACACAACAGCACATCCAGATAGCAAACCCTTTCACAGGCTTTGAGGTGTGAGTGTGACTGTGAGCCGACAAGAGCAGTGAATGAGGATGGGCTTCACTGAGACACCATTTAACTGGGACTCCTGAATGCACCCGGCTCTTAGGGATGTGCGTTTTCCAGCTGACAGTGGTTGGACTAATCACAGATTTAAAAACCTGTCTGAAGTGGGCCCTTAATGCGTTTATGCAGCCTCGTGTGTAAACTACTTGATTTTTACCTTCCATTCCCTCTGCGTCAGTAGCAGGTATTGCGAATATGTTTGTGGTGGTTGACTGATTTGGGTGGGGCTTTTGACCAGCTCTAACGCTGGTCCTGTAGAATTCAGGAGAGTTTTCCACCCACAGTTACAAGAGCAGTTTTGCATTAAAAAAAAGTGGTGGGTTTTGTTTGTTTGTTTGTTTTTAATGCTGCCCAGATTCACACAAATTTACTTGGCTGACATCCACATTCTGCATTCAGTTTCTAAGACAAGCAGCAAGTGCCTTGGTAGTTAGACAGAAGAGTTATCTAATTCCCTGTATTTGTTTATTGGCAGTTTGCTTAAAGATAACTTTTCATTCAAAAGTAAAATAAATTTTCTGAGATTCATGCACTAAATTCCACAACAATTTGTGTTGTGCAGCCAATAGTTAAAAAGCAGTTTTAACTCATATTTACCTCATGTCTTCAGCATATTGCATTACTGTGGATCAGCATTAGCAATTCATTATTATCTTAGCCATTTCCCATGAAAACCAAAGAATGAAATAACAGGCTTAAAAAACCCTGAAGGAACTAGCATTGCAGTGTTCATTTTGGGCTGGATTCATCTGTGATACCCAGGAGAGGGCAGAAGACATGCCCAGTCCTGAGCCAGGATAGACATCTGCCTTCCTGGGAGGTGCTGGAGAGGAGCAGAGAGGGGCTCCCTGCTTCCCTCTGTTGCTCTGTGCCTGGTGCTGGGCATTTTGCTATGAGGTCTTTCTTCATACTCAGTGCCTACTCCTGTTTTACTTCTCAGTGGCTTCTGGAAGTGAGAGGGTCCTTTGGGACCCCCTGAGCCCCTCTGGAGGGAAGCACCCTGGGCCTCTGTGCATCCATCCCTCACATGGCTATTTGCAATATTTATTTGCTTACTAGTCTCTTAATTTTTGTACTGAGTTTAAACGCAGGGCTTTATTGAGCTTAAACTTTAGGCCAGAAGGGCTCAATTAGATCATCTGATCCGACTGGCGTTAGCACAGGCCAGAGAGCATCACTCAGCAGCTCCATGGCAGAACAAAGAGAAGAACAGAAATGCCCCTGGAGTGAACAGCTGTTGGTTACATTTAAGGGGTTAATTATTTTCTCCTATTAAAAACGAAATCAAGGGCCTTTATTTTGTCACTTCAAATACAAACAATTCTATGTATCTTGGGAAGTTATAGTATTATGATATTCAGTCAGACATACCTTATAGTATATATGCTTCATAGTACTAGAATGTAGGTCAGAAATAATTTTTGAGTCTTAAGTTTGTTACAGACAGATTAATTGGAACACATATGCAGTAAAAATTGAGAAGCTTTACAGTTTTAGTCAACTTATTATACAGTGAAGTAAATGAAGTGCAGCAATGTAGCAGTAAAAGTTATGCTTTTTCCACTAGGTGATGGAAACATTCAGAGTCTATAAATGCTAATTAAAGAGAGATGTCCTATCAGCTTCTTGGCTACTGGGATAGGAATAGTCTGGAGTTAACTGCCTCTCTACTGTGAAAGGTTTTAAAGCTTTTTGCTTTCCGTCCGAATAAAAAAAATGACATTTACAAACCTCTTCAATGCATATATATTACATATGTTTATCTAGCAACAACTACACCCCTTTTAATTTATTCCCCAAATGTGACTTTTCATGCATGTCTTCTGGATGCTGTATTCAGCAACAGTTTCTAATGAGCTGGTGTGTAATCCATGATTGCATTTCTCTTCTGAAAATCACTTCCACGTCTGGCTGATCTATGTTTAGAAGGTGGTGCTTATCCATCAGGCATTTCTGCACTCGTCAGCGTTCTTCTCTGTCAGAGGCTTTCCCAAGCTTCTTCCCATTTTAATGTTGATGTACAAAAGCTGTTGTTCATTTTGTTTTGTGCTCATTCTAGTGAGGATTGGCTTAGTAGGACTGTGCAAAAGAGAGAGAAGAGAGAAGCTGGTTTACTGCCAGCAAACATAAAGACGTTCACACTGTGTTCTAGCTCAGAGCAAGCCTCTGACCAATATTCTAACACACTTCATTATATGCATTTCCATTTATCATGAAAAGGGAAAAAATTAATCTGCAGATAGGATTTGTAATCTGAAATTCTTAAAAATCATTTTTCACCAGCTAATCAACACAGGGAGTCAAAATAATGAGATTATTTTCATATCGCTCAAACTTTAGATGAAACAAAGATACAACGCATATGACATTTACTAGATGAATACCACGAATTGAGATAAAATCCTGACATTTCTGCCCAGTATCAATAACTTCTTTCACTCCCCTGAGGACACAATCCACATTTGCAAACATGATAAAATAATACCTTGTGCTAAATTTCAAATGAGGACAGAGGTGCAGAGGTGTTTTCAACCCACGCTGTCCCTTAAAAATTAATTCTCACCCGTCCATTTTCCATGTGCTGCCAACAGAGCCGCAGACGGGGAGAGCGGACACCACCAGCTGTGGGGGCACCGGGAGCAGGGTGAGGAAGGCTCTCCCTCCTCACTGGAAGTGACTGTGCCAGAGGGGGCAGCTCATGGGAACAGGGCCTCACTGAGAAAAGTCTATTTGCAAGTACTCACGCACAAGCAAATGCCCGGCTACTCCAGCACTTGAACAGAAGGTAATTGCACCAAATGAGCGCTGCAAATTCACCATGAGCTAAACTGTCCCGGATCACCGAGACCAAACCGTGAAGTCATTTGGCAGGCAATCCCCCCCACTGCCTCCCGTGAAAGGGTCACTGGTCAGGGGTCCTATGAGGTCATCGCAGTCCCATTCCCCTCATCCTAACACAGGGGCCTCTGCAGGAGGATGTTTGAAAGCCAAACTAGGGGGAAATCACTCTTTTTGTGAAAACAAAAGAAAAAGAATGAATTTCATTGTGAAATGACAGTGAACAAAGAATTTCAGAACTAGAAACTCTTAAAAATGTTACTGTAAGGAGACTGAAATATTTAATTCCCACCCTCCCCCTGAGTTACATGGAGCTGCCACCTTCTCCCATTCCCACAAATTCCCCACACCCCGTGACTCTCGTGATCACCTTGGCCTGCCGCTAATTCACCCACAGACCCAGGGAGAATGATGCCCTGGAGCAGGATGCCCAGACCTGAGAGCTTGGGATGGTAGTACCAAAAACCAGTGAGCCTGGTGGTGGCAAACCCTTTCGCTATGGACTCTGGATGCCTGCTTCCCCACCAGCTTCCAATGAATTGTCATTTTTCAAGCAAAGTTTGTTTTGGAGGAAAATTTCTGACTTGTCACAGCCATGTATCTATAGTCCAGATTTACTTTACAAGATACTTTTAATTGATGTTACTGAGACTAGAAACTAGCAAATAAATATGAAAGAAGCATAAGGTAAATTAAGGAGGGCCCTGAAAAAGTAAAATGGAACAGTTTTGCTTGTGTCAAAAAATGAATGTGAAATATAATGCAGTAAAGACATTTTCCTGATACAAGTATGTAAAGGGGATTGCAGTTTCCAACTGTAAAAGGGGATTTGCCATTGACAGCTCCATGAGCTGCCTTTCACTCATGTAACAAAAATGGATAAAGAATTGATGAGAAACGGACATACTTGTTATAAATGAAAATTATTAAAAAGTGGTCTGAGTCCAGAATTTTGGTGTATTTTATTAATATGGTTACCAATGTAATTAATATGGTAATACAGGTAAGCAGCACTACTAAATAAAAGAAAGGAATGAAAAATTGCCTGAGCCTCCAATCTGTTTATTTGCTAAGTGAGAAATGGGGGTTTGTGAGCCTCTTAAACAATCCATAGTTGGGTGAGGAGCATATGCCCTGACAATCCTAGGAACAATCTAAACTTAATAGAACTGAATGAGCCATTTCTTTCAATTGTTTTTAATCAGAATTTAATGTAGCTGTGTTATTTGAATCCCTAACGTTGTTTATTGGATTTCCAGCAATACTCAGTGTTTCAGCTGTAAAATACTAAGACTTTTATCAGTTTTTTTGACAAATTTTGCACACAGGTGTTATACGTATCTAAATGAAATTTAATAAATACCAGAGGTGCCTAGTTGACAAGGCAGAAATAAGTCATTCACATCCAACATCCCTCAGTCTGTTTTGTATGACATCATAGGCTTTTGACTCCTTGAAGTTTCTTAGAGATACTTACAACCTGCTTCTAGTGCTGTTGCTTAGAAATCAGTTAATGAAAGCAGTCTTCACGAAAGCTGTATTACCCAAGCACCCAGGTGCTCCGCTGTTAAATTCCCTATTTAAAGTCTTTAAAGGCTGCCTGTTAGGCTGACATCGCCACAGCACAGTTTCTATTCATATTTGACCAATTCAGTTAGGGCAGTCACTTGTGTTGACTGCAGAGCTGGGGTACAGTCAACCTGGAGCATTTCAGTGTTTATGTACAATTTCGGAGAGAGGCCACTGATATTCCTTGGTGTTAAATATGAATCACAGGGAAATTTCCAGGTTGCTCCCTGACAAGGTATAAAGGATGTACTGAATTTCAGATGGTCCCCTACATGCTGTTACTGTAAAGTCAGTCAAATGAATAGTAAATATATAGAGAAAGGCAGACCTTCTAGGTCTGAGTATATATTATCTCAGACAATCCTACCACTTTATAGCATTAATTGTCACCAGCCATATTTATATGATCTTCTTTGCCATGTATTTGGCTGGCATCTAGAAAACAACACCTTTCCAAGTCTTCATCTTTTATTGCTGACTCCAAACACACACAATTACTGTGCTAAAGACCAACTGGCTTTCACGGTCACACCAAAATTGGTACTGTTACAAAACCACATCAGCTGGCAGAAGCCCATGGGTCAATGAAGCATCAGAAATTTCTTCCCAGCACCTCCACAGTATTTCTCTAGCCTGAGGAGAGATATCATCTCTATTGAATGCTGGCACTGTATTTAGTGTATGGGAGGAGATGAAGGATGAAACATTGATGCTGAAGGTCTGCAATTGAAAATAGACATGCTGAGGCACCTTGGATAACAGTTCTGCCTGGGCTGTAGGCCAAAAAAATTTGGACAAGTTCAGTCTTAATGAGGTGCTTGGAGTTCTCACTTTTCTGCTTATAGAATAACAGAATCGTTAAGGTTGGAAAAGACTTCTAAGATCATCGATTCCAACCCTTAACACTGTACTGCCATGTTCACTGCTAAAACATAACCCCAAGCACCACATGGCTTCTGAACACTTCCAGGGGTGGTGAACTCAAGACTTCCCTGGGCAGCATGTTCCAACCGTTTTGGTGAAGAAATATTTCCTAATATCCAATCTAAACTTCCCCTGGTACAACTTGAGGCCATTTCATCTCATCCTCTCACTTGTTATTTGGGAGAAGAGACCAACCCTCACCTGGCTACAACCTCCTTTCAGATAGTTGCAGAGAGCAAAAAGGTCCCCTCTGAGCCCCCTTTTCTCCAGCCTAAACAGTCCCAGCTACCTCAGCTGCTCCTCACAGGACTTGCACTCCAGACCCTTCACCAACTTTGTTGCCCTTCTTTGGACACAGTGACCTGACTCAGCTCCTCACAGCCACAGGTATGTGTTTTGTTGTTGTTGATGATGATGTTTTTGTTTGGTGCAATGCTAAGTGTATTAAAACTCCACTTGTATCCACTGCACCCCAAAATTCAAAGACCTACATGCATTCAGGGCCTGGACAATATCCAGATGTGTCATTAAAAGGCATGAAAGGCAGATAGATGGCCAGCTGCAGAAGGCAGCCAATGTCCCATCATCTCTTATTTCCTTGATATTCTCTTTAAAACACATAACAAATCCTATTTGAGTGGCCTGAGAGAAGGATTTTGTTTTCTGTGTGATGAGAGAGGAATGATGTGTATTTCCGTTTGCCTACCTGCTGTGGGTGCCTTTCCCCTGAAGAACTGAGCATCCTTTGCCCTGGCCTCAGGGGGGGTTGCTTATGCATCACCCAGAGAGTGACCCTGGGGCATATCTGTCTCTCAGTGAACAGGAAGGCACCAACTCAGGCCCCCTCCAGACTCGTAAGAGTCCTGGTGATCCAAGCTGGAACTTGAACATGTTTTGGAGAAGCTGCCCACAGTTCATCCTGGAAATAGCTTTGTGGCCAGGAGGTGAATGAGTTGTGCTCTCTGCTGCCTCCCCTGCATTGCAGCTGAGCCACAGTAAAAAGGGTACACTATGGAAATGGCTACCCTATGGAAATGGAAAGAAGAATGGACAGAAATTCCCCAGCTTTTTTGCTAGCAGTCCTCTTCCACTGTTTCACTGTTCAGCATCTTCTCAACAAAATGTGATAAATGACCTGTCCACACCAGAGCTGCCCAAGCGCGTTTCCTCCTCTGCCTGCCAAACTGGATCTGGCAACTGCCTGCTCTGCTGCCACTCACAGCTACTGAAGACAACCTGAGAGGGCAGGGGTTAAAGAGAATACACAGTAAACCCTGAGGAGTTACTAAAACTTTCACAGAATTTTGGGATTGAAATTGTGTGATGTCTTTGTCCATATGGCATTAGAGGAGAAGCTCATCTGAGCAGAAGGGTGTGTGAGCTCACTCTTCTACTGCAGCACTTCCTTGCAATAAGACAGAATCGAATCACATAAAAAATGACAAGGTTTTTACCGATTTGGTTTGCAAGCCCTGTGAAACCAGAGCTGGGGACAACGGTGGGACTTATTCAGTCTGCTGGGTGGTATTTTGTGCATCCTGCTAATGGCAGCAGCTGAACTCCTGGGCACAGGCTGTAGGAAGTGTTTCTAGGACTTTCTAGGAAATCGTTTCAGGATCATTCAAGAATTTTCTAAATGTCTGGCTCAGGCATCATCAATTAAGGTTTTGCCATCAGAAGGCTCAGTTCATGGCTGCACAAGGACATTTCTAGCATCTGAGAGGATGATGTGGCAGTGTTCTCCCCTTCTCTGCTTGAGCCATAACCACCAGTGGGGCTGTGATGGCTGCATCCACCTTCCTCTGGACTTTGGGGGGTTGGATGGCAGCATGGAAGCCAAGGGCTGCCTGGAATGGTGACCCAGATGTCTTGGTGGTGTGCAAATATGGCCACAGTCACCCTTCTTACTCTACAAATAGTGGTCAGCCCAGGGCCCACTGAGCTCTCCTGCACAGCAGTGGGCTGCATGCCAAGACGTCCCCTTGAGTGGGGACACCTCTCAAGGTTATTCCTCGAGGCTGAGAGATTCCTTGCTGCAACAGATCCTTGCTAAGTAATTAATAGCATGCTAAACTTTGAAATCTTAGCTAAATCTTGGATCCAGTCACACGTACACTCCTCTCTCAGAAGGGGTTTTGAACGCAAGGGGATCCTTTCTGAACCTCGTGACTCAACGGAGGGTTTCCCTGGCAGTTTTGTCTGACCTTGTCCTTTAAGCAGCAAATAATCAAGTGTACCTTGCCATTGAGTCTTGTTAAACCACTGTTGTATTTACCACTGAACTTTGTTAAATCACTGTTTTATATCACTGGAGTACATTGTTGCTTCTGTCTTACAAGTGAAGTGTGTTGCTTCCATCCATGACAGAGCCACAGGGGTGATGATGGTCAGAGTTAACCACTGCACAGACAGAATGCTCTTTTATTAGACATCCTTTTCCAAGGAACAGAAAAAGGGCTGAAGGATCCAGTCAAATCAATTTGCTGGGTTTCCAGTATCTGTGTACAACACACAGCTGGACAGAACTTTGCCATCAGTTTCCATACCAGCATTCAGAAATAAAAAACAGTGTATTGGCAAACCTAGGGCTGGACTCCTTGAACACTTCATGCACTCAGTGACTGTCCTGCCCTCCCCTCACAGACTCTGGCCAACTCCTGTAGTTTTAACATCCAATTTAATCTTATATTGCCTTTTTCCCCCTTTTTCCATTGTATGTGGAGACTGAAACATGACAGGAGGAAATGGCTGTCAGTTTGGAGGCTGTTTGGTTGTGGGCAGTGTGCTATGGGGGGAGAATTGTAGAATCATTGAATGGTTTGGGTTGGAAGGCACCTTAAAGATCACCTGGTTCCAAATCCCCTGCCATAGGCAGGAGCACCTTTCACTAGACCAGATTACTCAGAGCTCCATCCAACTTAGCCTTGAACACTTACAGGGATGGGGCATCCACAACCTCACTTGGCAACCTGTTTCCACTGCCTCACCAGCCTCACAGCAAAGAAGAAAAGTGACATGGCAGGAAAACATTATTTTCTGCATTGTTTATTTCTCTAGAGAGAACCTTTTTTGAAGCTGTTACAACAGTAAGCAAAAAACTACAGGAAAAAATGTGGTTGTCAAGACAAATTAATTTTTTAAAAAAAGAAAGGATTGAATAATTAAGTCTGACCACCTTGTGCCAAGGTACGAAAGGAGACACATAATTGGAAATTAAGTCTGGAGCCCAGCGTGGCTCAGGGTAGTCTACCCATTTGTGGTCTTGACTTCTTTAATTTCCTGTTTTCTTCCAGAGGGAAATTTTGAGAAAGGTGAGGAGATTTTTTGTGAGGAGAGAGGAGATGGAGGTTAAGCTTAGAGATGCCTAACCTCACATAACATCAGCTCTCTCACAGTCAGACACTGGGGGCAAGGCTCCCTTGGAGAGGGATGGGGCCCTCCTGGGGTGACTCATTTGATCTTGGGATGGTTCCCAGGATGGATGAGTGCTGTTGGCTCCTGAGGGACTGTTGACCTGGATGAGCTGGGAGGCCTGAGATGGACAAAGTGAGGTAGGTGAATCCTGGATATAGCTATAACTATCCTAAAGCGATTAACAGCATGCATTAGAGAGAGAAGATACTGCCCATGCACAGAAGGTTTTCAGTCTGAAATACCAAATTATTAGGCAGTTTTGGATTAGTTGTTTATAACAGGCTGTCAGAGATCTTGTCTGAGCAGAGCCTGAGGATGGGTATTTTTAGTCCTTTCAGGGTGTGCAGTTTTCTCCATGGCTACCTTCACTGGGGAGCAAATGGCTTTGCAGAAGGTATGTCTAATATTTCAACCCCATCTCGGGAAGGCTCAGTAAGATCAGCTAAACAGCTTAAGGGCTGACTGGCCTAGATGTAGGGGTGCAAGAGCAGGCTAGCCTGGTGGGAAGGCATGAGCTAAGCTACACATGGCAGTCAGCTTAGCTGCTCTTGTCAGTGACACCGTGTCTGGAGGAGCAGGTGAATTTTGACTGCAAATCCTGTGAACTGCGGTTAGAGCAGCTTAAAGAAGGCACCTTTTTAGAGCCTGACAGTTTTCTTTTTCCTGAAAGAACCTCCTTCAACTGCTCCTAAATATAACCCAGTGGCAGTGACAGGCTCCAAAATCCTTGATATGGGCAGGCTTCAAGTTTCCCTGCCACCCTTCCTAATCCTTGGCTCGGGTGGCTTTCCTCTGTTTGGGTACAGCTCCAAGATTATGACATATGCATATATGTCAGTGAGAAAGACAGGATGAAAGTGACAGGCAGAGGGAAGAAAGACCTATCCAAGGATGGAGCAAGTTGTAGCTGTCACCCCTGTCATCTGCCAGCACCAGTCTGGGCTGATGGAAACGGGGCTCCCTTGGGTGATGGCTCCGCTACCCATGGCTTGCTACCAACAGCTTTGGGTCCCTCAGCTGGACAGCTTGGTGCTGCACTGCTGTACCATCCCTCTGCTACCATCATACAGTGTGGCCTGGACAAGGGAGGAGGTTGTGTGTCTGCTCAAAGTGGGTACTGAAACACTCAGATCCTGCTAAACAGTGGGCAGCATTTTCCTCCATTTCAGTATTTGCTCTGTGCCTGTCAAGAAAAGGAAGATTTTTATCATAATGAATAAACACAACAGAAAGCCTCCTATTCTTTCTCCCAAAGAGTTTTCTTTTGCTGTGGAACATCACAGAGATGCTCCTTCCTCCGGTGGTCCCTTTCCAGAAGGCTCATCAATTTGCCTTTTGTACTTGGTAATGTTTCTTTCAAGTTTGGGATGGAAGTCACGTCTCAAGACAGGTTTGCCGGCTTGAGAGATCTACTGTGTTGTTGGAAGGACTGGCAAGAGGCTGAAATGCCTTCATCAATAATGCCTTTCACATGAAGTCGCTTCCTGCTCTGCAGAGTCGTAGGTTCAAATCAAGCAAAATCAGTCACTTGTTGTTCATCTATTTTTATTTCCTCCATGTGGTTTGCTGCAGTCTTTCTTTGCCCAGATGGTCAAATAAATTGCTGTCACTAAACAGGAGTCCCTGAACAGTGATTCCTAAACTCTTCCTGTTCTTTAACTGCTTAATGAGAAAATGTTTCACTTTCTTTATATTCTTCCCATTTACTGTAGTTGTTTCTCAGTTTCTCCCCTGGAACCCAGAGAGCCCTTAGGTATTTTTGTTTGTTTCTCCAGCCTTTAAGCTGTGTGATCAGAATGCTCAGAAAGCTCTGCATCATCTGTATTTAAAAACTGTTGCAAACTTTGATGTGTACTTGTTCACTGAGAGCTCCTCTGAGGGTCCAGACCTGTCACTGAGGTACCTTGACAAGGTCCTGGCTAGATTGGCCACAAAATATTTGGATTGTCGTCGTACAATCCTACGTTTCTTTTGTTAATAACAGTCTATATCTAGCTTTATTAGCTTTATACCTTCCAAGAGTTTTCTTGTGCTAGGCAATGTTAGAAGTTGACGTTGGCACGTTTTTGGTTTGGGAGAACAAACCTTGCTGCCATTGATACAAAGCTCTACTCATCTGGACTCCACCGCCAGGGTGGGCAGAAGGCAGTGCCCAGGGTGGGGGGCTGGGAAGAGCCAGGCACTGCCTGCAGCGTGGTGCTCAGGCTCCACGTTGGTTCGAGCCTGCTTTTCTGTGCAGCAGAGAGAGAGTAGGAGTTCAGCCCTGGGAAGAAGCCAAGATATTGAAACAGACTGTTGAAGGTGCCAGCCAGGATCTCCGCGTAAGGAAACTGCTACGATGGGACTTATTTTAGTGCTGTGACAGAAACGGAGCTCTGCTCTTTTTTCAACAGACTGGATTTCTCCAGATGATTTCCCAGTTCATAAATGAGTGCTTCCTCCTAACAGAAAGGAAGTTCTCTGTCCATTCTGGCATGTTAAAACGACATTTCTGTGAAAGAAATGTCCTGAAAAAAATTTGCTGATTTTTTTGTTATAACATCATAACTAAAACATTGCAAGGAGTTCAGTTTAAATGTCTCAGAAAACATAGTAAAAAATATCAGTGCTGATGAACCTTAAATGCTGCCGAATAATAAAACCTTTTAAACTCTCTTTCCTTTGTGTGAAATGAATCTCTCTGTTCTTCAGCCAGTGCCAAAGCAGTGTGACCTGGGAGCATGGCACAAATCCCACCTGGTTCCATGCTGTGAAAAGGCACAGCTAAGGATCTCCAAGAGTTTTCCAGACTTTCTCTTTGTAGGGACTCATACTGGTAGGAAGAGAAAATTTAGTGAGCTGGGGCTCAGTGTGGATGGGGAGGGTCCTGCAGCAGGAGGACTTGGTCCAGAGCACCTCTGGGACAAGGGTTCATCAAAGCAAGTCTGTGGGTCCTTCACCCTAAGCACACACTCCTCTCAGACTGGTTGGCTGCTGTAATGTTGGTTCTCAACCAAAACCTTCTAATAAGCTGCAAACATTTCTGCCTTTGAGAAAGATACAGGTGCCAAGTTACATGTTTATGAGCAACAGAAAGATACCGATCTGGAGCAGCTTTGGGCTGAGATTTCAAGACTGCTGCTTAATGATTAGTTTACCTGAGCACAGGAATGTTAATTAGCTGCCTATATGCTCTCTGGGCACACAGAAAGTATTTGGAACTGGGCATAAGGCCCACGATCATTTCCAAAGGTATGAGATTACATGTCAAACTACTGGAAAAATCTCTTTGGGGTTAGATGATATTCAGCTAGCAGAGAGGCTGGATCTGGGAGTTGCCAAAGCCTGGGTCTAAGGAGAGGGTGAGCTTTTTGGTGAACACCATCTGTCATGGAAGCCTGTCTGATGTGCAGCACGGAGAGTGTTGGATGCTCACAGTCCTGAAGGCATCCCTTCTCTCATCTTCCCTTTCTTGCTCCAAAACCAATTTATGCAGGCTATGGATAATGTGTAAGGACTTATTATTGCTATTAATTTATATTATTGCCTTTCTCTGAGTTGCTGTAGAGGTGTTAAATGCACACTTGTAAAAGAAAAAGAGGAGACTCCTTCCCTGAAGAGCTTTCAGCACAGAAGGCAAACTGCGGCTAGCAGCGTGGAGGAAAAAAACCTTTCTCAGAGGAGGAAGGGGAGGGCTGTGTTAGGAAATTGCCAGCTGAAAAGCTTGAAGAAAGGCAGGCTGGTTTGCAGCAGCCCTGAATGACAGGTGTGGTACCGTGTCCTGGTTGCTGCTCCTCCTCTGGCTCAGAACAGGAAGGTAACATCCCAGTGTATCCAGCAAGCCCTGTAGTCTTAGGCAGGCATCCCTGTGGTGCTGTAAATAGCCCACCTTACTCCCTTTTCTGAAAGGATCACACCTCACACTCCAAAAGATCAGCTCCACAACTTAGAATCCTTGGTGGCTTCTTTCCCCCTTCCTCCCTATGCTCGATTCACACTGACACATGGACAATTTTCCAGTTGTTTGGCTGTTCCCACCAATGACCGTAAGACAAGTTTTGTGTGAAAATCCACCGTTCAATGTAAGGATGCCATTGTAACAGCAAGAGACAGCAGGGCACTCTCGACCAGCAACCAGTCTAGTAGAAAACACTAACAGGGAGGGGGCAAAGCTCCAGCCCACCATCTCAAACCAAACCCCAGAATTCCTCAAAGCTCAGTCACCCCTTTCTCAGACACAGCAATAGTTCAGAACAACCCATTAGATAAGGAAGACACTGATACAGATTTGCTCAGAGATGCAGCTCATCTGTGAAAAAAGGGGGGTAGCTTAGACAAAGGGGAAACAAGTCAGGTCCAGTTACATCTGCACAGTTACATCTGCCGCTGCACTCCCTGAGGAGCCTGTCCCTCCACCTGCAGTCTCTGGCAGGGGGGGTTAATGCACTCTCCTGCTGTGTAGCTCTAGCAAAGCTCCAATAAAGGCTTCCACCCTCCCATCCCCTAAACAAGCAATTTTTGTCCATCCTTCCCTCTCATTTTGCTCCATCAGGGTACAGCCAGGTCAGCAGTGGGGGCGCAGGAGATCCTCTGTGTACCCCTGGTGCCAGGCTGCTCAGGGACTGCCGTCACTGCTGCTGGCCATGATGGGCTACCAGGGCGAAGGGTCCTGCCAAGAGCCCCTCGCCTTCAACAGATCCTGTCAGTGTTGACTTTTCAGTGCAGGTGCCGCCTCTGTTTGGTATCTGGCACCAACTGAGACACCTCCTCAGTGCTTAAATAATAATGATGGATTTCTGCTGTGGAGTGATAGCTGGTGTTGTGCAGCTGGGTTAATGTGTGTCAGCTGTCATCGTCCTTGTCAGCCGCTGCTGTCAGTGAGCAGCAGATAAGTAAATCTGTGATGATGCATTTCCCAGAGAGAGCAGGGATTAAATATTTCATCGCCTCAGGCACTGAAACATCGCCGGACTTGGAGTCCTTTCCTAGCGGTCACATCCTCTCAGATCGCCCCAGCCCTGGGGAAGAGCAGAGGCTGCCTGGGTTGCTGAGACCACAGGGCAGGGCATTGCCGGCAGCAAAGCCCCTGCAGCCAGGGCAAGCCAAGGGCTGCATCAGTGTCCTAGTTAGAACAGCTGGGACCAATTCATCACTGGATGGGTGTAACCCAAACCTGTGTATTCTATAGCCCTCCA